>CM059586.1:61022500-62232500 GCA_030407085.1 Trichopria drosophilae | reverse complement strand
TTCGGCATTGTTCGCAGTGCCATTGTGCTACAATGGTTTTAAACCATCCGCTGTGCAGCTTTGCCGTCGCACCGCCCGTGACTCAGCTCGGGCGTAACAGAGTAACGCGTCGTCGACAATTTTTCTCCGGTCGGTCATTGTTGCGCTGCTGAATTCGAAACGAGATTCGCGTCAATTATTAAATCATTATTGCCGGGCCAGCGGACCAGCTGTGTGATTGGTTTTGGAACAAGTATCGGGTTATTGGAATATTGTCGTTGTCGACCTGATGTTTACCGGACGAAAAGTCGACGAGTTGTTTTCATTTTGTTAATTTAATTGAACTTGCGAGCATTATAATTATTTTTTTTTCCTCGCTTTATGTTACACATCCAATTAGGACGGATTATATTTATTTTAGTAGTTATTTCCCGAATACGATTTTCAAATCGTAGTTCTTCTTGCTTCATTCAATAAATTCAGCGGTTTAATTTGCTATAATATCATTTCATTTGTTTATTTCGTCCCGTCACTTCAAATACAATGCTATCATTAAAATGGTACTGGAATTGTGTTACTCGAGGAATTGTTTAAATACAAATTAATGTGTTTCAGTGGCTTTTGTTCACGGAAGCCATAACCTGTTTTACATGAAACCGAACACGGTAAACATTTTATAATACGGAAATCGATTTAAAATACATGTGTTATACGTAAACATATGGGAATAATCCGTGGAATAGAAACGGATACATATTCTATAGCATACATCTTCCTAAGTGTAAGACATTTCAGCACTTCCAATTTCTGAACTTTATTCTATAAAATCATAATATTTTATTTTATAACACATTTTAACATTCGAAAATTAAATGTAACTACATGAATGGTAAATTCTGACCTGCATTGGCAATATTTGCAACTTTAAAGAATCTTTTTTGTGTGTTAAATTCTTACACTTGAGATAACAAAAGTGAAAATCATAAATTATATATAATTTTAACGTACTTTCTTAGTGCGGTTCTCTGTTACCTCGAAAGACTGCTGTGCATAGCGAAAACAACTTAAAGCCTTATGAAATGGATTTCACCAATATACCAAAACCACTAGTTAAAAATAAAGAAAGATCTCGTATTTTTCAGTTTCAGACTATTTCTGCCAAGGAAAGTGAATTCCTACATCAGCGCGCACATTGAACGGTTAATCTAAACAGTAGAGTCCGATTTTACGTCCTTATAAAATTCTGTATTGTCATGTTTTATCCACGTGTCCAACAAAATGTTAGAATTATTATTTGCATATATGGATATCGTTCAAAATTAAAAAACGAAACATATGGAATATACTGAACGTTCCTACATTTTGTTAAGCCTCACGTAAAACAAGAAACTGCCACTATCGATGACAGATTCTTATATAGTCTAAAAGTCATAAAAATATAGCACTTCGTATACCTGATGAAAACCAATATGTATACAATAAATGATTTGCGGTTCAATGAGTGGAAAAATGGTGTACATAATTGCTCAGAGATTATGATATGGAGAACTGCTTCATTTTTGTTATCGTTTGGTAAATTTTGAGTAGTAGTCTTCAATATTTTCTGATTTCTTCAACTTGGAATATATTGTTTCTGTATACTGTTCCAGAAAAAAACTGTTGTTTCCTTATACACCATCCAGAATGTTAAATAATTATTGATCATTGAAAAACATTTTAAAGTCTGATCATATAATCCAAATTGTTCGCCTACTCTTTTTGAAAAGTACTACATTAAAAATAGACAACTGTTGTTGTCCATGTTATTTGCTTACGTGCAAATCTATAGAAGACAGCGTTAGGCGAATATACAAGTTTGAGCTGTTCAATATGATACTATTTCTATCTTTTCTTTGTTAATTTTCACATTCACAACCAAATTTTATTTTAATCGATATACCTTATATTTTATACAGTAAAGTGCCTTCTCAATATACGATATAATACAAATAGACATTTCAAAGTATTTGTAATGACGTTTACTGGATATATATATATATATATTGCATCTAGTTCATTTTGATAGTAATTACACTTTAGCAATTGAGGCAATCGATTAAATCCTGAAATAAATGATAGCTATTCCCAGCACGATCCTGAGCAAGAATAGAAGTAGTGCAATTGAGATAAGAAAAGGTAGAACATAGTTTTCTTCTTGCGTGGCACGTAGCCGAACGTGTGGCGCAATCAGAAGAGAAATACTAAGTAAGAGTAATAATAAAAGTATGGTAGTAAGAAATGATGGAGAACATTGAAAAATAAGTATAATAGATTGACATATTATGGTCAGGCACTTCCAAATTTACTAGATCTTAATAAGCACAAATATCTATCAGGACTCAACAAAGCGAAAATTACCGTGTCCATAGGCAAACTTTTTTTCATCGTAAATTTCACCACAGTCAGTAGTACTACGTGCGCACTATTTTGGCACGCTTACGGACTTTTTTGCGTATCGAAAATTTCGGGCGCAAATTAACACATAATGCACAGTGTAGAACTGCCTAACATTTCGTAAGCAACACTCTCTAAATCTGAATTAGTAGAATTTTTACTATTTCGATAAGTAGCAGAATATTTGACTAATTTATTAGTACTATATTAGTCAAATTTCCCAATATCATTTAATGAATTAGTAAAATCTGGCATATTGTTTTCACTAATAGCAAATAGTAAAATGATATCACTATTTTATAAGTAATATCATTTCACCATTTGAAATAGTAAACAAATTCACTGTTTGAATTAGTCGAAAATCCGCGTGTTTCTTTGTTCAATGTCGTAATGTAAGGAAAGTGCATATCAACAATAGATTGTACTTTGAAACCTCGCGGTATCACATATTCGTCGCAGAATAACGATTATTTGTTATCCATCAAGATCTGGAAACGAATGGTTAATCGTCGTAAACAAGTCGTAAGTATTTTGTGTATAATTAAGGTTAGAATGTTTAACAATGTAAGTTTTCTTGCTGGGCATAATATTTTTATAAATATTGTTCGTTTTTTTCTCTGGGCGTTTTTAACGACATGTAGCGTAATAAAATTAAAACGCGTTATAATTTTTCAAAATTTAACGTGCTAAATTTTCAAAAACCATAATTCTAACTTCGATTTGGTATAGTATTGAATTTAGAGGTATTACCCAAAGTTTTATTCTAAAAGTTAGGTTAATGATTAATGATTTGTGTTTTACAGATTCATAGATTCCAAAATGATGATTAATCCAGAAATGGATTCTGCAGAATTATCAAAGCAGCTCGAAGATTATGTTGACACTGAAACATATTCCTAATTTTATTGTAATTTTGTTTTTAACAAAAAGCATATCTACATCAAAGTTACTGTCACAATATGAATTAATAGAGCATAACTTTTATCAGTGATAAATTAGTATATTATTAAAGAATTATTTAAAATCATTACTAAATTAATGTACTAATTCATTACAGCTAGAAAGTTACCCTCTGTTAGTCCGTGTAGTACAGTAACCGAAGATTGATCATTTTTAACAAATTCGTACGGTAACAGTTAAAGGGATACGAAATAATCAATTTCTACTAATTTATTTAGTATTTCAGATTTACTAATTCGTATAGTAACAAATTTTGACTAATGTAATTAGTAAATTTCTACTATTTATTGGTAACCCACTTTTCTCTTTTTCAATTAGTAGAATTTGACTTACAATTAGTAAAATTTTATTAATTCAGATGTAGAGAGCACACCCGTAACTTCACCTCACTCGCGCGATCGCGAAGGTACCGTTAACTGCGCACATTAGTTGCATAATATACTATTTTTCATAGAATGCGTAAAATTCAACTTTACGCACCTTTTTCAGTACGCAAAATTAGACTACGCATTTGGTCTGATCTCCCGGCGGCAATTCACACGGGTCTGACGGTCAGCACTCAGAGGCCATCCATAATGTACGTAGACAATTTTTTTGCATTTTTAACACCCCCACCCCCTCCGCCATAGGCAGTTTTATGATTTTTATATATTCCTTTTATGTAGACCGCCGTTCTTGCCACCCCCCCCCCCCCCCATCCTAAAGTGGTAACATAGTTTATGGTTGGCCCATCATGACGTAATTTTACACACCTGAAAAAGGCGCACGAATTTGACGCATACTATAAAAAAAACAGAGTTGGATACTCGGATGTAAACATTCGACTTTACGTACCGGTCCTATCTAATTGCATGTTAAAATGCGGTGCGTAAAGTCGAACTAACACCGTTATGTCGGAAACTACTATTTTCAAACACTTGCGGAATGTTCAAGTTTTATGTGAAAAAACCGTACGTGAATAATAATTACCATATATAGGTTCTAGTGCAGTATTGTGTATAATTACCGCAACGTTTCCAATTAAATGGTAATTGACCATTTTCCGGACATTTTTCTTAATATCTTTGTGCGGGTCATTTGTGACACGATAATATTTAAAAGTATGAGTTTCCCCGATTCCCATGTTAATCTAAAAACCTAAGTGCGGTCTGATAATGGGTTTCATAGTTATGGCAAAGGTAAAATATGTCAAAAACCATCGTTGTTAAATAAAACGTAGAAAATCAAGGGGGGGGGATGCGACCTCCATATCTGAAAGGGCAGGTGAGACACGAAGGGGTCGATAACAAAATTGCAATACGTTAAAACTGCAACATGGAAGAAATTAACGAACTAAATATAACAATAAACTATATCTCTACCAAAAATTTAAGAAAATAAGTAGGAGTGTCTAAGATGGCGCCTTGGAATAAGATAGATGAAGTACACGAAGACCAAATTAGAAGGGTGAAAGATAAATGATGTGTCCAGGACTAGTGCCAACATCTCCAAGACGTTGTAGAAGGGAATCCAAGGTGATAGAAGATCCGCCATTTACTATAAGCCACTCATTTGCTTACCCTCTAACCTCCTGGATGCATTTTAGAATCCGAACACTATTGTGGTTTATTGCTATTCACTATTTTGTATTATTGGATCGCCAAATGGTGCATTTATTTTTTTTTAAATGTTGAATCTCGGAAGCCTATATTTTAACAGGTTCATATTCTTTTGAATCCAAAACAATTATTCCAAGTAACCTTTGTTTAGTGTTCTTGCATTCTGTGACGCTGAATTAATTTGTCACACAAATTAAACCATGTCTAAAACTTTCCGAAGGGTAGTTAAATATACAGTACCGCTCAAACGTATAAGCCCACCCTTGCGGAATTTTGGCTAAATTAAAATGTTGATATCTCATCGTCAACTTAACGTAAGGCAAAAATAAGAAAAGGAAATTAAAGAGGAGACTTTCAGCTTCTCATTCGGGGCGGTTTCATTTCTATATATACATTTCTCTATGAACCATGCTCGATTTACAAAAGCCATTTTTTCGTATTATTTTTTCTTTTTCAATTTGCCCCCATTTTTTGAAAAATGACTGAGAAGCTGAAAGTCTCCTCTTTAATTCCCTTTTTTTATTTTTCCCGTACGTTGACTTGGCGATGAGATATCAACATTTTAATTTAGCCAAAATTCCGCAAGGGTGATCGCTCATACTTTTGAGCGGTACTGTATTAGTAGCAAATATACCTTTTAAATAATTTATTTTATTTATGACATGTCGATTAAAATAATTTTTTAATATGAGTCATCATCCATCAATAAGGGAGAGAAACCTGTTGTGCATTTATCTATTGATATGAAAATGTTGTCAATATCGAGTCTCATTATTAGTTTGTTTTGTAATAAACTCCAAACTGATAAAAATTGCACGGGTTTTCTGAACGCAATGTGTTCACATACTAAGAATCCTTTTTCTAATGTATGTATTATGCACATTAAAGAAAACGTTTAATGAGGACTATACCTAACAACTTAGCTTCCGATCTATATTTTATAACTTATTAATAATTTTTATAACACTTATAAAAATTATTGAATTTTTAGAAAAAAAATATTTTTAAAGTCATTTCTACTTAAGCTACGACAATAAGATACAAGACAATTTTGAAGCTGTAAGAATTTCAATCCATACAAATTGTCTCCAGAAAACTTTGATCGACAATGAATATTTCTCAGATGAAAGCCGATGAAATGAGAAAAAATGCTTATTTTTGCGGTTTTGTGCTGGAATTTGACGAACATTCATAAAAACCGGACAAAATTATCCGAAAATTATAGATGTAGGCTTTAAAGTGAGTTGATGTTATGAACCGAGCGGCTTTGGCAACCCTTTAAAACTTAAACATCAGCTTATTTGCGCATAATATAGTTAGTTTTGAAGTTTAAAAATGTAAATACCGCAAAGGAATGTTGAACTTGTGAGAATTGTAGAGGGTAAGTATTGGCAGTAGGTGGAGACAGACGCAGCTGTAGGATAGTAGCGAGGCGAGGTCTGCGAGATCACAGTTCCGTAAATCGCGAGCGCTCAATATTATGAACTATCGGAAGACACATTAGCGCAAATCTGCGAAGCCAATAACTCGGCTCGTCGCCCGAAAGAGGGGATTTGGCTCCGGCTCCAACAGCGCGTCGGCTGCGGCAGCCGCAGGTGGGGCGTCTCTCCCGTCTAATTATTCTGCGATTAATAATCCCCGCGTTACACGCGTGATCGGGCCTTTATTCGCTCCACCGATGATGCTCCTTCCTGAATACTATCGGCATCCAATGCCGTGATGCTCATCGCTAGTGCCGTGGGCAGGAATATCGCGACGTGTGTCAGCCGTTTATCGCTTTGATGCCAGATTTCTATGGTCGCATCTATCCGACTCAACATCCCTCTTTGTCTCATTTTAATTACGCATTTCTCTAATTATTCACAAAAAATATCAACTATCATTCTATATTTTATTCATTTTCGCAACATATAAAATGGCGTATTATTCAAATTGTGCCCAAAATATACACCAGAAACATGTACGTACCATTGCTGTAAAATTTGAGACGTACTACATTCTGGTTACGTTGCGTGAGTGAAAAAATAGTTTTCGATACAAGTGTGTGTGATTGATTATTTAGCCACTCCTATCAGAGGTGTGTAAATCAAACTAGGGGGAACATTTCAACTCCCTAAAAATATAAAAACGGAAAAAAAATTTATATCGGAATTGTATTTATGAAACAATACAATTTTCAAAAAACAACCAGATTCCATTTAGACGTCTCTGGCGTTAAATACATCCAACATTATTTTTATTATCGATGACTCTATCTGTGAGTTAGGTACAGTAGAGTCCCGGTATAATTGCATCTCGCTATATTTGCATCCCAGCATTATTTGTCCGCTTCAGTCCCGTTATATTTGTCTGTCACCGCTTCCTTTCTCCCTCAGAAAGGGCCTGCTGTGACGTCGTGACGTTGTGTTTTCATAGCGCGATTGAGGAGAGTGGGAGAAGGGGCGCACGGTAGGAAACTGTGAAAAATATGTCTCTGAATCGTATATCTCAGGGTTGAGTCCACGTAACGTAATGAAACCACATGGAAATGAAAGCTCATCTCCTACAGATTGCAGGAAAAATATGGTGCAAGCGTTAAAACATATTATTCCACATAAAAAATGTCCAAAAAATCAGAATTTTACGATTAAAAGCAATACATTTCTCATCATACATTTTTCACTAAAATTCTGTTTTCTTTGGAATTTTTCATATGAAATCACATTTTTTAATGCTTACGCTATATTTTTCCTGTAGTCTATAGGAAATAAGCTTTCATTTATATTTGGATTCATTACGTTACGTTGACTTAATCCTGAGATTTACGATTAAAAGATATATTTTTAAATAAAACTCTGATATGGTTGGATTTTTGTTTGTATGAAATAACAATTTTTAATGCTTGCGCTATACTTTTCCTGTAATCTATAGGAAATGAGCTTTCATTTCCATTTCGTTTCATTACGTTACGTGGACTCAACCCTGAGATATACGATTCAGAGACATATTTTTCCTGTCAACCGTGCGGGCAAATATACCGGGACTCTACTGTATATCTTAATTCGGTTACTATATTAAAATAAACAGAGAAGGACAGTGAATCGAACCAAATATAAAATACTCAATGTTCCATTGTCTTTCCTTTTTAAATATTCATATAGCTACCAATCTCCCTCACTTTTGAACGCTACTTGTCTGGTAGTAGCACAATTGTGCTTAACACAAATCATACATTGTATTCTTTAAAATTCGCTATACCGAATGCAGCGTTTTGTTTATAACAAAATATTCGGATGCGGAAGTAAAATAATATCAATGTCCAACAAAACATTAAACGTGGGAATGATATAAAATTTAAAGGGAGTAATTTTTACGCCCTCAGACTCTCCTCAAAACTTCGACATGTTCGTGTTTAGATAGTAGCATCGGAACATCATTAATACATAACATAGGAAAAGTTACGCAACTTTGTATAAAAACTCGTATTAATTGGGATGAAAAACGTTGAAGGTCCACATTTCAGTTATGACTGAGTATTTCATGGATGTTGCCCTTGCACCCTTATCACATTTTCACGACTGAAGTTATCATTTCTCATGCACCATTTTGAGACAATTAAAGCGAATTCACAGATGGCACTGCGGGTGTTTCAACAATATCAATATTAGAAGATACATAGAAATATGCGTATTTCTGCTTTTATATTAGAATATATAGCGTCTCTTCATATCTCTTCGACTTTCTCACTATCCCTGGTAGCAATTTCGGAGGTCTGCCGGAGTTAACCACCGGCAGGGTACTGACCCAGTAATGAAACACATACTGACTTATGGAGCGGAATCAGTACTGGCTATACCACCGGTAAAGTACTGAACCAGTACTGACCGTCAGTACTGACATACGGAGTTGAGTCAGTACCGACTTCCGTACCACATCAGTGCTGACTCTATACTGGCAGCCAGTAGCAATGTCCGAAACTTAATTAATATATAGGGAAATGTTTATTATTAAAAAATAATTAGACAAGATCAGACACAAATTAGAAATTCTTTTGTGTAATAATTTCTATTCAACAAATAAAAGTTTATCCGTAAGCATAACCGGGGTTTTTAAGACTTTTTTTATTTTTACCCCCATTGCTAGTACCCTCCTCACATAGAAAATTAAAAATAATAGTACACAGCGTTTCTTTTGAAAAATAACGACTATTTTTGTTTCGAACAAAATGTTTTAGCTTTTGAAGTTTTATATAGGACATGGATCTAAAAATAATTTCAACCTAAGCAAACAATATATATATATGGGGCATTCCACGTCAAGTGGAGGGGGCCACCTCGTCCCCCCAAAATTCCTGCGCACCAAAACCCGTTTCAAAAAACCCAAAAAAATAGTTAAAGGAGTATACTTTCGAATGCTGAGTGGCCTATTCAAAAATTCAAAATGGCGTCCCGACCCCAGGCCGAAATAGACGAAATTAATTGATTTTTTTTCTAAAATCATGCTTAAAATATATGAAAACGTACATATAACGATTTATTCCATGGGGAAAAAAGTTTGTTTGTTTCCAAACTTCAAACTCGTGTATTACTTTTTTTCGAAATTCAAAATGACGGCCCACCCCAGACCAAAAAGGGATAAATAATTGATTTTCACGATAATTTGTCGCTAGAAAGGCTTGGCAATGTGAATAAAAAATTAATTTCGTGGCAAAAATTGTTTGTTCGTCAATCCATTTTATAACGGTGCATTGTTCTATTGAAAATTCAAAATGGCGACGCCACAAATATTCGAGATAAAGGAAAATAATAAAATTATTTGCCAATCTCATGCTCCAAATAGTGTGTCTACTTACTAAAATAGAATTCGTGCATTATTTTTTTTTAAATTCAAAATGGCGCTCCAACCCTAGACCGAAATAGACGAAAATAATTTAATTTTTTCCAAAATTATGCTTGAAATATATGACAACGTACTTATAACGATTTATTCCATGGGAAAAATTGTTTGTTTCCGAACTTCATATTCGTGTATTACTTTTTTTTGAAATTCAAAATGGCGGCCTTACCACAAACCAAAAATGGGAAAATAATTGATTTTCGCGCTAATGTTTTTTCTTGACAATGTTTTTTTTTATTTATCCCTTTTTGGTCTGGTCTTCAATTTTCAATAGAATAATGGATCGTTATAAAGTGGATTGACGAACAAACAATTTTTGCCAGGAAATTCATTTTTTATTCACATTGCCAAGCCTTTCTAGCGACAAATTATCGTGAAAATCAATTATTTATCCCTTTTTTGTCTGGGGTGGGCCGTCAGTTTGAATTTCGAAAAAAAGTAATACACGAGTTTGAAGTTTGGAAACAAACAACCTTTTTCCCTATGGAATAAATCGTTATATGTACGTTTTCATATATTTTAAGCATGATTTTAGAAAAAAAATCAATTATTTTCGTCTATTTCGGCCTGGGGTCGGGACGCCATTTTGAATTTTTGAATAGGCCACTCAGCATTCGAAAGTATACTTCTTTAACTATTTTTTGGGTTTTTTGAAACGGGTTTTGGTGCGCAGGAATTTTGGGGGGACGAGGTGGCCCACTTGACGTGGAATGCCCCATATATATTTTTTTTTTAATCTAACTTTGCAAAGTTTGGATGTATCTTAATGTATCAGTTCCGAAATTATGTTTTGCAACATAGCGTGTGGCGTAATGGTTAGCGTGCGTGCTTTATGATCTAAAGGTCGTAGGTTCGAATCCCGGTGGATGCAAAAGCTTTTTTCATTTATATTTGCGAGTTATTTAGAATTATAAGAAAATAGAGTATAAAATGTGAAATACTTAATGCGAGAAACAACAATAATAAATAATAAATTGTTTTTTTTTTATTCTCAAGAATTATACCGGCAATCAGTACTGGTCCAGTACTGCTCTACTCCGGCAGTCAGTACTGGAGAGCGTTACCAGCCTGGGGTGGGCCATTACTGACTCAGTACTGACGGTCAGTACTGAACTCCGGCAGTCAGTACTGAATCAGTACTCTGCCGGTGGTCAATTGCTACCTGGGTAATCCAGTTCGGAAATGTTTACTCGCAATAAATTATAAAACGAATGATTTATACCAACACACTTGATGCTGAAATTTGTATTCTTTTAATTTATATTTGGAACACGAAATAATGATGCAATTTCTAACTATGTGTTCAAATGAAGGAAATTTTCACAACAAATTCTTTATGCACATTTTGTTTTTAAACTGCATACTTTAATAAAGTAGTGAAACAATATCAGAAGTTAATTCTGAAAAATGTCTTCCAGTATATCGCATATGAGGAGCGGAATAGAAGAACTTTATTAAAAATTGTCAATCCTTTGGCACTTCTCGCCGGTGGTGAAGGACGTGATTGCTCGCGCATTTTCATATAACTCAGGGAGTTGAGGCACAATACGTGGGCGCGATTTCTCGATTCCTCTCGGAAAGAAATCTCAAAAATAAGACGAGCACGTACGCATAAGCTGTATGTGAGAGAGACTGAGTTCTGAGAACATAAAGGAATTATTGAACGGAAGCCGTCAGTCGCAATACTTCCCGGCATATCCGGCATATCTCGAGTACATACTCGACGTATCTCCAGCGCATCACCTGTGTGCGGCCGCTCACATCAAAATGCGAATGCGCGTGAATATGTTTATGCGAAATGAAAAATGCCTCGGTGCAGATATTAATTGAAAGATGTCAGCTATGAAGGACACGGATATAGAGAACTTGCCTGCATTATTATGAAATACATTGCGTGTCTTATACCTAAATTTTCTGCATTTTATAATACATCAAGCAGAAAATATGCATTCGCAGTTCAAAGTTCAATAATTGTCCTGATTTTTGAAATATTTCCAACAGCCGCGAACATTTTTACATTCTCTCCAATTAAAGGATCATATATACATTTAAATTCTCCATTAGTCAACAATTTTGTTGTAAGTTGAACAAAATCACAATCCAATAAAATATCTCCTACATTCTTTTTATAAATCTGAAATTAAAGGGAGTTAGGAGACTGAATATTCATCGCGACATTTTCAGATGATGTTAGAACGTTTTCATGAAGAAACATACATTTCGACGAATCCACATTAACAAAAAAAAATGACTGTCTTATTGTCGAGAATTTTCGTTTAAAACTTTCTGGAATAAAATTACGACATTCCTCGTCTACATGAATAACTTATACAGGCGCATATGAGGGTACGCATGCGTGAATTTAATATAGATTCACGTGTACGCGTGCAAAGGTGTTGAATCGTACAGAGTGTATGACGATATCATCCCTATAATGTGATGCAGGCGCGATGATCCAGGAGCAATAAAGAACCCGAGGAGCGGAAACCCCGAGCAACCCTGGGACTTTATTCCTTTGCTCCGGGACATCACGATATTGCTTGTCTTATTGAAGCGTGACATTCATTTTTTTTTTTGGTAAGCTGGGAATCGAGCAGTGCGACGAGATCTCCCGTGGAATTATCCTGCAATATTCCCAACAACGGTTTCCAGTCGATATTAAAGGGTAAAGACATTCTTATAAACAGGGAATTTTTTACATTTTTACGGCGAAAAAATGTATTTTGTTATCTTAGGAATGTACACAGCCCGTAACAAAATTAAAAAAAACTAACTTAATTTTGAACGATTCGTTAAAACGCTAACAATTTTCGCGACTTTGTAATTTTGTATTTGAATCCCCTTGTTAAGGTTAAAAAGAAAAATATCCAAATTCCAATGTTATAAAAACTGGGAAAATTAGAGGAAATCGATTTTCAAGTTATTATCCACCATTCTCGCTTTTGTTGTTTAGACAATACCACATTTTTATTTATTCTTCTTTTCTCTCTGATTTCGTTTCTAATGCGATGTGTCTCCTACACCATATTAATCAATGTACAATAAATTCTTCATTTTTCCGTCATTCTTCTTAACTCTAAGTTCCAACGGCTATTTTAAGGCCTTTTCATCCCACTACCTGGGTCAAATATGTCTTGCCGTTTGAAAGTGCTCCTTGTGCAATTTATAAGGTTCATTTTGAATTTTCTTTGGGTCGAAAACGACCCTGGCATCGGGATTAAGAGTTAATTCCCTTCTGATTTAATGTGCTCTAGTAACGGGGTGTTTTTGCAACCGTTGTCAGTAAGAAACTACCCAAAGAGTTTCGCAATTTTTAATCTAGATCAAATAGTGATTGTTTGAAAGATTATATCGTAAACAAAATTTCGTATGTAGATTCATTACAAACACTAGGTAAGGTATTTAGCGATATAATTCATAGCTGCAGACACACTGAAAATAAAATTCATAAACTAAACTAGGATTGGCGTGGTGCCTCGCTCGCTTTGCTCGCTCAGAAACTTCAATCCAGTGGAGAGTCGGCTATTCCTTAATACTCGTTTGTTTACCTATACTTTCAATTGAGCTCCTTCATCGTAGAACTCGATCGACGCTCGAACTGCCGAAACGCGTTGGCCCTGGCCGTTTTCAGATCGAAATTTTAAAAAGTCGAAATTTTGATTTGGAAAAATATCGAGGTATTCAGAATGACGAGACGCATGTTTTTTTCAAAAGAAATTTTTTGATTCGACGAATAGCTTTCACAATAAAAAATAAAAACCACTAAAATCGTTAATCATAAATTTAATTATATTTTAAGATATAAATCGCCATATTTCGTTCAATTATGCCTGAAATAGCTTGCAATTTTTTTTACCTACTCCTGATGGTCAAGCGATGACGTCCGTAATATAAAAATTATACAAAGTTGTTATTTTTTAATTGTTAATAACGCTAGATTGGTGACCGCAAACTTATCGTTTCGCGGACAAAAAGCATCGAGGGAAGTTTCGAGTTGAGCAAACTGTCAGTGAGACTTTTGTTCCTCTATATTCAAAGAAGTTTTATGGAAAATTTCAACTCGATTGGTTTAAAAATGACCAAAATATCCCGTGTTTAACAAAGCGCATGGCGATGCACTGTAACGCGGCGCTGCGGAACGGCTCGTCCGCCGCCCTGAAGTAAACAATAAGATGTGCATTGTTCTTATAGACACTATTATTTAAAGATAAAAAGTTTGTGTAATTATTAAGTATTCGTACTACTGCAAGACTTTACTTCCGACTTTTTTTAGAGAACCGTATTTCCAATTTCTCGTCTCCATCTCCCAAGAGTACATGGAATTGAAACTGATATTTATTGTTTCCAAATTTCGTACATATTATTAATGGCATTCTAAAAATAATGAGGTAAATACAAAAAAACAATAAATAAAAAATTACTTCTGAAAACACAGAAAAACGGAAAACAAACCCATGCGGTGCAGTTCAGGCAGATCAACCATTCCGTGGAAAGTCGCCGTTGCGAGGCGCGTCGCCATGCGCTTTGTTAAACACGGGATATTTTGGTCATTTTTAAACCAATCGAGTTGAAATTTTCCATAAAACTTCTTTGAATATAGAGGAACAAAAGTCTCACTGACAGTGTGCTCAACTCGAAACTTCCCTCGATGCTTTTTGTCCGCGAAGCGATAAGTTTGCGGTCACCAATCTAGCGTTATTAACCATTTAAAAATATTTAAAAATAACAACTTTGTATAATTTTTAGATTACGGACGTCATCGCTTCACCATCAGGAGTAGGTAAAAAAAATTGCAAGCTGTTTCAGGCATAATTGAACGAAATATAGCGATTTATATCTTAAAATATAATTAAATTTATGATTAACGATTTTAGTCGTTTTTATTTTTTATTGTGAAAGCTATTCGTCGAATCAAAAAATTTCTTTTGAAAAAAACATGCGTCTCGTCATTCTGAATACATCGATATTTTTCCAAATCAAAATTTCGACTTTTTAAAATTTCGATCTGAAAACGGCTAGGGGCCAAACTATAGAGTAATTTTTTTGCCGAGGTGACCAAATTCAATACTTTTTCCGACAATAGTCATAAGCATTTTAAACCAGTTTTTATGGCATTATCGCTGACTTCAGGAAGAAAATGCATAAAACCTTTTTTGTAGAGAATTTCATGCTCTATCTTTTTCGTTTGAAACATTTTTTAATAAAATTTGTATTTGTACAAAATAAATACAAAAAACTACGAAGAAACTTAATTGGGGCTAATTTTTTTTAGTAATGGACGGGTGGATCTGCCCCAAAATCTAGTCAGATTTTAAAAAAAAATGTATGTCATTACGATTATCCGTTCGCAAGTTATGGCGAGACAAAAAAACGGGACGTACGGACGTACGTACGTACAAGATCACGGACACAAATTTTTTTATTGTTGATTTGGGCTCCTTAGGGTCTAAAACGTCGACATTTTATGAAAAACTATAGGGTAATTTTTATGCCCGAAGTGACCAAATTCAATACTTCGTCCAGACTTAGTCTGGGTCGAAGTAATATTTGGGTGCGAACAGGCTATGTAACGACGTATTAGCTCTACCGATTTTTACAATCAATATTTTGTCAATTCGATTAAAATATAGGGGAGAGGGGTGCCATACCGACCTGTCGTACCATACCGACCCTCCGTATTTCTTAGTGGTGGCATTGACGATCGAATTTTTACTAGTGTCACTGAAAGGCGGTTGACCTATTGACAGTTTGAAAGTGGATTGCAATCTTCACAAACAATTTTGTTTGAAGTTATATGTCATGACGTGTTTTAGCAATCTTGGAGTTTTTTTTTTGACGTGCACAAAAAACGTATTAAATTGGTTTGTAAGCTTCTAAAGCATCGAAAGGTAAGTCAGTTTTATTGATTATGGACTTGGTTAAATATATGCCATGGATATTAGATTGCGCTAGCCGACGCATAAAAATGGCTAATCGATATGTGAAAAAGTGTGAGTGGTCCGAAAGCGCCCCCCCTTTTTTTCAATAATAATGCGCATTTTTCTAGAAAATGGAACGAATTTATAAAGGTAATGCTGCTGTGGACCTACTAGTGCGGATGCATGTATATCTTATGAAATGATGTCCGCAGTAATAGAGAACGGCAGTAATTGGGGCACCCGCAGTATTTGGTACATTTACCCTACAGCGATTCATTCTTTGTTTCTAGGAATAGGTTTATAAAATTTTGTTAAAATATACATTAACAAAATTAAAAATAAAAATTTCATTCCATAAAAATGTCACGTATTATATGTGTGATTGTATCCATTAAATTTACAGGTGCAATTATACATGATCTCCGAATTGTCATTTAACAACTTAAGTTTTATAAATAATTGGTGTTGTTATGTAGAAGTATATATAATAAAAAATATAAATATACAGGTCGGCTTTGTCCAACAAATTGGTTTGATGAAAGTTCTTGTATCTTCAGTAACCTCTTGAAAATGAACACAAGTTTGTTCGAAACGTCGTGGAAAACTTTCATCAAACCAATTTGTAGGACAAAACACTTACATTTACAGCTTTACATTTTTTCACGAATTATTGCGAAAAAAATAGGGAGTCGGGTACGGATCGTGTAAGGGTCGCTTTAGCCTTGTCTTCTGTATGTTTGTTTAATGGCACACAAAACTCACACCGCTTGGTGAAAAATATAAAAAAGTGTTCCCTCGACAGGAGTCAATTTGGAAATTAGCATAAAATTTCTTTTTAGCAGAGTAATAACCTTTACCATTTTCCAGTTCGGTATGGGAACCTTCTCCACTATTTAAAATTACTATTTAGCAGTTAGCACGCAGCCACATATTTTGTCAATATTACTAAATTATTTTGTACTGAAGTAACTTCCACCCTCAAGAAAATAGCAACGAATTAAAACCTTACGATCATGTCCTTAAAACATACAGTACAGGTTTCTAGAAATTTTTTAAATAATTTATAGCTACTGTAGTAAGATAATACTTGTATTTTACACATTGACGATCATTTATAATAAATAAAGTGTATACTGTAAATACTGCGAAACAACCACCATATTCTTCAATTTCTTTTTAACTTTGAATTTCCACATAATGGTCAACGATTTGAGTTGATAGGTATCACCAGCGTAAGTTCGTTGAAAGAATCGGAGTCTACATCGTCGGTTTATGTCAAGGGGACGGAAGGCTAAAGTTGTTGTAGTTGCGTTACAATCAAGGGGACTTTGATGACAACATCATTTTAAGGAATAAATAACGATATATTCTTTTTATAATTTCGGTGTATTTTGTATATATGTACACGTATAATTGCATAAAATAGTCTAATGTAGTAGAAAGAGTTTCATTTCATGAATGACATAATACCTATAAATTATTTGAGTTTTATAATATGAATAAAAATTATACATTTACGCGATTGAAGTTCGAGTGCCCGATTATAATTATACGGAGCATTAGGATCGCGCTTTCATCAACGAACCTGAAACGTCGTGCTTTTATGCAATACCAAAGTTCCTCATTTTTCCCGACTATCGGATCGTTTTTTTTTACTTTCCCTCCCATCACTGGGCATAGAAGTGCACGTTTGTTCGTCGAGTTAAACTCGTCGTGTATATCCGTCTCGATTCGAAGGAAGCGAAGTGCAATCACTCGTATGGAAAAGTTTGTGGTCAGCTACGAAGATACAGAGAGGGAACACGCGAAAGAGAGGGTTAGATAAAGAGGGGTACGTGGAGAACACCCGAAAGGAAGGATTTGATCGTATATTTTTAAAACTTTTCGGAACTTCGCGCCAATACGTTAGAGTCCATTTTCAGTTGTGAAATATGTTTGAAATAATTTATGAGATTGAATTAAAAGTTTAAGTCTATCTTGAACTCATCGATACTTTGCTGATTTATTATCTGTAATAAAGCATCATCGTTTTACTTGAACGGAACTGTCAATAAAATTACCATATTTAGAAAACGCTACTATACTGCGTATGTTGAAAACATTAACATTAACATCCACCAAGGAGAGAACAAGGACACGTATCCAACATAGGAAACCTATCACGATGGGATAAAGCTGATAAATAACTCCAAGAAACAATAGGAACTGATACCAACGCTGAAACAGTAACTACAATCCCAAAATCAAAGGAAAAATACGTATCGCAGAAATAAACTGCCTAGGAAGACTCCATAGATGAGATTCGGATTCTTCTTAAAACAGGATAATGAAAGTGTATCCTGGCCCATGAGGCTGGCATCGCCTGTGCAACATTATGGAAACATGTGACACCTGTTTTGAAGAGACGAATATTAAACTATTCCGCGGGGTGTCCACCACCCTTGTGCCCCCCCCCCCACTACGTACAGCTAATTGTTTCCATTACATTGTCTCGGCCGTTTCTGCTATCACAATCTGTTTACAGTAGAGTCCCGGTATATTTGCCTGCACGGTTCCTCGCCTGACCGTCCCGTTTCCTTATAAAAGAAGGGGAGCGCCGCTTCTCCCACTCCCCTCAATTGCGCTATGCTCGTGACGTCACAGTAGCCCTACCTGAGGCCGCAGCTACTCGCAAAGTGGGGAAAAAAGAGAGCGGTGGCAGACAAATACAACGGACGGAAGCGGACAAATATGCTGGGATGCAAATATAGCCAGATGCAATTATACCGGGACTCTACTGTATATTGCGCGGTTTAGGAGAAAGAGCAACAATCGGCATTATGGTGGGAGGTACAAGCAACTTGATGCACCACTATGCGGTTTAATTTGTTGTCCTCAAGAAAGCGACCGAAAAAAATTGACCAGTGCCACCCCGTGCCTGCTACCAATGTAAAGCACTCAATCACAGGATCGTACACGATTTAGGCAGACAATCATTTGACGTAATGGCAAGATACAGTAGATATATGCATATTTTTGGGGATGGGGAGGGGGGGGGACGGATGTGGTTGTGCAGAGTATAATAAGTTACACGCGGTTTCTGCAGATAACTGTAAAATCTTTTCAATCTTATACGCTCTGAATCCTCGAATGTATACAATAAGCCGTTCATACATTTAAATGGCACCTCTTCTTCATATGCTACGACTTGCATCCATGACGATTGTAAGTAACCTGATCGACGAACCGTGGTATCGTAATCGATGTAAGGAGCACAAGACGAAGAGAAACATCAAAGGAAAAATATATGACTCGAAGGGCAAAAACGGAGAATAAAGGTCGGAAAGCGGAATAAGGAAGGGGTGAAACAGCAAAAAGAAGTACGAGTACGTGATGGACAGAGCACGAGCAGGCTTGCATGAGAGAGAGAGAGAGAGAGAGAGAGAGAGAGAGAGAGAGAGAGAGAGAAAGGAGGGACAAAGTCCAGTAAATTTATCAGCGGTCATGCGAGGGCGGAACCGTCGGGACAAATTCCATCGCGAACGTCGCCCTCTTCGCGAGCGAGTCTGAGCGAGGACAGCGTACGAATACGCAGCGCTCGCACGAATAGGTCGGAACTGGCTGGCAGTGCTCCGGGTGTAGCTGCCTGGGATGCTGGAAGCCCGGCCAGCAAGCACCCCTAGGCGGCGTAAGTCATTGCGGCTGACCGGAAGTCACGGGATCACCGGAACCCGGGATATTTATACGGGCATGGCCCCACCGCGCTCGAGCTGCAGCTATCCAAGCGCTCGACCGACCGGGGCATTACCCGTAATAAGGAAATTGCGAATTTATTACCAGCCCGATATTGTCCGTACGGAGGGCGGCGGTCGTCGGCCACCAGGCAGCCAAGAGTTATTTCGGCTTTTACGGCCGGAGACTCCTGGTCGTCCGGCAGTCTTCCAGATAAAAAATCTGAAAGAGAACCCAGAGACGAAGGAAGACACCACGCCGTTGTCGTTGGAATCTTCCCCCCATTATTTGCGGTATCGTGTAAACCATATAATTACCAGATCCTTTAAAGTGATATTGTATTTTAGGTATTTATCTATTCTCGTGAGCTGTACAATAATTAATCTGCATATAATTGGGGAATTTTTATGAACAAAACCGTAATGTTATAAGTTGGAACAACTGTGTGGTTGTGTTCCGCTGCCTGCCAAGTCCACAATGTGGATTCTAGAAGAAAAAGCACACAGATTGTGGCTATCTTTAAAAAGGCAGCTGATTTTTAACGACTTACGAACATGTGGCATAACGACATCAAAAGATATCTCAGAACATCATTGAACTGCGATGATTTTGATCTGAAAAATTGACAAAATCATCAATTATTAGGCATATATTAGTTATTGAAGTAATTTAATAAGGTTGAAGATTCTTTAGTCACAAGCACAATTGCTAACTTAATTAAACATTATGTTTTTGATAATAAGTAACAGCACCGAGTAATCAATCAGGACTTGGTAGGCTCTTCGCCGATTTTAAAAATGCTAACACAATGAACTAGTTTTTAAACAAGACGACCCAATTATGGTAGAACAAACTATTGTAAATTTGTTAAACTTTTAACTATGGTCACATCAATTTTTAAATATATAATGAACCTATTTAATAGTAATGGACCTACTAAATAATAATGGACCTATTTTCAGAAATATTTACTATATATTTTTTAGTAGATTGAATAACTATAGGGGAAGACAGGGCGAAGCGGCGAACGAGGCGAAGTGGCGAATCTCAAATATCTCCATTATGATCATAATGATTGTAAAATATCATATGTGGTTTTTTTGTTTACACCATTTTTTAGATTTTGAGGCATGATATTTCATTTTTTGTTCTCTTACCTACCTTTGGGAGCCAAGAATGTAATTTTTAAACAAAATTTTCAAGTCATTTTTCTGTACTTTGTTCTTAGATTGGTCCATATTTTCATTTTGGCAGTTTAATAATCACTATTTATATATTTATTCTAAAAGTATATTTCTGGACTTATTTATAAAACATGAATTGTTCTTTTTTGGTGTGTTTATAATGAGATGTCGTACCTGGAAGTCCAAATGATACTTTGGGGTGAAGCGACGAAATTTCTTCCCGGATGTCCCTATTCCGTGATTTTTTTAAAATTTATAATTCCCTTTTGATGAATGCATTGAGTAACTAAAGACGAAGTTAAAATATGTGATCCTGATATAATACGAGTATTCAAAACTTCCGAAGATGCAATTCCTTTTTTTATTGTTGTTGGAAACTTTGATATATCTGAAGAGCTTCATTCCACCAACGTGGAAATTTTATTTTTATTACAAGAAACAATAATAACTTAAAAGATTATGACTTGCACTTAAATTTATGTTAGTCGTCTCAGAGACCTGTAAAAATAAGGATTCGCCTCTTCACCCCGATATCGCCGCTTCGCCCGAGTGTTTTTTAAGTTTTTAAATTGCAATTTATGGCCATGGCCATAGCTGGACACCTGTAAAACATAAGAAACATGCATGGAAATATTGACTATGAAATTACCTATCTAATGATGCTTTGCATCATCCTAAATACGAAATTCAAGGAGAGATATGACATACGAAAATCCTCGCCGCTTCGCCCTGCCTTCCCCTGTTGTGTAATAAATACGAACACAACCTTTTTAATGTCGTGAAATGTAATGCGGGATGACATGAAAAAAAACGATTTGATAGGAATAACCAACTCCGAATTGGTTGGATAATATTTGATTATTAAAATTAGTTGCTTGATTCTTAGAACTCATGAAATAAATTGGGCTTATTCCGTTATACTGCATAATCCGTGTGACAAATGCTATGTGACAAATTTTAACAAATAATCAATTTTTATTTGGTATATCCTAACCATCTGTAAGACAACGCAAAGCTCCTTTCCGAGCATATGCGTTATAAACGAACACTTCAGTCGGCATGCCTCGCGTGTATATGCTTAATCAAAAACCAACCGTGAAGTTGTATTTCGGTCATCGGTGGTGACGCTCCCAACGCAACGATAAACTTTACTTTTCGACCGGCTTTACGTACTTCAAAAGTCGAACTTCACTTTTTTCTCATAGTACGATAGTTTGAATGTCCACTTTGCAACCGATTAAACCAATAGAATCATAAACATTATTGTCAATATTATATAGTGTTCCAATTCTAAATTAATTTACGGAGTTTATCGCATTTTTAAGAACCTTCACGAAGAATTATGTAACAGATCATCTTCAGTTGGAGACGTTTCCGCACTGAGACGTGCATTCATGGGCAAAACCGCTTTTATGTTAAAAACGCCCGTTAGCTCTAGTAGTAGCTAATTCTCCGTAGATTTCCACTTTATTTCCCTAGCTTCCAATTACTCAATCTAGAATGGCGCTAGCTAGCAGGTGACTAGAATTTAGAAAGGGCTATACTACAGTAAAGACTGGCGTCATATCGGAATTTGAGGTTATACATATCTGTACTGCTACTCAAAACAATCCTTCTGCAATACTGACGCCTACGAGGCACACTGAAGAAGTTATCGCCACATCAGGATCAAGTCAGTTCCAGACTAGGGCTAGCCTGTGTGAAATTATTGCTTAGACAAATCTAGTTATAGTTAAAGTTTTTTATCCTAAAACGCATTTTATCACCGGCATTACCAACTTAGGTTTTTATATAAGTTCTTACTTTAATGAATGCTATTATTACAAAAATAATATAATTTGTGAAACAGTATCAATATAATTACAATTTTGAACAAGATAACAGTAAAATTAAAAGTTCTGAATATTATCGTCGGAAATTTTCCTAACTACTACTTTTCGTACCAAGGGCTTAAAATAAGAGTTTGCGTCTTGGTTGGTGATTGCACGCAAGGGACGAGGAATCACCATAAGAGGCGTAAATTCTACGGCTGTAGTGCGAATAATATTATATAGTAGAAAACGTGTGAATAGCATTTTAAATTCATTCACTTTTTAAACAAGGAAAATGCATTTTCTTATTACATAAGGAAATATTTGTTCTTTGATTAAATTTTTACATATCCTTAGTGACACAAATTTTTTGTAACAATTGAAAACAAAACTTCCCTTCCTATGCTGCGTATTCCTAGATCAATAAGTGAAAAGGGATTAATTCTTGACCTATGAAGAAAGAAGTTAATGCTGATTTTCAATTGTATAGCAAAAGTATACAAGAAATATAACCTGCATATCATTTAATACATTTTGCAGGTTAATCTTCACTCTAATTCAACCCTTTTTGGGTTGGAGTTTAGGCATCTCAACTAACATTTTTAAAATTCCAAATTCCGGAATCATGATGGCCTCCGAAAATATCAGAGCCAGTAATTTATTTGCCTTCATCTTGGATCCGCCATTTTGAATTACCAAAATATGAACTCTAATTCGTCATTTTAGCGACCTCGGAAATCTCGGTAGATACATTATTCGTCCAAACTATTGAGCTGATTCCCAGCGACTTTATTTTTCAATTTGTTTATATATTTATGTAATCAACTAATATTGAGTTTTAAGAAATTGTTTCGAATTCAATAAAATGCCACGAAAAGGCACATCTCGAGTTAGCAATCTTAAATCAAGCGGATATTTCATTTTTAAGGCGTCTAAATCAGAACATATCTCTTAGTATCTGCCATTCGAACATTTACAAGATGTCCAATTTTCTTGTTGTATGTCAAAAAAGTTCATATAAATAATTTAATTGAAATAGATGATCTGCTATTTTCATTATAATATGGTAGGTAGATTAAGAATTTAGAATCTACATAATTCTTACAAAAATGATCATAAAATAATAATTGAATAGGCTAACTTGGAATACGCCAAAATAAAAAAATAACAATCATTAATCACTGTAATCGTCTTCGCATAGACTGTAAGATATGATGAAACGTTGCAATTAATTTCTTATTTTCCACCCTCGATTTGGAGTTTCCGGTTTCCAAGTTCGTAAATACGTGCCAAAGAGCATAATCTCAAGATCTTATATGACTAGTCTTAAAACAATAATCCATGAAAAATCACAGGGGATAAAGCGACCTCCGAGCAACATCCGAGTGTGATTCGAGCTCGTAACCTGCGCCAATAAAGCGAATCCTCGAACGCCAAGTGTCACTGACGGCTGTTTATGTGGCCGACGCCGCCAGCTTCAAGCACGTTTGCTGGCACTGTTATTGGAGAAATTGCTGTAACACGCGTTTACGACGTAGGAGAAAGTTTTCAATCGCTCTCAGAAAATTATTACTTGTGGAAAATATTTTTATGCTGAGGGATGATAAAATACAAAAATTATAATATCCATCCCTTCTGTGATTTTATTCATTTTTTCGATGAGAAAAGTAAATCTTTCAGTAATATATATATAATCTCGTATAGGATGTTGCGAGCAAAATTGGAAATATTAATTTGGGATTGTTTTAACCTAATTATAAATTATATATATATATATATATATATATATACTTTTGTTTTAACCTAATTATAAATTATATATTTATATATACTTTGTACACTTCCAATAAACCCTTTTCGTCCTAAAATACGGACCGAACCGGTCTTGAATTATCTTATCGAATTAATTTCTGCCTACAATTTGATTTCGAGGGCAAAATCAACCCATCAAATAAGGATTTCAAGATATTTAACCCTTTGAAGTACGGTGTCCTTTCTGCAGGACACCTTTTTGTAACATTTTGTTGTAATTGTTTTGTAATGTTTTTTTTTGTATTTTTCAGTAGATTAAGATTGAATTTTAGTGCAAATTTTTTCTTCCGTACTTCGATAACATGTTTTTAAATGTAAATAAATTAATATTTATTATGAATTATTGTCTTAAATTGTTTATAATTGTTTATGTATACAAATTACGTGTTTTATTACAAAGAATGTATGCTGAAAAGAAACCGTCGTTGAAATAATACAAAACTGGGTACTTGGAGGTTTCCGGGGTCGCTGATTACGAATCTGGCCTCAGATTTTCAAAATTCAAAATAGCGGATCCAATATGACCGACCAAAATGTAAAAATTTACTTGATCCAGGTGAAACGGGGTACTCGGGGGTTTTCGAGCGAATTCAACATGACGGCTCGAAATGTAAAAAGTTATTTGACCGAAGTCAAACCGAATACTGAACAATGTTACATTTTCAAGGTAAAACTTAGCAGATTCAACAAGCGGTCTCGAATGCTGAAATTTCATAGTTCGTCTTTTACGACCTCGAAAACGGTTCTATTTTGGCTGTCATATTGAACCCGTTATTTTGAATTTTGAAAATCTAATATTAGATTCGTAATCTACGATCCCGAAAACTCTCAGTACCCATCTCGACGAAATAAATTTCTTTTCGGTCGGCCATCTCGGATCCGCAATCTTGAGTTTTGAAAATCGGAGAACAGATTCGTAATCGACAACCTCGAAAACCCGCGAGTACCCATTTTCACCTCTATCAAATAAATTTTTTAATTTTCGTCGGCAATTTGGAAAATGTGTCATCTTGAATTTTGAATACCTGAGGTCAAATTCGTGTAATTTAATTACAATTTAATTAAATAATAAATCAACAAATGTATGCTTCAAAGAGTTAAAGTTGGCTATTCAATAAATGCTTGTTTCTACCATTTTATTTTTTCAACTATGTACAAGTTGTAATAATTAATTTTTGCTCTCTGTACTATTATACTGTTACTATCATCCATCAAAATGAGCTGTTAACATCATTTACCCATTGTTATCGCAAAGTTACGTGGATTTAAATTACGACATTTATCCCAATAACATGATGGGCATTTACATTGACCAATGTTTTGAATTCGCCCTCTTGGAAATTACGATGTTAACTTTTTTAATTTACCTTCGTGCTTAGTAAATGCAGAAACGCTGAAGTATACATTTTCAAGAGGAGTCATAAAAATGTTGGCTCTAAAGGAGCCATGTGAATGCCTGTGATGTATATGATGGACAAATAAATGATTTTGAGTAGCAAGATTAATACTGTGTAATGTAAACTGTTCTGACGTTATGGAACGATTCTGAGCTTGCATTAGCTTCCTAAGAAAAAACCTTATTGATCTGTGTATTTTGGATCGATTTCTGTAAGACTTTTAATGGCGTATAAAAATGCACATTGATTTTTGACTGACTCACAGTATTCCAAGTACCTTCTGCCATACAGAGATACTGCTGAAACATGAGCTTAGCAAGTGCGAAATACGAATGAAACAACAAGAAGGAAAAATCGAGAAAAAAGCACAGATCTCATGTCGTGAAAGGGCGGGCTTGATAGAGTGAGAAAGAGAGAGAGCGACATTAGGGCAGACAAAGAGGGTGATAGTAAGATATAAAGTGAGAGAGAGAGGGAGAGGAAGAGATATCCTGCAGGGACTATTAACACACATCATCGACAGTTGGGTGGCTGCTCGTGATGCGTCCGCATTGTTGTGGCCGCCGATCGGTAGCGGAGGTGTGGTTATGCGATAATTCATTCTTGATTGCGTGTCTGATACACGCGGCCAGTAATTATGGTGCCGAAACGTCGCAATGTTAACGCAAAAAAGCTTTTGAAATCATTCAAAACAGCCAGCACTCCGCGCGATAGGTCGATTGTAACACTTCATCAGTTGCGATATAGTCCTGAGTGGTGGCGCGACTGTTCCACAGACGAGTAGCAAAATACCCACGTTCCTTCTCCGGAGGATGCAGATCGAGGAATGGATACTAATACCGTCATTATTAAGCTTCAGGATTTACGGTATTCAAGTCGAGTAAGGGCCTTTTGGATTTCCTGCCCTGTGGATGCTGACAATAGAAATTTCAAGTTTGGAAATGGATGCAAAATTCACATATCCGCTTGCTTCCTTAAAACATGGTAATTTTGTCTAACTTTCCCTGGATTTGAAATAAATATGTCATTAAGATTATTGCAACACAATGACTTAAATAAAAATTATCATTGTAAAAAAAAAAAAACATTAGAAAGCAACATAAAATGCTTATTGCTACAGTACCTCACAAATCGTATACCATTACATTTTTACAGAGTTGCACAAAATAAAAAATGCTAAATCAGTATTTGGTTAACCGTGACATTTTTATAAATTCATGAAGTTATTAATAAAAAATGCGAAAGATTTGCATTCAGAAATCGAAATCTTTTTAACTATTTAAAGCAATGTTTACTTCTGACCAAGAATGCTTTAATTGGTAAATATTCATTGACCATATGCTTTTGCAAAATGAATGGCACATTCGTTTAGAATTAATCCCTACCATAAGTATTTTCAATATATACAGCTTTTTAAATTACAGAAGCTTTAATGATAATACTTACAATGACTTAATCTAAGTGTTAACGACTGGTGGAAGGATTTGAAAATAAAACTCAGAATTTGTACGGTCGAAAATAATGTTCAAATTTATTCGGACCGATGATGACAATAAACTGATCCCGACATGCCAAACCTATCTCACCGACATTCCAAAACAAAAAACCTATAATAACTTTTTCACATCTTTTTATATATTCGACTTTAAAATTTTTCCGTTTAAATGTACCGAATCGATTTCGTATAAATCGACATTATAATATTCGAATTAAAATTATTATTAATCGAGATCGTCACTGCTTTGAAGGGTATTTACAAAAAATTACCTAACAGGTCACCTTCATTTTGAGAAGTACCCCATTTGAGTGTGCAATGGCGTAGCGAAAATCACGTTTCTGTTTAAAACCCAGTTCCAGTACAGCAGTACTGCCTGGAACAGGAAGGATCTTTTTGGTCGGATCTTACCACTGTTTATAGTATAGATCAGTGGATCTTACTAGGAATTTCAAACTTCAAAATGGCGACTTCATGATATTTCACTGCATTTATAAAAAGTTACTGAACCGAGACAAACCTGTGAACTTGCTTGTTTTTGGGTTACTAGTTGCTAATATATTTACTGACTTTCAATATTCAAAATAACTTCTCTAATGTACGAAAAAGCACCGCCGTATTTGATGTCTCTAAGAACGATGACTTCAAGTTCGTAATTAGCAATCCCAAAAATCGTCTGGAAGCTACTGAAAATTAAATTAAATTATCATCCTTGTATAAAGGGTGCCCTAAGTGCCAATACATTTTTCCTCGAATGCATTGTTTTGAAACTTTAGAAGATAATGCAGGATTTTTCTGGATATACACTCGTAAACGAAGATTACCCTTATTCACGACCCTGAATGTTATTTCAACGTTAAATTGCCCGTTTTCACATGGAACTTATATTTTTTACTGCAGAAATTTAAGGAACCTAAACTTTTACGTCTATCTGTTTCTATTTAACTATTATCAAAAGTATAGGTTCACGCAAAAAAAAAGATATTTAACCTTCAAATCACCTTTAATGTTCAAGTGGATTTAAAATTGTTCGCTCTCTTCATTTCTGTGGTAAAAAATGTAGTTTTACTCATAAAGAAGTCAATTTGATCTTTAAATAACAGTTAAGGACATGGTCATGGTTAAGTTTAAAGTCTAAATTGGATAGCGAGGGAAATTGCTAAATCTTGTTAGCATTTTGTAAAAACTTGGTAGCTTTATAAAAAAGTCAAAGATGCATTCCTCGAAAGTTATATTACCGTTTCCTTACACTCAGACAACCCTGTACATATATAAACAGCCATTCATACGACAGCTAGACTAATTTATGTGTTGTTCATATCTGTCTCAAAGATAAACCTGTAACGGTTGTGTATGAATAGAACGCATATATTTTAAATCAGTATTATAACCACAAGAAACTGAAATATACATTGTAATAAAATACATTGTGTAAATCAATAAAAATTACACTATATAGATACTCATTGTTTTATCATTTGGAGTTATCAGGAAATGGCAATGACATTTGTAGCTTAAATCCTAATGTTTGCTATCTAGTTATTGTTGCTGTACGAATTTCCAATATTTTTCACCCTAGAAAGTAGAAAGAAAACTCAGCAATATTGTCCATTACGGAATGATTTCGGACAATGTTAACCTAAACAAGAATTGTTTTGAAAAGTAACTAAGAAAATAAGACTAATGGTAATTTAAAATTTACCCGACAAGGGAAGAACGTTAATTTACGTAGTTACATAAAAATGAATGCCGCCCAAGATAAATAAGAGATCCCAAATAACATAACGGAAACGGCCTGCGTAGCTATGTTCGCGACAGAACTCGCCGATTCTTCACAGAAATCTCTGGAGACGCTGGATTCATTGCACTGTAATGAGCGTGGGTGTCATTAAGCGTGATTTTGACAAATGAAGGAATACGATTTTAATTCAAAACGAGCGGCACTCGCGAAAGGTGGTATTTCGAGTTCTGCGACTTCGTCGCATTAGCGAATATCCGTGTATGAGTCTCGTGTCCATTCCTGACGCCTCCGATGTCAGCGCTCCGTGGATTATTGATGATCCTCCGGTCGTGGACAAAGTCGGATTCTGGACTAGGATCAGTTTCATCCATCACCTGCGAGTGGCTCAGGAATTCGAGGCTTTGCGTATTTTTGAATTCTTCGTGCTACTAAAAATTCATCATGCATTAAGAATTTATGCAGGAATATATCAATTACTAAAATTCATTCAAATATAATTTCTCAAATTGCAGAAATTAATAGAAAGGATAATGGATATGGCATCAAAAAAATTACGGAAGAGCTTCTTAAAATATGGATTACTTTACAAAAAAAGTTGAAACATCTATTATGCCGATGGAGTGCTGAGTTCGTACGAGAAAACAGAATTGGGGTAAAAACATCCCCAAAGATTTCCGCCTTATAAACTTCAAATCCAATCTGTGCCACTACATCAGTCGGTGCAAACATAACCTTAGCAAAATATTGGCACAACGCACGAACCAGTAGTTGTGTGTATGCTCAGCGTACGGCCGTTGTTACG
Organism: Trichopria drosophilae; assembly: GCA_030407085.1. Lineage (NCBI taxonomy): Eukaryota > Metazoa > Arthropoda > Insecta > Hymenoptera > Diapriidae > Trichopria > Trichopria drosophilae. The sequence continues at coordinate 62,202,784 of CM059586.1, read as the reverse complement.
TAGTTGCGTCATCCTGGAAGCTGGGAGCGGGCGAGGGTGGAGGAAGAAATCGCCTCCGATATGTTGGCCCTGTATACGTGGTACGCACATTAGGCTGTGGACATTGCGTCCGTGCATTATGCAAGGCACCAACACCAAGCGCAAGCAGCCGCGACCTTCCGTGTGGGGCATATGGCGCACCGTGAAAACGCTGCGGGCTGTTTGTGGTGTATGTATCGGTGTGGTATTATCCGAGGTTGATTAGCAACTGCAAACGTTTGCTTTACTATGTGCGTTGCTACACTGGCTGGTGCCGCTGATGACGGCGGTACTGGCTGCCTTACGATTCGCAATACGGCAGGCGTACACTGTGTCGACTATTTCGAGGGTCCTCCGAAGGAGAATGACCATAATTGCTGGGACAATAGCGTTCACGTTGCAGCGAATTAGCAGATCCAATTAATCATGAACTATTTTCAATTGCCAAGCCAACATATATTTCCACTCACATTTATGTTATAGTATCGTTAAACCCTAACAGTAATATTTAAACCAAAGTGTTATGCTAACTGTTATGCCGATATTCACAGAAACTGATTGCTAATTCAGTAATATCCATTTGAATCAAGAATTTTTAAGAAGAAATTTGTAATATATGATATATTTAATTGTAAATCTTAAAGCAATGTCAGCGTATTTAGTACATTAGAAGGTAGCTGGATATTAATCTGATGCCAGTTTTTAATAATTAAAAAGGATGGGTCGAATGAGGTTTTTATCTAAGCAATTCTCTTACATTAGGCACTATTATTGCAACCCTGGTGATCATAGTCCTCAGATAGCAACGTGAGTGTCATATGTGTCCTCAAATCGCCTGACAATTGTTCTCAATTATGAGAAAGTTCTCATTTATGCGTGGAAGCGGAGACTTTTCGCGCTTGCGCAATGCACTAATCTCTCACCTTAAGTCTCATGTGAACTCATATACGCTCTCACAAATGAGATCTCAAATGTGATATGAGAACATAGTGAGACTCACGCCTTGCTATCTGGGTCTATACTTATTATTGAAATTGGACACTCAGACAAAATTTTTTATTAAAACTAAGCAATATGTGATACGTTTAGTTAACCCATTAACGCCCAAGAGGACACAAGTTCCACCAAAATTTTCGAAATATTTCTTGACATTAAAATCCAATTAAAAAAATGTTAGAGAAAACATTTTCGACATAAAATTGATGGATCTTTCCGAATCTGCTATTAAAAAATCAATGGAGCCCATTCCAAAAAAGTTATGCTTGGTTTTTCACAAAAAAAAATCAGATTTTTTCACTGACAAATATTTTTTAATCGGCATTTTCACATTCGAAACGGTTAGGGACATCACTGATCGCTGAAAATATCGTGTTCTCGAACCTTTAACTTTGAAATGTCCATGATAGCATTTTGCAAATAAAGTTGGAAACTGTCATAATGGCGGCTCAAACACGAAAAGAACGGCGAAAAGCTTCAGAATTTTTTATTCGAAAATGATAGGCTGTTGGAAAAAATGTCGCTGAACAAAAAGTTCTTAGAATTGATCAAAGAATACGCTTAAATTTTTTCAAAATTTTTAAAACATTTTTCTTCATTTTCAAAATAACAAAATTTTTAAAAAATATGAAAAGACGCAGAAAAATTGTGAAAAAATTTCGAGGTTTTCTTTGATCTATCATAAGAACTTTTTGTTCCCCCACATTTGCGAAAGTCTATCGTTTCCAAATAATGGAATCGGCTCGATTGATTTTTTAACAGCAGATTCGGAAAGATCGATCAATTTTACGTCGAAAATATTTTATCTAACATTTTTTTAATTGGTTTTTAATCTCAAGAAATATTCCGAAAATCTTGGTGAAATTTGTGTCCTCTTCGGGCGTTAATAGGTTAAAAAAGGTCTAATTATGTTAATCAGTCATTCTGTATATGTCAGTAATGTAATTGGAAAATATTCAACGCAATTTTTTTGATGATATGCATTCCGGTTAAAATTTTTTGATTAAATTGACATGTGTTAACACTATTTAGCCTGCAACATCCATATACGAAACGAAATGTTTCCATTACGAAAGGGCGAGTATTTCGAACAAATTAGGACTTCACAGAGAGAAAAAAGTGGTTATTGGAACCATGAAGAAATGGTAGAAACAATTTTGACATCTGTGAATAATTAAATTAACAAATTGAACGGTTTTACGTCGTATTTGAGGTTATGTACGAATGATTTAAGTACTGGTAAATAGTAAATGGAATCATTTTATTGTTATATTTACTATAGAAATAGTTAATTTAACTACTTTTTGTATTAAAGCGTTTTACTATTATAAAATGGTTCCATTAACTATTTTCTTTGTCTCTGTGTTGTTTTCCGAATGGGGTCAGGAATGGTCGTGACTTTTTTTGCAAGATTGTTTTTAAAATTTAGAGCGCAGACCAATTATACTTTGTATAATTCGTCCCGTAATCTAGAAATAAATAATTTTTTATTAATTTTGGAAGGATGGAATCGCAATTACATATTAGATTTGTTAAAAGATTTCCAAAACATTTTCAGTAAACACAAATTGTAAAAATACTATTGTAGTATTTATATATTATATTGTAATAAAAAGATTATAATCGCCAAAATAACGATGACGCACAGTATATGGCCATTTTGATACCATTTTTCATTTTGTTCTAACATTATTAAATCATCATATACGGTTATTAGAGTTATTTGAACTCAAAGTTCTGATTATGCCTATCAGAAATATAGTAAATTTAACCAGAATTTATTGCTATTTTAACATAAAATGTCAGTTACAGTAACCTAACGAAACAATTGTTTTCTTTTAAAATATTCTAATTTTCTTGACAGTTAATTATTCTTGTACGGATTATCAGACAAGGCGGTTAGAATTACTAGAAAATTGTTTAGTAAAACATGTCTGATTATTTTAACCAGAACAAAGCCATCTTTAATAATAAAAAGATTTCTTATTATTTTAACTATACTTATGTTTTGAGTGCGAGAAATAGGTATTTCTGTATTGTTACAACTGAAAATATGTTTTGGGTGAAAACAAAAAGCAAACATATGACCAAGGGGGAAACGGGCGAAGGTCCTGGTTTAAAAGGGTTAATTAATTATAGTAATGCTGTACTTCTGTCGATTATGTCTCTACAGAAAATCTTCTGTTAGAAATTACGAGAAAGACGATCATTTGTTAAAGTTCATGACTGCATTAATTAGACGATAATAATGTTTTTCGTGGCGTTGATTACTTGTATATAAAATGAAAATCTTATATTACAAGTATTATAATTTAGTACATGATTTTTAATTTCGGACGAATTTATTTTCCGCAACTAGCATTACCTACAAGTCGAAGGAGAATAGTCGAATCCAGAAGTTTATTCGAGTCCCTTTTTCTTTCGTTCAAAGTGGTCTTACTCTCGAAACTCGTATTAACCGCAACGAACTTGAAGCCTTATATACATCAATGTGTTTTGCGAGCAAGTTAAACTACCCGTCGCTACGAGTATTTGCCCGTACTGCAATTCAACTGGACTGTATGTACTTGACGCAAAATCGAACAGACGCAAACGTCAGGGTGAATATGTACCGAAATAATTGTAGGCCTTAGAATTGTTAAACGCTGGGTTAAAAAGTTTACAGGCCTTTCTTTATTCTACATGATTTCTTTTTTGCCACAATGAACCGAAATATATCAAATAATCCAATTTTAATGACATATTGGGCAATTACAAATTAAGAAATAGTTTTAGGTGCCATTATTTAAGATTTTTTAATAGCTAACAAAGTATATGTCCGGAAAATGTATTGAGTATGTCGATGATGAATTGGAATATACGAAATATTCTTCATGCACATAAAAATCATTTAGCATCGAAGGGTGGAAAGAAAAATGTAGCGAAAATGTTGTAATACAGTAATATTCGATATCCATAGTTCAATTATTAACTGCCCAGACGGAAACGCCAGTAATTTACCGGACTTGACTATCGGCCCGGTACTGCGCCAGTTGTGAATCGCCAGTACTAACCGCCAGAGATATATGTTATACATGTATGATATATGCCACCGTTGGTGCAGTACAGGAAGCATCTGGCACTGTACCGTCGGCCTGTACTTATACAAAAGATCATTTTTAGTATTATCCCGATAGTTGGCGTAGCACAGATAAAGTACTGACGCAGTACACACTTCATGTATTGGGAAATGATAATTTTTAGTACTATCTTTAGAGTTCACAATGTACCGTCAGAATACTGGTATAGTACCCGATATATGTACCGGAAAATTTTCAGTTATTTGCCAAGAGTCGGAGTTATGTACGGAGGTATGTATATATATATATAATTCCTGTATATTGTATTTACATTAAGTGTAAATAATTTTGCTGGATTAAAATTCTTTCTTGTCGGTACTGACCCAGTACTGTGCCGGTACATAACTCCGACTCTTGGCAAATAACTAGGAACTATACCAGTATTCTGACGGTACATTGTGAACTCTTGAGATAATACTAAAAATTATCATGTATACAGAGTGTACCAAAAGTCTGGAAACACCTAAATATCTCGAAAACAATGCATTTTAGAAAAAAAATGTTTTTGATAAAAGTTATTATTTTCTTCTTTATATAAGCATTTTAATATTTTGCTATATAAATCGTAAGAACGCACCGCATTCTTCTTGGAAGATTAAATGAAAAATATAAATAACTTTCATACTCGGAATCACAGATTAAAGTTCTGATATATTCCCAGTTACAAGTAGTTATTAAGTTACGACAATGACTAGCGTAGCGAACAAGGAGAGAAAGAAAATAGTCATCATTTTATAATAGTAAAACGCTTTAATACGAAAAGTAGTTAAATTAAATATTTCCATAGTAAATAGAACAATAAATCGTTCCATTTATTCTTTTCCAGTACTTAAATCATATGCATAACCTCAAATGTCAACTATAACCTCTCAAACGGTTAACTGTACTATTTACGTATGTTCAAATCGTTTTTACCATTTCTGAATGGTTCCATTTACCCATTTTTTTCTGTGTAGCGGTTAAAGCGTCTGGGCTGAAACCTCGGCGAGTTTTTTTAATGATATATTTGGGAAAAGCTCACGAAGACCTCTTCAAAAGCTACGTGCTATTTGATGTACACAAAGAGAAAAAAATTGTACCCCATGACATACTGATGTTACCGGATAACATATTGAGGGTACTGGACACAATCAGATGTTATCCGGTAACATCTATTTCTTACCATATACTGATTGCAAAAATACTGATTTCTATTTGCGTCGAATTCACTAGTGTTTAAACGTCTCCTTTTCGAACACAGTCGATTATATTTATTTTATTTATTATTTTTACATTTTTAGTAGTAAACTGTATATATCGTGGTTGTGACAGGTAATTAATAATGGATAAACCTGTGTAAGTGACGCATTTAGAAATGTAGGATGTCGGTGTATTGAAGTATCATATCCAGAATAGACTTTCCAACGATTTTCAGACAATTAAATCAGTGTTTCAGGTACTCTTACAGGTTCAGGTTATCTTGAGATCACATTGATAATATTGTGAAAAATCTCGGGTATGGATCTGAGACGAGAAAAGCGGGAAAGCCCGTGATTCGTTGCGGGGTGACTGTAGTGATCGAAAAATAAATAACGTTACACAATAAACCAATAGTATGCCCGCAGCCGAAGAGGAGCATTAATATTCAGTGACACCGTCGGCAACTCTGAACAGCGAATTCGGCACGCGCCCACAGTTTAGTTCGGTCCAGGCGCACAATATCTCCTGATTTTTACAAATGTAACGACCTGTTTTTACCGCCCTTTCGTAAGGCCACCACTTGGCACGCGAGTTCGTATGCAGTCGCGCAACTCGACAGTGATTAAGCGAAATATTGCATGTATTCCGATCGACCGATCGACATTAATTATTTTGAACGATTCTTTATCATTGTAAATGGTGATGTATTGAGTTTTCTAACTGTTGAGTAGATCAGAGGTGACCATCATAGAATTGACGGACTTTTTCTGAATTAGCTAACACCATATTTCAAAATATTTGTTTTAATGATATTTACTCATGTTCGACAGACTATTACGGAGATTTTCTTTGGACTATTTTGAAGTTTTGAAAAGAATCCCCAGGTTTTCGAAACACATCAGTTACCGTAATAATTCCTATAATTACACGTCGCGAGAAACGGCGAAATTTCGTGTGTGCAGAATTTCATTTACGGGCAGCGCAATTAACGGCCGGTAAGTTGTCAGGCCCTCGGGATTTATGACGTATGAATTTCGAAAAACAATACAAAGAGAAACGCTCGTCCGTGCATTTAGAAAGTAGGTATACCTATACGGCACCAACCTGCGCCAATTTCCAGCGATAATGCTAGTGTGACGAATGTTAAGAAGATGCAGGCGGCCAGCAAAGAAAGCGAACGCATGCAAGACCACACAAGGCCTCGAAGAAACGATCGAGAGTGCCTGCAAGCGCGATTATGGCAATATGCCCAGAGACTCATTTCGTTCGGATAATACGCTCGAAAGTGACCCGATGGCGTAACGAATCCTTGTCGCAAAAACTCGAAATAGCAATTTCGTATAATGTCGCTTTTTCATGTAATCGCTATTTTTTAGGGACGCTGTTATCGCGCAAATTACTGATTTTTTGTTCCTGGAAAGTCTAGGTTTGAATACCTTTTTTATTAATTAATTAAGGTTCCAATCACTACGAAGTAATTATATTTCAAAACGTATACATAAATATGCAATTTATTTTCATATCATGGCTGAGCCTTAACTCAATGACTAGAAATTAATGCCCTTAATAGGACTTGCATATGGTTGAAACGTTGGGCTGAGTGACACCAAACAAACTTAATGTCAAATTTAGTGCAATGGCCGTGAAATTAATATAAATGGCACATTTAAACAATATGGTTGATAATAAATTTTAAAATATTACCAATGTATACATATAAATCAATATTTCATTAAAACATCATCCATCGGAGTTTTTAATTCGTATTTTAAGTTTGAAGAACACAGAAGCTGCTCAAGCATATTTTTTCGGGAGCCTCGACATATATATGCCAACGACAATAACTTTGCAGATATCACGAGAGAATTGTTAAAAGCAAGAGATCATATAGAAACATATACATACTGATATTCCATGGTTAATTATGTGACTTCGCCGATACGAAGTTTTTATCTCAACTTATATGCAGTTTACGGCTACTTTAAACAATGATTGCAGAAAGTTTGCCACTTTTAAAGAATTAATAACCTTCACCCATGATCATAAAAAATTTTGTCTAAACTGGTGACATTTATACAAATTTATTTTCAGATGTTTTAAGTAAACGATTTTTATATTTAATTTAATAAAATATTGAAATTTGTAAAAAAAAATATATTCTGTTTGTCGTAGTTTGATCATGCTCTTGGAATCGACGTGAACTTGTCCCCGCCACGCTCTCATGCAGCCAATGATAGCGAGTATTGCTGGATAACAATCTACCGGAAATCGCCTTGTCATAATTTGTATTCGACAAATGTTTTATGTAAATTTCCTGTCCAACAGTATAAACGAATATGAATTTATTTTGAGTAAAAAAGCTTACGTAAATGTAAAATAGCGGTATTTTCCTCTATGGTACATCGTGCATATGAGAATTTTCAGATAAGATATATACAGAATATTAAAGGACTTAAGCAATGACAATATGAGCATGATATATTATTATATATTTTATTATAAGTATTTTAAATGCATGTTTTAACTAAACTCAGATCAGATTAGATTTTTGAATCGATATGAAAATAGTTTATCCTTTTTATCTTATATTGACCCACTCTGAGAGAGATGCCCACTTGAATCTGTCCATGATTATCCTAGATTTTTAGGATCTACCCAGAAACCAGTTTGGCAATATACACTGAGAGAATCTTTTTACTAATAGCTCTAATGTAAGCTAATTTCAAGGCTCTTCAAGTGTAACTGTAAAGTTAAAAACGACAGATAACTTTGAGATGAAAATACCAGCACTTTCCTACATGTCAGTAATGTTATTGTACATTAACTCATATATTGTAACAGTTAAGGAGAGTTCGTGAACTGTTAATAAAGCTTACATTAAATTCTGTAGTTTGAACTAATGCGTCGAAAAATTCGCAGGGAGTCGAGTAACTGCGCGTGTGTATGTTTGTTTATCTCTGTTTCGGCGAAACTGTAAGCGTGTAAATGTTTTACGTAATGATCCCAACATTAATATGTAAAATTCTTGTATTAACTATTAACATAATAAATTTAACCGAATATCAGATTACGGTAACTTCAGGTTAAAGTATCTTACCTTAAGATCAAAAACTAAATTCTATTAGCTTTACAATTAAGCTTTTACATTAACTGTAAACAAACATTTCTCTCAGTGATACTTTCAAATCTTCTACTTATTGAAGCATTCGAACTTTATGCAACAAAGGCAGAAAAGAGTCTCTAACCTATACCAAGTGATAACAAACTACATTCTACTCTTTGTATTACATAAATTATTCTAGTATTCGCTGTAATGATCTCATCGTTAATAATTAAATTTCTTATGTTAACTATTAACATAACAAGTGTAACCGATGCCAGGATTACAGAAACTTTAGGACAAAGTACTTTATCTTAGGTTCAGAATCTAAATTCTCGTAGCTTTTCTGTTAAGCTATTACGTTAACTGTAAAGAAACATTTCTCTCAGTGATAGGTAGATACCCTACTAAAAATTTCATGAATTCTGGTGTCTATAAAATATAACGAGACGAGCGACATTAAGACAGACAATATGATTTAACACGAGTACCGTAAACAACTAAAATCACATTATTATAAAAAATTTGTACAATTTAAATGTACACAGAGAGAAATGATATAATATACTTATATATTTAGAACTGCGGTCAGCTCTGTTAAAAATCGAATAAATGTTTCTCTTCTTTGTAGATAAAATATCGATACAGAATAGTAGACGTATTAAATAGGAACATTTATTTAACCCTTTGAGCCATGCATTTTTCTTTACACGGAAAATGGCTGAAAATTTTACTCGGGGGTCTTCAGGGTCGCTGATCACGCATCCGTTGTCCAATTTTCAAAATTCAAAATGGCGGATCCAATATGGCGGACTAAAGTGCCAAAATGTGATACGATCGCATCGAAATTTGGTTTTGGGGGGGTTTTCGAGGTCGCTGATTACGAATCTGCCCTAAGATTTTCAAAATTCAAAATAACGGATTCAATATGGCTGACCTAAAGTCCAAAAAGTTATGCGACCTCCAAACCCCCCCGAAACCGAATTTCGCTGCGATCGCATAACTTTTTGGACATTTGGTCCGCCATATTGGATCCGCCATTTTGAATTTTGAAAATCTGAAGGCAGATTCGTGATCAGCGACCTCCAAAACCCCCCGAAACCGAATTTCGCAGCGATCGCATAACTTTTTGGACATTTGGTCCGCCATATTGGATCCGCCATTTTGAATTTTGAAAATCTGGGGGTCAGATCGTGATCAGCGACCCCAAAAACCCTCTATATATGATTTTTTGGCCCTGTTTATTGTATTCTTCTATCTCCCATGCATTTATTGTAAAAAAAACGTGTTTTTTTTTAATTCAATTTTTTATATAAACAATATTATAAACAATTTGTGTGAATTACCCGTTGAAACATGTTTATTAACATATTAGTGAAACGCGTACACAAAAAGCCGCATGAAAAAAGACGTTTTAGGCACTGAAAGACGAAGAAAATGGAAACGAAAATGGTGGGATCTCAAAGTCCCGCCGTGCCGCAAAGGGTTAATCAATTCGGAATATTAACAGAGCTTTACATCTGTCTTCCATAGTCCATATTAGAATATTAAAACTTCGTTATACAATTGCCTTATTACTAATATACATATCAAATTATTGAATGAAAAATACATGAACGAGTTATTGCATTTATACGTCATATCAAAAATTGCCTCACGGAGAATCGAACCCAGAACCGTCGGAGACGATCTGGTTACGAAACAAGGCGAAAAGAACGAGAACGAAAGAAATGTTGAAAATAACAAAATTTGTGTTGTTATTTCAAATGATTTTAAGTTTGTAGGTTAGAATTGTAACCAAAATGCATCATTATATAAATAAAAATAATGCATACAGCAATATGTTTTTGATTAAAGTAGTTGTTATAAAAACATCCTGGGTGAAAAATTGTTGAGCCAACGCGAAGAAATATAAGCAAATAATGAAGAAACTCACCCCTAGCTGTAATACATGCAAAGGAAGAAATCGGCTGAGGACGAATACCGCACAAAACATGGAAGTCGCGCAAACGGATATGGCGCAACCGAAATTACTTAGTCGGTCTTTCAGGAGCAACCGAGGAGAAAGGACTTGTTGCGCGGATAAGCAGTGGCTGTGGTTAAAATATCGGAAATTTAAGCATCGCTCGTTGCGGTACCGAGATTTAAATATTTTTTATTGCCTTCAATTGCTTGGCGGTCGTCCCGTAGCTTTTCTGAAAAAAATATTCGGACCCCTATCTTCTACTGGTACACACTCGTCACAAATTTATGTTGTGTGCATATCTCTAAACTGTGATGAGTAAAACAGTTATCCAAAGGTTATTACCATCTTGGAATTGATTCAGTCCAATTTATTCGATTGTAAGTTATAATATACGGTGATTCTGCTTAATAAGAAAGCAATATTTCAAATTTAAAATGAGAATGTAATGACAGTTTGTTCAAAACAAATTATTTTATCACTTAGGAAATATGTTTTACGTTCTCCATTTGGTTAGTTTTAATTTAAAATGTCCCATTGAACATCTTTTATGATCTTATGAACCATGAACATGCATTGCACTATACATTTAATCATCACGAATTTTAAATTTCTGGTCGGTGTGTGGAATAAACGAATGTTCGTAAGAATACTATTTTAATCGCATTAAAGGAACCCCTGTAAAAAAACTGACAAGAAGTTCTGGCAGACGGCTTACTCGATGCTGCCCAGATCTTTTAGCAGAATCTGCCTAGAATCTGGTGAAGGAATGAGGTTATATGCGACAGTGCTAAATCGTTGCCGTATTCTTAGCGATATGCAATTATCGGATGCAATTATCATGTTGAAATAGTCCAAACAAAATAATAAAAAATTTAAGCACGACCCGGTGTTGAATATTGTATTATTTTGTTTCAACTTTTTGAATATGATAGTTTCAAAAGAATAATATTATCTGTGCCATATACAATATTATTATTATTTTTTGTTAATGAATCATGAAAATAGTTTTAGTACAATAACAGTAAAGTTCCCCACAATTTCATCACAGTTAAATTTAAAATGACTGATGAGCGAACGAAATGATCGAGGAGCATCGTCCCATTTAAAAGTCTGTTCACCAGATTCTGGCAAATTTTACCAGATTCTAGCCAAAAACTCTTTTCAGGCGCGACAGTTTCTGGCCAAAAACTAGGCTAAACTGCCCACCGGCCAGAAATTATGCCAGATTCTGACCAATATCTGGTAACTTTTGCTACAGAGACGGAGCTTTCTATAATAATAGTCAATCCACTTTCTGATAACTTATGGGTTACAATACTTAAATCGTGCGACATTTTATATTTTATAATCCAGAACATGAAAACTTCTCGTAGAAAATGCGTTACTTTTTATCCTTTAGAATATTGTAATATGTACGGTACTTAATAATGATTTTTACTATGAAAACTTAATCAAACCTATATCCCTTGTTTTACATTTGTGAAATTGTTTCATTAACTATTTTTATTCTGTGTAGTTAATACTATGTTAAACTGGCTATAATTTAGTTAATGCAATTCTTTATAAATTCACTTGAACTGAACGTAGGGTTAAAAACTAATTTATGTTATGGTGTGCGTAAAATGCTATTTTACACATTTTGCACTTTTTCTGGCGCATTTGACACACACTTGCAGCATAAAATATTGTTCGATGCATGTGTGAAAATGTTTTTTATACTACTTTTAGTTTAGTTTTAGTATACTTACTCACGTATAGGAGAGAGTCCTGTAGCCCCGTCTACCCTGCAGCCCCGTCCATCCGTTAGTTCTTAATATGTGCATATAGATTTTGGATACTTTTATAATATTTTTGTAGTATATTACCTACAACTTTAAGCTTGGAAACAGGAAGCCTGATATCTTTGTTTTGAAGGAGCAGCATACCATTTTATTTTTCAACCATATAAAACGAAGATTTGAAAACAAAATATGATAAGTTTGTCATAAAATAATAAGTTGATTAATTATCGTTGCGTGTACTTAAACTTTCACCCCTCAGCTTTCGATTCCCATTTTTTAAACTTCATTTGTACGTATCATTTGTATATAAAAACAATTTCAAAGCTCATACATAGTTTCCTGTAGCCCCGTCCACTTTAAATCCGGTAGCCCCGTCCGATAAAAATATCGTACAATTGCAAGGCACAGAAAAAAACCCACAAAATCTTGTAGATTCAAATGCTAGACAGGAAGATATTTTTAAATCACAACTCCGCAAACTAATCCCACTTCCTGACCGGCTCAACGCAGACTAAATACGAGGAAGAGACGAGCCGAACACTCAGAAATTTTAACGGACAACATTATTTATGAAACTGCGAAAAAAATAATTTACAAAATCAAAGAATAATGGCAAGAGAAGAAAAAAGAAAAGAAAAAGAAAATACGATGAAAGAAATTGAAGCCAAAAAACGCCAGAGAAACGAAACAAAAATTAGCCTAAAATCCAAGAAAAAATTACGATTATGAGTGAAAAAGTTTGTGATTATTAATTTTAAAAATTCTTTAAAAAATGTTTAACTTTGTATGTTATATCTCTTTACTAATTAATTTGATATTATAATATAATGTAGCATGTAAATATTAATTAATATATAATAAAAAGTGCATTGCAAGTATTTAATGATATATTTGTAGCATGTATACATTAATTTATTGCGTGGACGGAGCTGCAGGACATGACAGACGGCATAACCAATTTCAGGATTAACGAAAATGATTCATTTCGATAACATATTTACTATGTTGCCTCCATATTCTATATGGATGCATTCAATGTGATATAAATATAATTTCTAATGTTGAATAATGCTTTTTGAAATCGCGAAATGAAAGTAAACTGCCAAAAACCTTAGGTGAACGGAACTAGAGGACTCTCCCCTGCATATACTTACGCACTTGCATCGAAAACTACTATAATTATTCATCTCATCATTAATGTACTTTTTTATGTACATTATCATACCGGCTTTAGTGTAATCGCACGAAATTAGCGTTAGGAACGCTTTGTAGTCGACCTTCGCATTTTGTTGGCATAACCAAATCTTAATTGAACCAACCAAGTATTCTTTTTGGTATACACGATTATCAGAGCGTTAAAATGTTCTTATAGTAAATGAGTTTGTTCAATTACCGCCCTGTAGACAAAACATATTGAGGAAATTTGATTACAGGTGTAGTTTTCTACAAAATATAAATGAAATAACTCGTGTAGATACCGGAAATAACGAGTTGATGAGTGCGTCCTTAGCAAATTCCGAACAAGTTCCTCGATCGCCGCGTTGTCGAGTGCAGTTGACGCATCTCTCGATCGTGGCTTTTCATTAATTCTCTCCACCTATGAGGAATAAAATCAGGGAATAGCGGGAAACGGCGCGATACATTACTCAAGTCCCAGAAGGGCCCGGCACTCATCCGGCGTATTATTACGAAATCGAGCGACTCGCTTCAACGACGATCCCAGCGATTACCTGTTAACGTTGCGATTATTCGAGCGCGCGACCCCCTCGATTGTTAAGGTTTGTTTCAATCGTAGGCGGCGTGCATTCGCACATGGCGAATCGCTCTTGTGTGCAGGGGATTTGCCGCGGAAAAGGAAATACAAATCTCGTTATTCACGAGAGAACGCGCCCTCGTTCGCGCTCGCAGCGACTCTGGAGACGCAGCGATAAGCTTGCAACCGCGCCGGTTCATACAATTCCGCACATAATGTGCTTTGTGTCGTTGTGCATTATTCGCTTTTTTTTAATTTTTTTTTTCAACAGAGAACGGAAAATTTCAACGAGTATTTAATCGGCGAAGGTTACGTTATTTGGCGCAAATATAGGTTTAAGCATATCTTGAATTCCTTTCGCCACCCAGTTTCACATTGCCAGTAATTTTGCAAACCAATGTAACATTGTTACTCTTAAAACTCATATATTTAGAATTTGACATGGTAAAGGTATATAAAGTTTACATTTCGAAATCAAAACCATCAATTGCACAAATGGTAAACCTTAGGAAAAACGTCCTCCATCGGAAAAAAACGTAATAAGGTGTTTCTGATGTATTTTTACCTCCTGAATCTGAATCTGATGGTAAAATTTGTCGATCAGACATATGATAGCCGCTATCTTTAAAAAACCGCTAAAAACGCGTCTTTTTTTAGTTTCTTGTATTTATCTTGAAAACTACGAGTCTGACAAAAGAATATATCCAACAAAAAGTGTAAGGCATATAATTCTCTACAAAAAAGGTTCTATGCATTTTTTCCGTAATCTCAACGGTAAGTCCGTAAATGAGCGATGAACGTGCCTATAATGAGTTTGTGCAATATCAGGTAATGGGGAGTGAACATGAATTATGTGTTCGTCAAATTACCAATGCGTAAATCAAAGGGATGCTTGCGTACTGGGGGGTGGAGCCCCCAGACCCACCTTTTTTATTCTAGCCTAACTTGCAACAAACATATATTACTAATAATCAAACCACGTGAAGTATGTGTCTGTATAGTTATCAATGCGTGGACCTATGTGGTGCCTCGATGGTCATACTTATGCCCATCCACTTTCATCTCGGTTTTACATGCTTCCTTTTGCGATTACGAAAAAAATGCATACGACCTTTTTTGTAGAGAATTACATGCTCCATATTTTTTATTGGGCACCTTTTTTTATCACACCCGTAGTTTTCAAAATAAATATAAAAAACTAAAAAAAGACGCGTATTTTAGCGTTTTTTTTAAGATAGCGGCTTTAATATGTCTGACCGACAAATTTGACCATCGGATTCAGATTCAGGAGGCAAAAAAACGTCGGAAACACCTTCTTACCATTTTTTTTTCCGAGGGAGGACGTCTTTCCCAAGATTTACCGGACAAATTTTGTATTTGCACTTCGCTTAGTTGGCAGACAATTCGAGGGAGAAGTCTGGGGTTCAAATTCGGTCCTCATTTTTTCAAAAA
Source organism: Trichopria drosophilae (assembly GCA_030407085.1). Taxonomy (NCBI): domain Eukaryota; kingdom Metazoa; phylum Arthropoda; class Insecta; order Hymenoptera; family Diapriidae; genus Trichopria; species Trichopria drosophilae. Next base: position 62,187,420 of record CM059586.1, on the reverse strand, counting down.
ATAGAAAATTAGCAAAAAATTGGAAAACATTTTCCATTATGCTCATTGTGATAATTGATTAATTTTCCTAACTAAAAATAATTGCAAATACAATTGCATTTCAATTGCATTTCAATTGCGCAGGCAAGATTTTGACGTCATTAGTAAAACATTAAAAAATTAATTTAAAACAAAGCTTATTAAAATCTTCTCTTATACGACATTTTGGTACAATCAATATTTTATAAATATGTATTTAAAAATATAGTACAATATACTATAAAGTCATAAAATTGCCAGTTGCGACATTGATTAGCAAGTAAAAATAAAAATATTTATTTTAAACCTCATGATGGCCCTGAAATCAGAATGAGATGTCACCACGCAAATTCCTACGACTTATTGAGACCCAACAATAAGCGTGCGGTATATCAGTTGGTTTTCCATGTCAAATGTCATCAACAGATTGTTTCGTGTCAAAATGGTTGATGAGAAAAAGGTGCTATTTGTAATATTTAGCCACAGATTTCAGGATTTTCAAATAACGTTAGCAATAGAAACTGGGAGATCCGACTAAATCACAGATAGAATACTGATTTAATTCGGGTCAATTTTTTAATCGGGCTGCCTCCACTGAAAGCTAAAATCCAGAAGGAACCTCTTTTCTTTTCTGGTCAGTCCGTGTAAATTCTACTCGGGTATATTGGTTACAAAAAATAATAAGAGTTTTAATATACAAATGATGTTGATTAATTTGTAAAGTAAATATACGAGTTTATTATTTTACACTGAACGACTCGGACCACCTTTGACACACCTCTGACACCTCTTCCGAATTTGGTAATGTGCGTAGAGAGCGACTAACAATGTGCCCGTACTTAATATTTGAAATATGTCTATTTTAAAAATAGCAGACCTAATATCAATACGTTTGTTTTTCGTAAATGTACGAGACAAGGCGATCTCATCATCGAAAATAGAATCGGATAAAGTGAGTAAAAATGACAAACTCTCTTTAACGATTGTTTATCTAAAATACATACGGAATTTGTTTTAAATAAATCATAAATCATATAATGATGCCTCTATCAATTCGTTTGTTACTATTCGGAATTTAACCATTAATAATGCCATCATGAAACTGGGAAAATTAATGTACTTTCCTTGGTGGTCTTTCTGGAATTTTTCTTTTAACGTTCGACAGTAATAGTATGTCTTTATATTTCTTCATAGACGTAGATATTAATTAATTTTGTTAAGTTCTTATTTCTCGTACAAGTTTATGGTCATGAAAATATGTATGAAAGTATATAAAGTATACGCAAAAAAAAAAGTCTTAAAATTGGTACATCTTAAATTCATCATTAGGTGAGGCTTAATTTCAGCCCAAAATTGCGTTAATTTTCTTAAATTCAATCGATATTTAGGCTTAAAGTCTTACTTTTAGACAACAAAACTGACTTTCAGCCGATTTTTTTGTTTGAAATAAGATTCGTCTAATTTAGATGCCATAAGCTCGATAAATCTTATTTTAAGCCAATATCGTCTAAAAGTCAGTTTTGCTCTCTCAAAGTAAGACTTTAAGTCAAAACACTGACTGAATTTAAGAAAATTAACGCTATTTCGGGCTTAAATTAAGCCTCACCTGATGATGAAACAATTTTACGACTTATTTTCTTCTGTGTAAGGAAGCCTCAAGCAAGACTTGATCCTTAAAAATACTTGAGACCAATTCCAGTTTTCATTAACTAAGTAATTAATGAACACCTATGTCCGCTGTATGGAAAAAACTTCCATTACTAGATTTATGTTGAAGCTTTATTCTGCAATGTTCAAGTGCAATTGTCTATGGAAATTATAAATGAATACTTTATTTATGATTTTCATTATCATCACTTATAAATTAACAAATTTTAAAACTGCTGGAACTCAAAAGGCCCCGGGTTAAATTTTCCAACCCATGAAAATCTCTTGAATCTCCGACATTTCTGCAGACCTCTACTTGCAGACCAGTTTCTAACATTAAGCCAAAACTACTCGGAATACAAAATTAATGAAGATTTAAAAAATGTCAACAAAATTTGCTCATTACAAGAGATTTCTATGATCATTATTAATATCATAGCCTACGCATGTTTCACAATTACAAATAAAATTAAACATGATGTTAATTCTATACATTAATTCTCTCCCTCATATATCTCTCAAAAATATAAAATGAATACATAATGGGAAAACTTAATTAAATATTAAGGTTTCTCAAGAGAAATATATATAGCGAGTAATCCCATGCTCCATAAATGTATATCATATTTATCGTGGGAACCTTTTTCGCTAAGTGAATCATCACCGAAAATTCAAGAACGTCACCATCGAGACCGTACACTACAGGTAAAGTCTCACGTGTGCACGGGTTTACGGCCTAATGTGATCCTGCATGCCTAGTGGGTTGTGAGAAAATCGTTCATGTCGATGTCGTCCTTCTCGGGATTTGACCCGCGGAGATTTCGATTTTCTTTCCAAGCAACACGCAAGTGAACACCTAACTCACGCATTGATGATCTATTTGTACACGAGCGCTCTGTCACAAATTTCTAATGAAAAATTATAGAAATTGTTTGGTTTCTATCGGCATAATCAAGTATGCTTTACTGTATATACGACAAAAAAGTTAATTATTTACTCAGCAAACGAAAATTCATTGAAGATCCAATGAAGTTCATTCACTGCAACACTTGTGAATTCGTTTTCTTAGTTCTGCAATGAATTTCAATGAGAAAATGTGTTTCAATGATTTTGAATGGCTAATAGCGCATAAAAAGTTATTCGATTTAATGATTTTGGATCGAAACAAAATAGAAGCGGTTATTACTAATAGCAATGTCGGGAGGTAAATCATTTTGAATGGAAATAAAATATTTAAATGAAACAATCGTTCAAAAATACCAAAAAGTTGGTTTTTTAGTAATTTATTACGAGGAATTTAAAGATAATATCGAGGATAATATAATAAAAATTATAAACAAATTTTTTGAGCCAAAACAATTTTTTCCTCGAATAGAAATGAAATTTTTTAAAATCCATGCGTAAGTATGTTGGAAATACGTTTCGGTTCACCAAACTTTTTTTTAATGTTTAAATTAATTTAGCGAATTTTAATGGGTCAAAGAAATTCTTTCTTCTATAACTTTTGACGCGGAAGTCAGTGGTTTCTGGAATAAAATATGTTAACATTTTTTTGTTTCAAATTAATTTCTTTAAATCCATCCGCAATTTTAAAAAAAATGTGTTTTTATGTTCACCCATATTTTAAAAATGTTTAAATCAATTTAGAAGAAAGTTGTAATGGGGTTCTAATATGATCAGTCGATAAGGTAGCAATCTACACTTAAAAATCGAAATTAAAAATTACTGAATCGAATTTTGAAATTTTGAATTTCATACATGCAATTCTAAGAATTTTGTATGCTCCCTTAAAAAATATCAAAGAAATTTGTAGAGAGATGATCAGCCATTTCTCTTTGATTGTTTTTAATTCTTTTTAGAAGATAGCAAACAATGGCTAGAATTGCCTTTATGAAGCCAGAATTAAAAAAAGTGAGTTGTAACTTTTTAACTTACATTTTTTTAGCTGTGATTACTACTTAATGGTACCCCCTTAAAGTAGTCTAATCTATTCTAAAAGATTTAAACTAATAAATATCAATTATTCCAAGTTTTTCAGGTATTCTGCGATTGACACCTAGAAAACACCATGGTACACCAAGTTACAATAATTTAAGTCTTAGCAATAATATTTCCTCGAATATTTCCATCTTATGTGACAAAATGTACCATAATATAATGATAAATAATTAGAAAAATAATTATATAAATGTACAACCTTTCATTAATAAAAAATGATTAAAAAATGCGAATTCCAATGAAACTCAATGAATTTCAATAATAAGCAAGTCCTGAAATCAATGATTTTAAAACAATAGAAAATCATTGGTTACAGCTCTGTTGAATAGATTTCTATTGATATTTAGTGATTAGGAAAACCAATTCAAATCCATTGAGATTCATTCAAAATCACTCAATGAATTAGTTGTTATGTCACACTTGTCAAATATAAGAAAAGGATAGAATAATTCTTTCTTTTCCGACATTTACTATACTACTTTTGCGTGATATCACATTTAGTTTTTGCATTGTCAAATTGTTAAAAAGTAAAAGTTGTATTGATTTTGTTCATTCATATATGAAAAAAATTCATGAAATTCTTTGATAAGAAAGATCTGAAGAGGAAAAGAAATAAACAAAATAACTGCTAACAAATTTGAAATAAGAGTGTTGTAACAATTCCATCGAATTCGTTCAATATAAAGCATTTATACATTTCTTAGTTATACTTGTGAAAAGTAAATTGTGCCTCAGAACCATATTTGTAGATTAATTAAATGTATATTATTTTTTAGAACGGTATAAATGGCGCTTAACTTTCCAACAGAGAAGTCGCATTCAGATACGTTTCAGTATTGACCAGGCATTTCGCACAATTTGTATTCTTTTATTTCTCCGTGGATAATTTCAGCAATGGACAGAGAAAAATTGATTGAAAACGGTATAATGCAATTACCATGCGTCGCTGTTGCAGGTTGAAGGTCCGCCAAATTTAAATTGTTTAATAATTATTCCCATTCTGTAAGGTTTTTCTAACTTCAGATAGTAGACGGAACCAAGTACAATTCATCACGTTGGTTGTACCAAATAATTTGTAACTGGTCCTCATAACCAACTTGTTTTTTTTTTTCGTGCAATAATAATAATAATTCGATTTTGATTTTCTTAAAAACAGCCTAACTAAGCCGAATTGGGTTGTTTTTCCATAAACGGTTGGGGTTTGAACGTTAAAAAAAATTCTTCATTACTGCCTAATGAATGCATTAATAGTAACATGCTCTTGCAATTTAACTCATTTCTGGTAAAAACATCTAAGTCGAGTTAGGCCGTTTTTCCACGCAGGCCCTCAATTGTCTGAAATATTTTATGCAATATTCTATTACAAAACTGTTTTTATTAAGAGTACACAACACGCGCTCAAAAAAACTAATTTTGACACGACAAAATGTCTATAGAATAAATAACCAAATATTGACATACAGTACAATAATTTCAACACGTTGTAGAAAGCAACGAGGTATCTCGAAATATGGGTCACGACGGGGAACCAAAAAAGCGTAAAACTTGGGTCGATCGATGGGGAATCGGGATCATTGTGTCTTTCCGAATTACGGCCATAGTGATATCATTCGTACTGCGGAGGACATATGGAGAACCGCCATGACCGCAGCAGCAGCAGCAGCAGCTTCCCTGGCCATTGTCAGCATCGCGAAATCGTTAATCAACTGACCACCACTGGGATCGCTCATTGTGAGCGAGTTATTAATCAAATGAGAACTACTGAGGCCTATTGTCGCTTCCTGGCAGGGAATCCGTGAGAAGGATCCCGCCAACCCACAGAAAGGAGTTGAGGAGATGATCCCCTTTTCGCGTCGATCAAAGAACTTATAGATAGAAATCGCGATTTACCAAATTATGTCCGAATGCATTCGAAAAAATGTGTTAATTATTGTTGAAAGTAAAAATGCGCACACCTTCCTGAGCTCATAATGCATATTTAAACGATGTTGGTATTATTTGTTTAGGGAATGGTATACTGCTTACTATAAATTAATAAAGGTTTCAAGTTTGGTTCAAGCCTTAATCATATAAGAATTTACCAAAGAAACACAGGTTTTATTGAATAAAATAGGTAATATAACTTTTAACTTTTTAAATTTTCTTTAAATCCCATGGACATTCAGTTTTCAGGATAAGAAAAGATGGATATTTCCCAGTACAAAATTTGTACATAACGCAGTTGAACGGCATGAAATATACAAATAGTCTCTATAACCAAACAAATCTGGTTCAACGAATTCGAGAAGACCTGATTAATAAATGCAAAGTGCTCTCAACATGTTTTCACAAATTTTGTATCATTTAACTGCAATATAATAAATGTAATCATTTAATTAGAATATTTAATTCTGACGTCTCAGGAATTACACCTACAATTTATATTATGCAGTGACTTTTCAGCTAGTTGGTTTCTCATAAGAATGGTTAAGTTGTTAAGTTATCATTTTCAAATAACCTAAAATGATTATTGTGTTAATGAAAACAAATCTATTTAGAAAATCTTCACGAGGGTTTTCAGAATTCTTCACAAAAACTAAAAAAGAGCAAATTATATGAGATCATTTAGATTTTAATTCACCGATTTGCCAAGGAGAAACAATACTGAGTAACGAAATTGTGAAAGAAACAATATTGAGTAAAATATGATTGCAATGTACATAATTTTCATAAATATGAATATATAACCTTCGAGCTATATAGCGCATATTTCATATAGCATTACAATACTAGAGGTTTGTAAAAGTATGGTATTCAAATATGTGCTTCTTATAATAAAAACAAGAAAAACGCTTAGAAATTAGTGTCACTCTCATTTTGAGAAATTCTGTTTTATCTATTATAAAATTATTACAAAATTATAACTTTGAATTCAATATTTTATTTTACGGGAATGTTCTTCACTAAATAAGAAACGAAAACCATTTTCGCAGAAGTATGTGCCTTACATATGGACTCAATATCGGCGCAAAGAGCGATACCGTTTCAAGGAGAAAATTAGTCCCATTTTCTTATTTCCCTTGTTAAAGGTATAGGGAAAATGGGCAGTGTAACAAAAAACTGGAGAGTTCTACCAATTACGATCACCGATTATAAAATCATCATTTTTTGATGGTACATTAACACAGATGTCAATAAACATTTGGGTAAACCCTCGGAGAACGGGCATCCTTGTAAAAAAATTGAAAGGACATTATTTTGACGTATGTTTGCCTCCTGAAAACGAATATATATGGTGATAAAATTCGGCGCTCTGAAATATCTTGGCCGCTTTTTTGAAAGAAAAAACAGTCAAAAAACGCGATTTTTTTTAGTTTTTTGCATTTATTTCAAACAAATTCAACTATGACGAAAAATTTTGTTAAACAAAGAATATATAGCAGAAAATTCTCTACAAAAAAGGTTTTATACATTTGTTTCGTTAATCCAATGCTAAAGCTGCAAATGAGCGACGAAAGTGCCCATAATGTGTTTCAGCAAGTTATACGTTGGTAAAGTAGGTGTTCTTCAGAAAATTAAATCAGACGAAAGTCATAGGAAGTTTCGTCGCTCATTTGCAGCCTTACCATTAGAATAACGAAAAAAATGTATAGATCCTTTTTTGTAGAAAATTTTTTGCTCTTTTTTCAAAATAGCGGCGAAGATATTTCAAAGCGACGAATTTTATCATCATATTCGTTTTCAGGAGGCAAAAATACATCGAAATAGTATAAAATACAATTTTGTTACGAGGATGCCCGTTTTTCGAAGGTTTACCAACATTTGTAAGGTATTGCGCATTGATCTTAAGCTTATTTTCAACATTAAGCCGCTTGGTGTATTTTTCACTTAAACTGATCTTGTAACCCTGCCGAAAAAATACTATACAACACGATTCAGAAAACATATAAAGCACCACAAAAGTTGTATTTACTAAGAAAAAAAGTAGCTACCAGAATATACATTGTAGAAATGTTGAGGGCTTACAATTTTATTAAAAACTTCCTTCAAAGCTTAAAACAGTAAGTAATATTGCGAATCCCGTGTAAAATACATCGTCATAAATTGAACTTTATATGGTTTTTGAACCATTGTATAGTTTTGTCACTATTCAAAGTTAAATTTAGAACAAGGTCTTTTTTCACGGGATTCGCAATATTTCTTACTTTTTAAAGTTTTGTCAGAAGTTTTGAATGAAATTATATACCCTCAACATTTCTATAACGTAAATATTCAGGTATTTAGCTACTTTTTTTCTTAATAAATATAATTTGTATGGTGCTCTATACGTTTTCTGAATCGTGTTCTATAGTATTTTTTCGGCAGGTAAGTGACAAAAATTATTCCATTTAGGCTTATATTCCGGTTCCGATGTCAAAGTGGTAAAATTTTATCTTAAAGGGAGTATTTTTTTTTTAAATAAAAGAAAAAATTATTAAAATAAATTAAATAAGATTGTTTAAACTCACTTTTCTAAAAAATATACCAAAAAATGTATTAAACAGACGAAATAAATTATTTTACATAATAAGTTTAAAACAATTTCCTGATAATTAGGTAAACAATTTTATCATTAAAATATTAAATTTATAGAAAATTTTACCATCATGTATGAATACTTGTTTCTAGTGTAGAACCTGCATTAGAACCGTACTAACGGGTAGTTAAAAAAAATTTTGTAATATAAACGTCGTTTAAACGTAGTGTATCTTTAATCTTTATTTTTATTTTTTTCATAAGTGAAATATTAAGGGTTCCAGAAAATTTCTCATATATGCGTGTATGTAACCATATACTTTAATTATGTATTTGAACAACATTTTGTTATGCAAATGATTGATGCTCAATATCCGAATTATATAACTTTCAACATAGAAATCAACGTCTAGTGATAAAATAAATTTATGAAATAAAACTACTGTTGACTAACTACAAATGTCAATTGACAAACTAATTAAGTCCTATTATAGATTAGTTTAGTTATACATCCACAATAATAATAACATTGATTATGGAAAATTATTAAACCATATATTTCCATTGAATTTTATATCGACGTTTGTGATAAAAAGATCATACAGCATTGATTTAAATATCCAGAAACGTTAAAAAGCAACAATATTAAATGCAATTTTCTATTATTATACAATCCGATTGTTATCCTAAACTGGAAACTCCAAAAATGTAAATAGATTAAAACTTGAAATTCAGATAATAAAGTTTAATAATTATTTAATTTCACGTATTTTTTGTTATAAAAAATGAAAATGTTATAAAAAATGAAAATTAACATACACTTGTTCTCCTGATGTTCTACTTAATATAAATTTTATACTACCAATTGAAAGAATCATATTATATTTTGTACCATGCAAGCAGAGATCATGTCACGCAGTTTCTGAACCATACTATAAAATAAAGTAATTAAATCATTATGTGTATGTCAAATAAGTATATACTATATCGACGTCTCTTACGAAGACTAGCATGTTACATTTTTCGCCCATAAGAATAACATGGGTGGAATTTGAAACGTGCTAGACTTTGTAAGAGGCGTCGATATAATATTATCAAACGTTCTTGATTGTACATTGAATACTACTGTATCCAGTTGATGTATTATAACGTAACTAAAGTAATTAAGACACCAACACTTATGTAGGTATAAATAAGCACTATGTACTGTAAAAGTGACAAAGTATCTTATCGTTATTATGTAGTTTACATTTCACAGAATTTTTGTAAAACCAAATCTTTAACATATAATATGTTAAAAAAGAAACATTCCTTTAACCTTTTAAATGAAACCCTTTTCTTATGCAATATTTCATATTACCTACCCGGATAACAATATGTCCTCACGTGAGGGCTTTTATGGCGATTTAACATGTGTGCACGCACGGTGAGCTCATAGCTTGAGCATTTTGTTATCCGGGTATATCAACGTAGTTTAATACTTGAGATTTAAATTAATGTTTAGCCATATAGCATTCATGGAATTATTTTATACGCAGCATAGACCTCGATAGCAAAGTCAGAATACTTTCCAGCTGGTTGCTGGTCCGTTGCAGAAATTCAGAGCATTTTTAACAATTTGTTGAAATGTCGGAAGAAGAAGATATACCTGCCACTATGTTATCTTTGGATCTGTTACTTATAGAACTTTTAAGTTCTTTTATTTTCTGACTTGCAATTTCGCTCCAAAAGAAAACAATTATTGCATGAGAAACTAATGTTAGAAACGTAAACTTTCCTTCATATTTCACTTTTTATTGTAAAAATTTAAATATTTCTTATGACTTGTACAATTTCTACTATATAAGTGTTCTTATAGTAGTGCACTAAAGTAGTTTTTTACAATCTTTATATGTACAATATAATTTCTCCATCCATATATTTTCTAAGACACAATAAAAGGTTTTTACTTGAAACAAAATATATTTTGTCCGAAATGCTTGTACTTTGGATCAAACAATATATAAATATGTAAAATGGAAGCAGAAAACAATAGTGCAATAATATCAACAGTTTTTTCATGCATGATTTCAATATCTAATGAATAAGCTAATTAATTATGTACCTTGACGTTCGATAATTTTCTTATTTATTTTAGCTATAGGACGCGGAATATTTCATACATGATCCAAGTTGTTGATAATTGTTGAATATCCCAGATAGCAAAGCAATAAATAACTTCACAATTTGCCTCTTGCCCCTCTATTGTTGACAACTTGCAGAAAATTTGTAGATTTCCGCAAGTTATCGATAACTCAGGGGTAAATTATGGACATAGTCGCTGCTTTGCTATCTGGGATGATCTGCGTATATCAAACAATCAGAAATGCATTTAAATAGATGGTCTTTAATTTTGTTGTTTAATTTTGAATTCACTATCACACTGTTAAATGTTTTCTAATAAAAAACAAAAATAAAATATGTATGAGAATACCAAAAGTAAATAAAAATTCTGCATTCCAAAATTAAAGCAAAAATAATATTGTAAAAGAACTAAGTGATGAATGTCAATTTAATCCATTAATTATATTTTGAGGTTCAGATAACACATTAAAATACCCCGATACACTTTGCCATTTCAAAAACGTTGACCACTTCAATCTTTTCTATTTACAGGACGGAGTTGAAGTTTCATACACGATCAAATCAACAAACTCGTACCCAAATAGTAAAACTGCATGTATATCTCCAATTAATAAATATAATTCTATAAAAGTTTATTTTCTGATATTTTCCTAAGTGAACAAAATTCTTTGAATGTCTCCAATTGTTTGATAACACAGTGGCAACTTTCACACATTGGCGTACTTTAAGAGTTTTGCAAGTGTGTAGGCAGATAATTGTGGCCTTACATGCTCTTTGCTATCTGAATAATTTTAAAACGTTTGTCTCATCATACTTCCACCTCTGTATATATTTAATTTGAATAAATTAAGTTTTGTCATGTTTGTATTGTAGTTATTTAGAAAATTAATATCAAAAGTTCAAATTTCTGTCATTTAAGGATTACCTCAGACCATCATACATTTACAATTTACAAGGCAGATTTTATAATAAATTCCATGTTTGTTTATCTGAAACCTGTTTCCTAAGTCAATTTAAATGTATGTTTATAACATATATATTATTAAGTTAGTGAGCTGATAATTTTTAAAAAGTGAAGGAGTATTTAATACATAATAAACTAGCTTAGAAGCAAATACTCCAAATATTTTTATTTGATTCATTTTAATTTGAAAAATATGACAACATTCAAGTACAAATAAAACTGTTAAATAATTCCTATTTACTGCATGAAATTATAGTACAATATATAACAATTTTCTTGCAAAAATACTATGAAACTGTTACTACATTTTGATTATGGTGATTGTTCCAGTATTAAGAAAAAATTGTGATCAAATCATTGTTTATATTGCTACATTGATTCCCAGATAGCAAAACTGCAACATATCTGCAACTAAGTCCGCAATTTGTCTACAATTTGCCGGAATCAACAAAATGCCGGCAAGTTACAGGCAAATTGCGGACTTAGTTACAGATATGTTTCAGTTTTGCTATCGGGGTTCTTAATAAATTATATACGAATTCTTATTTTTATTTCAGAAACTTTAATAATAACAACTTTTCGCTGATGATGTCAAAATATTTAACGAAACTTGTCATCCTTGTGATGCTTCTTTACTTCAGTAGGATATTGATCACTTGGTGCATTCGAGTTGTACAAATGAGTTAAAATTGAATTTCTCTCAATGCAATATAATCTTGTTTTCCAGAGCCCAACACTTATAATTTATCTACCAATTATATGATCAACCAGCAAATAGAATAAATTTTGTTAAAGATCTGGGTATTATTTTTTATGCGCCATTTTCGTTCGTTAATCATTTGGACTACATAAGCATCGCGAACACCTTGTTTTTTAATACGTAATACCAAGGATTTTAAATTAGCAAACTCTATAAAACAACTTTATAACGCCTTAGTTAAACCAATTTTACTCTACGACTCTGTCATTTGGTCTCCTAACTATGCAGTTCATTAAAACGAAGTGAAAAGAATCCAACACAAGTTTTTACGATATCTGGCTTATAAATCTGGGAATCTAATGGACTTTACGGATCGCAATTATTATCCAGTTGGCAAAAAATTTGGAATTACGACACTTGCATCCATACGCAAAGCAAATGATGTTATCTTCTATACAAATTAATTAATGGTTAAATATGCTCTGAGGATCTATTCAATCAGCTGCAATTCACCGCACCCAATTATACTTTACGACTTTATAATATCTTTGATTTACCAGTACCTGCAAGCAACTATATTGCAAACGCAAGGATATTTGGACTCTGTAACCAGTTTAATGAAATCTATCGTCAAAGAACAATCAACTCAATACAGTAGGACCTCTCTTATTCTAATTAGTAAAGTTTTTCAAGATGACACCGACCTCTCTTATTCTAATTTTCCCCTTACCCCCACTTACTTTGCTTGCGAGCTTGTGATTCGTGGACAATATTTTTCGTTGACTTTTCGTGTGATAGTGGGAGAAGACTTGTGGGGGAACGATTAGAATAAGAGAGGCTGGACAATTAGAATAAGAAAGGCAATTAGAATAAGAGAGGTTCGAATAAGAGAGGTCCTACTGTACTGTGATAATAAAAATTAAATATATTTTTAAAAAATACTAGTATATTATTGTTATTTCTGTGTAGTTATCTTGTTTTATCATATGTTTGTATTAACTTGTAGTTATGGGCATTAAACGTGTTTATTAATAAAATAAATAAATAAATAAATAATAAAATATTTCTATGTATATGGAAAGAAACTGTATTTAGCACTCATTTGCTGTAGCGTAGATGATCCTAAAATTGACATGCACATTTCAACATTTTAAATAAAAACTAGCCCTGTGAAATAATGTGTATGCACACTATTTCTTGTACAAGGCGAGGAAGAATGAGTATAGAAAAGAACTATATTACGATTAATAATGAAACACACACGTTATATTCTTATAAATATATTCACTTTATTTTCTTGGAGGTATATAAAGAATAAATTAAGTTAACGTTATTCAGCAACACTGATGCTGAATTTAGGGACTATATTAACGAATGAAATGAATTTCTTAACTTAAATTATAAATTATGAAAACGATACATTTTTTCATAACAAGTATTTTTACGAGTAAAAAAAATATTAAATGTCCATGTACACATAGATATATGCAACGAAGATGTATACATCTATGTGTACAGCATATATATTTAATATTAATACATTATTGTATTTTTGTTTGTTGTCTTTGATCTTTAATATTAAAACAATTCACGAATCAAAGTTCGACATACTCGTTGGCAATCCTATCCCCATCCCTAGGATGTTATATTTGGCTAGAGTAGAAATTGCAGTCAAAATCTCGGTCGAAGCAGGTTCCGAGAATCCAGTCTTTCGAAGATTCAGCTTTATGTTATCTAAAACTTGATTGGCCACCGGCGCTGTCGCCGTTTTGATGGCTGCTCCTAAGTTGAAGTTCAAGTTGAGGCCGGCACCGTTCAGGAGACTGACCGGAACTTCCATAGGGGTAACGAACGGGGACGGCCTGATTTCTGTGGGGGCATTCGCGTATGGACTTCCGGTCGGATTAAAATTGGCCACAGGCCCACTGACATCCGCGTAACTAACGTTCTGGCACATTCCACTTTGCGGATCATCAGCAATTTTTTTCAGAATCATCAACAACGCATCCCGACTTTTCTCTTTTTCTCCAATGATTGTAACGCATCGTTCCTGCAAAGATACGTCTTTTGCTTTTTGACTAATTTGAACATAACATCCCGATTCTTCTTTGATTTGTTTAATGTAACTTCCCGCTTTACCTATTATCATGCCTGCTGTACTATTAGGTACTAAAATTTTTATTTGTTTATCTCTCCCTGCCGCTTTGCCGGCTTCAAATTCGATTGGCTTGGACATAAGGTCGGGTTTATCTCGAATTTTTTCTCGAATAAAATCCATTACAGACATAATAGCTTCAACGCTTCCGGATATCAGACATACACGTTCCGTGGTCCCAGGATAAAAATCTTCCGATTTGGACATTTTTAATCGGGCTCCTGTGTCCTTCTGCAGCTGACCGATCGTTTCCCCCCCTTTTCCGATTATAGCTCCGGAGGCTACGCACGGTACAAGAACTTTCAGGTAACATGTATTGTCACCAGATCCATGATGTGATCGTTTTGCTGCTCTATCATCCATCTCCGTGTCATGTGACCGTTTTGCAGAATCTATAGTTTCGGGAGAAGCGCGTGTATCCATCTTCAAGTCGTCCGCCATGTTGCCTTGGTTGTGTTCTTACACACATCAACGAATAACGCTAGAGTAACGAAAAATATGCTGCGTTTTCGTACTCGCTCTTAGTTATTAAACTTACTGCAATATGAGAAACAGTTATCGGCTATCTGTGATACGTACTTCAAAAAGTCAATGTCAATGACACCGATGCACACTAAAACAACAAATTCCAGACGCCAAAAACAATGCATCAATGTCGAACAAGTGCGAACTACTTCGTTCTACACGCTATGTTTCACTGCAAGAACACTAAACTAATAAAATATACGTAATGTTTTACGTAAAAATAAGAAAGTTTTAGACATAACCATTCTACATGCCGGTATGCGCTACACTTCGCCGATAGGGTAGAGGGCAGTAAGAGCGTTATCGTACACATTCACAACCGTTCTACGCACACCACAGACGCCCTCTCGGCCGTCTTTCCCTTTCGAACGCTCAATAATATGTATACATATATGTATACGATCCGTACACAAGCTAAGAATGAGAGGGAGGTGGTCGACGTGTTTCATGCGAAACTTGGAAGCTGAAATCCTCAACGTTGCAAGATCAATGTTCTCTCCTGGAACTTTCTTTTAGAAAATTTCTATTTTCATATACTTCTGATTTTTACTAATAATTTACGCAATAAATAATCTACATGAATTACAAACATACGTAAATAATGCCTGAAAGTAAAATAATAATAATTAAAAATTTGTTTCCGTGAATTTTATTTGCTGGTGCTCGTAGCTGCTGTGGACGTCAAGGGGATTGTAAATTGATCATTAGGGCTTCGGCTACAACAAAAATTTTAAAAACAGTTAAAATGTGATTTCACAATGTCCTTTTTTAAACATATGGGAGATTCCATGTGAAATTTTCCTATCAAATATTAAATCACTTGATATATTTTTTCAGTTTCTAGAGAGAAAAATATTCCATACGTGTTTTTTTATTTTGATATGAATGGCAAAGTTTTCGAGTTATGATTTTTCAAAAATTTTACCACTAAAATACAGACCCCTTTTCAATTGATTAAAACTCGGAAAGTATTCAAGTTATGAAATTTTTGTAAGCAGATAAAAATTTTGATTTTTCTTCAACTTTTAAGTAATCACATAAGAAAAACGATTCGTTTTTTTATACAAAAAATAACAGTTTTTTCTGCATAAACTTGAAAGTATTACGAATACAATGTCGCAGGATTCGTAATGCACCGACGAATGGTTTTGTTACAATTAATTTTTTTTTAAATTTATATATATTGTATTTGTATATATTTATATACAAGCCCCACACAGCGCTGCAGTAGGATTGTTTTTAACAACCCGGTAATCAAATTACATACTATTATACTCATGATACTCTGCCGCAGCCATTATTTTCCCACAAAAAGAACACACATGATCATTTGACTCTAAAAAGTTAAATTTTGCCAGAATTGAACAAAATATGCGACGTAAACTTTTCGTTTTGTTGTGGTTTCTTTCGTTGAAAGGGTTGCAGCACCTATTTTTAAATTTTATGAATGTCATTCTATTAGAATACACTTTACTTAAATGCCACTTTATTTGAGAACCTTATACGAGATTTCATGTATGTAAACATCTTTACTCTTATTATTTTTATATCAGACGGATACAGCAACAATAACGGTAAAGATATTTGTATTATTGCACGGACATAAAAACAATATCAATAAAGATGTTTACAAACATTGAAACATTAATTATTGAAATTTGAAAATTTAATTCTACGAGACTGGGAAAAATTACGCTTCCACTATACGTTTAAATTACGTCTTGAAAATTGTAAGACGACATATGGAACATAATATTCTTTCTTTGAATGTTTTAATTTTGTTTTGGCTACCATGTTACGTTAGGTTAGGTTAGGTTAGGGAATTAACTTCTTTTTCTTTTTTAAAAGTTTAAAAGTTATAATAATGGCAATAAAGACATAATTTTGTTAAAAATTAATTCCAACATAACTATTCGTCGGCGCATTACGAATCCTTCGGCATTCTATTCGTCATTTTTGTTTAAAACTGTTATTTTTTATGTAAACAAAAAACGAATCATTTTTCTTATACCATTGATTAAAAGTTGAAGAAAAATCAAAAGTTTTATCTCCTTACAAAAATGTCATAACTTTAAAATTTGGCTGTATTTTCGTGGTCAAATTGTAGAAAAATCACAACTCGAAAACTTTGCCATTCTAGGTTTCGCTCCCGAATTTGAAAAACAACATATCAAGTGATTTTTTAATAGGAAAATTTCACATGGAATCGCCCATTTAGTATTCTGGTTTATCAACGATTGTACCCATTTTCTTCTTCTATATAAGTATATCTTCTTTTATATTTCTTCTTAATGTATGGTCACTTAAAAGCAGGTGCAGTAAACACGCTTGACTCTTAATAATTGAAACAGAATATTGTTTGTCATATTATTTTTCCCGTTTCAAAATTTGTTATATATTTGTATACCCTCAATTCTATCAGAAATAATATATGCATAATTTTGTTAATTAAAAGAGATAATAATAAGTTATTCCAAATGTTAATAATAAATTATTCCATAATTGTAGACCCTGTAGACATTCCTATGTCCTACAATTTTTCTCCGTGAATGTTCCTACAATGCTAATACATCCTTGCGAACGTCTGTGGATCTGACATTGGGCGTCTTTAAATTATCTTCGTGATGTCTATTTAACCGCTCGGTGACATTGAGTATGTCCCAGGACATGTAGGGACGTCTGGCAGTCATTTTAGAGATATCTTGGTAAATACGGAAACCAAGTATTGGGAGTCGTCGATCACGTGCGCTCCGTGGTCTTTCTTCATTTTAACTAAAGTACCTTTGCTAAAAAACATAATCGGGAATTCCGGGTTGCCGATTAAAGGGTCTACTTAGTGCTCCGCGTGATTTTTAACGGTATTAGATAAAATACATGTACCAGGTGTTCACTGATTACAGGATTCAGGTAGAGTGTCCCATAATTTTTCATCATTTTAGCTAAAGTCGATAAACCAGATGTTCAGAATCGCCGGTGACGTGGTCCAGAATAGTCATTTTTTAGCGCCTTTCATAGTCATTTTTTTTAGTTATTAGTTATTTAAGTAAAGCAAGTGTTTAGGGTTCCTGATCGAGATCGGTCCAGATATAGCGCTGCGTTGACATTTGGTCTTGAACTAAGTATTCAACATGCAGGTTACCAGGTCAAACATATTTGTCGTTGGGTTCAAATTTTATGGCAATTTTGAAGTCAAATATATTTGACCTTAGATATTTCGAAGGCTAACGATATTTTCAAGCAAAAAGAAGTATTCGAATAAGGAGGACACCACATAGCAGCACATAAACAATAACTATTAAAAAAAAATTAAATGATTATATCAACAGTACTTTAAAATATACGCAATAAATTACGATTAATCCCGCTGGAAACGACTCGCATTAAGAGTAACAATTAGTTTCTTCTTGAAAAGCCATGTCTTTAAATGAACCACGTAAGGTTCAGAGGTGGATTCCCCCGCGAACCTGTAGATGACTCCGAGGTTGAAATAGGAAATAAAGACGAAGGTTTAGCCACAATGATTTGAAATGCATATAGTGATTTTTCAAACGAGCAGCAAAACTGCATACATTAAAACAAGCTTTGGACTTACTAAAACAAGTGTGGTAGGCAATTAAACGAACCGATCGTTAGGCTGCAATTGCTTTGCATATCCGTAGCATATACTTTAGCATATTAATGCATGATCCTTTTTTTGTGGGATAACATCACCCGCTTAACCAAGGGTACCGTATGGTATTTGGTCTATCATACTAGCACAGCTTAAGACGAATCAATTTCTTTAAAGTTAAAACAGAAAGCGACTTGCAGCAGCTCGCTCACCTCCTATATACCCTTTTGAAATCAGTGATAAATGTGAAATACATATATGATAATGTGAAATTCTTTGCCTACGTTCTCTCAAATACATGATGTCAAATGTATAATTAATCTGGACTTTACAATTTTGACTCTTAAAAATCTGAAGCTGATGTGAGTCTTATGGGCACGTACATTAAATTTCTCCAATATTGATGATAAAGTTTAGTACTTGTCAAATTGCATCACTGATCTTTTTGATTGTTACGCGCCCTAAAAACTATCCGAGTAACAACTGCATGTTCCCTGGGTAACGGATGCAGTAAATATATTTATGCCATTCGATGCGTAAAATGCTATTTTACACACTTTTGACATTTTTCGGTCGCATTTTACGCACTCAAGTGACATAAAATATCGTATGAAACATGTGCGTAAATGTTTATTCTGCGAATGTGATTACGACCCTCGCCTTGGGCTCGGGCCGCAACCCTTCACATTCGTAGCATGAACTTCTACGCACTAGTTTCATAATATACTATTATATAAAATGAAATATACAAGCAGGATCACGTAAAACTAGAAATGATCTCAAAATCAATGGAGATCCCTTCATGGCTTAAAACTCCGGACATATTTAATAATCACGCTGAAAGAAATAATGGAAGGATCCTGGCATATATATGGATATATCAGTTATAATTATGTGTAGATCAACTATAATATAGCTGATCTACCCATACATCTGTCTGGAACTTTCCATTATTTCTTTCAGTGCACTTCACGAGTTTCCAAAACTTGTAACTGAATGATTATAAAGTTTAGTACTTTTCTTCTTCGCGTGCTACTAGTTTATTTGATTCTGCAACTTTCGCCTTTTCTGAAATAACGCTAACTGACCTCATGCATGCTATCATAGAGAATAGACATAAGGAGACCTTCTTGGGGGTTCATTCCCTACAATCTCATTCGCGATTACTGTCGGAGTATGTATAACTATATATGTATGCATACTGACGTCATGATGGACGACTCGGGTTAATTCGGATTGTTGTCCGTGTCTTCGTGAATGTACGTTTCTGTGACTTCGGTGGCTCGAAAAATGCCCGCGCTGTGGAGCTCGTGTCTACCCCATCACTTCGGTTAATTTCGACAAAATTCGTGCGGATAACCGAGTCATCCACCGACAGTAGCGAAGCCACGCGGAGTTTTCGGCGTCCTTTCTTTCAAAGAATTATACGGATGCTTGGCAGAGCCAAGTGCGGTTTCCTTATGTCTATACTCCATGAATACTACTAATAATCTAAAAATAAACTCAGATGATTCTGACGGGATCTTCAGCGAATTGTTTTTGCGCGTATGTAGATTTTGCCTTCCACACACTCTAAAATTATTGGACTCAAATTTTAATCCAAAAGAGTAGAAAATGAGGTAGGCCGGGTTCGACTAGATTTGAGTTCTTTGGAGTCAAAGTGTAGTTTAATGGCGTCAATAAATACGAAAAAAGAGAGGGGGACTGAATGTCTTATAGACAGGACTAGTTACTACGCGGTCGGCTTTTTTATTTCAACTCGCTACAACATATCAATTTTTAAGGTTTTGAAAAGAATAAAAAAAGAAATTGTTCGTTACAGATTTCCGCGTCTAATGGTGAAATAATAAATGATACATCTCAATAAACAATAAAGTTATTAATATTTTTATACGCAACTGCAAAATATACCTTCTGGCTCTTCGTTTATCGAGCAAATTTTGAGTATCCGAAAACTGTCAGCGAGAAAGTTGTTCATAAAGGTATGAACAAAATTTCTGGAAAGTTTTATCTTTATTGGTCTAATAGTCAAAAAGTAATGAATGTTTAAAGTTGGTTGCAGCCGATGACCAATGCGTCACGTGCTTGGAGGCCCTGAAAAACTTCATTGTTTATTGAGATATATATAATTTTTTCATTCTCCATTAGATGCAAAAAACTCTAACGAGCAATTTCTTTTTTTATTCGTTTCAAAATTCTCAGAATTGCATAAGTTATAGCAAGTTGAAATAAAACATGTTTGTCGGCCGGCCACGTAGTAACCGTTTTCCGATGCAGTATATATAACTACACCGGTAAAGGGATTCAAACGTAGCATGAAATACTCCAAAGGAGCGAATGTGATTCCAAGAGAGTAAAATTGAAGCCTATAGAAGTGAAATTTAACGATTATTCTCTCTTGGACTCCGCAATTGAGTCCAATAATTTTAGAGTGCAGATTCTCTACGTTATTAACATAATAATTAGTTGCTGCACCTATCCGAGTGCTTGGAGAAATGCGCTGATTTCCCCCTCTCCTAAAATCCCCAATCCAATCACTTTTAGCGACTTATGAACCATCAACCGGCTACCTATTTTTGCTAAATTAATATAGAATTACTAATTAGATATAGGGTTATGAAAAACCTAATCAGCATCAGTTCTGTATTATTTTTCAATCTTCTTTCCCACAGCTGCATAGTTTTGAAATTGCTCTTTTGGATGTCTCAGAGGATGTCCTTGCTACATGGGATAATTAGCATCCCGCGTTAAGCGGTCTTCTCGATTTTACAGACGCTTTTAACTCATTAAAACATGATCTAACCATAGCAAAGTTAAGATTCTACGGTTTTTCTGAAGAAGCCTGAAATCTCCTTGGATATTAATTCTTTAATCGATCGCAATCCATAATCGTTAAGAATGTTTCTGATTTTTAATCCTACCTTCTTATCCTATCCTCAAGGTATCCTCAAATTAAGCTCGTTTCTCTTTATTATTTTTACAGCCGATATTTATGATGTATGTAATAACGTTAATCTGAAAACACATGCTGATGATACTCAAGCAATATTATCCTTCTCGCCAAAAAAGTCAGTGCACGCGTTTAATACTTTCAACTACGAGCTTGCTGAAATTCCAAATAATGGATTAACGTTAAACCGGTCAAAATTGAAAATGATGTTAATTGGGAGTGCAAGGCGTCGCACGAAAATATCAGATGTTAATGAAATTGTTATTAAGGGGAATCTCCTTTGTCCAGGAGAAAAAAAAATCTGAGTTTACTTTGGAAGTGATTCGTCCTTTTGTTATCATGTGCGAAAAAGTGTGCCATCTCCTTCTTCTCCAGCTTCTTGCTCCAGTGACTCCTGAATATTTAGCCGCAACATGCTATTTCCGTTACGCTGAAGTACCCTCATTATACACAGAATTTAAAAGCGCTTTTTCATACACTGCCGCTCATTTCTTTAATTCATTGCCTCTTGCAATAAAGTCTTGGGTAACTTCGGCGAACGGTGGTACCTCGGGGGTAGGTGGTATAATTCAAAACAAACTTTGGATTCACCTAATAGGATGGCAGATACAGTATTGCTCGACGCAGAGAGAAAAATATTGTATCCGACTGACGTTACCGAATAACATATTGATGGTACTGGATACCAGCAGATGTTATCCGGTAACATCTATTTCTCTCAGTGTAATGTCCGATTTCATAGTCATTAAAGTTTGAACTCAAGTCATAGTTTACGCTCGTTCTCTGATTGATAGTATCTGAATGGCTTCTGTCACTTTCAGGTGCTGTAACGTGATTTCGATTTTGCGAAGCAATGGCGCGGGGGCACCGAGTAATCCTAAATGTAGTGGTATTTATTATTAGTTTACCAATAGTACTGCAAATAATATCTAATACTACGGCAATGGTGTCCAGAACTACGTGTAGTTGTATCCAATACTACTTGTTGTAGTTAGCTTGTATTTAACCACGACAAGTAGTATTTTAAATATCATTGTGTTTCCTTAGTGTAGTTCTTTGTTTTGTATCTTAAATCACTAATTCTACATCTACCTGTATTATATCAATTCTACTTTGATCTGTACTGCAATTTATATTTTTGGGGAAAACGATACATTGTATTAAAGACCCTTGCGCATAAATTGACCAAGCTTATTTGTCAAGCTTTGAAATGTATAATATATGATTCATATGATTAGTCTTTAACTGTTTTATTCAAGTAATCATTTATCCTATTTATTTTCCGTGGACCATTGACACCCATATCAACTTACGGTTCCAACCAGTATCGAAATCAGTTTCTTCGAAAACTTTTTAAACGATTCGAAGCCTACGGCTAGCACCTTAATTTTTCGAGATATACACCTGGAAAAGTGGAGGGGGTGAGGGCGGAATCGCGAAGTGCCAGTCAGTCGATGCAGTGGCGCACTACTGCAATTATTCCGAGTAATTAAGTCCGTAGAACTTTTCTCAACGCTTTCAGCGTACCTTCCAAGGGAAAAGGAATGGAGGAAATTGCTAAGCGAAGAAGGAAAGGCGCAAGAACGGAAAGTGAGAAGCGAAAGAGTGAATAAGTGCGAAAGAGAGTGAGAGAGAGGATAGAGAATCGCAAAAGAAAGAGAGAAAGAAGAAAGAGGAAAGATATCCGAGGGAAAGCAAGAGAAAAGTAGGAGGGGGAAGGAAGTGGAAGCGGTAATTAAGAGAGGTAGTTGCCGGTCTCCCAATTAGGAGCTAGTAGGAGTCAACCCAGCGATGGCTGCAGTCTATGCCCAGAAGCAAACTCCACCTAAAAACTCGTTTTCATGCTTGGATCAGAAGGCTGCCAGAAATATTTTCTCTACTTCTAAATCGAATTTATAAAACAATGTTGATAAGCAAATACAGATCTGTGATCTTATGCAATGCTCATGCCTTTTGAGTTTATTGATGTCTTAATAACTTATTGAGTAGTTAGATTAAGCGTACTGTCCGGGTCGAACTAACTTATTAAATTTTTAATTTCCCAATTCCAGGGGCTTGGGTTTGTTAAAAAAATAACACATAACCGATTCAAAATTCCGTAGGCTCATTTAATTCTCCAGGCTAATTTATTTACTATGCCTGGTGGAAAGAGAGACCGGTTTCTAGCTTTTTTGAGTCCATTGCTGATATAACACAATTAACTCTAGAATAGCCACAGAAACAGATTATTCCTTCTAAGATGGCAACGATCTTATCAGTAAATGTACGTACAATGTTTTCGTCAACTTTGACTATTTATGAAAGGAAAAGTATGCTAACTGCCCATGTGCGAAATTCGTAACAGCCCAGCCCTGGTCCAGTCCTGGCAACGGCGGTGCCGAGGCTCGGCTGCGACATTGGGCCAACACTGGCATGAGTGTTGGTGCGACACTACGGCCTAGACTCGGCAACCGGTATTGGACCATTAGTGGCTGCCAGCACTGTCACAGCATCGACAGCCAGCACTGGCCCGGCATCAAAGCCAATATTGGCGCGGCGTTGATTGTCGGCGATGGCACAGAGCCTGTTGCAGCTAAGTTTTACAGGCATTATTGTCTTTGCAACGTCGCAGCAGCAGCACGATAAAAAAAGAAAAACAAACGTTGAAACGAATTTATTGTTATTGGAAGAAACCTGGAAGATGTATATACATCGATGGGTATATGCATATATCCCTGCTTATTGACGAGTCGTTTGACGTTGTAAGCCCCTGGGTGGGGCCAAATTTGGAACTCCAACGAGTTGGATTAGTAAGTTCGTAAAACGTCGTACTAGTTCCATCGTATTCCTGTAAATAAAAATATTAATTTCTAATTCGTCGTTTATCACGACGAGTTAAGTTCTTAGTCGGAGGGAAAGTTCCCCCGACACCAAAAAAGGTAAAAATGGTGAGATCGCCCTCCGGCCGGAGTTGCCGCGTTGGTGCCCACACTTCAAGGAACGCGGGCGCTACTTCATATGCGGTTCGGCGACGCGCTCCTGGCGGCTACGGCCGGAACTTAACTGCTGGATTTCCCTGGGGATTCGAATGTCACCGCTGGCTATGGGCCGAGTCTCCACAGATCGGAGGGCTCGTACACGGAGAGAACTGCGCAAGTATGTAACTGTAGGGAATCCTTCGCCACTGTACTAAGATTTCGGGGCTGCTTCTGCACCTTGTGCCGCGAGATATCAATCTAAGAAAGTCACAGTCTCATACTGTGAAAACGCTCACGGATGAGACAGCAAAACTACGATGCATTCTTCGAGGCTTGCACCCACCTAAGTTATACTTTTTAGACTAGAGCTCTCCCGGACTTTTTTGTAGGAAATTTCCTCCTCTACCAAAAAGGTTTAGTAAATTTTTGCTCTATCTTGCATCGTTTTCGATACGGTCGATATTCGATCGGCAATATTCTGTTTGAAATAAATTTGCTAGTCTTAGACCGATGTTCGGTCCCGAATGTTTCCATCGCTGGGCCGAGATTTGGCACTATCACTTTGCCAGACTTGGTCCGATACTCGGGCCCAATATTGGGCCGACGCTGGGACGACGATCGGGAGAAATACCTATGAGGCCTGGCCCGATGCGTTGGCCAGTTTTCAGCCGAAGTTTGGCAATTTGTTATAGCCAGTATCGGCTACCAATGCTGGCCCTATACTGGCACAGTGAAGTTGCCGACGTTGGGCCGAGATTTGGCACTATTAATTCGACGGGGTTGGTCCGATGCTCGGGTCGGTTTTGGACCAACTCTGGGCCAACGATCGGCAGTACCTTGTATGAAATAAATTTGCTAGAATTGGTCCGATGTTCGGTCCTAAATGCTTCCATCGCTGGGCCGTGATTTGGCACTATCACTTTGCCAGACTTGGTCCGATACTCGGGCCCAATATTGGGCCGACGCTGGGACGACGATCGGGAGAAATACCTATGAGGCCTGGCCCGATGCGTTGGCCAGTTTTCAGCCGAAGTTTGGCAATTTGTTATAGCCAGTATCGGCTACCAATGCTGGCCCGATTCTGGCACAGTGAAGTTGCCGACGTTGGGCCAGCATCGGCAGCCGACTTTCGGCTGCCAACGCTGGGCCAGTACTGGGCCGTATGGTCAGCATCGGCATTTCGCACATGGGTGTTCGAATAATCGCTTTCATTTTGTCCAAAATTTTATCCCGAACCATATTATTTTTGAAAAACTTGAATAACTATTTAAATTCAGCGATTTTTAAAACAATGTTATGGCATCAAGAATCCCTAGAAAGAGTTTTCCACATCTGAAACTAAAGCCTGGATTTTTTATGTGGATCATTAAAAAATTAACTTACAAAACTTAATTGTATCTCAAATTCAGTCAATGGTTTATGCAGTTTGCTGCTAACAAAGGTCCAAAATATTTTAGATCATATCCGGCCCAATGTTTCTTGAGGGCATAGTCAAATCATATACGCGATGAATAGAATATGCCCCCGAGGAGAATCCACTATAGGCCGAAACATTGAGCAGAACAGAGCCAAAATATTTTGGACCTTTTCTTACAATAAGCTAAATGGGCTGTTTAACAATCGTTGAGATAAAGTCGAAATGTCTATTTTCGAAAAAAGGGAATTAGCATCAAGGAATGTTTGCATTATTCATATTTCAATATATCCAATAGTTTGCTTTCTAGAGTTAGACACTTGTTACTGTAAATTAAAAAAGCTGCGAAGTAAGATCCCGAAAAATGATTGTCGAAAAATTGAAATCTTTTGAGATTTTATTTCATTGTTATTAATTTTGGAAAAAAAAATAAGGGATTCAATAAGTCGGGGGGGGGGGGTGAACCACGTATTTTTGCCTGTGACTGGTCTCTCGCATTTATATAAATATATATATCATTCATATCCTGCAGCGAACGTACGTCTTATATTCACATATACCCTATTTGAACACTTTCTTTTCATATTGTGCGATGTTTTCTGAGATCATGTCTTGTTTAAAACATCATGATAAAAACGAAAAAAACAATTAAATATGATAAATATGGATTTGATTTCAGACTTTTCGCAGTGATCGATTTGAATTCCGACATTAAACGACCTCAAATTTAATATACATAAAAAATTTTATGGAACTATTTTTAATGTAATGCCATTCTCCACAGAACTTCGTACAATAACTCTGGTAGAAATTCGATCGGAATATTGGCCATTTTTTGCGAATAAACCTGTATACCGGCCAGTTTTTTAATAATAAAAGTAGCGAGTTTTCTATAACAAAATTTTCATTGCATTTAGATAGCTTTATTAATAAATTGTGGACAATCTCTGCTCTGTTTCTACAAAAAAGTACTGAGAATATTTAATACGGATAACCTAATCCAACGCTTTTTGCCTAATTCCTAACCTATAATATATTTATTTTTTTTATTTAAGCATTTTTAACCCTTTTTGGGTTTATTCAGCTACACATGAAATAAGTACATTTTAGTTGACAAGTTTAAAACGCGTAAGTTACAATTTTATAGGTATGAAAAAATATGGATCGATGTAATAATATTTACATGTTTTTTACGATAACATAAGAGTTGTCTGAACACTTCTACAGTTTCTGTCCAATTTTTATCGATTTTTCTTATAGTAGGCATTATCATCATCATTACTATTGTTCTTGTTATTGTCATTAACATTTTCAATTATTCACTATTTTCAATTATACACATTAATTTTCCAAAAATCATATAATTTAATCAGCTACTATAGTCACTAATGGCAGAAAACAACAACATTTGTAAACAGACAAGTAGCTGGACAATCTGCACTAGTGAATATTCGCGAGAAATTAATTAATTATTGCCTTTAAATTTAATAATAAACACACTTTTTCCTAGAACCGCGAATAATGTGAAGAATAATAACCGCGAAAAGTAAAACACTAAGGATTGTAAACAGTTCGATAATTTTGCATTTGAAATGCGTCTCTCTCCAATCCACATTTATTTCATACATATTTTGAATAACTTTGCTGAATAGTGCACAAAAGTTTTCCAGGTCGCTGATTACGAATCTGAAGTCGGAACTGTAAAATTCAAAATAAGTGATTCATCGATTTTTGTGAAATTCCGATTGTCGGTGTAGCAGTTAGCTTCTTGATGTCCGCGAAGGTTAAAATCGCGTGTGTCCAAAATCGCACCACTGATATGCCGTATGTGCTAATGGGATAAACCAATTTTAAGTTACTAACTCATTAAATTTAATCTATCAGTGGACATTGACATTATTACGTAATTTATTAATCACTACGAATTATATGCATTATGCGAATTAGTTAATTATTTAATAAGCAAGTAATGCACGTTAGACGAGAGTAGTTAAACTGCTATTTTCATCAAATTTGCGTATTAAAGTTTGGCCGTAGAATATGAGGCTAATGACTGCCGACGTCGGTAAATTTCAACCCAAAGATTTTACTTTCCTTTTATCAAGTGACAAATTGAATTCTGAATACAGAAAGAGAAATAGGAAGGGTCGTTCCGCCTTCTTTCGCCTTGCTGGCACGTCCTGGATTCTTTCCGGTGAAAGGGGTGAATAATTGTAACGAGCCCAGATTACACTGTCCGGTGTCGGCGTTTCAAACCCGATAAGAATTCAAATTAGGGCCCGAAGATTGAAGAGACCCCGGAAGTGCCGAGCGGTAGAAGATCATCTCCAACTTCCGCGATCGATAGAGATTGTATGGAATGTGGCAAATTGTCATTTATTCGGTTGGATCGCAGTCACGTACAAATGGCAGACGTCAATTTTTAAAATGAAATTAAAAATCCACGTCGTCTGCACGCCGAATAACGTCGACAATCTGGAGAGGGACGTAATGTGTCGGGGCGAAGTCGACGTGCCTTGACACGAGATCTCTGTCAAGACGAAAAAGCATGCTGTTAGGTGCATTGATATTACACCAAACGGTCTCGATCTGGAGCATGAAGTGTATCGACAGATCGACGTACAGGAAACGACCAAACCCGCAAAATGGAAGCAGCTGCTGTTACTGCTCTTCTCAGGCTTCCTCGGTATTTTCGTAGTCGCAGTCGTGCAGGATGTACATCAGTACCACCACCACCGCCGAAAGTACCTATTTTCGTAACGTTTGCACTGGATTCCAACAGGTTGCGCATTGCTTCGACGGATGTAGTGATAACGCGGGTCGATGTGACGTGGCTCGATTTCAATTTACTTTCAGACTTGGAAGTTCTGTAATTGAAATGTGATGGTGGAAGTAGGATGGTTTACGGAGATTGTGTGTTACATTGGGAACTTTGGTTTTCCCGGAAAGCTCGCCGGAAATTACCACCTTGTGTAAGTGTTGACTACGCTTTGCTGACAGCAAACGCAACCTACCGATGATACTGTACTTGGAACGTGAAAAGAAGCCTTTCAATGTTATCAATCTGAAATTTTATTTATAGTTTCGGGAAGAAAAAGTTATCTTTTCAGGAAACTGTTAATTTGAATTGGGAACACTTTCAATAGTACACATGTTGAATCAAATGTAAATATATGACTGCTCAATGCATTGGTAACTTAATGATGCATTATACTTTTAATTTAATAAAGAACTATTGTTTAGATTAACATTATCAATATAATAAATTTGACTACGTCAAAATATTTTTTAGTACAACATATTTGTCAATGTACAATCTGTGACTATACACTGGCAAGTGCCAGTCAAATTTTACTCTTTCACGTTGAGAGAGGATGATTTAAAAAATACGTCCTTTTTGTAATATAAACTTCTAATAAATTCATAATACTGTATGAAATATTTAATTCAATTAAACTTTAAAACGTAAAGCGTCTTTGCCGGAAAAATATTCTGAGGTTATCTTAAAAATACTATATTCTCCTATCTGCCTCCTTTTACGTTATCAGTAAAAATTGCGCAATTTCATTAAGAATATTATTGAGTTCAATATCAACTGGTTTTTGCTAAATTGTTGAATTTTGAGGACTCGGTGTAATAACAAAGGTGCAGTCTAAATTTTTAAAATTGAAATTTTCACGGTTGTGCGAAAGGCTGTTTTCAGATATTTCATTGCAATGAAATGATTTTCAATCGAGTAGTCTCTTATAACAATGAAATATTCACTATATTTTCCACTATGGTAGTAAAAAATGCGATTATAACCGTATGGAAAAACTGTGAATGCCGGAGCGGAAATTTATTCAGGCAGCCTAAATATGTACCAGGGCCTAACCAGGCTCCGGTAATGCGTTCCTGATCAGGTACTCCTGAATGTACCCATATCAGGACATGATCAGGTTCCAGTAAGTTACCCTGATCAGGTCCCCCTGAATTAATACTATTGTAAAGATTTTCACCATGAAATTTGGAAAGCATAAAACATATTAGATGAATTTAATAAATATCAACCATCCAACAGGATTTCCTGTCATTGTGGATAATAGCACCCTGGCTGTCTCTAGTACCGTTCATTGTATTGTAAAGCTGCAGCTATATTTTCAAAATGTCTTTCATTATACTTAACTCAAAGTGAATTCAATGAAGAAATGTAATATATTGCATATAAATAAGTGAATACAAATAGTATATAGATAATGTCAACAATAAATATATATTAGCATTTTTCTAACACCTTAATCTTCCATTGATATTAAGATTTAATTTATGTTCGCTTAATTTAAGTTATTGAACTTATTCGTATTGACTTTGAAACATGCCTTGCACATATTTTTGTCTGTTTCATTGTTAAGACGAATGGATTTAAACTATCCATATTCTCATAAAACGAGAGACATTACAAACATTGTCTGAGCGCTGTTACCCGTTAACGAGCCGTGTTGACAAGTATTGAATAATTATTGATCAAGATTGTTTTTGTTAGTTCAACAAGTACCATTTGATAAATAGAAGTACTACGAGCCGATATTTTCTTATTTTTTCTCACTGCGAATTAGCGAAATGCTGGAAAACCTCATATTATAGTCCAATACTTATTTCAATTATGTTACAAAACCTTGCAATTTTTTTAAGGTGAATTTTTGCAATAAGCAATTAATATTATTATTGAAATAAGGCATGGGTATAAAGTTCTTTGGTAAAACAATATAAATTACATTTTTTTTTCAAGCGAGATTCTAAATTAATAGGACCTGCCTTTGGGGTATGTAGTACCTTATTTCAAGTTGCGACTATATTGTTGTTTACTAAATATTTCATTTTGAATTTACTGTAGTATTTATTATCTATTTCTAAGTATCCTAGGTACTATAGAACGATTTGTATGCATATTTACCGGCCAGATCGTCATTGGTAGCCGATAGTTTTACGTATTTCGATAGTGAGGTCCGAAATTCCCTTGTGTGGTTATAGTTACTTTGATTGCAAATACAATTTAAAAAATCAAATTTCGTGCATTTATCTCCAATTAATAAAAATATATATTAGATTTTCGACCGAATTGAACAAACCTTTAAAAATTATTTCAAATAAGTAACAAAATCTGTTTTTGAAAATGAGTTGCAGGACTCGTAGAACTCTTTGTCTCAGGGAATGGAGCGACTCGAGAAAATCCCTCCCCCGACAGTCATATGATCGGGTAACAGACCCTGAAACACTCCGCATAAGGGTCTGATTCGCACACCTGGTCCAGTCGGGCAATTCACCACTGCAGAGTGGGGAATGTGGCTATAGGCTCGAGGGCATCATGCAGTATGATAGAAGGGGCAATATTGTGGGGGATAAGAGAAGGGGACTAACGTGCAACGTAGACGGGGCCCGGAGGGATATACACGGGTATCCAGGTGCGTGGGACTTAGATCGGCCAGGACTCAGACCCGGTAGTCGCCGAAGGGCGTTTCGTAACACCCCCATTCACATTCCCCACCTCAGTTTCGCCCACTCCCGCTTGAAATTGTCTTTCATTCCCTCTCAGCATCTTTGTGTTAAGGCCCTGATATTACAATGGTAAGATTTGCGGTGGCGCTACTTTCTGGGACGTTCGTTCGCTATAAAGTTCTTATAAAATTTCTGTCATGGTATGGAGAAAAGGAATAAGCAAACCGTGATTTTCAGTTATTTAAATTAAATCGATTGAGTGCATATCAGGAGTAAACAAGGCCCCATATTATTATTATGAAGTATTTTAATTCTTTGATAAAATATTTCAACTTTGAAACATCTCAATCTAGAAAAATGGCATATATGACTAGTGCGGTTTTCCAGAAAGATGGTATACTAAAATCTACTTTTTGTCATTTAAACCGCAGTGAATGTCTTGTAGACATAAAATATTTGTTCTAAAATTTATTTCCTAAGTAATTGTAATATTATATCAAAGTTTTACGGAAAATTATTTCCTTTTATACAGCGTTTTCCATAGACTGAAATTAAAATTAAACGCGAGATATCTATAAGAGAGATACAATCCTGCACCTAGCCCTTCTTTTCTTTGATTACCCCATTATCTCCAGAATGGACAATTTTTTACTATAGTTTTCAACGGATGTATTTTATATGTTAAAAGGATCTAAAAAGTGTCCAACTAATCATAACTAACGTAAAATTCACTGAATTTTCCGGACAAATCATAATATATAATTATCGCAAAACAAAAACATGGATTTTTCAAAATTAAGTAGAAAAGAAGTAAAGAAATCGTGTCTACGAGACCTGAACTTTAAAATGTATATAGCAACATTTTACATGCATTTTTTAATATATCCATAACATTTATTATTTAATTAATTAGTGCAGCCAGCAATTTTTTTTTTAATTTTTAAAAAATGGCGATTTAAATTATTCACTTTTTTATGAACAAAACCTAATTTTCTTCATTCACGCCTATGGCAAAAGATGCATTAAGCTTTCCTACTTCTAAAAATAGGGTTGTCTCAATTTTCATAAATAATGGACTTATTATTATCCCTTTTTTACGGACCTTGATAAAATTTTCAATCAAAATAACACATCGCGGAAATTGAAAGATGAGGAAATTTTTTTCTCAAACCGAATTTAATTTTAACCTATAAAGTTATTAGTACACGAAATATAGGGAAAAAAATTATTTAGAAATAATATCTATTTTCTCAGAAAAATCTTATCAATTATTTGAGAAAAACTGTAATTCGAAATTTTTCTAAAAAAATAGCAGCGTAGGGTATCTGTTATTATAATAATATATTTTATGTTATTATAACCAGTAGTTAATTAGGCTGTATAAAGCATTCAAACTTGTAGAATTTGATTTATTCCAGAATTTAATTGTAAGTGATTTATAACTCTATTTTTAAGATTTTCAGCGGAATGAATAGGTTGCTTTTAAATAGGTAATAAAACATTTTTTTTCGAACACTGGATCATCTTCGGCTTTTGTGATATTTACCTTATATAGTATATGTAAGTATTCTCAACTTGTAGAAATATATTTTTTAGCGCAGTAAATATTTCATCTACTAACTTAAGGTTACTAACAATACTCCGTTTAATGACATTAATTTTTAAAGTATATAGGAAGGATTTTATAAATTTAACATTATAAGTATATCAATATAACATGTTTAAAGTAATTGATAATTTACTCGACAGATAAGTATACTTTGTTTGGAAAACTAAGTTATTGAATAAAAACATACAATTCTTGAAAGGGAAATACTTGTTTAACTGCAGTTAGTAATAACCAAAATTGATTTTTTTTATTTGTAGATGCTACAGTATATAATCGGAATACAAAGGTTTGCAACACAATATTTGCTCAAGACATTTCAGTTCCGTCGCTTGCGAGAAAAAAATCAAGCCAGCGCATTGGAGAACGACGCAGAATAACTCCCGCCAACAGACGCATTATTTTAGTTCAATAGTATCAATGT
Source organism: Trichopria drosophilae (assembly GCA_030407085.1). Classification (NCBI taxonomy): domain Eukaryota; kingdom Metazoa; phylum Arthropoda; class Insecta; order Hymenoptera; family Diapriidae; genus Trichopria; species Trichopria drosophilae. Next base: position 62,154,359 of record CM059586.1, on the reverse strand, counting down.
TGCATGCAGGTGATAAGCATTATATTGCACTGAAAAAAAGATATTATATTTTTAATTTAATAAAGAAAGAATATCAGTATCAATGTATCTAAACTATATAATCAGTTAGCTTTAAACAAAACTGATCGTACACATGCTCGATTAAAATAAACACATTCTAAAGTATTGTGTCGACTGAATTGTACGAAATTGTACTTAATGTACTCAATTTAAATGCATATGTCTACTTAAATTAATTAAATATTTTCGTGACTTGGTAAATATATACTAGAATTTGCAGGTTGAGATTTCAGAGTTGAATTTTAATGTTTATTTAAAAAATTCTTTTTTTAAGTTATTGAAATATTTATTTGGTTTCGACATTTCGTCGGAAATAAACTTTTTTACTAATAAATATTTTATAACTCAATTTCTTGTAAATACGACGAATACATAATGAAACCTGTTAATTCTTAAATGTACTAGTAAATAAATAATAAGTATGTGTTCATTACATTGTTTTGTTCTGATGTATTAAATATATGCAGTTGACATTCGATTCGACAGTGCATGCATTCAAACATCTATCCCGAGAACATTATCTTAAAATAACCTATTGAATATGCAGTATCGGAATAATATCTATAAACGCTTTAGAAATCGAGTTCATATATTGTAATTCAACCCAAAAATATGCGACAGACTGTTACAATCGGGTGAAAATATGTCTTAGAGGTAATTTGAAACTTAACGCTATACTTTGGTTTCTACACAGCCATGAAGTTATATGTAATGCAATAATTATCAAGAAGGTTAGTTCTGTACAGATTATGGTTGAACGGATAATTACAGCTTTGCCAGAGTTGGGCATGACTACTGGGTATTGATATCATTTCAAATGAAACCATGTGGGAGTTCGAAAACCTGATCTTCAAATGCTTTAGCAATTTGTTCACTTCGGTGAATAACTATACGTAACATGCAGTATAACTAATGTCAAAAACAAACCATGTATTTCATACTGTTGTTTAGTTACCCTGTCGGAAAGGAAAAAAAGTTTCTCTGAAACGTTTACTCGACGCAGTTACTTTTCATATTGCAGGTATAAGGAAACTGTATACTGCAACACAAAACTGGACAAAATTCAATCAGGCTAACTTACTGTACATTAATGTATTCCTTCACTTACTTTGGGTAATATGATAAAATATAAAAGCAATATAATTTGATATCCATTTAGAATCTATTTCAGTTCTTTATTCAGTCCTTTTAAATCGCCATGTTGATTTGTTGCCACGTATAGTATTTTAAATTGTTTCATAAACGTATCCGACTCATAAATGATCTCAGTATATAAAGAATAAGAAACTAACCGAATCCAGCCGAAACCGAATTAAAAAGTAATAAAAATAATAATAAGGGTTCGGCTTTGTCCTACAAAGTTGGTTGCTGTTGATTTTCCTCGACGTTTCGAACGACTTGCGTTCATTTTCAAGAGGTTACTGTGGAGCGTCCTGTTGTGTTGCCGCTTTTTATATGTTTCCTGTTTTCCTATGGTGGGGAGGTTCCTGACCGTTTCATTTGTGTAATGATGCGTTCATATGCAGTGTGTAAACTTTGGGTATCTTCAATTTTGTTGAGTGGATCTTTTTGTAATTTGATGTTAATCATTTCCGATATACGTCTATTGTGAAATTTATTTTCGATATCCAGTATTTTTGTGTTATCCCAGTCAAAATTATGTAGTGTTTGGATTCTATGTTCTGTGATTACTGTGTTTGTTTGAGAATTAAAAAGTAATTAAAATCAAACCACTTTTTAGAATGTTTCAGGATTTAAGATTTTACAACAATCAATAAGAATTAAAGCTGGGTATGAAAGCGATCTTTTTCAGATACAAACCTGACTTAATCATTGTGGATAATCATATCCTGCTCAAAATCCAACGAAAATCTAATGTTTCCATACAGAATAATAACCTCCTCAGTGAGGATTTTGTTCAAACTGGATATTAGTGTGATACTTTTTGAATCCAAATCTGTGTACCTATGATTTAGTTCACCCGATTCATTTTTATCTCGTTTTATCGATCAAGACACCCATTACATTAATACAAAAAAATGTAATCATATTCCGTTTTCAATCAGAATTAATTCACTTGAACGCTTTAACGGGTATCTGAAAAAGATCGTGTTCATAATCCAGACATGATGGAATTTCCATTAATTGTCAAAAATTCATATATTATGAAATCTATAAATAAGTGGTCTTATTTTGATTAAAATGTAATTCGTCAGGTTTCTGACAAGTGTTATTAAAAGCGATAATTTTTTTGTTCACAGAGATAGCTTATTTTGTATACATATACAATATAGGCATTATCAGAAACAGTCTCTATTGTCGAATAGCTTTAATATGGCTATGGCGGCCTCCGAGTAACCAATCAATGGCACTTATTTGGCGGTAAATGTGTAAAATATTGTAATTCACGAGATTATTCTAAGGTTTCACTATTCATAACCTAATGGTTGCCAATACTTTCACAACAAAAAATATTGAATCCGTAGATAATAAATGGTAACAATTGATACTCTCCGTATACGTACTGTTGCCAAAAGACCTGTAGTAAAAGAAATGTAAATATTTCAAAATCTCTCATAACCTTGTAAAATTCGTTCGAGACTGATTTGTACTCCTTATGTAGTATATTCCTTATTGCTTTCATATAATGTATACCTCCTCTTATTTTTCTTGGAAATAAAACTGGGCCGGTTTTTAGATATTTGGAGCTTTAAATCAGCTATAAATTCCTGCAACAGGGCCATTTCAATAGATCCTGCAAAGAGGCGGTGTTTGCTTGTGGTAAAATGCCAACTATGCTTTCACTTACTGAATGCTGTTATTAACTTTTCCATTTCTGTACACTCAATGGTAATGCAATGTAAATGGAGCTTGTTTGTCGTGGTCCTACTAGCTGATTATAAATTCATTTAAAGTAAAATTGAATGTCGTTTTTAAAAGAAAAATAGCGATAAATCCAACTAGATAATAGTGTTGAATGTCGTTGACCGATAGCTCGAAGCACAAATTTTGTAACTATATAAAACATTGTATTATAATCACTACATATATTCATGAAAGGATACGACATAGCTGCAATTTGGATAAAACGGCAGCAAAGTAATAAAACGTCCTCCCGTATTGCCCATTCAAACTTTTCAACGACTTCAAATCATCCCGAGAATATGAAAATAATTGACCATCTATTTAGCCGCAATAAAAGAAATAAAAAGAAATCGGTTATGATTCCTTATTTAGTATGCCATAGCCGAACGGTATAATCCTTGGGACGATTTACGTCGTAAAAATCGTTCTCCGTATACTCATCCGAGAAAAACGTGCGAGTCTAATTTTTCTCGACGCCGTGCGTGTCTTAAGCCTAGGTTTCAGCATGTCCTCACATACTACGTCGTATAACTTATCCTTATTACGGTACCATATCGAGGGGTCCGCAAGACTCCAGTCGCGCAAGAAAAATGAATGAGCCAGCGATCGGCAGTGCGGGTGTGAGAGGGGGGAAAAGTGGTCGTCGCATACGAACGCTATGGGCTTTATGTAAGCAGGTGTGACGATGCATGGACACGCGTCTACGCAGAATCTGAGAAACGGCACGTTTCCAGGTGTTTTTTACCGTGGATTTTGTCCCGACAAGCCGAAGAGCCAGAGATAATTGTGTCTTGATTTTCATTCCCGGCGGCGAATGCCGCTTGGCGGAAACGGGTAAAGAGCTCTGTCTTGAACGAGTCTGATCTGATCACCCAAATCGTGCAAGAATTCCATACACGAACATTTATCATTCAATGTTCTCCGTATAGGCAAAGGTGTCTCAAGCAAAACCTGGGTTACGGTATTTTACACTTTTTTTAAACATTGAAGTAATATTTCAACGAGTAAGTCAGTATGTACAAAAATGTTAAAAAAAATTTACGTGTCGGTCAATGTGATATGACCCACTTCAAAAAATTTATTAAATAAATTTTGCCACTTATTAAAAAGGTATTTACTAGAATGTGTAGATCACATAAGGCCATTATTGAACGAATGATTTTAAATGTTGATCGATATACTACGTTCTGTTGAAGTACGTGTCAAGTCGGTTGCCAAAAGGCAAAATATTCCTTAAATTCTCGTATACTTACTCTCTTTTTGAGTTTATTAGGGACATGGATAGAGTTATTGCAATTCGTCACTTTTATACCCTGATCAGTGGTATAACAATGTCCGCCGATTAAACGTGTGAGTTAATGTCGGTCTCATTAAGTCAAATAATATATAACAATGCTCAACATTATATAGTCAAACAGATGTAGAAAATTAGGCATTATATGATTTCCTTTGTTGATTATCTCGATTTAGAACATATACGTGGATTCAGTGAATATCCACTTTCAACTATTTCAACTATTTCAGCTATGTTGAATGTGATAGGAGCCACTGGTTGAAAGAATGCTGTATTTGTCATTGAAACTAGTTCCTGCTAACTCAATTCCAGAGATTTGTACTGCTTTAAGTTGAGGGAGTAATTAATTCTATCATTTGCACGGTTACCCTTTGGGTTTGTCCCAGGGTTTTCTCTAATAAATCTAAAAAAAATCTAATCGCCGTAACATTCATAAAAGGGCGTCATGATTTTGTAATCAGTGATGTGTAGCTAAGGCAATTTTAACTGAAATGAGAAGGTGTGGTCTCATTAAGAGAGAGAAAAATATTAAAGGAAAATTAAGTATCTTTGTCCTGCTCAATACATTTATGTACATCTTACTCATCGTAAAATCTTGATAAACATATCAATGTTTATGGAATATTACAAATGATATTAATGGCAATTGTAAATAATGACGGATCCCATATGAATTCAATTAGCAAAAACTATCGATGGCTTTGATTAGTTTGCAACTTAGAGATATTATTTTAGCTGTAATCGCATGGGGCAAATGTTTTTTCTTTTTCTTGGTGGAGACTTCACAGACTCTGTGGAGATATGCTAAAGTTTACTTCGAAATACCAGTTTTTTCAAACGACTTCAAATTTTTGATGAAATTTTCAAATCGAATAGTCTATTACAACACAAGAGCATAAAGTAAGTGTTTTACAAGAATTATTTATAAATACTTCTGCTGGCCTGTCGTCGGGGTCAAAGTTTTGAAAATGCATAGGTCATATAGTCATAGCTGCAAATCATTTTCATTTTTCATACATATAAGAAACACTATATTGTTATAACATATCTATCGAAGCCACTTGGACCTAAATATGATTGTACCCCCAAATGTCAGTATTTACTTCGACCCAGACATTGATCTGGTTTCATAATATAACTGAAAGCTGTTAGTAAACAAACGAGTATTAAGGAATAGTCGACTCTCCACAGAATCGAAGTTTCTGAGCAAGCGAAGAGAGCGAGACATCACGCCAACACTAGTTTTCTTTTAAAAATGAAATTTCTTAAAAAGACCATATTCGATTTCCATCAAATTGGAATATGTTTTTCAAGACTGAATATTTCAAAAAATACGATGACACAAAGATAATCCATATTTTTACATACTAGTTCCATTCATGCTATAAATAGGATCCATTATAATCAGAGATGTCGACTTTCGTTGTTGAATTTGCGGAATATTTACTTAATAGATAACAGGTAATGAAACTTATTATAAATGATAATTATGTATTAGTTCAATATTGGAATTTTATATAAAATTAAGCTAAATACAAAATGAGATGCCCAGTTTCAAATAAATTGAGGGGTCGTTTGAATTTAACAAATGGGTCCTTAAAGAAAATAAAGTTGCGTAATAAAATCTGCGACTTGTGATACTTGAATTAACTAGAACTCTGCTAACGGTATACTAGGCATTATGACTCGGATCGACAGAACGTGAATGGTCAAATCTTCACAATTTAAAACAGAAATTAATTTGTTTTCAGATTACTTTTACTTGTTATATATTTATGTTACTGTTTGATTGGAATAGAACAAAAGGGTTTATTTTCATTGGAGCTTATTTCGGACCCAAAAATAGAGACAAATTTTTTGTTAATTGATGACATTTGTAAGAAATGTGAGTTATAATTTTTGAAATGACATATTTTTAAAATAAACTTCGGCATACCGATGCAGAGCCTCTAAAATGATTTTCAGGAAAAAGGAAAACGTGTCTCATGAAATTATATCTGGAATAATATTTCTGAGTGGCTAGTAGACTAAACTCATCTTTTTGATAATCGAATTAATTTGAAATGGGGTATACGTAAAAACTAACGTTTGAGTGATGGTACAACAAATTAACAATAAAGGCTCCATAATTTACGGCACCAACAATGACAATGATCAGAAGGAGACGACATACAGATTCAGGAAGGATAAATACAAGAAACGGACTAAGGAAATAGTCTATGACGATTATGTTGGTTATGACAATGTCGATAGTTAACCAAAACCGAGCATTTTAGTACTGATAATGATAATAGCAACGATAACGATGACAGAAAGATAATAATAATAATAATAATAATAATCGACTTTATTGCTTATATCAGGAATACACTATATACATGGGACAATTCACTTACTGACTAAATGTATAAGCAAAAGGCGAGACACAGCACCACTAAGCTGTTTTACAGTCTGACCGTGTACGGAAAATAAAAGTACAGAAAAACAAAAAAATATTTACAATGGTAACGGATATAAACAAAGAATACCAAAATCAACGTTCAAAGATACAATATGCACACAACAATCATCGGTTTCTATAATAATTTTTTAACTTCGGTATAAACTGAATCGGTTTTGAAATGAATAATCTTAATTACAATGGTAGCGCGTTAAAAATTCTCACTATAAAACTAGAAAATGCACCATCGAATTTGGCTGTTGAGGATAACGGTACACAAAGGCTAGAAGAAAATTCACGTCTATGATGACGATAAAACATTTTGAAAATAAAAATGAAGATGAAAATATTATATGTTAATTATTCGGTTCTATCGTTTCCTCCCGGTTGGGTTTCAAAGTAAGTTTTGAGCGCAACGTAAGTTCCACATATGAATAACGTTACGTAAATACTTTCTGTAAACTTGTATCATATTTGCTAGGAACCTATATGACCCTATGATACATTCTTTCTACTTGAAACTACACGTGCATGACACATATTCGCTGATATATTGGAAATTTGTCAAGTAATAATTGTCAGTTTGTTTATTTTTCATAAAATGTCAGTTTACTAGATGGGCTCGATGTACACTGCATAAAGTGTGAATTCTCAATCCAAAGAAATTTAGAGTACACATCATACGAGCTACTGTTCAAGAATAGATGGGATCGATAATGTGTTACGCAATTTCGCTCAATGTATAGTATACACTATGTAAAGTATGTCTACGCAAATATATGTATGTATATTCCTTATGTATTATTTACATAATATGTGTCGATGTACATTTCGGTCAGATGAGTTAAAATATATTTAATCTAAAATAAATAAATCAAAAAATAATAAAAAAATTAATTTTGTTATAAAATAAACTCTGATAATATATAGTCCACCATAAGTGAAGCTGAATGCAAATCCTCGTTTAAAAAGCGATAAACCAATTAGCACTGCCCACTTACATGTTCACCTGTTCCCTTCGTACCAAATTGCATTTAAAAAATTGCAAAGTGCGAGGAGATAAAAGCAACTCATTGAATAAGGTGATTCTATGAATTACTTTTTTCGAATAGCGCGGTGGGCTTTGTGTATGTCTACAGGTATACTCACAAAGAGCAGCATTTGCCTCCGGGCTATTCGAATACATGTCTACAATGCGCTTTGGCCAACAGCTCGATTCACTGTATGTTAATATCAACAGCCCTAAACGCACAATGGTGCATCGTGTAATATTTACCGGAGTCAATAACCCAATGTAAACGTATACCGCTATTCGCACGAATAAAGTTCGATTTAATAACGATCGTGTTCACCTTTTTTATTTTACCCAAATGTAAAGTGATGAAATTAAAAAAAAATGCAAACATACGCGAAAAAGTAATCGCCGTTTTGTTGCACACTTTATTACAATCCAATTAATATTCCATCAAACAATCAAGAGTCAAGGTAATAATTCATTTGGTATACTCGGCAATTTTAATGAACGTTACGTGGATATTACTAAACGGTTTCACGGTACTTTCCGTTTGATCGTTTTATTAATTTACAAATTACTAAATTCATTTAAAGTTGTAAAGTTAATAATTGAATATTTGCAACTAATTGCATAAAACATTAAGCGTGTATTCATAAATAAAATGAACGCATTTTAAGTAAAAAACCAAAGTAAGCCAACAAGAATAATATTTTAATAGATTGCAGCCCACAGGTGAAGTTTTCATCAGGCGCAGCAAAAATGATTAGAAGTAAGTATAATATAGAAAACGTAATTTTCATAAGAATTTTAGCTAGAGATTTACTATATATTATTCTGATTTAATATTCGCGACAAAATAATCTTCAAGTAGATTGTTTGATAGTATCAACTAAGCCGCTGTTATTTTAGGAGTTAGTAACGGATTTAGGCTGCAAGTAAAGGGGATGCACTATCTCTTGTAATACCGATCTTTCGTCCGATAATAACAAATGCTTCGATCACCACACAATTTAATGCATTTATCAAGATAAATATCAACAGAAATATAAATCTTAGGCGTGATTGCTGAATATTTAGAGCAGGAGATATTTGCGACAATATAATGACAATATAACCCGGAGAAGTATCGTGCTTTTTATTTTTCTTCACGAGTCATGTACTAATGGCATTTACAAGAAGATTTTGAAATGAATTTAAGACACGTATGATTTTTTGTAAGGAACCCTGCAGATTCGCAGAGCCTTAATACTGCTGAATGTTATTAACAGTATTACTTTTTAGTGTGGGGTGAAAGATATTATTCTCCAATTACCATTTCAAGGACAAGTGCTGGGTCGAGTAGCTAGCCGCATTATCCCGATCACGTTGCAGTTTATCCTCCAGGTTTTGTCAATACCCGCTGAGATTCGCGAGAAACGGATGAACGTAAGGTTTCACAGCCAGATAACCATCTAAATCCTCGTTCCACTGGAGTAAGATCGGAGAAAGAGGAGCTTGTTCTTTTTACGAGCGCACTCCCCTGTTTCATCGAAACAGCCTAGACCAGTCCAACTGGACCGCGTTACGGCCATATATATAGCGCACGGTGGGTTTTCTGCGTGGCAAATTCACAACTTGCTACCGACAATGGCCGATTACCGCATAACGATGTACCGAGGTCGATCGTAAAGCCGTAGGATCGCCGAAAAAAACTGTTTTTAATTATTTGCGTGATAAATATTGTGACTCGCCCTTGGCCAGTGGACATGTACGCGAGGCTGCGACGGCCATTATCTTGCCGAAGTCACCCTTACGGCTCGACCCCATTCAATTGGTTACACTCTTTTACCGTCTTTTCATCGAGTGGCTTACAAAGTAATATGCCTTGACCGCAGACGGTAGGGTGATGGAGCACCAGAAGTCAGGATTAAACGAATGGAGCTAATGACACTTTACCGGACGCGTTGCTTGTAAACCCGCCGAAACGATGGGAGAATCTATCCACACGTACTCCTGAGAAGAGATTGCTAATAGAGTCCACTGTTAGACAACATTTAATTGTACTTCATTTTCTCGTTTACTAGATATTTACCCTTAGAGAGGATTTCATTTTTTATTGATTGCTTGAAATTAATTTGAAACAAGTAAATCACATGAGGTATGCGCAATTAAACTGTTTCCAGTCCATTCAAGACGTTCATTGTTTACGTCGTTTAGAAACTATAAAAAGACTATTGACAGGGTAATCAAGATTTGAAAAACGTCCTTCAAGTTCTGTGCAGGCATATTCATAACTTCATTATCGAAGATCGAAGATTCCAAAATCAATCTTTTACTCTCACCAAGAATAAAGAAGGAGCCCGGATGCTTCGACAGTTCGCGCTTTCACTAGTCCACCCACCCCGACGACGTCGAGTCTTCCATGGCTTAAAGAAAGTCGACCTTTCTCTTATCTCTTCTTCTTTTTATGCATACAGCGGTATCTTCTACCCTGATGTGTAAATTTCATTTCCGATTTCCCCGAGGGGGGTCAAAGTTTGACACCCTGAGCTCTGGTCTGACGTCTTATCTCGGATCGTCGACGACGCAAACTATCGTGTCATGACGGCGATGTGCGTACACTGCCCGATATTGTCAGCCTCCAATCCGAGTGATTAATCTCAGCTTAGCCAAGACCATCGTAGTCGCCTCGAGGCATCGCTGACACCTCCAGGGTAATGATCCGTAGTGCCAGCGATAACCCGAACATCCTCAACTAACCAACGCAAACCACCCTAAGATAGCCTGTATTTGTCCCATGTCTTCTAAATACTAAGCCTTAGAAATATGACAGAATATTGCAAAAAATAGATGTTCGTGCTCTTTGTCAACGGCACTCTTGTTTTTTCTTTATCTCTTCATCAACTGGGGAAAGATTGCGTCCAATGAAAATTAAATTAATAATATTTGCTTATTTGTTATGGCGTTTTCTGGAAAACCTATACTTACTTCAAGTGATTTCATCAACAATATTAATTTAATACATCAACGAAGTGGTGGAAATTGAGTCGGAATATTGCTCAGTTTTCTCAATGATTGCCAACTACTTGCCTTCAAGGGTCTGACTAATGTTCTCCTTGCGAACAAACCAGTACGGTAAAGATTGGGGGCACGATCACAAGCGCATATCTCACTGGATAACGAGTTTGGTAGGTACTAGAATAGTCTAACCTCTCGAAGAAATGAAGGGGACGGGCCACTTCCACATCCTCTATGTAGGGTGTCATTTGCAGACTTTTATTCTGCTTATAAAAAATGTCAAAATCGTAAAATCTGTCTAGGTATAAATACTCGGGTTGATGAAAACCTTTAAGGAACCATATGCAAATTTTATTAAAAATTTACAATAACATTAAAAATTGTAATAATCCGGCACGAACTGCATTATTGGTAAATATTAACGAATTCTAAATGGTCAATTTTATACAATAGTCGTTACACAAAACAATCAAATTACAGGTAGGTAAATTACTATATTTATAGTATTAGATACCACTCGAGAATTAATACTTAACCTCTCGAACATATGTATATTTTAGAAAACTTGACGAAACATATGCGGAATGCATATAATATATTTTGTTTAATTATTCCTCACACATAATTTTTATTGTGAGGTTTGATAAAATTACCGGTGCCAGTTAGGGGTATTTTTGTGATTATCGATTTCTCAAATTTAAATGAAAACAATAGTGTTTTTGTTTGTTTATACTACCAATCTTATTATGATTTCTACTTTAATTTTTACAGAAATGATGTAGGCAGAACAACATTTATATAAGCATGCACGGAAAGAATAAAACACGACTGAGTACTGTTTAGGCAGCACTAATTACTGCGTGAATATTTTTTATATCGTCTAGAGAGCACAATCAGTCATGTTTCTTTCTTTACATGTGGAATAGAAAAATATGTAACTGCTATTTCGATATACAAAACATTATCTCTGTTGGCTCTAGTAAAATTGTTTCTTCCTACGTTAATTAAATCACTATTCATTTATTTACAGATGGAGTTAAGCGATAAGATGCCTCAAAACTTGGCAAGTACTCAATTCTTACGGGATGAATTTATATGCCTATACATCAGGTTAAGCATTGATTACACTAGTTTACAAAAAAATTCTGTATGCAATTTTTTTCTGGGATATTTTTATTCATAATAAACTCGGAAATTAGATTAACATATTTTTTCTGGGTAGTGTTTCCAGACATTATTTTTTTCGCGTTTTCTTGGTTTTTGTTTTCTGCAGGAGCTTTATATCTTACTCCATATATGCAGTGAAAACGTCCTACTAGGTCGCACACAACATCGAATTCAAGGCAATTAAGTCCTCAACAAACACGTCTAAACGTAATAAGAAATATTTCTTTTCTTTCAACTAAAATGAAGATAATAAATATTCTGTATGGCAAATAGAAAACAAAAAATTATGTCCGGTTTCTTATTTTTTATGCATGGGCTGCACTTTTACGTAGAAAAGTATTATAAAATTAATAAATTATAATAAATTAAATTTAATAAAATTACTTAATGGAAATTAGTCCTTAATAGTTTTTAATTAATCTGCATTTCATTAATCTGTCTAGCAACTTTCGTTATCTGAACTATTTGTAGCTGCAAAAACTACAAAATAACTAGATCTCATTGCGTAATTCGTTATTCATTTGAAGTTACTAAATATTTTTCTCAGTGTATAAGAAATGTTTTTTAAATTGTAGAATAGATCATTTCTTAGAGTGGCAGTCTAGTAAGCGATATTTCAGTTGACTTATATCTTTTTGGTGTATCTTTTTTATGTCGAACATTATATTTTTATGTTATATTTGAATAGCAAATCTATGATACACTTGGATGATTTTATTTCTTAGAACTACCCAATAAAAAAGTTAGCGTTGAAATAGGGAGTTTATATTGGGGATACTAAGAAGGTTAAAACGTCGTACATTTAAGATTTAAGAATGTACCGATGTTAGGCTACAAATATTTTTAGCTACTTATATGTGTATTTTAATTGATTCATAGAGTATACATCTGTTTTTATATATAGCCATATTTATAGGCAGGAAAATTAAAGTGCCCTGAAGCTGAATGGGAAAATTGATCGAGATAATTGTAAATTTGCGTTACATTCGTCTTCACAAACTTAATTAACAGTCCATTATGGGTGATCGAAAACTTAAAGATTTTTTTCAAAGTGTTGTTGCAAAGAAGACCATGGCATATATTAGTCTTAGTTTAGTGTTGCGGTTGTTATATGCAATCATGTTTCCCATGTACAGCTTCCACCGCATATTTCAAACTGAAAATAATATACAGACAGTTCGAAATGTGCCATATTTACTATTTTCGAGGGAGCTTTTTCGAATGGTGACTTCAAAATTTAAAAAAAAGTTGAGTATTTTCCATTAATTTTGGCAAAAGTATGTGAAAAAAACATATTTTTGGGGGTCATTTTATTTAAATTTCATTTTTCATGTCGACACAAAAAGTGCATAAAATGTTTGAACTTTAAGGGATTTATTACATTTTTTGCTAGTAAGCAATTTTCATTTCACTTTGAAATATCTAAAATGACGGCTTATGCCAAGAAATTTCTTAAAAATCATCGCAGTATGGAAATATAGCATTTAAAACAAATTTTTAACTAAACTTAGCAACACCACAGGCATTATCTTTTGCCAGCCATTTTGAATTTAGAAATTTTTCACATCACATACGTAACACAGGTCAACATGGTTTTGTTGTTGGGAAGCCGTGAGATATTTCCGACGTAATTATGTACATAGAATCAGAATCCAAAGTCAGAAGAGGCCCATAACGTCAGGATTTTTAGATATTTTTGAGATCATGTACAGAAATACCCAACATTTTTAGGAGTTTTTCATTTCGTTGGATCATGTGATTCTACTATTTTTCTTTAATATGGGATGCACGGAATTCCATTACGACTTTTCTTCACCAAGATAGGCCAATTTGAAATTACGATATACATGTAAACAAATGTACCTTGATGCCCTTGAAGAACAAGCTCAATGTCAAATTCAATGTCATGAAACCCATATAAATATAAACAACTATATAAAATATGGATACTAATAACTAAAATCACGTTTCAGTATTGTGACAGTTTTTTTGATAACGTTAATGGAATATATCTCGTAATTTCAATAAAGGTAATACTAAAAGATGCAAATAGTACAGAAGGCCAAAAAAAAAATTGTTGCGTCCTGCATGTAACCTTAAACATAGCAATATAATGCGTTTTTCTAGTACATGACCTCAAATATCTCAAAAACCTGACGTGATGGACCAATTCTGACGAATTAGGATTCTGCGCATACAATTACGTCGGAAATGACCCACAGCTTCCCAACAACATCCAAGACCCTCTTATTTGTAGATCCGTGTAATCAACAACCTCGAAAACTTCCAAAGTTTCTCATCACGGCCGCCATATTGGGTCAGCCATTTTGAATTTCGAAATTTTGACTTCATATTCGTGATCAGTATACCAAAAAATATCTTATAAGAAGATAATTTAGTTGAAAATTTGTTCAAAATGCGATCTTTCAATACTGCCAACATTTTTAAAAAATTTCGTGGAATAACTCGCCATTTTGGATATTTCAAGGTGAAAAAAAGCCTACCTGCATATAATTTAGGTTCGAAGATTTTGTACAATTTTTATGCACTTTTCAGGTCATAGAAATCACGGTATCGACATACAAAAATTACCCTCAAAAATGTGTTTTTTTTACATACTTTTGCCAAAATCAAAGAAAAATACTCAATTTTTCAAATTTTGAAGTCACCATTCGAAAGCGTACCCTCGAAAATTGTAAATATGTGGTGGCAGTTGTGCATGGGAAAGATGCATTCTGGTCGTCAAGAATTGCTTGATTGAACGTAACATAGAGGTTTTAAATACAAACATAAAATTTGAAAGTTCGCTTTTTAAATATAATTACTAAAATTTCGTGAAAAAAATTGCGACCAAAATAGAGGAATGATCGGTAGCCATGGAAAAATGTCGAGACAGCCAGTAGCGAGAGAGCGAAGCGGCTGAGGTTGCTGCTGGTTGCGCCGCGTGAAATCAATGTTTCATAAGCATGGATAAGAGAACCGACCGCCATGTGTACCGTAGCCAATGTACATCTTGATTTAGTAGATCCGGTATATACGCGCGGCTGCCCGTATAGGTAGGCAGACAGGCAACCTGGCAGGAAGGTAGACGAAGGTAGAGCAGCATGGGACGGTTTCGAGGGAGCCGGTCGGTCGGTCGAGTGTCGAGCTGTCTCGTTAGCAAAACTACGTAGCTGCACGTGAAGTAAGAAAGGAGACAGAGACAGACAGAAACAGAAAGAAAACTACAGACAGAGAAAGATGTAGAAACCTCGCGAGAGCCCTCTAATAAAGCAATTCCGTTATGGTGCCCGGCGTAATATGAGAAGCCATCCGCCCCCCGCCCTCGACGCATACAACCATTTTTATATGCGGTTACCGCTTTGCAGCGCGAGGGGGTGAAATCCGGCATTCCATTACGGACTTTCCGTAACGGCAATAACATCGTTCAACCATTCTCAAACTTTTTAAATACCTACCATTTTTATACAATCATATCCAAACGAGACAATTGTGCTTAACAATATACCCATTTATTTTACGTTGTTAATTCTGCGTAAAGTCAGATATTTATATAAATTGACAATGACATCAAGCTCATTCTGCTAGAAATTGTACATCTTTTGAAATCCATCCAACATTTCATTGAATAGACACCAAAAAGATTCTTTTGTGCCTAATTTTTGTGCATAAGAAAATTGGTAAGAAAATTGTTATCAATTACGAATCTAATACGGTTTGCGGGGAATATCGATGGTATTACTCGATTAATTTAAAATCTCGATTGACATTACAGGAGTATACTCGGAAAAAAAGTAGTTGAAATGACCATTTTTTACTATGAATCATAGTGTGAAATGCGGACTAGGCAGGTAATAAAAATAACTATTCTGAAATAGTAAAGTTTAACTATTGTTTCATGATTCAAAATACTGCTTATCATAACAAACAAATAGACTCAACTATTTTGAAATAGTCATTTCAAAAAATGACTACCTTCACTGAGAAATTGTATAAGAAGAAATTTTCATAAAAAATATGGAAAGGAGTCAATATTTACGTTTTAAAAATGTTTGTAAACTATATCTATCATAGCATATGAAAAGTCCACTTTTCTCCCTTCGTCCTTTCATTACGATAAACAAGGAAACAAAAAGAAAAACAAAAAAAACAATATTGCGCTAAGTTTGTCCATGTCACATTCTAGCCAGTTAAAAAATGTATTATGCACCGCCATTAAACACACAAATTTCAATGTCGTATAACAGGTCTATAGATACACGTGCGTATACAAAATGCATCATATCTTGGTGCCCGACGGTCCTTCTTATGACCAAACGAAAATCCACTTCAATAACGAGAGCCACGGGCTCGAAGAAAAAAGCTGCGAACGCCGCGTCGCCACCTGGCGGCATCAAAACACACAGAGTGCGGCAGTCTTTACATTGGATTTATAGTAAATACAAACTATAACTAAGAATAAAAGTAAATATAAAGATGTATTACTAGACATAATGGGAAATGAGGACTACACTAGATTATAGATATTTTAACTATATTTGACATATTTATTTAACTCATTCTACATAGCTTAATTTTTTAACTATAAGGAGATAGTTGGTATAACAAAATTATAGTAAAATCGACTATGAAAGTGGTAAATTTAACTATTTTTCATAGTAGTTTTAACTATTTTTCCTACTATGTGACATAGTCAATGTAACTATGGATTCTTTACTCAGTGTACGTTTCCATTCCCATTTCACCCAAAAGAATTACAGATAAAGAACTGAAAATCAGTAAGTAATTACGAGTAAAAATTTAAAATTCGACAGACAAGCAATAGCGTTATAATTCATATCCAGAACTCTACATGAGAATTGTGGAAACCTTTGTTTGTCAAGGCGGAAAACTAGTTTTTTGTATTGTTATAGTGTATGCGCATTTTCCTACATATAGGCCTGACAAAAAATATCGTGTGCATCATGGCCAGAAATGCATTACGCCTCCCGCGATAAATTAATTCCTCGTTAAAGAAATACCTGGGTTTTGCCTCGGTTTGCTTACTACTCGGGCTGCAACATGGTACACGCTGTAATGTGTACATTACTGCCCTAGATACGCAATATACTATTTTTTCACGTCCGTTCGACAAGTTCGTGCGTATAGTACCTTTTTGTCCTTCAAGTGCAGTTTTAACGTATTCGTGTACAATGAAACTAAGTTATAATGTAAAATATTTGGAATCTCCATAACTCCAAGCATAGCGAAAATGCTATAAGCTATAAAGCAAATAATAAAATTAAACCCGGATGAATAAAAATCAAAACAATACCTATGAAAAAATATTACATTTATTATTACCAATATTTTTCCATATCTCGAATCGTCGTGCAATATGAAAAATCCTATTCTGGAATAGCAGAAATGATTGTTGAATTATGAAACATTGTTAGTCTGCAACTCTGTCCCCAAATCCTTATCGCAGAATAGAATAGTAATTTTTCCTATTTTTTTAAGATATCTTCGTATAAAATTTCTCTTGGTGTAGGCTATCAAAAGTAACGTGGAATATATATATTGCCATAATATAGCATTTGAATGCAAATAATAATATTTAAAATTTTGTTATTTACTGACTGTTATTTTCAAAATTTAAATCTTTATTTTAAAATATTGATTAATTTAATGTACAGTTCATGCGGTTAATATTTTTTCGAATGAATATATTCATAGGAAAAATGTGTAATTCATGAGGTTGTCAATTAAATGTTCCGACAATCAAAATAACTGTTGTATACGCATTACTGATATCACAAACATAGGAAAGTATTTAAACATTCCTTTTTTCGTTAAAGTGTAATATCTTTAGTCATATTGTTGATACAAAAATGGACACATAAATAAATTTGTAGATTTTTCCATACAGAAAACAATATATACAAAAACGTTCTACACACATTCCTACTTACTTATGGACAATACAGAAGTGCGTTATGCACGAGTTAGCGTGGGTGGAAATGTCAACGATTTTGCGCTTGATCCGATGATGAAGTGCTTACGAAACTTATTCTTAGATTGCAAGTCGTCGTCAGGACTATCATTTTACTGCTTTTGCCACGTAAGTAATACCGTCGTGATCCCGACAAGTGATTTACACTGTCCAGGCGTTCCATCGCATAGTATTCTAATCAAATATACATAGATATCTATTTTATACGTTTATGACATAAAAGCTTAAATAATGATATTTTGAGAACAATTGGCAGTGAAAGAATATGAACGTACGAGAGTCTGGAGCTAAATATTCAATTGCAAAGTTAGGTCATGTTTACGTTAATACAAAAGTTGCACGTCGTTCAGTCTCATCTGTCGTATAAATTAAAAGAACACATAAGTGCAAAGTCAGTGATTTCGAGAAATTAATGAAAAGTTGTTTTCACGAAGAACATTATGATGGTTAAAAATTTTGTAAATTGAAATTTGCTAAATTGGTACGCTTTTTGTGCTCGTTCTAAATATGCAATAAAAAAGCGACATTGTAAATAATTCCTATACAAAATGGACTTAAGGGATATTATCATTTGAAATACGCAAAAATTGCAACTGAAAAAACCGTAAGTCCCTTGCGGTAATATTTACTTCGCAAATTGTTTCGAACGCAAACCGCAATATTTACAGGATATAGCACACGTTAGGGACTACTTATTTTTCTATTTAGAAGGTTACTATAATTATCATTTATTTGTTTAAAGCATTTACCTATTTGTTATTCATAAAATACTAGATATGCAACTATTTTGTATTACTACATGTTTGTGTAGTATGCATTTTAAATTGACTTGATGTGATGACCATATTTATACCGTCAGTCATTACAAATTAATTTAGTTTTCATCACATTATTTGTCATCCCCTTTACCTACAACATTTTTAAAATTACAGTGACTAGGTTTGCAATAACGAAGCCTTTTTTTACTTATCAAATGAAACTTTTGTTCAATTTCAAACCCCTATTATCAGTTTAATAAATTAGAATGTCTAGTACGGCTTGAGAAATTATACAGGATAAAAACAACGTAAACAACATACGTCTTTCTTCATTTGGAACTGTCAACAAGACTTTGAAGGGTGTTCGATATAATGAAGATTCATCCCACTTTATGTTTATTTTCTTTCGTAATATGATGACGTAAAAAATATATTTTACCAATTCATTGAACATAATGTATTTATAGAATATTTCCAGGATTTAGAAACATGTTCAGAACTTCATAAATGTTACTTATTTTGTAACATGTAACTGAAGTCAACAAATTTTGTTGAACCTTAATTCATGCTTATTACTTATTACTTTATAACATACTGCAACGTTATTTTTACACGATTCCTTGAAGGTCTGTATTCGGGAAAATCGGTTATGTTGTACTGTTTACATCTGTAGAGACTATGGAACGACCACAACTATCGTTTGGAGGAAAATATTCGACTGCAGCTTTTTGACTATTCGTTATTATTTGATATTGCAAGTTTTTTTTTCTATATGCAGGTACGATATAATTGCGACAAGATTTGTGGAACTAATTGGAAATGGCGTGCGTTTGTAAAGAGGTGTTAAATGCGCATATGTACGTAGATGAATATGTTCTGGTATCGCAAAAAATAAGAAAAATGTAAAAAATAGGTTTTGAATAATAAACTTTTTATTTAACAGTTAAAACGTGTATATTATTTTTTTTCAATATTCCTCACACGGAAAGAAATGTGATTATCCTAGAGCACAGTCGTATAAGTAGCATACGACTTCCGATTATTCGGGTTTTGTCATTTCAATTTTTGTTATTTTGAAATTCAGCTACAGTTGGGCTCTCAGCACCCAACACTTCGAAGTGCTTGATTTTTTTTTAAATGTCAAGTTCCTAACCTGAAAACTCTGTAGGCATTGGGATGCTAGGACCCAACTGTCGAGCTGCTGCATCCGGAAAAGTGACTTGATGTTTGAATCCAACCAATCGTGCTCTAGACTCACCATTTTTCTTTCGGTGAAGGTAACGGTGTAATGATTGTGTTGAAAGTTACAACTGCACAAATATGTGCTATGTTTGCGTGCATGAAGAATGGTTAAGCATAAACACACAGCGGCAGTACAGAAATATTTTAGCCCTAAAATGGGTATAATAAAGGTTAAAATGTTTTATAAAAAGTATATATAAATATTTTTGGACGCTAAATACGATTAGACATACTGCTTTGATAAGACATTATGGAAAATTATGAAATAACATTTTGAAATGAAACCGCGCAACATGAAGAATGTACAATGATTCTTGTACTTTCTTACTAGGGAAATATATCAAGGGAAAACTGTTTTTATATTACATTATTCATATTTTCACACATGCAACACCACGTTTAAGGTACTGCTTTGTTGGTTGACACACTTTCGTGTGCATTTTGCCAATATTAATTTACAACTATTATAAATACTTGTTTATTATGTACCCAAGTTAAAAAAAATTATTACAAATTTATTGTACACACATTTACCACAAAAGTAATTCTGTACAATTTGTGTGCAAAATGTCTAGTTTGAGCAAAATTGTATATAATGAAAAATTACAATCAATTTGTTTTTATTAAATTTTTATACAATTGGAAATGGAAGAGATATGAAAACATAGAAATTACAATGGACCCATGCAGAAATCCCGAAGATGTTTCCGAATTTCGAAGACATTTTTATGACACGGAGAAACAAACACGCACACAGGAAACTTCATTACAAATTTTTAAAACGATACCGCGTAAATCAATTTGGACCAGTTCTATCGATCGTTGATCTTATCTGCAACTGCGTGTATATTTTTAACAGAACAACTGTTACAAAAATTCAGGATAAACTATTTCGTTCAATAGCTCAACTTGCTATGGTTTGTTGATTTTCAGGATGAGCGAGATTTTTTTCAGTTTTACTAGATGTGCTGTTAGTTACAAATTTAAAATTTTGCTCAAAACTTGAAATAAAAATGTCAAATATGAAAAAGTAATGAACTTATACATTTCGTAAATCAAAATAAAATGTCTGCCATTTTCTTCCGCGGTAATTTTTGGCACCCACAATTTTGTGTTTGTATCTCCATATCGTCTTCGTGTCACAGAAATTTCAGTGAAATCGGAGATCATCTTCGGGATTTTTGCATTGGTCCATTGTAATTTCCATGTTTTCCCTGCCATGTCTACATAGAAACTAACGTCATCCTACAATTGTTGATTATTTTATATATTTTTCGATAATTTTTTCAGCATTACGAAATTTGTATTTATTATTTGATTACGAGCATTTTTTACGATTGCTTGTTGCTGTGATGAAAACATTAAAAAGCTGATGAAAGTATTTGAGACAATTAACGGAATAAATTTTTACTAATAGTTGATGAGAATGTAGGACGCGGTCTCCGTTCTAAACGAAAAGTTCACCATTCGACAGACGACAATTTTGTAAAATATTGTTACAAATTGTCATTTAAACAAAACGATGAAAACATCATAAAATAACGTAATAACATGTAATTATATAAGACAAATATTCCTATATTGAATAGTTAAATTATGAAAACAATATGTCACTTTCGTGGTTATCATATTTCCTTACATTTTGTTAGAGAAAAACATACATATATTCTAAAACAATTAAATAACATAATTCCGTGCTGCATATATCGACTGTTTACAATGGTTAATATGCATGCATGAACGTGGTATCAACTCTATCATACATATCGTCTTGTTTGAAAAATTGGTAGCTTTGTGGTAGACGAAATTTAATTGGTGTACAGTCACATGCAACATCTAGCTACGCCACTTAATAAAATCACTCGATGATGATCTACATTGTATTCCAGCTTAAGGTCACAGAAACTTAATTTATGTTTCCTTCTTCACTTAGTAAAATTCGTTAATTAAAATTCACGAGTTAATTACTGAATTACTCCCGATTGCCAAATAAGAACAATTTCGATATACTTACTCCCATTGTTCGTAGAAAAGGCAGACGATTGATTCGACCGTTAATGGAATCTGAAAAATAAATAAAATTAATATGACCCCATCATTTGAATCTCATCTTTTTAAAATTAAGAATAGTTCAATACTTCAAATTATCATTGGATACGCACGGGATATAAATATTGTAAAGAATATTAAACCGCTACAATTTTGGCCGTGACGTTATATAATATGTATTACTTAGTTTTGAATAAATATGATATTTTTGCATATAAATTTTGGTGAAATAACGTTGTCTATTTTCATTAAAGGGCTTGTTTGGAATCGAGAATCAAAGTTTTCATAATTTAACTTCTTAAGCATTGCTGAAACAGAGCTCATATATATACGTAAAGATTATGGTTTACGTATAAACTTCACCAGTTTCTGGTTCGATCTAGGCAGATTCAGTCACGCTTTCTAGGCAGAATAGCCTTAAAAGGTTTACGAAAAGTTAGTGAGCTGACCAGAATTAGTGATCATTTTTCTTACAAAGTTGTTTTTGAAAAAACTTATGGAAGATTTGAGAAGGTCCTTAAGTTTTCATTGTCTTTATATACATATTGTAACATAAACCTGAAATTAATTTTTGTATTACGACAGTAAATTAAGATTTTTTAAATTAATTTACTTTATCTGTATAAGTGTAAACAAAAAACAGATCATAGCATTATTTGCTCTCTGAAATATATTCTCTTACAGTCTACCATTCGTCATATCTGAGGTTCAAATAATCGTCGTCCAATTTATAAGTAGTATTTGGATTTGAACATCATCAACTTTATAGTAAGGACGCGCACTGAAAGACCCCTTTAAAGTCTATCTGGATAGGCTGGGAAAAATGAGTAATATGACTGCATTGTGTTTTTGTTTCAGTACTTGTCAAATAGAAGATGCCTTTGTGCAAATTATAAAAAACATACAGATCTTATGATACTATTTCAGTGATTATTTGGTCTAGATTAATTTATTGAATTTAGTACAACTGCACCTACATATCTTTGTCTCCATAAAGAATTTGTTTCATTAACTGATTCCTATTCTTCCCAAAATGTATGAAACCATTTATCATTATTGTTAAATGATGGGTCTTATGACATTCAAGCGCATGTATACATTCATCCGGAAGTTCAGCGCACGCTTACATTATTCTCATTAAATAGAAAAATATATCTTGACAATTACTCTCTTGACTGGTGAAGGGTAAGGCGCCCTGCATCTCATACTGCATATCAAATTTCATATCGTACATCACAAAATATGTATTCATTTCTTAGCAATTGCCATTAAGGGTAATTTATGTGATATGTTTCCACAAAAGTTGAATATGTTTTTTTTACATATATTCATTCAAGACTTGTTTTTATGAGCTGGAATCAGGGTAGCAAAGGCAATACAATGTCGATCACGTACGACTCCATAACAAAAAAAAATAAAAAAAAATTTGATAATAATTTTGAACACATTGGTTAATTTTTAATAAACAGTGATGTAATGCATCCTTTTTGGCTTATATTATTTATGTCCAAAATGTCCGGACGACGTTTTTCTACTTTTGGGATTTTAAGTTAAGATCTGGAGAGCACTCCCACAGAGCCGAAATATACTCGAAAAAATTGGTATCGCCCTGAAGGCCTTGGTTTTAATCTAGAACTTGCAAGACAATTTTACGAAATAAAAGCAAGTAGCGTGGAAAAAAATCCCTAAAAACTTTAAACTTTGAAACGACGGTGCTAATTTCCTCTGTCATATGACAGGTCCATTCTATAATCGGTTCAGCAATGAGCTGATCAATTTGGAGTATATTATTCCCATGTATTTTTGCCATTTAGAACAAGAAAAATTAATCAAAAACATGGTTTAAACAAAAAAAAAAGCAAAAATGTCTTTTGCAAAGACACTATTAGGTTATTCTCATATATTTATCCAGCTAAATGTGAATCCGTAATAAGTCGGAATATTTAAAGTGGTTCCAAATTTTCAGAAAAACTAAAAAGACTAGAAACTAAAAGTGATAGAATATAAAAAAGAGAACGCACAAAGAAAGGGCTGCAGAACTGTTTACATCCACGTCATTAGAACAATAGAGAGGTACAAAAAACTAAGATCAAGTTTTTCAAAAAGTTATTTGTAATATTGGTTGTCGTCTCTATTTGTCAAACTGTCATCAATTTTCTAATTAAAAAAACTTGAAATTTTTTATGGAAATAGCTTACAATCAAAAGGTTCTTTTTTACTTTTAATGCGTATTTTAAAAAAATTTTTTAGTTTTTGTCACAAAGAAAAAGAACGCGGTAATAAGCTTCCATAGCGTATTGGCAAAAACGTTTTTCTCATATTTTTTTTTAGATGTTTCTGAGCTTTTATGAGCCATATGATTATAAGCAATATTTTCTGAGCAATGCGTATTTAACATTTTGTACATATCTTAAATCTTATGTTGTATGTATTTGTATGTCTTCAATCCGTCGTTGAATTATCCTTGGTGTTCTACGAGCTAGAAACCTGGTTGAGCCTAACTTGCTCCATTTTCTATTCCTTTGAATTGAAATTCTACTCCGACAATTTCAGCGTGAAATAAAGTATTTTTTACTATACAGATGCGGATGAAAGAAAATCTTCAAAAATGTAATCAGAAACCACGTCCCGGTTTAATTGGTAAACGATTAATTTAGAAATCAGAAACTCGCACGACTGGTAAGAAGTAGTGCGAGAGAAGCGAAAGATTTTTTACATCATGGCTAGCGAAAAATGACCTAAACGAATCGTCATTATTGCTAACTGAGGCGTTCGTAAAGCGCGTCAAGTACACAATGCGAATGCTAGAAAGTTTTTTAGGTTAGGAATCTCTTCAATTCGCGCAGGTCGTAATCGTATCGCGTTACAAGTATTCCGGGAATAAACAATGTATGCAGAAACTCGCGCTGTGAGAGTGAAAATAAAAAAGAGAAGAACGGGATGAAAGACGCGGCATTGTCTTTGTCTGGAGAAAACGAACGAAGGGGCGGAAGGGAGAGTGGGGAGGGGGGATTTCTCACAGGGACCGGAAGCAATGTCGCTCGTACGAGTGACTCTCGCACATACGCGTCGGTTTCAATATCCCACGGTGGAGCCCGCGGGGGGCCGCTACGGGATCACGTCCCTCTCACACGCACGCGCGCATATAAATCTTTGGCAAAGTGTGCGACTCGTAGCAGGGGCGGTGTCGGCGTGGATCGCGGGGGGAGTCCTGGAGGAACCCAGGGACGAAGGAGGTCGTAGGGGGTGCTAGCCGAGCGTACGGGATGATTATTGTCGGCACGAGGACCGGGGAAATTATTAGTAGCCTCTGATTGGAGCTACTTCTCGTTCAAGAGGGTCTTAATGTACTAACGAATCGCGCGCCTGTCGAGTCGACCGAAAAAGATTTACTCACGCGGTGCTCCTCACTTTCCGGCCGCTCTTGCTCAACTCTCCCAACTCGCACATCCCCTCAATTTTCCACGTGGCTTAAAGGGTAATGTTAGATCAACTTAGACATAGAGGCGACCTGATGGTCACTTTATAATATGATCGAACGATCGCTAAAATCACGGATCACTCCAAATTCAATGGATTGGGAGTAAATTCATTGAAACGTAATACAGCCATTCCAATAACTCTTGGGCCGATCAAATGTCAAACATATCACATCATAACAAACTTCTATGCAGGCGATATGTTGGGGTTTGCTTGCAATCGTCTGATTACACAGGTAAACATGGTTTTGTTGTTGGGAAGTTGTGCGTCATTTCTGACGTAATTTTGTGCGTAAAATCCGAATACCAAGTCAGAAGTGGCCCTTCACGTCATGATTTTGAGATATTTGAGGTTATGTACTCGAAAAACGAGTTTTTTTTATACTTTTGAGGTTATGTATATAAGTCACAACATTTTTAGGAGTTTTTCCTTTAGTTGGATCATATGGTACTACTCTTTGTCTTTAATATGAGATACGGAGAATTCAATTACGGCTTTTCTTCACCAAGATACACCAATTTGAAATCACGACATACATGTAAACAAATTTACCTTGAAATGCCCTTGGAGAACAAGCTTAAGGTAAAATTCAATGTCATGAAATCTATATAAATATAAACAGCTATATGAAATACGGATATTTATAACTAAAAAGACGTTTCAATATTGTGACTATTTTTTTGATACTTTATTGTTGATTTAGCCATTTTGAATTCGCCTTCTTGAATTAAAAAATGTTAAAATATTGACTTCAAATTCGTAATTGGCAATGACAAATATCACCAGTACAAATTTTCAAATGAAGATACCAGTAAAAAATATCTGTCTCAGTTCACATACAGTTCATATGCATCAACTATTTAAAGCACATGCTCATGACATTAATGGGATATATCGAATCGTAGGTGATCGAATAACATCTCATTTTGAAGAGTAAAGGTAGTACTAAGAGATGCAAATAGTGCAGAAGGCCAACAAAAATCGTTGTATCCTGTACGTAACCTCAAACATAGCAAAATAACGCGTTTTCGAGTACATAACCTCAAATATCTCAAAATTCTGACGTGATGGACCAATTCTGACTTCGGGTTCAGATTCTACGCACACAATTACGTCGGAAATGACCCACAGCTTCCCAACAACATGCAAGTACCCTTTTTTGTAGACCTATGTTATTAACGCTATGGACCAATTTTTCAATATTTTAATTTATTGTTTAAGTGTTTTCTTTTTTCAAAATCACAATAAGGTAATTATATATTTTAATAATGGTACTTCCATGAATTTCGGAAAGTCATTATCATAAGTTATATATTCGGACACGCATTCTTTACTATTACATACTTTTTATTTAACTAAGTTAGAGGAACTCCATAGTTAAGTGACGAGCAAGCATATATTGTAACATGTATACGTTCCATTGGATCCGAGTTCGAATCCCCGTTCATGCAAGTTTTTATGATTATTTTTCAGAATAAATTTAGAAATTTTACGGACATACAGATATCGCACAGGAAATGTATATGCTCTGGAGATTACTATCGAATTAGACCGGTAATTGTCGAAATCATCATCGCGCGTTGCAAGGATTAGATTTGGCTTCTTTTGTTATAAAATATCTGTGGTGGTATGCAAACAAGGCATAATTGTCAAACCTGAATTATTTCGTCATGAACAGTAGTTGATGGTTTTGCAATTTTTTATACAATAAAATAACAGAATAATAAAAGACTTACTATCAGACGAAATAAAGTGAAACCAATGGTACAAGCATAAATAATTACACGGGTAAACGTTGATAAATCAGTCACGTGAGTTATACTTTTTTCTTCTTTTATTCTATACTTCTATATGATTCTGCTATACTTTTTTTGGACCCTCTATTTTTTATAGACGTAGTGAAAAAATAAGTATGCTAAATACATGAACAGGAATACAGCTCCTTCCAGTTCTCCAGTTACTCCTTAAATTTGTTGCAGTAAAAAATCACTCTTTACGGAGGCAAATATTTATTTTTTAAATATTATAAATAAAATCAGATATCTCGAAAATTGAATATGACGACAAAAATTAATGCGCTTAAAAAGATATTTAATAAATTATATCCTAAATTCAGCATTTTTAATTTTACCATTTTATAATCAAATTCCGGATTATCTATCGAAACAAATTTTGCGTAATATCTATCATCCAATTTCGCTGGTTAATGATAATTATATGTTTGTGCAGGAAGTACTTGTTAGTGAAAGGAATTAGGAAGGATTCAAAGCAGTTGATAACAATTATTTATTAAATTACAGAATGCAAATAAAGAATCCATCACCAGACAAATGTAACGGTGTTCAGCTGAAGATTATCAAATTAATTAAAAGTTAACAGAAAGCTGCATTCGCTACAGGGCACGTGCGATGTCTTAGTTTTTTCGTTGTGGAATAGAATTTCCATGGAGTAAAATAAACTATAAAAAGTATTAATAAAGTGTCGTATTTTTTAAAATATAAATATTAAATTAAAGATAAAAAATAAAATAAATCCTTCATATCTGTCGATATTATATATGATAGCTGACATTTTAATCAAACAACTTGATTACATTACCCAATTTATCGCCTTATTGTAATTCACAGGATAACTAATTATTTTGTGTTTACAGTATTACAACTTTATACGATAATGATTTACGATAATGTTTGATTTATTCATTTTAGGGGCGAATATGGGCGAATGGGTTAATATTTTCGCTTTCCGCAAGGGTAATAATGAATGTCATTCATAGTGAGGGTGACCAAAAGTTCAGTTAGGGTAAACATGAACTTATTCAAAATTTGATACGAATTATCATAATACTCTGGGATCAGACATGTTCTTTACGATGCAATATTATTCCAATGTCATTACAATTTAAAGACAGATGTATTCGAGTAAACTGTTTTACAAGTTTTAGAGATGAAGATTTTCTCGTAATACAACATCGTAATACAAAAGTTGTATACCGCTGTAAATATCTAATCTTCTTAAACTGTAAAGTTACTTACGATTTATGACAAGTTGGATTTCTTAACTGGCAATATCTTATTACACAACAGATATCTTATTACAGCGAAGTACTTTCTGTTCTCGATGATAGTCTGTCGGGTGACAAAACAGTTTATAATAAACCCAAGGGATATCCTCTGCCCTGCGAAAGTGCGTAACATTCAAACTTCTTACGGCACGTCCTGATAACAATTTCTACCGTTTTAAATGAGTACAAGATGAAAATGCAAACTATATAGTTACAGAAAAAGTTCTGTTGAACACGAACTTTATTCCCATACGAAGTCACCATAATATCAAGCTCAACTACATGGATACATAGTATATTACATATCTAGGGCGGAAAGGAAGTCATTGCGACAAGGGTAATTGTTTCCCACCGAGAGTTCCCAATATCGCCCGAGTGTATACAATGCGTTTCCAGCTGCAATATACATCACACTGAGCTTGCAGCATGTCTAAGCCCGACTAAAATGTCAACCAAAACCATTTGTACAGAATGACTGGTACACTATTTCAGTTTAAAAACCCATGTTTACTTTAATCGTAACTGATCCCGTTTTTGAGAAATTCAGAAATCAATTCTGTACGTGTAAATTCAGCTTACGTTATAACCATTTAAGTTATATATTTTTCTTCACGTGAAAAATAAGTGAAATTTATTACTAGAGGGGCTTCGGGGTCGCTGAATATGAATCAAATTTCAGATCTTCAAAATTGAAAATGGTGGATGTAAGATAGCGGACAGAAATATGAAAAGTTACTTAATCAAGAAAAAAATGGATACCTGCGGATTTTCGTGATTGCAGATTATGATTCTGATAATGGAAAAATATGAATATTAAAAATATTGATATTTTTCCGTCATGTTTTTTTATTTTATGTTATATTATATTGTTATTATAAATAATAATAATAATAATAAAAAATAATAATATGACAAAATCGAAAAACTTTAGTATCAACCACGTACAGAACGATATTTTAAGGGGACCGGTCACCGAATTTTCAGCTATATCAAGTTGTAATTAAAAAAATTAGTAATTTTTTTTTCTATAATTTTTCATAAAATTAAAATGTCGCAAAATCCATACCACTATTTCTTCCTGAAGGTTTGAGAAACGAAATAAAAAAGGAGCCATTGAAAAATATATAAATTTGTGAAAAAAAAAGCATTTTTAGTAGTTTTGATAAGACTTTGGATTGTATTTGCGAAAGATCCATACCTACAATCTCTTTCAAACTCCGTTTACCAACGTAACTTGGTGCGCTGAACACGAATATCGTAGTAAAAATTATCGTCAAGGTCACATTCAAGGTAAAAACACATAAAAATGCGTTATTTTTGTCATGTTTTACATTTATTTTTAGAAATATAAATCTGATGAAAAAGAGTTTACAACTAAATATGTAGATCATGAAATTCTCTACAAAAAAGACATTTTTTTCGTCACAGCAACGGAAACTCCGTAAGAGAGGGATAAAAATAGTTCTAAATTTTGACCAATATTAGAAGCAGAATGTACGTTACTTGGCTTTTGCAAAGTTTTAATTTTGTGAAAAATTACAATGTCAAAAATGCTCAAAAAAGAACTTATTTTTCCTTTTTCACGTTATTTCTCACCCACAATAGTGCCAGAAAAAAAATATTACGAATTTTTTTAATTATGACTTGATATAGCTGAAAATTCGGTAATAGGTCCCCCTAATTAAATGCAGTTACATATATTTAATTACGCAGTAAAATTTAACATACTTCCTGAATGTAATTCCGATGAGTTTGTTGTCAGATTTATAATCTGGAACTCCAAAAACCTCCGAGTGTCCAGTTTTATTTCGATCAAGCTATTTTTCATATTTCTGTTGAACATGTTAGATCCGCCATTTTGAATTTTGAAAATCAAAGATCACATTCATACTCAGTGACACCGAAACCGTCATGGCAACGAATTTTAGCCAATTTTCCATGTTAAAAAAATATATAACTTAAATGATTAAATCTTACCTAAGCTGAATTTAAACGTACAGAGTTGATTTCTGAATTTCTCAAAAACGGGATCAGTTACGATTTAAGTAAGCATCGTTTTTTAAACTTGAATAGTGTACCAGTCATTCTGTACAAATGATTATGGTTGACATTTTAGTCAAGCTCAGTGTGACATATACACTATTTTTTATCACACCTGTATGAAATTTCGAGGACTTACACAGAAAAAACTTGCGTACACTATTTTTTGTCACACCCGTACAAGAAAAGTCCAACTGACCTTTAGGGCGTGTAAAGTGGTCCAAGACTGTCCAGCACATTCGATGATCTTCATATTGCGAAGGATTTTTCGTGCTGGTATGACAAAAATGTTATTTTAGGCGCTTGATACGAATATAACTAATTCGCAACGTGTACATACGCAGAAGCGCAGTTGTGGTGCCCGACAGCAATCTACGCCTTTACGACTATTTTCTCGGCATATAAAGACCGCGAATTTGTGCAGATGTGACAAAAAAGTTGTTACGTCTACTATTTAAGTAGCAAGATCCGGTACAAGTCACTTTTCATAGTTGGTCTTACAGTAAGGCCAGACAGTTAAGTAGTAGTGCCATCGAAAAGAAATTGTGTGTGTCGCATTTTACTACTTAAGTAGTTACCGTACTACTTCCTTTTTGCGCGTAGAGCGATAATAATAATAAAGTTTTAATAATACTAATAAAGTGTCAAAGTGTGCAAAGCACATATAAGCTTGAACATCTTCAGAATTACTTCAAAATAGGCAAATTGAATCAGTCTATTGCTTCCAGGTCATATGTGACGAAAGCTAAAGTCAGACAAAGGAACTTGTGCGTCTGACGATCCTCGTAATTAACGATTAATTATAAGGGTCGTGTTTTCGTAGGCAGGTTTGGGTGAATTATTTATCAACTAACAGCAATTGCGCAGCTCGATTCAAAGCAGCAGGGTGATTTGTGATAGTAAATTATTGTTTCCGCGTACGAATCATCCGAAAGGGCGAGGTCGTCGTTACAAATATACGGGTTCGCGTCACAGTTCGGCAGTCAACGTCGAAATTTTCAAGGGTGCAAATCCCCTAAAACGCCCGTAGGATGGTATTCTAACTATCCTACTATGTAAGTGTGGAAAAGCATTAGAACGCCGCGTTTCGCAACGTGTGGTTGCCCTTAGGCTACGAAGTTTGACTCTCCATCTCACTCACTCTCTCTCTCTCTCTCTTTCTCTCTCATCATATCTTTGTATGTTCATCCTTCAATATATGCATCTTCTACTGCCTGCCTCTCTTGTTCGCTACCAATAATGCTAGCTTCGTGGCTTATGGCATTTCACTTACTACATATCCCTTCGTGCAAATAATCCGATTTATTATATATCGAGATTTTATCGAGATATCGATATCCGGGTGTTGCTGGGGTCAGGGGTGAATTAAACCGCGCCCTAGGGTGAGAATTAAAAGACTTATTTTACTTCATGCACTTGACAAGAGCTTTAATTCGGCATGCAGTTAATTATTAAGAAGGTTGCTCCAAGTCGTTTGGTTTAAAAGGGATATACTTTTAACAGTTGGACATTTTGTAAAACTTCATATTTAATAAAATTAGTTATTGATTTTCAGGGCACATACAATGCCGTGTTGTGCCTATACACAAAGAAATTATGTACGTCATTGACGAGCAAATCACGGTGTTTTAGTGATGCATACTTTTAATTTTGATAGCTAATTTATTTTTGATTTTTTTTCGAATAAATCTTAAAAGAACTCAGTCTTTACCATCATACAAAAATGGTGACACTTTCTAACAAAATTTGTATTAATTTCTGTTAGAGCATATTTCCTAATAATTCTCCAAAAGCTAATGATTTTTATCGGCGCGTAATTCTTTGTTGGCAGTTGCATATAAAGACAAGAAATCTGGGTTATTAATAAAGTAACAGGTAAAGTATGATCGACAAATGAAGCAAATGATATGTTTAGGTAATCCATGAGCCATTTGCCGAACGCCAATATACAGTCCACTCCTAGCCTCGAGCTAGAAACCTATTTTCGGATATATCGTTCGAAGTTGGCCTATTGTTATTAGCATAATTATACCTGTTTGGAAATAGCTGTAGTAGCCAAGACCCGATGAAAATATTAATTTAATAACATTGACACGAGGTGTATTTTTAGTCCAGAGGTTGATCAGAGGTAAATTAAATTATGGCAGTTTGTAAACTTGTTAAATAGTATTTTTCGATACTAGTGCATAAAATACGATTTTACGCACCGTTTTTAACATGCGATTAGATAGGCCGGTGCGTAAATAGTATATTACTCAACGAGGGAGGTAAAATAAAGAATGTCTCAGACTGCGTGTAATTTTTACCCGAGTGAAGCCGAAAACTTTTTTCATTACAAATATCGACATATTTCAGAGTTCTAAAACTTGTAGAAATATAAATTGTAGGTATCAATTTAAAATTTGAAAGAAAAAAACGTAGTTATCATTACTTGTGTTGTAACATTTATAAATGTAAGGACGCACCGCTATGTAGCTAACAATTGATGAATGTCAGAGCTCTCCACGGTAAAAAGTGTCAGGATTAAATGTGCTTAAATTTAGCTAATTTGCAGCGCAAATGCTTGTCATTTTTTGGATCTTATTTGTGATTAGATTTGTTTGTCCTTACATCTTTAAAGTAGCCTACTAATGATTTTAAATTAAGATTTACGTTGATTAGACTAACGAAATTTATTGATTTTTTGTCATGCCTTCAAAACTTACCCCATTTCGTCACCTGCATTTAAAAAGTTTTCGATTTACGTCAGAAAATTAGTTCGGTATTTGGCAAGTTTCTATTGAGTTTTGTTATTTCCCATTTTAAAGGTATATTGAAACAGAGCAATGTAGGCTAAAACTGGATAAATTCCTACCAGTGGCTTTACACATGAATTAAAAATATTTTTAAAACACTTACACATGTTTAATTGAATGCAGTTATCCTATAAGGAACTGTTTTTCTGCGTGAAGGAATTATTTCTTATCTTTTAAATGAATTTTAAGCCTTTAGTTCCGACGACTATTCTAAAGCCTTTTCCTCCCACTACCTGGGACAAATATGTCCTGCCACTTGAATATAAAGTACAATTTGAATTTTCTCTGAGTCGAAAATAACCCTGGAGTCGGGGTTAAGGGTAAAAACACCTTCGATTAAAAGGAATTCGCTGTCATAAGGCTTATGTAATATGCTGAGTTTTGCCTTTAGTCTTCTGATATTTTGGATATGTAAAATCATAACTCTGTATAATAAACTGGTCGAGAATATCAAACAGCTTTTAGGAATCCGAAATAAGTAGATTATCTATACATAACAGAGTCAAAGGGGTAGAAATCGAGGAAATAAGATTACGGAAAAATATGTTACACAAAAATACAGATTCATGGTTATTAATACGTATATGTATACAGCTAATCAGCGAGAAAATATTCTGCCAAGAATGCAACTTATAAATCTAAAATGTTTTTGAGAATGAGAATGATAAATCGAATAAAATTACACACAATCGGTTAATGTATTTAAAATGTTGTACCGCCGTGACAGAAAACAGAAGCCACGGTCCCCTTGTACATGCGAACGATACGTCCCCAAAGTGCAACCACAGATTCACTTAGAGCGAGTTAACACGAGAGTTTTTCACTCCCTCTACTACGGTTCGAACATCGAAGCCCTTCACGAATTACCACGTGGCTTAGCTAACCCTAGCTTTGAAAAGGGGGACACACCCCCTCATCATACTTTACACCCCGCTTTTCAAATCTACACTAGACCCTTGATACAGATTGGACTTATCGGTGTAATGAAAATGACACTCTTACGTGCACTGATTGATACTCCGATTCGCAATAATGGCTTTGGACATCGATTCTGAAATTTTGTTCTGTTTGCATTCGCTTAATTGGTTATGAAAGTCGTAATTGTGTTTATTATACTCTCCTGCAATTGAGACTAGTTAATAGTTGCACTTATCAGTGATCACTCATGTTTATTCTCAGTTAAAATGGTACACTTGATCAATACAATCCGTGAATAATTACTGTCATTAGTACACTTTTTAGGTTATTATTTAGTTACAAACTGAAAACTGAAAGATTGTCTTAACTTCATCATAGAATAGTCTCAACTAAATAGTCGTAACTAAATCATAGAATAGTCTCAAGTTAAAAATGATAACGTATATACTAGCAATTATTGCACATCGTAAATAGTCCTGACCATTGAATAAGTATCGGAAACTACTTTAATGTTCGGCAGATATTAGTACTGATGCCTTATTGTTAGAAATCTGTCTAGTTTTTCTGTTATGGTCCAATATGTTTATAACTTTAAAATGGAAAATAATTAAACTGGACAGCACGAAAAATTGGACTCATTTTTTACTAGGGATTTCATTATCTAAAATGGAACTATAGTAAAATTTAAGGATCTGATAATTTAGTTACTATGAATTAACACGTAAAAAGAATAAATCAATAAATAAATTTATTGCGTACTTTTGTACATTAGTAATGGATTTTGAGATATTCTATCTGCAATGTATTTCACAGTAATTCCCTATTTCTCACTGCCTCATTGCTTCATTGCAATGCAGCTTCAAGAAAATGTAACTAAAAGACATGTATTAAGTATGTGGAGGATGTCGTAAACAGACATCTTAATTTGGTATCTACATAATTTCCGAGTAAATAATAAATTATGTAATTGCAAACTTCATACCCTACACTTATCAAATGTAATGTTTAAATAATGTTTCTTATTCGGAACTTATTATTCTTTTCTCATTCGTTTTACATAATTGTAACTATTTTTATCGAATTTTAAATTTTTTATGTAAATATGTCATACCTTATCATCTAATTTATCGCATTTTTTAACCTTGAATCATAACGACACTAGCGATGGTTTGGCCGATGGAAAAAAATGTCACTCCTTATTGTAAATTTAGCCAACAAAGAAAAATCTGAAAATAGAATGTCTAAACAGTAATCTACTGTACTATTTTTATTCACTATATTGAATTTTGATAATATTATGATAATGGATTCCTAATACGATTCTTTATGCCAATTTCCTTTAAAAAATATTCATTCACGAAAATGTTACGTTAAGAAATTAAATCTTTCTACACACAGAAAGGGCCATTTTCTATTTTTGATCGACTATGATACTATTCTTATGAGATTGCGTGGCATGAATTAAAGGTCCATCATATAAGACAGCCACCTATTCCAGAAAAATACTTTTTGTTACGGTGTGCGTAAGTAAATTTCTTAAAGTGAAAATTGTGCCAATTTCTGCTAAAAGTGACTTTTTCACTATTTTTAAAGTGGAAATGTCACTTTATTAAAAGTAGTCGGAAACATGTCACTCTAATAAAGTGAAATTTTCACTTTCGAAATAGTGAAAAAGTCACCTTTATAAGGCTATAGCAGAGAGTGGCTCAATTTTTACTTTAAGCAATTTAGAGTGCACGCTCCCTTGCAACAAAAAATATATTTCGGTGCATGTGCAAAAATGTTTTTTGAACGAATGTTTATGCAACCCTCACTTCCGCTCGGGCCGCAAATTCTCCCATTCGCAAAAAACTTTTACGCCCTTGTATCGGAAACTAGTATTTAATACAAATATTTTTATTTTTGCGAGATTATTCTACGTTTCAATCGCTATATTTACGTAAAAGAGAAGATTAAATTCGAAAAAGAGCATTCTCGAATCTGCAGGATATGAAGGTCAGAACAAATTCGTTGATCCTTTCATAAAAACTGTTTATATTTTACCCATTAAAAAACCAATTACACACATTGAATCTGAAATAAGGCCATATTTTAGTATTAAACCGCAATGAAAAAAAAATCAAATCTACGTTTCTTATACCAAAAACTCTCTGCTTTCAAACACATTACAAAATACGATCATAAAGATACAATTTAAGGTTTATTTTCATCATTTTTTGCACATTTTTAAAATTATTTACTTTATTGGAATAACATCTCAGCTTTCGGGTCGGGTTGTGACTTTTATTATCCAAAGTGTTACTTGATTAGTCAAATTGATTGAAACTTTCTAATGAACTATTTAAAAGTTAAAAAAATAAAACTAATGTTAGTTAGATTAAGACACTAAAAATCGGATTCAATATACATATACCCGAGTAGACTTTTCAAACGCATTCTGATCAGAATCTATCCCGGTTGCACGGATTGTGTTCGCGATCTGACTGGAGCCAGATCAGATTTTAGTTACTGACTTGGCCCTACTACCCTATATTTATTTTAGTTACCCTACTTGGCCTTACATTGAACGGTTCGAAAACAAACGCCATCATCGTTGGCACATCCAGGCTTGTTAACTCCGTTGATTAAAACCGCACACCTAAAATCTTCGTAAGGGAAACTGACATCGAATTCACGAATGAGGTTAAATATCTAGGTGTTTCTATAACAAACAACCTCTCTTGGTCATCTGAGGCTAGGCGATGCAGTAAAAAAATCTTCGCCACCTTACACAAATTAAAGGTCGTCAAGCGTCTACTTCCTTCTACGATACGTCAACATTTGATTGCGTCACCGATTTTTCCTACCATCGATTACTGCTGCGTAACTATGTTAGATATTACAAATGAGTCTGATTTCTTAATTCAAAGAGCTCTTAACACCTGTGTAAGATTCATATGTAATTCAAGTCGTTTTGAACATATCACTCCATACTACGGAAATCTTAAATGGCTTAAAGTCCATACCCGTAGGTTGTTTTTCGAAGGCTGTCTATTACACCATATAATCTGGACACAACGACCAAGTTACCTGACAAATGGTTTAACCTTCAGGACATCCATATCTGCAGTTACCACAAGATCTGATTTCTTAAAACTCAGTGTTCCGGCATGCAAAACTGAGGTTTACAATAAATCGTTCCTGAGCCATGGACCTCTATTTTGGAACAAGTTACCTCTTGACATTCGAAACTCATCTTCTACAAGGAAGTTTAAAGAACTGCTCTTCAAACATCTGCAGCGATCAGTGGAAAATAACTAGGCGCAAACCTACTTACGTTGTTATTTATTTTTATTATTTATTTTAATTGTGTTGGATGCTCCATTTTATTTTATATCTGACAAGACTGGTCTACTATTTTATTTATACTATAGTTATTGTTTTAACGTTTTAAGAAATATACACTAAATACCTGTACAGTAATGTAGCTACCGCGCTTAAAGGGTTTTAAACCCAAAGCGTAAAATAAATATATATTATTTTTGCGTATATATATATATATATATATATAAATACATATAAATATATAAAAAATATGCCTTTTTGCGCTGACTGCTCACGATTTTAAAGCGAAAATTTAAAACATCTACGTATCCCTAGCGACTATCTTCATCTGTCATTTAGTTTAAAGAGAGGATTAGCTATAGTAGCGAAAAATTTCATTTTTAAGGGTGGGTTTAATTTAAACCTGGGGTGGGAATGTGATCTCTTCGGACGGAACAACTCGCATAATTAGGATCAAACGTCACTTACGTAAATTCGTTTGATCACTTAATTATACTTCGTTGTTCCGTCCTCGAGATCACAAGGTAGAGATTTTCAAGCAATGAATGAAATTTTTCATAGAACTGACTCGATTCCAATTTCTAATGTGAAATTGTAAATTGAATTGTAAATGTGAATTGTAATTGATAATTAATTTATTAAGAATTGTTTAATACACCCATCATGAATGATGGTGTATCATTGAGTGGTAAGTTATAATGTCTTGCAAAGACCGCTGAATTATGTGTCCAACAAGCGGTTTTCTTAATATCATCAAGGTTGACTCCGTTTCTAAAAGCTGCCGATGTTGAGGCATGTCTCGTACTGTGAGAAGAAAAAATTGTGGTATCTACACCTGCTTGCTGTAACGTTGTTTTTATCCATCGGCTAATTGTTTGTGACGATGCGACGTGATAGGGTTTCCGATGGGTAATGAATAAATTTTCAACTGTTCTATGAATTATGTTTATTATATTATATTATACAATATCTATCTATCTATCTATCTAGTTGTATTCGGAATCTGAATGGGTCCGGCTTGTTAGCCGTCTGTTAGCTGTCTGGATTCCATCCAGATCTCGCTTTTTATTCGTGCCAAATCTAGTTAATTCTTTCATCGGGTTAACCAGACTGGATCCTAGGTAGTACTTTTTTTATTCTGGTGAAATCGGGACAATTTCATTGACTGGCGTCTGATGCGGCCCTGAAGAAACTTTTCAGTAACAATAATCTAACGAATTTGATCAACATTGGTGAAATCATCCACTTTAATAAGTTTGTAATTTATAAGTTCTTCCAAAAAATATCATATTCATATTCAGCAATCCCATAATCCTCAAGTAATAAATTTCAATCAGTTTTATTCAATTCATATACCATTTTGTACATTACATATATAATTGTATTTATACATTTATTATCAATCATGCTCCCTTTAATCTCAGCAATTTGTAACATTCATCAAATACGTGGCCCTATATTATATCTTAGATATTTTTATCGCGATATTCGGATTCGTCAGAGGTACTTCCATGTCAAAATTCCAATACAAAATTAATGAAATTAGACATTTTCAAATAGACTATAAGCTAGTGATGCTTTAAATTTTACATACAAGCCGAAGGGTGTAATAATCCTATGCAGCTTTGTCAGACTCTCATGCCAGCAATATGCGGGTAGTGCACAAAAGTAACACTTTACTCGCTGGTAGTATAATGTACTATAGATATAACTTCGAAAATCATCGTTTATTTTTTGCTAAATGATAAACAAAAATCTATTAAATTCTCCTAATAATAGAACATTTTATTGCGAATAAGAGAAGGTATCTTTAATATTTTTAATGGTTAGGTGATATCCAAAAAGAATGTGCCTCTTATGTGAAAGGTAAAAGGATAAAATAAACTAACATATGGATTTGAATAATAAAAACTCTTCATACTGCAAGCGATTAAAACTATCTGAAAATATTTTTTACGGGATATAAAAATTCTATAGTAACAGGTATAACATATTTTTTTCAATGTTGAATTATATTGCAATTGAAATATTATTTGGAGTTCACTATTTATCTGAAGATATCCCACATATATATGTGACGACTTAAAATAATAAACTTGATCAC
This sequence comes from Trichopria drosophilae, assembly GCA_030407085.1. Classification (NCBI taxonomy): domain Eukaryota; kingdom Metazoa; phylum Arthropoda; class Insecta; order Hymenoptera; family Diapriidae; genus Trichopria; species Trichopria drosophilae. The sequence goes on along the minus strand of CM059586.1, from coordinate 62,114,755 downwards.
GTGACATACATTTATAGTCTGATTAGACGTGATCTCACATCAGTTACGCCATTTGAAAATAAGATTTATTTTGACAGTGTTAGACCTTTAGTGCTCAACTTGATAGTTGACTTAAGTTGCATCAGAGTTAACGGTTGAATGTCGGTTCTTGGAAGGAGATTTCATTACAAATGACAACCAATTAAAATCAGCAATTACCTGGAGTTGGGATCTGGTGCGATCGGCATTCTGTCCCCATCAGGGAACACGGAAGCTTTTGTTATGTCGATTTCGGAATAGAGTTTTGGTCCCCGAAACAGAGCCGCTTGGTTTCGCGTACAGCCTGGGTATGTGTGCGTATACAACATAGAGACGTAGCACGAAACGTCGTCGCGCTGTCAAGGCAGTTGACACGTCGTACCTCCCCCCGGGCCATTATTTAGTCAATAGTACGATGGGGGTAGGATCTAGGGGTGCGTTTCGCCGACTGGAGACGGCCGTTCGCCTGGGGCGGAATGAAATGCCCGTAAATATATGCGTGGCGTGTGATTGACGCCTACACGAGCTACTCGCACGGTGCGCACCGACTACTAGAGTTTCAATGTGTGCCGCACCGACAAACCCAAAATACCCGACAATGGCGATTATATTTCCTTAAATAAAAGAGCCGGCGAGCGCACGGGGCGTAACCGATTTTTTTCGATTTCATATTTACGCACCGCAATAGATTCCAATTAATTCGAGCACCGATGAGTGAATTGATAAAATTATAGATTCGGAGGCTGCCGTTCAATATTGAACCTAGTCCATTCTTCTACACGGTAAAGAATAGATGTTACAGACAAACAAAATACTATTATTCGTCACTGTCTTAATATGTCTCCCATATACATTCTAAATTTTCAGCAAATATTGACTGTTTCAGAGTGAGTTTCACTCTTTCTAATATTCATACGTTATCGTTCGTATTTATCGACTTTCATTGTGGTTCATACATGACCACCGTGTCAATTTCGCGGCTCACTACCGCGAAACTCGATGATAAATATTATAAAATACATGAGAAACGGGACATAAGTGTCAATAAATACATTACAATAATTCGCTAATACTATGTATTCCATACACTTGTTTTTGTATATCCACAAAATAGTACATTGAGAGACTTTTATTTTCGAAAATTGCAAAAATATTTTCAATACAGGGATATAACTGCCATTCATCCATTTGTTATTCATTTTGTTATTCAGTTTTGTAAAATTTACAATCGAACAGAACACATTCTACCATCCATAATGACAAAAAGTACAAATGCTGGAATATAAAACCCCGGTTATACCTAAATAGAAAATATTTTCGCAATTTTCGTACATAAAAGTCTATCTGTGTAGTTTTAAAAACAACGCTATGATCGCTTATCGATATTTTTAATATGGTGTTTTAGTTTTTTAAACAGTTGCTGTAGTGAAAATGAACCTCGCATTCTGCAAGTACCATTTTGTAATTTATCCTTTTTTTACGAGTATTTACACCGAAACTGTTCGTGAACGTCAAAATAACTCTGGAATGCGCGAGAACGTAGGCGCATGATGAAACAAATTTCTAAACTCTTAAATACTAAGCTAAACATCTCGCATAGTAACGATAGACATAATAATTAATAGATAATATACCACAAAATCGATAGAACCGCTAAACATCATTTCATATTATCATACCTCTATCCAGTTACTCCGTCTAATTAACTTAAGAAACTGTTGTACTTAATTATCATTGCACGTATTTGGTTTTTCATCGCAACATCTGAATGAGTCGTATTTTTACTATTTACTAGGTAGTGTCATTTTACTTCTTTAAACGTAAGCACTTTAACAGAAGGAACTCTGAATTCAAAAAATAGGAAAAAACTATATGCGCGCCAGAAACAGTGGAAGGATTTTCTACTTGTTAGTATTATTATTATTATATATATTATATATATTAATTTAACATACATATGTTGAATTAGGTTCCTAATATGCACACAGAGAAAAAGTTTAATGTTTACAGTATGTTGTTTTTACAAATTGAGAATATTGTAACATATACCATATACTATTTTTGTTGTCGTAGGTAACTTTCGAGGTTATGTGCGCTACTACATATTTAAGGATCGAAAATAGTAAAGTATTGTGAAGATCTTGTTTACTACAAAAATAGTTAATTTAATTAATCTTTGTAATTTGTAAAAAAAATTGACCCGTCACTTTTATTAACTAGTTAATGGAACCACCTTACAAATATAAAATGTGGGATTACAAAAATTAATTTTAATTTATTAATTTAAATTAATTTGACCCACATAATCAGTTAACTGAAAGTCGACTACAGTCGACTGGAAAATCAACTGAACATCGACTATTATCGGAACATTCGCGACTGTTGACTCGATGAATTTCACTTTTTAGTTGACCGTGAAAGTCAACTTTATCGATGATTTTCAGTAGTCGATTAAAGTCAACTTTCTATAGCCCACCTGGCAGTCAACTATAGTCGCATCTAAAAAGGCGAAAGAAGTCAACATTCAATAGTCGACTCAAAGTCGATTTTCTATAGTCGGATCCAAGTTTCAGGCAACGTTAGTTTTATGGGCTATTATTTGTCTGTATGTAAAGTTGATTTTATTGGTAATATTTCAATATAACGACTTGGTCTCTTTCGCCACGACTCTGCAGGTAAATAACAAATATTCCAATAAGTTTCCTGAGATTTCATTTCTGGTCCCCGATAAGTATTGTAGTAATTTAATCAAAGATGATTCTTCGTTTGTAAACCAAAATTTTGAAAATTAAAGTTTAAAAACAACAAAAGAAAACGGCTAATGATTGAGAGATAATTTAAAGACCAAAAGATATGAAAAAAGAATCGCCATCAAAACTCTATGTTATTTTTAATCACTAATAATTACCTGTGTCAATTAAGTGTATTAACGATCTCCAGTTTAAGTATAATTAAATCTTGGTCATTTTTGATGCCTACTTTTCTTGCACACATTTTTAAGCCTAATAATTGCCTACTAATTAATTCCAATTTCTATCAGAATATAAAAAATGTTAAATTTAAGAAAATGAAAATAAAGTATTCCAGCTCGTAAGTTTACGGTGTTATCCTACTAGCATCTTCGTCACGTGCCGGGTGTATTTTGAAGTTTAAAGGAATACCTACCCGGTCGTAAACCACACCAAGAACGATGTCGGAACGATGTCGTTTGAGAATCTCGTATGCGAAATCGTCTCCGGGGAACGATGCCTCAGGCTTAGTTTAAAGTATTTCTCCTCGTTATCGATACAGAACGAACGCCTCTGTCGCGAAAATTGACAGGGTACGTAATGGCGCGGGTGGTTGGGTGAAAATGACGAAGGCAACAATGATCGATATACCTTACGAGCTTTGATCGAAGATTTCGACGATTTAAAGCCATTTTGAACACTACAGAACAGTCTCGAAAGCAATTATGCTTTAATGGGATCGCCTAGTAAATGATTAGATCGTAAAACAGTAATTAATCAATGATCGTTTATGGGGTTGATATTGAAAATATTATCATGACATCGACAACGTTTTATCCTTTTCATTGCATCCAGGAGGGTAACAAAAATTACAAAAAGGGTAGTTATGTTCACGATGATATTAGTAGGTTATATATCAAGTTTAAAACTTTCAGTTTTTACACTTTTCTTGAAATAATATTAAAAAATCTTGTTGCCTTAACTTGTTAGTTAATGCGGTCTTAAATGATCCTGCATAGTATAAAGTTCAATTAACATTCTGTTAAAAATATTTGTAATTTTACAAATGTGTTGGAAATTTTTTACCAGTAAGTAATGTTCTTTTACAATACGTGTCACGTAAATCTGCAACACGTTTATTGTAGTCTTCCTCTACACTTTTTCTAAAATTACACGTTTTCCTTGCATATGTCTATTGTGAAAAAGAACGGCGATACAGAGAGTCAACGCCCCTACCGGTATGCCGCAGAACTACACGTGTTGCTAACAATACATGTGTTGTAAAGTCTGGAAACTTAGAAGATTTAAAACAAATAGATTTAAACGCAGGTATTGTAAATTCACAACACTTGTATTATCATTAACACGTACACTGTTAAAAATTTATATTGTATACAATTCATGTAATATAAAATAAAATTAGTAGATACGTGATGAATGATATACAACAGGCATCCGTGATGCGTTTGACGTATTTAAATATTGTTTACAATATTAAAATACTTATGAATTGGTTATTTTCCTGAGATGGAAAATTAGTGGCCTGCTCCCCATAACTATCAATATAAAAATTAATTTATAAAACATTTATACAAATTTTATGATCAAATTGCGACAAAATTTAATTTGAAATACTTAATAAATTCTTGTATTATAATTAAAATAATAAGAAAATACATAGGAAAGACAGCACTGATCACAACAAACTGATCAAAGACAACACAGCGTTATGTATAATTTGAATATTTTTGTTAAGATTTTCCTAAATTGAAAAGGTACTCAGTTATGTACCAAAATCAAAATTGAGAGAAGCGCCTATCAGTAGAGCCAAGAGACATAATACTACTGGTCCCACAAAACTCACCAATTATTCGACCATTCGTTGGCAACGTGCACCAAATCTACAAGTGTTTAGCCTCCCCCAGACAACGAACGACAAATAGGTTGGGCGAGTCCGATGAAAAGACTCCTGTGAGCTGTCGGCCGCATTGGGAAGGCGGAAAATCGCTGATTTCTCGTAAAAAGGGACACTCCCGAACCACGACCAGGGCGGCCAACCACTCTCGAAAACGCCGCTAATTGGGCGACAATAATTATCAGCGGCTTCGACCCCGGCTGTGCAATGCCTTGCCCATGGGTTCCTGCATTGCAGGGTTGATTCGTAATCGCGAAATAGCGATTCGATTCCTGCCGATGCGGGTCAAACATAGTCAGCGAAAAAAGAAAATTGGGAAGGGACAAAGAATTCTAGGTGAATAGACAGGAAAAACAAAATCTTGGTTGGTGTTAGATGAATTGGAATAGATTGTAATTATTTGATGAACTTTCTAAAAATATCAATGTTAATAATGTACCAACCTCATCGGTAGGTTTGATTACATTTTTTGCTATTTTTTTAATATACATAATTACTTTCTAACAGAAAATATACTGTATTTATCAATGGAGACGAAAATCGGTTGATATGTAATTGTTACGCAACGTACACCTTCCAACGCTTCTTCATTTTGTAATAATAATGTTTTCAGTGATAAATCTAAATAAAATATGTTTCGGTTATTAAAAGAAAATTTGTTGAGATTTTCTTTTAATGAGGAGCAAACTTGAGAGATTCGATGCGGCGGGAACAGAGCCCGTTTACGTTCGAACTCGGAATTCTGACAGTTATGGGTTAAGATATATCCCAACAAGCAGCGATACATAATAGCTTTAATACGTCTTAAAATTTGTCCTAAATAATTCACAGAATGTGCTTTTAATGCGTCTATCAAAAGAGCTTTTTACAAAACAGGGAGTAGTACACTCCGGATAGAACTCAATTTTGCGCCTTGGTGTGAAATATTCGGGCGCAAATTATTGAGCCCCATACCCGTCGTATTAAAAAATATCGTATGGAGCACGGGCGAATCGATCTCCAACGACTGTGATTGTCACCCTCGCTCTACTCGTGCGACAAACTTCGCACTCGTCGAAGATCGGTAATCGCGCGCTTGTTACATAACATAAACAACGATTTTGTTAAAAATTTAATTCCTTAGAATAACAGTTAGTCATAACGATTTGTACAGTAATTATTACGAACGTATGGGAGATTACCCAATACTAATAAAAAAGTGTGAAATCTTATGCTCCTCAATGTATCGCAAAAGTAATCCTTCTTTCATTATGGGTATCGTTTTCAGTTCAGCATATAAGGTAAATATGTCTTCAGAAGAAATTCAGATCATAAAACTGTGGCTTCCTTTACCAGACAAAAAATTACGTGAAATGGCATAACTTTAAGATTTCTTTGAAATTAATAATTTAAGAATTTATAAATTAGAACTCCAGAAGTGCTCTTATTCACTATTGCGACTAAGATCTCTTGAAGAGGTGTTTCTTTGGGAAGAACTCCCTAAGTGATGTGGTTTAGCTGGAATTTTTGGATATTTAACCACCACCAAAAAGACGCATAACTAAACAAATCTCTTTGTTTCTATGAAAAACTACTTTTTGACCCACCGGCCGTAAAACTCGATTTCTCGACCTAAGGCAAAACCTTCGGCCGCGAATTATCAAGTCCTACGACAATCGGATCAAAAAGTACATTACAGGTTACGGGGGAAATATCGAACTCCGACGAGTGTGATTTATACCAGCACTTCGCTCGGGCGACTTCACAATCGTCGAAGATCGATAATTGCGCCCTTGGCACATTATGTACTATTATTCGTGGAAATTTAAATAATGATAAAAAATCAAATGAGATAAGCAAAATCAAGGAATATAGTTACATATGGTTATAACCAAGATCAAGGTAGATGTAAAACTTGGTCATTCAAGCACAATTATGATTATATTCTACTAACATCTACTTATATATCGTTTGATGTAATTTGTGTTTTTTTAGGAGGAGGGGGTTTTCGAACGTCTATTATATATAATAAATGGTACATATATAAGTGCATAGGTTCAACGTTATAGAATAATCGATTGACCGCCGAGTTGATGTTATCTCTGCGGCGATATCACGCATGCATACAAAATACTAATTATAAATGCAGTCACTAATTAGTGAGTACATCATCGTCGGAATTACAGGAGTTGGCAGGTAAGCAAGTCGGGTAGGTGTTAATTAATTAGAGGCACTCTCTTGCAAGCAACGAGTCGAAAGAACGTCGCTCGCTTCTATATAGGTATATACGGCAGCGGGCAAGAAATACCGCGCTGCACTTTTAATTGCTGATTGGTAAATAAGTAAATTGCCGTAAAGAACAGGGCGCACGAGAGTCTAGCCCGTAAGCGCGTCTTCCTCCTTTCCAAGAGAGCTGTGCACTCGACGGGCAGAAATCGCGAGGGTGCCGAGTCACTTTCGCTTCAGGTACCTTAAGGTAGTTATTCCACTAACGAAAAAGCAGTTGGTGAAATTATAGGATTAATCTTACTTACAAATATCAAGAATAGAGGATGTTGCAGATTTCAAGTTACATTTATAAAATTATATTTCTTTAATAACCAGTTCATTAAGATAAAATGAGTTATTGAAGAAAGTGGTTATTCCACATTTTTTGGTACATCAGATAATAATAGAGTTTTATTTACTATTTGCTTATTCAAACATGTTACCTTATAGAACATGATAGGTATTTTACTGACGGAGTTACATTTGAAAGTATTAAAAAATGGCCAGTGTTTTGGTCATTTGGTACATATTTTTAAAAGTTTCTAGGTATTCGACGTTCTCTGTATTCTTTATGATATATTACAGAGGAAGAAGTAGTCTTGAAATGTCTCTAAACATATCTTACAAAATCCATCCTATACGTAACCTCAAACGTCACGCACCGCAGTTTAATAATTAAAAAGTTATTTATATTTATAGATGGTAAAATAGATGCGACACTTTTGACAACTAATATCCATAGTAAACGTTACTACCGTATAATAAAAATTCAAAACCCATTGCACACACTCAACCGATTTCTGGGACCTTGTTGGAGGATAACCTCCGACTGCGGCGGGCGTGCACCAGTTTCCTCGCTTCTTCTTTTCGGCCCTTGGTTCATAATGAATTTATTGTTAAACTTTCTGGTGTGTGGTGGGTATTTTGTAATCGCTATGTCAGTTTTTAAACATTTTAAATATATTTCAATAGCAGAACTATTTGGACCTCCTTTAGTAGAGCCATTTTCAACGATAAATAATTTTGCAATCATCATGTACGTCTTATAGATATACATATTTTGTCCATTTTACATCCATTCATCGATAATGAGAAATAGACACAAGACAACGTCCATTATACGTATGTCTGTGGACATCCTATTACTGTACATTTCTGGACGTTCACTGAACGTCCATAATATGTACATATTTGGCCTATAAATTTATAGTCGCAAACCGTACATCAATTCTGCATACAAATAGGGTATCCAATATACGCACACATCCAGACGTCAAGAGACGTCCATCTTTTACAAACTGAATGAGTATTTTCTACGCTGTACAATGAACGTCCATCGTACGCACATGCGTCGATATACAGTAGGCCTACGTACGTGGACGTTCATTGTAAATTCATAGTTCACTAGAAAAAAAGTTGGTTTTCATGGACGAATAATGGACGTGTATCGTACACACATACGTGAATATCCCGTGCACGATACGTATGTAGATCTTGATTGCGCAATCGTGCAATAGACGTTATTTCCCTGAAATTATCACATAATGCTCGTGACGTCACAGCACGCCCTTCCTGAGACTCCAGCCCGCAAGATGGGAAAAAAGAGAGCGACGACAGGTAAATATAACGAAACGGAACCGGGCAAAGATGCAGGAATGTAAATAGAGCGAGACGCAATTATACCGGGACTCTACTGTATGTCCAACGTATGTTTTAAATCCATAATTCTTACATTCTACTACGGCTGAATTTCAACGATGGTTTGGACGTCCAGGGTTCGTCCATACGTCTCTTCTTTCGTCCGTTTAAATCCCAGATTTCATCCACTGTTCGTCAAAATTTGGTCTTGCCCAAAGGTAGACGTCCATTGTACGCACATGACATACCAGTGATATTTGGACATAATGTGGACGTACAATGTACTTAAACCGTACGAGTTCCTGACGTCCAATGGATCTACGCGGCGAACCTAAATGGATATACATTGGAAATATATACATGCGAACTAGGATTTTGGACCAGAAATACAGGAAATTTTAATAGTTCCCGTGTAAAATGTTTTGTTCCAGCTACTGCCGGAGATCAGCCGGGTACCCTATTTAAATTCACACAAAAGGAAACCACTAGGTCTTATCACGCTTTCACGATTTGATTTCAACCCGGGTATCCCAATCATACACCACTTGGACCACATGAATTCAGGTTGAATTGCTATGCTGGAAAAATGGTTCGACTTTTTATATTCATGTATCAAACGTTTTTTGTTACTAAAAACTATTTTAAGCAATTCCACAATGAATGAGCAGATTCTATCAATTAACCTTCAAAAGGCATACAATTTAAGGAAGATGATACGTTATATTGCAATAAAGGCAAAGCTTCTTAAGTAGCAAATAAAAACCCGTTTATGTAACGAAAGTTAACAAAAGCCATGTACACGCCTAGCGGTAAAAAGACGAACTAACCATGTCGAATATTGGTCGGGTCATATTTGGTATCTAGTCGAAATATTTTATTTTTATTTTTCGTCTGATCACGGCAATTGACTGGATTTCAACCGGGATAAATTGGTTGGATCACAGCTGTAGTACTTTCTGTTCAGGCCAATTTGCTAATCCGACTCATCTCGATGAACCCCTTTCTAATGGGATCAAACCAAGTAAATTCCTATCAGGTTTTTCTAAACAGCGCTTTGAAAGATTATTTTGCGAGAACTAAAAATATACCTGAATCTACAGAATTCGATTCGGTATAATAATTGGAGCAAACTATGCGAAGTACCTTTCAACATCTTTCTGGTCATAGTGTTTTATGTTGTAGTAGGTACTAATTCAATCCTATGCTAGTTCAGATACGCCAAAAAATTGTTACTAAAGTACTACTCACTGGGAGATGGTATTTAGGAAAATCCGAAAGTAATTTATCAATCGACTTTTTAACATCCTTAGATTGATATATCAATCCTTTTCAGAGCTTTTCTTTTCTTATCGTTCTTTAGCTCTTTATTTTTCTGTTTAGTTTTTTCTGCGCTCATTAGTTGTATAGTTTTATTTCATTTGGATTTTTAATTTTTTTCATCCGACGTTTTTCCGATGTCATTTTTTCAGTTCTTCTATAAACTTATACCTTTACTAATTTTTTACATTTTCTTTGCAAGAATATAAAGGTTTTAGCGATTTTAAGCGATTCATTACAATTGAAATATCGTTCGAAATCAAGTCCCTGTAACTAAGCAACCCTTTGATCTAAGTTCACGAAATTTTCGGTGTATCTTTCTTATCAATAGACCTAATAACTGTGTAAATTCAAGCACGATATAAAAACTTTGCATTTTTAGATTGTATCACTACATACCGAATGCTCCGTCTGTATGCGTTTAGAATATTTTTTAACCAATTTTAAAACATTTTCGTTCTAAGAAATTTTAGTGTGAAGACCGTAGTTGCATACCACAGAAGACAACAAAATCATAAAAACTGTAAACTTTAAAGAAAAATTGTTAAAATAAAATTGTCTTGAAATTCGTTAAAGAATACTCTCAAGTATTGTCAATTTTTTAAATTACTTTTTTTAGAATTTTGATTTTCTGAATTTAGAAAAAAAATACCAATTTGTTTCAACAAACTCTGTTTCCAGTTTGCTTGCCCCACACTGAGAGATTTTTTTTTACGAAAATTGTAAAAGCATTTTCAATTTAACGGGGCTTTATCGTCTGTTCTTTGTACTTTTTGCTGTTGAAGTTTGTAAAATTTACAAGCGAACATAACAAATTTTACAAACTACAATTTTAAAAACACCAGATATCCCTAAATTTAACATGTTTTTGCAATTTTCGTAAATAATAGTCTCTCAGTGTATGTTTTTTTAACTTTAGGCATCGTGAGCGCAATCGATATAGGTTGACATACAAAAAATATAATATTGAAAAAAAAATTCAACTAAAAACTAGTGTTGGCATGGTGCCTCGCTCGCTTCGCTCGCTCAGAAACTTCGACCCAGTAGAGAGTCGGCTATTCCTTAATACTCGTTTGTTTACTAACAGCTTTCAATTATATTATAAAATTATATTGATATTTGGGAGTCCAATCATATTTAGGTCCAAGTGGCTTCGATAGATATGTTACAACTATATAGAGTTTCTTATATCTATAAAAATTGAAAATGAGCATTTTCAAAACTTCGACCTCGACAACAGGCCAGCCGAAGTATTAATAAACAAAAGTTGCAAAACACTTAGTTCAAGCACTTGTATTGTAATAGACTATTCGATGCATATTACATGTTTACTATGTTTTACTAATTACTGTCTGTATTATTATATATATATATATATATATATATACATATAATTCGTCAAAGATATCTTGAAAGTGTCGAAAAGATCTCTGACGGATATCTTTTAGACATCTATAAGAACTCTTTTAGATATATCGAAATAGTTATTTTCGTATGAAGGGCGTAAAAGAACTTATGCGCCCGTAGGTGATCACCGCTCTCGAGGGGTTGCCGAAGACTACCCATGGGGGGTAGGGGGTCGAAACGTAGAAATTTGATGAAAAACTACACGGAGAGAAATCTGAAAGGATGAAACTGTAGGTATTCCTTCGCCACTGTACTAAGATTTGGTGCTGGTGCTGCACCATGTGTCGCGTAATATCAATGTAAGAAACCCACAGTCTCAGACTGTGAAAACGCTTAGGATGAGACTGCAAAACTGCGATGCTTTCTTCGAGGCTTTCTCCCGCCTAAGTTTTACTTTTTAGACTAGGGCTCTCCCGGACTTTTTTGTAGGAAATTTCCTCCTCTACAAAAAAGGTTAAGTAAATTTTTGCTCTATCTTGCACTGATTTCGATACGGAAGCAATAGAATAAAAACAACGTATTCAGCGTCCGACGCCATGTTTATCTTTTGTTTTAAAAACTCGATGTTCTTCGTTCTATCGCTTCCGTATCGAAAACGGTGCAAGATAGAGCAAAAATTTACTAAACCTTTTTTGTAGAGGAGGAAATTTCCTACAAAAAAGTCCCCGAGAGCCCTAGTCTAAAAAGTAAAACTTAGGCGGGAGAAAACCTCGAAGAAAGCATCGCAGTTTTGCAGTCTCATCCTAAGCGATTTCACAGTCTGAGACTGTGGGTTTCTTACATTGATATCACGCGACACATGTTGCAGAACCAGCACCAAATCTTAGTACAGTGGCGGAAGGAATGCCTACAGTTTCATCCTTTCAGATTTCTCTCCGTGTATAGAGTAATTTTTTTGCCGAGGTGACCAAATTCAATACTTTTTCCGACAATAGTCATAAGCATTTTAAACCAGTTTTATGGCATTATCGCTGACTTTAGGAAGAAAATGCATAAAACCTTTTTTGTAGAGAATTTCATGCTCTATCTTTTTCGTTTCAAATGCAAAAAACTACGAAGAAACTTAATTGGGGCTAATTTTTTTTGTAAAGGACGAATGGATCTGCGCCAAAATCTAATCAGATCTAAGTTATGCCAAGACGCGTATTTAAAAAAAAATTTATGTCAATACGCTTATCCGTTCGCGAATTATCGCGAGACAAAAAACGGGATGTACGTACGTACAAGATCACGGACACAAATTTTTTTATTGTTTATTTGGGTTCCTTAGGGTCTGAAACGTCGACATTTGATGAAAAACTATAGGGTAATTTTTATGCCCGAAGTGACCAAATTCAATACTTCGTCCAGACTTAGTCTGGGTCGAAGTAACTACTGAGGGTTAATTTGTCAAACATCAACTTGCGCAAGAAGATTTAAAAACTCGATTTAAACATTATGTTTCTTGATAGGTAATTCAAACACTATGAACTAGAACCACTGGAGTGAAACTTCGTAAAGGTTTCCAGGTTGGAGAAAATACGCAGCACGAGGTGATTAATAATACACTGTGATTTATTATAATAAATATTTTTCAATAAATTGGTACAATCACACGCGGAAAGTTATCGCGATTTTATACCCGTGAAGTGGATTCGGCCCGATGTATAACTTGTTCGGATGTTATCAATCGCAAATGCGTCCATTCGGTTATGAAGCTCCCGGAAATCTGACGAATTCGGAAACGAGGTACGCAAATATCGGAACTGAGAGCGGCATTCTTATAAAGTAAATACACCTATTGTTAATCAACATTGTCCCAATAGGTGTCGCAACTTATATTAAATTTAGATACATGTCGGTAAATAATTCAGTACTTACTAATATTATAATATGGTAATGTAGAAACATGTATATCCAAACACATTACATAATAGTTATCCCAAAGATCTGTACCATTATCAGTATTTTATACAAAAATAATGAGAATTTGTTGAAATTAAAAATATTAAATAAATAATTCGTACTAATCGAGCATTTTACTAAGGTATGTTCAAATTTTGCAGCATTTTTTTGAGAGAATTAAGTGAATTCTAATTAGCGACAGAATTCAGCAAATTGTACTAAAAATGTGTGTTCAGTGTTGAATTTGAATTAATAGTAAGGAAGGAAATTTGCTGCACTAAATCGTTAATTTTCGAGTATGAAAATCATTGAGTCGAAGATATCACTCATAGTAACTGAACCTCCTGGTACGGTTTCGTTGCCGCTACGGTAACGGTGTAATGCGTCTTACACGCAGCAAAGGGCTGCACTATGGGTACCTCATTAAAAGAGGATGAAAGCTGGTGAGAAACCGTACAGAGACGTAGTGTCGCAAAGGGCTAAAACGCTCGCCTGTCTCGGTCGTTAATTTACCTTTGCCATTGATAACGTCGCCGTGTGCCCTCGCAACATTCAATATTCTACGCTTTAAAAACATTAATTAATGAACTTGTGTAATTTTCAAAATGAATAATTAAAACATTGCTATATTAACTAATTAGCTTTAACCGAGTTAGACATTATTTCTAGTTAATTCAAACGTACTATCTTGGCGTTCATGAGGTAATTATAAATTCCAACAGGTATAAGTAGTGATGGGTCGTTAGATGGAATTATTTCTTCTAACTTGTTCCCATGTTTTCAATAACGAGTCATCCCTCTCTGACGTCGATACCTCCACCCCTGTTTCCCACGGAGCATTGAATTTACGTTATCTTTCCTTATCTTTCTCATTTCTGGAGCGTCCGGATCGATTCGTACTATCCCGGGCTCCTTGATGATTAGCAATCCGTAAGCCGATTACAGGGCAGAGTAAGCTCGTGGAGGTATCGTCTAGTCGAGTCGACAACCCAATCGGAAACTTCCTCCGACCCGTGCTCGAAATCGCGCCCAGCGACCGAGGCCGTCGACCGCTGCCAACCCTCGCTTTTACCGCCCTTATTCGAACTGATCTCCTTATTAACCGCACCCGGTAATTGCGCGACGTACACGATCAACGCGATTATTCCGCGGTTCAGTAGCTGCCTCCCGGTAGAGATTAGGCAGATTAGTCGACGCTTCGTCCTTGGATAATTGATCGAACCCCGGCGACTAGTGCCGTCCGTTTCGCGGACATGCATGCTGCTGGGGCCCCGTAGGTACCGTCGATGTGCAATTAAATAGCCGGTGAAACTGACTCCGAGTGTCTGCGCAAAGGGGGCTGAGCTGCATTTGATCTCGAAAAAGGTTAAACCGTTGTGTATCGCACAAAAGACCAGAGAGTTGATAGGTTAATCCCCTAGATTGCTGTTTACTTGCGGGGGTTCAAAACTTTATTATTTTATGAGCGATAAAAATACCTGGGGTGTCGGTTACAGTCTGAATACCATCAATTTGAGTTATATAGTACATTACGGTTTTAATTCTTCTGTTATTGTGTAGAATTATGATTTGATAACAATTGTATATACAGAATTTTCTATTAAAAATAATTTACGCAACACACAACAGAAAACCTCCATAACTCTGTTTGACACGGTAACTTATTCTAGGATAAACAGAATTTACAATTTTCATACATCAGCCTGTCTAGAAAAACTGTCCTTTTCTTATTAACTAAAGGTTGTTGCAGCTTTTACATCTCAAATAGGCATGTTAAGGTGGTTCGAGCGAAAATCGAAAAACGACAGAATTGCGTAATTTTTGTTTAGGTTATAGTTAATAACTTCACTCATTATTCTGCGAAATTTTAGACCAGATCACCGAAGAAAAAAGTAAGAAAAACATGTAGATATTTAACATTGGTGTATAGGGTTATCCACCGCAAAACAATGGTCTCTGAAATATAATAATACTTTAAGAAGACATATCTCAACCAAAAACCACGTACATATCACAAATTTAATAAGGATTTCATTCCAGTTTTAAAAATACACACGGAGAAAAATAATCAGCAAAATCAGCCGAAAAATCCGCAGATTCTACCAATTTTATCCTATAGGGACAGCTGTTGGAATTCCGTTAGGGATAGCCGATAATTTCAGCTAAATTTACTGAAAAAGTCCGCAAATTTAACGGAACAAATCTGCTAATGTTGCGGAAATTTAGAGCTAAGCGCGAATTGAGTAGGGTTAAGGCTACATTAGCGGAATCAAAACAGCTAAAATTGCATATATTTTCGGCAATTCCAGCCGAAAATTTTAGCTGATATGAACCAGCTAATCCAGCGGAGACATTTTTCACCGAATGATTAGAAAATATATTTGTCAATAAATATTTTAAATATTCGATTTGGTACGGAATCCGACTAATCAGTAGTCAGACACGTGTTGTTTTTTTAACTGACAAAACTTGTTTACTTAATATTTGCGTAACTTAATGAGAATCTAGTAGATAAATACAGCACTATAATACAGCCGATAAAGTCGACCACGTTGGCTTAACCAGGCCCAAGCTATTTTGGTTTCGATAATCCATATATAGCTGGCTTTTAATTTTTTTTCAGTGTAGGTCGATATAATGGTAATTGAAATAGTATAACCACTAGAGTCATCCCAAATTTCGAGTCGCTAAATAAAGTAAAACAAGTATATTCTTGTATTCTGAGTGTTACCACCACGAATTCAATACCTTTTATAGTCACTGTGCATTCGCGTAGTTATTAAATTATTATATAACAATTTTGTTGCATGAAGAAACTTTTAAACGTTAGGTATTTCATGGATTTGAACATGAGCTCCCACCGAGCCAGGGAAGACACCATTTCCAACTAGCGTATCAATTGTTACGTTTTCAATATTGCGACTGGAACTAACAGTTATCAAAAATTTGGCGGAGAAGATATTGCGTATTTACTGCTAAAATATCGCATTCGCATCGGTATTATTTTCAACCTAGATGAAATCTTCAATACCAGCATCACATAAGATACATTATGTATTTCATTCGGAATCGACCAGTATATAATATTTCGGTTTCTTTTAACTTTTCCAAGCACTGATGTTTATAACTCCCAATTCAAAACAATCAACATATACGGTCAGACTGTAAAACAACTTAGTGGTGCTGTGTCTCGCCTTTTGTTTATACATATTTAGTAAGTAAATTCTCCGATGCATATCGTGTATTCCTGATATAAGCAATTAAGTCGATTATTATTGTAAGGAACTTGTATTTTTATACTCTAATTAATATTTATATTCATATGTTCATGTTCCTTCATTCTCTTGTCTGCACGTGCGTATGTCAATTGTTGGGTTTTGAAGCTGTCAAGTTAGTCTATGCATAACCATAGAAAAGTAAGCACGTCCAATAAAAACCATATTAGTTTAATTAATTAATTCAATTGGTGTTACATTATTATGTATTGTATTATTGTATTATGTGTTGTATTATTATTATTATTAGTATTATTATATGTGACCTGGCCTATGAAAAGCGGGCTTAGGTGTCAAAATATCATTTTCCACTTTTTTACCAATTCAGATAACATGAGAAATCCTTCCACATGGTGAAAACAAGTTGTAAATTGTTGAAAAGTTAAAAAAATTAAAAAAATATAAATCTACCAATGGATTCGTAATCAGCGGTCCCAAAAACCCATGACTTGATTAACTATCATTTTATGAAAACTTATCTTCGTATAGAAACCTTTTAGTTGACCATGATACGGATGATGTTACTGGTCTTTAGGATAGATAAAATATAATGAAGGAAATGCAAGCGAAAATAATATATATTTTATTAGAATTAAATGTTATAGTTAATTTCGTTAATAATAAACTAGTAATTATATTTAAAACCCTGTAGAATTTAATATAAAATTGTTATTATCGTAAAATTCTCTATTCAATGAGCAAATCCCGTGAAAGGCTTCATTTTAATTTAATTTTGATTTAATTTCTGCCGTTTACCCATCGATTTGTCGGAAATCAAAAGTCTTTAGCACAGTTCATCTCAGGGCTACTCGTAATGTGCAAATATTTAATTTCTGGAACGTTACTAGAGGGCGTATGTACATCTGTTAGAGCAACACGAGGCCTTACATGTAGGGGCTGTTATAGACTTATCGTATGTTATCGAGTACGCCGACTTTGGATACCAATAACAATTGAGCTGTGATTGCGCATTCAGTCGCCAAGTAGACTGTGCTGGTAAAATTTCGGCTTTATATGACGGATGTAAATGTATAAACAAATAACGATAATGACGTAACTTTAATAATGTAAGATTTCTAACTAAATTGTAAGTTTTTAGTTAAATTGTAACAAAATTAAACCCAGTAGTCACTAAACGGTAAATCAATTTGAAATATTTTTCAATAACCTTGATTAATTATAAACAATAATATGACAAAAAATACCGTTTTTTTTTAAATACATTGTTTTTTTCACAAACAATATAATGTTTTTTATTTAACAAGAATTTCCCCCTACAGACATATATGGGAAAGTTATAAGTTATGCGTTTTTCGTGTTACTGATTACGAATCCGAAGTCAGAATCCTGAAATTCGAAATGTCGGTTCCAATATGGCGATAAAAAACATTAAATTTTCATCGACTTAGAAAAAAAAAATCTGTATCTGGAGGTTTTCAAGATTGCTGATTATGAATCCAAAGCCAGAACTTTTAAGTTCAAAAAGACCGATCCAATTTGGCGGATCAAAATTTTTAAATCTACATCGAATTGGGCAAAACTTTGAATTTGAGGGTTTTCGAGGTCGCTGATTACGAATCCGAAATCAGAATTCTGACATTCAAAATGGCGGATCTAATAGATTTTTATTTAATTCAATGTAATTTTTAAGATTTTATCCGTCATATTAGATCCGCCTTTTTGAATCTCAAAATTCTGACTTCGGATTTGTAATTAGTGACCCCGAAAAGTCACGAGTAAACATTTTCAAGCGATTTGGATGCAACCTGTAAAACGTGACACAAAGGGTTAAGTTAGCAGAGCAGGAATTTTCATGGAACCGATGGACACCGTAAATTTCGAATTAGGGTTCTTAATTAGCCTTAAAATAACCTGAAATGATCCAGCTATTAACATTCGTGTCTGCTGACTTTGCACAGCTATCTTTATAGACATATTTCATTGCACTAGACATGAACTGAGATCCCAAATACGTCTGTTTACTTATTTAATTATTTATTTACTCATTGTATCATATAGGACCGATAAATACCAAATAGTATATTATGTAACATGGCACTAAAACTGTAATTCTGGTCCGGGCATGGTGTTCCCGGTACGAGGCGCAGACAAGTACCAAGAACACACGTGAGGACCAAAATTGTTTTACTTTCACGTTACATACGATATTATATGTAACAGGATTTTCCGAGGATATGTGCGTAACGTGTTTTGAGTGCTTTATGGTATACCGACGAACAAGTAAGGTTATATGCCTATGCGCATGCGTATAGATACATAATGTGTACATTATCGTCCTCGGACTATAAACTAGGCGCCCATCCATAATAACTGATTTCAGGTCATGTTAGATAAAATAATTTATTTCAAACTTATTCATAGTAAACTATGTTTTACTACAAAAACTTTCCATATTTTTTACATTTAGCTAAATGTGATCAGAAAAATTCAAGTGCAAACAAATTAAATATACTAAACACCGAGTAGGTCACCCCGTAAGAAAGCAACTTTATTAACAACTACTACATGAACACAAAACTAAATCTGTGTATTAATTTAATTAACCCTGAGAATCAATGTGTCACCAAATTTACCACCTGTTTTTTTTTTATTTTTGTTGGTTTTTATTAGTTGGTTTGCTATTTTCTATTATCATAATATAATAACAGAATTTATAGGAACAGTTATTAAGATGTTATTATATATCATTTATGGTTTAGAAATAAACAAACGTAAAAACTTCAAATAATCGTTTGAAATTATGGTATAAAGAAATTTTCCGGGGCGCTAATAACGATTTTTAGATTTGTAATTTGTGATCTTTAAAATCCCCCCCTTCCCAGTTTCAGCCTGATCAATTAACTTTTTACAGTTTGGTCGGTCATCCTGAATTCGTCATATTGAATTTTCATAATCCACATCAGATTCGTAATCAACGACCCTGAAAATCCCCCGGCAAAGAATTTCAGCTGTTTTCTATGTATAGAAGAATGATATGCTTCAACTGGTTAACCAGTACTCAGTGAACTGAATGCAACTATTAAATAGATTTTCAGTATAATTTTTTAATCTATTCATAGTTATCATAAATTAATTCAGTACAATAATTACAAATCCGAACGCCCAAAATTTCATGTTTGACGCCCATCTTTATTATGACTTTATTTTGCTTGTCTTAAACAATAATCAATATAACATATTGTCATGCGTCAGGGTCAACGTTCTCGATTATTTTAGTTAATGTGGAAAAAGCTTACAGTTAATTAATGCAATTGCATGTTCTCCTGTTTTATGTTCCTCAATACATTCATTAGTCCGTGATATATGTTGATTTGCCCACCCTTGATACTCCTGAAAGCCCTGCCTAGTAGTTCATTGTAGTTTAAAATTCCATATTGGTCAAATTTCACATCGTAAACCCTTAAAAGTCGTTTCTGAAAAAGTTTATCTTCCCATTTTTAAAGTCAATCACAATCGAAAATGTTATTCGTGAGCAACTACACTTTCCGCCCTATTTACAAATTCGCAATAATCCCATATGCCATAACGTTGTCTTTCATTTTGAAGCCTCCATTATTCGACCAAAAAAATCCCTGCGAATTTTTCCATCGAATGCCGAGTAGAACCTTCGCTCCCCGCACGGCGACGAGCAGACTCTGAATGCTCTCGAGCTTCTTGAAGGCCCTTGAAACTTGTTTTTCTACAGAGAAAATAAAATCAATATTCGGGACCCTTCGCGCACTGGGGGTTAGACTCAATGAATAGATAAGAAAAAGAACGGGCGCACACGCTCTATGGGAGTGGGATACTTTTTTTCTCCTCTTGGTGATGAAGTAGTAAATGCTTCGCATTTTGACGATGTTCGATTTTTATTAAGCAAATTCCAACTCGAATTTTTATTATTTAAAATAATTACGGTACTACAACATTTTTGTATTTCATGCACCATGCGATTGTAAGTAATACATGTAAAACTTTCGGAAATACGCGCATTTAGGAGAGCTTTAGAATGATTTAAACAAATTTTAAACCTAATAAACAAGTAGGTTCTACATTTGTCTCCAAATTGACCTCGTTATTAAAAGAGCATTTTAACATGTTTTTCAACGAAAGTCAATTAAATGGTAACTATTATCATAAGGGGTTATACTATGGACTGCTGATAAAGTAGGAATTTTCGCTCAGAATCGTAAATTGAAAATGTCTCAATCAATGTTACAAAAAAAGTGTGAGTCGCCATACATAGTAAATAGAATTATTTTTACCGAGACCGAATATGAAATATTAATGCAGACACTTTTAATTTACGATGAAATGTATTTTTAGTGTAAATGCCTACCTTATCAACAGACCACTTTAGAATTGTGGTAATTATATAATACTAAATATAATGATGAAAGAGGTTTACATATATTTCCAATTTGGAGTTTGAAAAAAAAATTTTAAATTTAACATCTGCATGCGGAGTTCTTGTTCAAACTCCATGTTAACATTTAACTTTAATCTTTTTTATAATATATGTTATTACTTTCGTATTAAATCTATTGGTTTTCTCAAATACACGCTTTTAAAAGTATCCGCGTGAAGTAAGCATCAATTATAACATCGTCGACAGAAGGTTCGATTTCCTTTACATCAATAGAAATATTTCGTCACCTTTACGAATATTTGAGTATTCGAACAAAACTACTAATATACGAACGGTGAATATTTGTGTATTTAATGGTATTTGCATAACAATTTTCGAAATAACGATATATTTTTTATAAAACTTTGTTTTCTTGAAGTCGCCAATGCATTTCGTCGGTGTTGTAAACAAACGGTACTATTTCGCGATAAAGAAGGTACTATTAAATAAATAATATATATAATAAATATATAAGTCATACGGCAGTAATTTAATATGAGAGAATATAATTCAGTAATGAAATCCAGAAATCTAAATATATACATAACACATTGTAAATTCTAAAACATTAAAAGTAAGATGTCGTGATTTAATTATTCAGGTGTACCAGTAATGAAGGGCATTAACAGTTAAAAAAAGATGAATGATTCTTCAATCTTCATAAATATTTTTATTTCAAACAATGGTTACAAAAGTATTTATTATCTGATCATTGGATCAGGTGATAACTATCAATTAATTTCATAATCATGGGTTGAATCTCCTAACTTCTTAAGGCAATAAACTTTAAAACGAAAAATTACTCAAACAGTTCTTTATTTAAGATTTCATTGTTTCTTTTGGTTATTGTATCGCAAAACATGATTTCCTGTACCAATGACGACAGTAGAAATCATTTCTAACTAAATATTGATCATGCCGGGTATGACTCAGCAGTTATAAGGCACGCCTTGTTCAGAGCACCATAATAATACCTGGTCATTGCCTGACCAACTCATACATCAGAGATAATTTCATGCCTGAAAATACATTAGAGGTGGATGTATGTCGTTTGATCTGATCAGGGCCTCATGTGAGGGATCTGGACAGGTATTCTTCAGGCTCCACTAATATTTTTCTTGACTAACGCATTGTTTACATGTCAAACTTACAAATGGAAATATTTTATTGTAACACTTCATTAAATATCGTTGATTTACTTATTCAATTTGTGAGAAACTGGTTGTGACGTAATCATTAGGCAACAACTTCGATTACCAGATTTATGATCAAGAATCATATTCTGAACTCCTCATGAAGCATACGTTATTGAAACTTTCTCAGGGCCTGAAAAGGTAGTAATCTGGTGTACTTGTTCAAACGTGCTTTATTAGTGACGTAAAAAGGAAAAAGGAAAGGAATTATCCCCCGCTTTAATGACATTTTTTAGCCGATTCGCGGGTCGGCTCTCGGGTGGATTGGTCGGATAGACTTTCAAAGACATTACAAGACAATCCTTTTTTTTTTTTTTTTTTTAGACAAACACAAGGATCACCCACCCAGAGCCAGTCCCCCCATTACTGCGCCCCGTAGAGCGACTTGACCCCTCTGTATCGCACGGGGTCTGGGAAAACTACGGAAAACCCAGACAGATACAGTCGACGAACTACTTTATCATCAGAGTATACCCTCTGATGGTAAAGCAGCCGTGTCTCCCACTCAGCAATCGGCCTGCTATCTTTGCCGTAGAGGGCGCAACGCTAGTTTTTTTATTTTTCATAGTCATCCTTCCAAGTATGGATCCCTATCAGGAACCTTTCACTTGAAAGAGCGACTGTGCGTCGCACCGACCACTGGGCAATTGCTGTTGGTTGCATTATTAGTGACGTGTGATAGAGGACACGATGATCAACATTTAGGAAACCTAAAATCCTTTCTGTTCGAGGTTCATATATACTTATATAATGCCGTAAAGAATGTCGCATTGCTAGGATATCTTATAACGATTTATAAATTTGCATACTATATCTACCACAATTAAATCCAAATGTAATATTCACAGTAAAAAAATTGTACCAAAAAATGATATTCCATTTAAAAAAAAAATAGTATTTACGGTGTCTTTTTAACCAATATTTTATTGATTGGCAAATAGGGATAAAGGGGAATATCATTAAAAGTCACGCTGATGGGAATATTCAATGAATGGAGAAAATTACTTGAAAACAGCCTGTTTTTCATTTCAACAATTTTTGAAAAAGCACTGAAGTAAATCTATCAATTATTGTGCGCTGGTGTCCCCAGCCTGTTCGGATGAGGATCGTGCGTGGAAATACGCTTTTTTCCGATACACCCCCGAGGATCAATCTAGTTGATTGCAATTGGGCCTGGGGATTCGGTGAAATTTAAAATTGGTTTTTGGGAAATTGCATCTCCCCGCGCAAGTTAGTGGCACCGGCAGGTCTGATAGCGTAGCTCATCGTTCGGGTTCGCTCGTACTCCACCATTCCATACCAGACCTCCGCGATGCAGCGGTGCGGCCAGAGGTTCAAGTTTAATGAATACCCTGTAAAATAATGACCAGAGCGATCCAATTCGCGAGAGCGGAGATTCTCAAATGACGACTGGTGAGTTTTGTTCAGTGCATCAGTTTCGAATTTTCCTGGATTACTCAGTAACACGTACGGATTTACGCGATTGGTTTATTGAATTACCGATAACGACGCCTAGATTCTGAATCTATCACCTCAGGTACCCGACAATAACAGTATTTGTTCTGGCATGATTTCCAGTCACCTTTCCAAAGTTATTTTTTATATTTTAGCAGTTTTATTTAAGGGGAGTTATTTCCAGCGTATTAGTTACACTTTTGTAACTTTGCTAAATGTGAGTTTTCGCGAACCATTTAGGATGTAAAATACGTGATAGGACCAGGAATCAGGAGGAACAGCCAATCCGAGTAAAAAAAATGTCTCGCAATAGTATCTCATCAAGTCTCGCGAATATGTCTCCTGAAAGTATCGCTAAACAGCAAGCCCGATACTTTAAGCGATACTTGATGCCTCATGGATCGAAAAGTATCGCTGGTATCGTAAAAGTATTGCACAATTATATCAGATATAAAATAAACTTAAAAAATAAATTAATTAAAAACATTTCATAATTTAAATTACATATGTATTTGTTATTTTCGGTCTAAATGAATAAAATCAACAAAGTCTAAATCATATCTGAAAACATCATTCTTAAATATTGCATTATTGTTCTCTGAATTCTACTCTCTATATATTGGTTGAAAGTTGTTTAACTAAAAGAGTGTTGAATATTTCATGGCAATCGATGGGACAGAATAGTACATTGTGTACCCAGGGAAAAATGACAGCGATTAAAACAACCCGAGTAGAAATTTAATAAGCCTCTGATCATCAGGGCCCACTCCCGGAGCGCGAAGTTGTCGGCCAGAAACTCGTCGTAATGGCTCTTGTTTTGACCATGATACTCTTTTTTTTGTCGACTCTCAGAAATTAACGATATTGCAAAGCACGCGAAAATCGTTTACTAAAGGTATGTAATAGCAACGAACTTAAGACTAGAATACCACCAACAAATGTACAATTTTTTGGCTTCCTTCGCATCGAGGCTTCAAAGGAAATGAGGAGGCTGACCTCTTTAGTCAAACTAGCGACAAGTATGACAAGCCTGAGTGAACTGCATATTTCTTTCATGGATGTGCGAGAATTATTTAATAAAACAGCCAAACAAAATGCATGCGCGCATGTAATGGAGTAAGGTTTCGTTACAGGTACATATAGAGTATTTCAAATTCTTCGATATCAAAAACTCTAAACCATTGTTCGCGCACAAACAGTTATCCCACGAATTTATTGTAATGGTTAACGCAGATGTCGAGTGAATCACTACCACCTTCCGGTCTCTCTTGCACGCGAACATATAATCAGTGACCCAAAGTGCATATGGGGTTCTGAATATGAAGACAAAAATCATGTGATATGGTAATGCAACCTGGATGCCGAACATCAGACAGTACTGTTCAAAAACCCTCTTGAGACTATAATATCCATCTCCATAAAAATGAATTTTTGTGTAAACCTAATGTGATAGTGTTGCGACACGTTCATGCATTTCTTAAAAAACATCAAATGTATAGAACATCTTCAAGCGTATACTAATGCAACTAATAATATGTAGGTATGTAATATATGGAGCATGTATATGGAGCTAAATGTGTAGCCAAATAAACCTTAGAATGGTTTCAAGAAACACAATAAATCTGCATTCGGTTAGTGCGAAAGATTTAAACTTTAATAATTGAAAAATTAGAAAATGCATTAATTATCATTTATCGCTGTAAAATCTCTGAGAAAGCATCGAATGATAACACAAGACCACAAAATAATTTCTAGAGAGATAACTTGAATCAAAGATAATGGATCTTATAGATTTTTTATCGCAGAAAACGAATCCGTTGTTCGATTTGACCCATCTCATCAAGATGTTTAGTTGTCGGATCCGAAAAATATTTAATAATATCCTTTTTGGCAATGTGAGGTTGCGATATGTGAAAAATCTGAAAGGATGGGTCAAATTGGACTATAAATTCGTTTTCAGCGACCCAACATCTATAAGATCTCCTACTTCGGATTTAGAAACAGTAAAATGAAGAAAAATTCAATTTTGTCGATTACAATGCTATCTATCGGGAAAAGGGGAAAATGTTTTATTTCCTCCTATCCAGGGGATTATACGCAATTATTTTTATCCAAAGAATCTGAATATACAATAAAAATAGGAGTTTCCAAATTAAGATTTCGAACTTGGCCCCCTTCACCTCTCCTGAAAATTTAAAATCCGATTTTAATATCAGTTTATGTACTCTTTAGAATGCTTAAATTTTGAATTATAACATTTTTTCGAGAGATTTGAAAGTTTTTAAAAACTGGATTAGATTAATAATTAATAACTTTATTGTTTACTGAGATATATGACTCGTTCTTTCTTAATTAGATGCGGAAAACTAATGATCAATTTCTTATTTTATTATTATTTTTTAAATCTTCAAAAAATGACTATGTTATAGCGCGCTGAAATAAAGAAGATGACCACGCACTAACCAGTGCTGTCTATACAGTATTCAGTCCTGTTTCTTTCTTTCCATATGTGTGTTGGGTCTATTAGCATGCTTATGAGTTGCATGTTTATTTGCATGTTTACGAGTTTTATGCTTAAATATAACACAAATCATATATTTAAAGATATATAAATCAGTATGAAATGAAAATAATTTTTAGGAAGGTTATATCGCGATTCAATACATTTACTAAAATTGTCAACTACGTACACCTTTGTGACATTATCGTGCAATTTCCTCATATAATGGTGCGTTTTGTCTGTTTCTATGTTCGCAGTCCTTCAGTTCTCGCTCATCATGGATATTAAACCTAACTGCGTCTCTCTTTCTCTCAAGCTTAACATTCGTGACTATCTAGAGTGTCCGACATACGTGAAACGGAGGTACTAAAATGAAAGACACAGCTTACTTGTTACTTTTACTCACAGGTGTGGCTGCGGCCATGGAATCTCGTACTGTGTAGTTACGAGTCGAGCAAACAAGCTACGCTGTCTAGCAAAGGACCTATTCACGAATTCTACAGATAACACAAGGTTCGCAAGGCGCATTTATTTTTCTACTTTATTATTTTTTTCAAAGACGCTCATTATATGTCTCTTTTGTTTAATCTTGTTTCAGTGTAGTAACACGACAGCTATTGTCATGCCCAAAATGCACTTAATCGTTGTTTTCGGTCATCTTGTGTTCTTTCTAGTTGCTCCTCCTGAAACTAGCATTCCAGAGCATTATTGTGTTCGAAGCAAAGAACTTCATTTAGATCACAGAAGTTGTTGTATATTTAAACTTGGCACTTAATGAAGAAATATTCATTGCAATAATAAATATTTTGGATTGTAATTTGAAATAATCAAAATATAAATTTCTACACGCCCAATAAAAGTTATTTATTATTTTTTTTTTAATTTGATTTAAATCAATAAAAAACATAGCTGGTTTTTCATATTTTATTTTTATATACGATGTTTTTACTAATTGCATTAAGTAATTTAAAAGTTGATACATATTTTTCAGTAATGTTTAGTAAATCTGTTTAGTCAAAGTAAATCACCCGGTAGATTTTGCGTTCCAGTTCCCTTTCATCTACGGCATGTAGATCGGGAAGGTTTTTAATACACGGAGAAAGCCAGGAGGTAGGCATGTCTCATAAATACAGTTTATCCGGTGGCGCGCCCATCTACGCTCATTATTCCGAAATATCTCACTCCACCACCATCCACGGACACCATCATCACCCCACACAGCTTGAGATTATAGAAAAATCTTATCTCGAGAAAGGACGGTCCGAAGGGTGGAGAGAGACAAACCAAGAAACGTTAATTGTCCAATAAAGCAGAGTTACGACTGGCAAAAATGTGTCGTTAGTGACGCCGTAAGGAAGGCTGAAAATCATACCGGGCTACGTATTTCCCTTAAATGTGCCACTTCGGGTGTTATTTAAGTCACAACGTTGGAGAGAAAAATTTCATTCCATATTTATGCTCAGTATTTGGAGCGGAAATTATACAATGCATTTCATGGCGTGGATTAAAAGCAAAGTAATATATTTTCTAAACCTAATTTTGACTAACTAATTTGTTTCTCCATGTTTCTAAAAATATACTTCATATGAGAAAATAGTATATGGATTAAAGTACCTTAATGGAAATTAATGAAATTAATAAAATAATTAAATAAAATCACCTTCTTTAAGCAGAGTATTTTTACTGATCGAAAATAATTATAGATACAATGCTTTAGAAATAAGAATATGGCATTATCAATATTCATGTACGCTCATCTGAATGTAGCAGTGTGTCGAATGGTACTCAACTACACCGAAGCCATAATGTAATCGAGTAGAATACATCTGAATCTCATTAAAATCTTGTTACGATTTTATCAAATGTTATTGAAGGTTATCAAACCAAACATAGCATGAATGATAAATGAGAAATTCTAATACGCGATAAAAGTTAGGCTGATTATTTTGTTGAATATAAGTTTAATCAAGTCTGTGATGTGTTTAATAATTTGTGTGTAAACTGATCCTCATTTGAACTGTGTAATTATTATTAAGCAAGGTTTAAAAATTCTAAATTATTATTTAAGCATCCTATATTACAGCGCTAATATCTAATTTTCAAAAGTTTACGTCTAAACAACCGACGAAAAAATGATTGTACTGACTTCACAATTCAAAACTTTTTAGAATTAAAGTATTTTTGAATGACATTTTCTGTGTTATACGTTGAAGGTTGTAATGTCATAGAAAAAAATAAGGCACTTCTGTACCTTTTAAGAACAGTATTTATATTTATGAATAAAATACATAGATTTTCCTATTAAATTAAATTCAGAAAATATATTTAGTTTATCAATTTACTTTATAAATTCAAGTTGTACATTTAAGAAATAATTTTATTTTATTATATTTCATATGCCAATTAAAAATTTAATAAATTTTAACTCTCCGCACAAAAACATTCCGTGTTCATAGAGATTCTCAAGATGGATAAGTCAAGATGGGTGAAATATTCTGCCAATAAATGTTGCGTATGCATAAAACACAAATAAAAAAAAAACAGTCCTCCAAAAACCCTCTAGAAAACCACTCTCCTGTGTGACGTCGTCGAGTATACTAGCCCTTGTCTGACAGAGTAATTTGCTACAATCTGTTGTGCTTGAATGTATCCATTGCTTTTATTATCGGCGATAAGGAACTAATAAATAGAAATATTCAACTTCAAACTTATCGTGGAGGCTGTATAGTACCCGTATAGTGACCTCTGAAAGCATGTACTATATTTTGAGTATCGATTATTTCAGAATTGGAGAACGTAAAATATAAGATGAAACCTAGAG
Source organism: Trichopria drosophilae (assembly GCA_030407085.1). Lineage (NCBI taxonomy): Eukaryota > Metazoa > Arthropoda > Insecta > Hymenoptera > Diapriidae > Trichopria > Trichopria drosophilae. Next base: position 62,085,948 of record CM059586.1, on the reverse strand, counting down.
ATGAGCTTTTTTTCAAAATATATGAACAAAATTAATCAGAATTCAGGGCAGTTTGTATTAGCATATTGATTTTTATGTTCAAGTAAACATATTAACAGTAGAATTTATATAAATAATGCGGAATAATTTTAGTTATTTTCAATATACAGTTTTGAGAAACTTTCGGAATTAATTATATTATTTGTAAAATTAATATTTCAACAGTTTTTTACAATATCCCGTGAAAAACTAACTAAATTTTTACTCGTGTGCTACTTATTATTCACTAAAACATTATTAAAAAGAATGTCTTAATAGATATTCTGAGACATTTGAGGCCATTTCTTTTATTTGTTTTTCCATTTTTGGTGAAGTATTTTACCTACATATTGGACATATTAGTTGTAATGAAATTCTGAGACTGCATTCTTACTAATTTCGGTATATAATTGATGGTCCCAGTCAAATAAGAAAGGAGAAACATATAAAAGTTTATATTGACATTATAGACGTAATTGGATAACTTTCAGAGCTCTTGCATTTTCAATCGCAATATACCAGCAATTTTACGTTATCATCCTATATAGTAATGTTATTTTCTGCTCACTGTTGACTATATAAAATGGTTACTGGAGAAGACAATTCTTTGATCAATAATTTTGTTATTACAATTTGCCAATGCATATCAGTGCAAGCTAAACTATATCACTCATTGGGGCATAGAAAATGTCTTGCACAATATTATTTTGATTGCATCTTTAAAACGTTTAAACAATGAAACGTCGACATTTCATAGAGAACGATAACGTTTTTTGTTTGGTGACTAATTTATTAAGTTCACATAATTAGCTTCGTAGAAATCGGTTTTTGTTTTGGCGAGTGAACATTTTTAGTTTCGTATTTGAACCAAATCGATTTAAAAATTCAATGAACCATCGTAGAAAAAAATCGAAAACTGACAAACTCTATATTCATTCAAGTTTGATATCTACGTTTCGACCGTCTACCCTAATGCATTTATCATTTTGTATTTTCGAATTGCAACTTTAGATTTGTAACCAGACTAGAAACCATTATCTACCAAGATTTGTACACAAATCCAAATCGAGAAAAATGAATGTATCCGGAGGTCATGTCAAGTAGGATTCGGACAATTGCTATTTGAGACATTTATAAAACATTTATTTCATACTGCCAATCTAACAAAACTGCTTACAAGTTCTACGAAGCTAAAAGCAACGATGTCTTCACTTAACATAATTATAATATTTATTTACATTTCCCTACTGGACTTACAAAATATTATGCAAAAATATCGGACTTTTGTAACCCTAGTCGAAACCAAACCATTTATTGGGTAAATACACTGAGAGAACTGTATGTTTGTGCCTACTATACCATGCTATACTATATTGAATATTTGGAAACGTACTATTTTAAATATTAACATACGAAATTTTACATAGAATATAGGTATTTTTACTGCGAATAAGATTTGCGTGAAATATGTGTTACATTTGCGGTTAATCTTAAATCTTTTCGGTAAAATTCCATATATTCATCACAAACATAGTGTAAGTTTTGCTTGTCATTATTTAACTCATTGACATAACCTCCTCGCCATTGACGCCCTTCATAAATAATTCTGATATTGCTCCGCTTATACTAATCATTCTCGTCGTTGTTGACGTCATCATAGACGGCATACTCGTCATCGCCTAACTCCAGGCGTCGTCATCGTCGTCACCCATGTTGATGGCTTATAGTGAACGTCAACATTTCCAAAAGGTGTTTTCCTATACAGAATGACAGTCTTCCTATTCAAAGATTTACCACACATATCGGTATGTTTGTGACAAACTTATGGCATGTTGGAAATGCTTAAGAATTCGGTATATTTGTGGTGAACATACGTAAAATTAACGCAAACATCTAAATTCTGGAGCTTTATGGTACTGACATACATTTCTCTCAGTGTATTAGACAATTTACATATTTACTATCTTAAATGTATAAGGGAATGGATGGTATAAGAAAAAATGGATCGATTTCTACCAGGGAACGTTCAGATTTTAAATAAAAGAATGTGTTGACTATGAATTTTATTTTCGATTAAAACCTGATAATTATAATCATGATTTCGAAGCTTGATTAAACGCCTCTAAAGGATGTAGACGGTGCACTTTAGTATTAAGCAAAGTAACATAATCATCGGTGAATATTCCGGGTATGGCAAGATATAAGCATTAGAAAAAAGGTGTGGAAGACGGAAGAAGCTCTCTTGTCGTACAAAATGAATGTAGTTTCTTCATTCTAGGAGGAGCGAGCGGAACGCACGGGACTCTCGGGAGCGAGATTGTGCGGGATTATGATTATCCTGCGGAGGAAGGAGTGATTTATCCTGTCGCCGTCCTCATTACCGCCTCTGCTGGTTATACAACCCAACCTGCGGCCGCACCCTAGATCGCGGCTCCCGTAGACAGAAAGTCTATTTTTTCTGATGTAGATTTACCCTATTTTAAAATTTATTAACGTGTCGAGCATTTTTATAAGGACTGAATTTTATTATATATACAAAGCCTTAGTTAAGTACGAAGCCCCCAGATTAATTATACAAATAAAATGTGCAAATAATGAAATTCAACGGAATTCAGAGACGAGTTGACATCAATCCATTACTGTACATAATTTTGTCTTGTTCAGCAGAACTTTTGTGTATTCACCAAAAATTATATAGCTTTATATTAAATTGTTAAATTACGATAAAAAAATTAATTTCTAAAAATGTCAAGTCTTATGTATGGGCATACTTTTTAAGTTTAAGATTGCAGGTAAGTTTAAATATAATCAAATATTAATCTAACGATCTTAATCTGGTTGAAATTATGTTCAGCAGATTCATCCAAAACTAATTATTCGAAATAATTCTCATACCTGGGTAAATTTTAATTACTCCCAATGAAAGTATACAAAATTTTTAATAAATTTTTATAGTGTGTATTTCATAAAATTTGTGCGAACTTTCTTAAAATTTAAATTTAAAAGTCATAGTTATTGAAGGTATTCGTTACTAATAGAAATAGAGTTTTTATCTTCAAGTTTGATTAATATGAGATATAAAGAACTGAAAATATTAAAAAGTGTAACACTATACTACATTGTAAATCTATCCGCGATTTCGTTAATATGTGTTCGTCTTATGCAAACGTTGACAATGAGATATCATTTTCAGATTGTGTCAGTCATATTTGGAATCGTTATATTGTTAGAAAAGGCGCAACGTCTTGACGTTTAAGCGTATATTATAATGTCATCGCTGTCGTCGCACGTGTCTTGTCGACAATGAACTGTACATGTATTGCATTCACTTAAAACTCCTGTTAGGCGCCAGAAACTCGATATTTTAAAATGATGTGGGATGTCAAAAACAGAGCTAATATTATCTGATAATGGCATCAAAATAAATCTCTCAAAACTAAAAAATGCGAGTGAGTATACATGTTTGAACTATTTCCTCAAATATTAAAAATACGTATACATATTTATCTTTGGTATCTCATTAAGTAAATTGATGTGATTTCATTTCTTTGAATCTGTGTACTATGGACACATTTTTACGTTTCATTACAAAAATGGTTCTCTTTTGGAGTATTTTAGTTTACCCTTATAAAATGGCAAGTTTTGCGATATACATTCTAAATATCAAAGCAACTATTATTTAAAGATCTTATCGTAGAAATGTGTACAGATCCTAAAATGTAGTTTATGTACAATTCGATTGGGTAGCTCACTAGTGGCGGCTTACCTAGCGGTATTTTTATGAACACTACCTGTAAGGGGGATCATACTGTCAAATCCATTTGAACGTATTTAGAAGCTTGAATGTTTCCGCCCTTTCTCTCTGCTAGTGTTCACAAAAATTCCAGGTAAGTAGTCACGATGACCTAACCAAGCGAATAGGTGGATGTCAGCCTATATACAATACCTCCTGTACGAAAATCAGTAGAAAAGGCCCGTACAAAGTACACAAAATACAAGAATTGATCGTAATGGGCCACTAATTTGATATTTGTCACATGGAAGGACTCTTATACCAATATTCAAAAGGTATAAAAATGATAGGACACAAAATGTCCGGCGATTTGCCTTGGATTTTGTCCTGCCCTAGAAAGGTTGAAAACAAAATAGAATATGACTGTACTTCCGAAAAGGTAACAATTTTTATAATAACTATAATGGTTTTCTATGTGTTTTTTTGTTTTGAAAACTGATTAAGAATTTCAAAATGAAGGTTGGTGACAAGGTAGCGTTCAAGGTCAAAACTTTTTTTAGAAAAACAAATCGGATAAAAATTGCTCCCAACAAAATTTCTCCACAGAAACTGAACTATGCATTTTAACCGTAGTGCGAACGGTTGTGTCATAAATGAAGGTGAAACATGGAAATAATCGGTTTGGCGAGTCTGATTTCAGCCTATTCCAGCCATTAGTGTGGTTCATAATTTGCATTGCAATAATTTATATAATTTGCAATAAATGCATGAACCCAAGTATTACATGGGTTGCATTATAACCCACACCTGCATTGTTGAAGATAATTAATTAAAAGTATAATTACTAGAAAAAAAAATTGAATACGAATATCTTGAAAGTAGGAGCAGCTACGATTTAGTTCTTTATTGATTTTGAACCTATAAAGCTAGTAGAAATAACCTATGAAAACCGATTTTGGGTTTATTTTAATCAAAATTTTCCTTGCTTCAGGAGCGGTGTGATACTACGATGTTACGTTTCGAAGTCGGTAACAAATACATCGAAAAATAAAATATTGCTAGATTATTTTCGATAAATGCATGATCTATTCGGTTTTATCCAAACCTACATCATCCTTTTCATGCAGGGTCAATTAATTCCAGAACGAGTAGCTAATATTGAACAAATGGATGTCACATACGCAACTACAAAATGTTAAATTTTTTGTTCAGGATGACATAAATAGCTTCCTGCACGCTTTCCTCAGGAAGTGCGATTCGTTGGTTTTAAAAAAAAAAAAACAACATTCGAAGCTCGCCGAAAAATAGGAAACGAGTTAAGGGGGTGTCGGGCGACGAACGCGGCTTACGCTCGCGAGAGAAGGGCATAAATATACGGCATTATTCTCCGTAGCTGGCCGCTCGCTCGGTCGGCCGTCTGCTTGATTTATAGGCACGGCTTGTGAACACGGCTGCCGGTATTTTTATTTAAATTTAATACACTCCACTTCGTGCGTGGGGGTGTATTAGACAGCAACGGCGCGGCCGGGTAGCAGGAAAAAGTCGCGCCTTTGAATTCAATGCGACGATTCGGCACATATTACAGCCACGTGTGCGAATCGTACGCGTATGCGTGCACACAAGAGACAGGCGACTTTTTTCTATGTCAATAACTCAAAATCGTAAATTCGTAGTAAAAGATCTCGGCAACCGAGCGCCCCTCGTCTCGCCTCGCGCGAAAGTCAACGCCGTGAATTCCGATAAAAATGGATTCTCCCTGATAAAAAGGAATCTTTATTGTTCTCCGCGCAAAAGCCGTGGATGTCTGCATAAATAGTGGTTATTACTTTGCGGTAGGTGTTGGTGACTGAAATTTTATACATAATTTTATTTAATACAGAATTATTCAAATTTATATCAAAAGTTATAAATTTTGAAAGCTTCCATTATTCTTTATAAAAATATCGTAAATTCATTAAAAAACATCAGGTATTCACTTTTTCATAGTATACTTATTAATGGTTGAAATAATTTGTTAAATAATTTGTGCGTGAAAAATCCCTCGAAAGGTTTCATAATGAATTGAGATTAAGTTCAGCGATACATAACATTAATTTTTAGGCTTACAATTAGTTGACATGTTTATAGCACGCTATTATTAATTACATTGATATAGTTAACGCCTTAGATGCGATAGTTTGAGAATTTCTAAATATTTCAAACACCTTGTGTCGTAATCACTCGCATTCTTAAAATGCTAGGCCCTGTCGAAACATTTACCTGATGGAATTAACAACGCAAAAAAAAAAGAAGTAAAAAGAAAAAATGGAAAAAAATCCTTAATAAAATTTCGATTTAACAGTTACTTGGAACGGACTGGTATATGAATATGATTTGTTAGCATGAAAATATATAACTTCTTTTCCTAAATGAATACAATATTTCGACGGGGCCTATAGCGTTTTGAGAATCCGAGTGATTACGACGCAAGGTGTTTTAAATATTTAGAAACTGCCAAACTATAACATTTTAACATCTAATGCAAAATTGTAGATATGATGCCGTTAACTATATTACTTTTTAATTACACCTACGTTAAGTTTGTATTTATTAATTACATTGACTTTACTAACAAAATCATAACTTCAAGATGGGTGTTTAATACTGGTATACAAAATTCTTAGTTCACCGTTGTTTTTGGTCGTATACTGAAATATTTTGTATATGTGGAAATTTTTCGTACTAGTTGATAATATAAATATAAATAAGTGATTTTTAAACGTGATTCTATTGATCGTTTCGTATTTAACTGAAACGCTGAAACACTGAAACACTTAAAATTTAAGTGTTTCAGTCAAGTAGTTAAACTTATTAATGAAATCCATTTTGATTTTTTTTCTATGAAAGCATCGAGAAGGTTCAAATATTTTTTAATGCGAAATGAAAATGGAGAAAACGTAAAATGATATCTTTTCGGATAACTTGTGCATTGCTGTAAAAATAATCGTATACAGTTAAATAAAAAAAATTAGATTATCTTATCTTTTTATTGAAATAAGATTTCTATTTTCCTTGGGGACTAATATGCCATAAAATTGAGGTTACTATAATTTATTGTACGCAAACAAAAACTGAAAAATCACCAGATGGCCGTAATTCGCCTTTCTCTCTTAATGAATTATTTCTGTAATAAATAAGGCAATAATAGTTCCGTTTAATATTTTCTGATCGGTAAATACGCAGTAGAGTATATAACCTTAAATAAACTTTTACAGTTACATTGTCACTTTAAATGTTCGTGAATAAAATAGTTATTGTACGGTATCTCGACCGGAATTAAATATTTGCGCCAGATTTTGACACATTGTCGGGTCTATTAGGATTCCGTATCCGGCTCCGCAAGTTTGGTAATTTTATATATTCAGAGGTACATATTTTACAGTCGAGGCGACTCCTTTATGCGTGTTAAAAATGTTAATTTATAGTTAAATTAGATACGAATTTTTTTGTAAAAAATTATAAATACTACTATTAGCACACGTTTATTAATGTATTTTAATAATTATTAAGAATTTAGTTTAGTTTGAACTAGGTTACGTAATCTTAAATATAAATATTGAATAATGACTATATTTTTCAATTAATTATCCCGTCATTTATAATTTAAGATAAATAAACGGGAATGCCGCAGAAGTTTGTCCCAAGGAGGGGGGGGGGGAGGCTTAATCTCGCAACGTTATCGACTATAAACGCTTCTTTATAATTGCGCCTTAACCCATTCCGGCACACATTTTTCTGATGAACCATTTTTCATAAAACTGGGAACTCTGAGTTTTTTGGGGTCGCTGATTACGGATCTGAACTCAGATTTTGAGAATTCAAAATGGCAGATCCAAGATGGTCCAAAACCCCCTAGTACCTGGTTTTATCTCGATCAGGTAATTTTTTTCTGTTTTTATCGGCCATGTTGAATTTTTAAAATCTGAGTTCAGATTCCTAATCAGCGACCTCAAAAACCCTATAATACCCAGTTTCACCGCGATCCGGTAATTTTTTCATTTTTGGCTGGCCATGTTGAATCCGACATTTTGAATGTTCATAATCTGAGTTTAAATGCCTAATCAGCGACCTCAAAACCCCCTAATATCCAGTTTCGGGATTTGAACTCGGAACCTTCCGATTGCCGAATGCTCTGCCAACTTAGTTGGTACATAAATTTGCACAAATGTCTGAACTGTACAGATTAGTTTCTGACTTCTGGAGTACAAATGTTGAAATAAAAAATGCAATTAACTTCTTTCGTTCAGCATACGACGTTGTAATTATTTGTTATAATACTATAATGCCTTAATTCAATAATTTTAAATGTTTTTATATAAACAGTTTTTTTATTGTCACAGAGATTTAAAAAAAAAAGATATTTTAACATATTACTTATATTGAATACGAATGGTATACGTTTTTAAAAATAGAGACTTTCTAGAATCCTTTTCTACGCAATATAACTTCGTAACTTTAATCTTTCCTGATATTTTACCGTCACGATTTTTGGGAATATAATATCGGTGGACCCTCCTAGTGTTTCAAAATAGCCCTAATTTTTACATTAATTTTAACAATTCAAGGATTATTCTGGATGGTATTATCAATTCCTTGTCCACACCCCTATTAACTGGCCAGAATATTATTTTTTATGTGAAAACTGACTGGTCCCGACTGAAAGTGATCAAGAGCTTATGTTAGAACCGTATAATGTCCCTAATTAGCGAAGTCATAATAAGTTACGATGAGGAGCCCAAACGGACATCAGGATGCCCCGACACAATTTTCAATACTCCAGGCTGCGTTCAGGCATCTTTATCAGGTCCGGACCCGTTCCTGGCTAAGCCCCGACCCGATCTTCCTGATCAGATCTTGACCAGGCTCTACTAGCAACTTTACTTGTCAGATAGTATCTGAATCAACATTGATCGTACACTGTCTTGCGTAGCACATTACCTATAGCATTTCCGATCTAACCCAAATTACAAAAAAAAAGGTTTTAATTTAATCTTCCCGCGTTCAAGTTACTTTTCAATCGTATAGGAACAATGTCATTTGGACGACCATATAGTCGTTCTAGTGCGCATGAGGGTTACAAGTATGGAGCTGCTTTTATTTTCAACTAATCAGGCGCGTAACGTTGTGGTCAGGCTCTGATCAGGGCCTTAATATGTTTCTACTCGGGTATTTCTTTTTAATATTTATGATGCAAGAGGAGGAAAAAATTACATTATTTTAAAAGGCTTAAGATTTAAAATATTTGATGTGAAAAGAGAAGGGTGTCTAGAAATATACATTTACAGCACAAAATGCCGCATATCAATTTCTACGAGGATCTGCTAACGTTTTCTTTTTTTAAACCGCCATATTGGATCCACCATTTTTAATTTCGAGAATCTGACACCAGATTTATATTCAGCGATCCTAAGAACCATGAATTTTATGTAATTAGTAATTATTACCTTAACTATGTGACTCATAAAGGTTACGACATGTGTCCGGAAATACTTGCCATGATTTTGAAAATACAAAAAATTGCCAAGATCAATTAACTCCAAAATACACAATCAATGTTTTGATGTACATATGTATGAATTTCAGTATCTAAAATATTTATTTTTCTTTAGAATTTGTCATGGATTACTAATCAAACAATTGTATACAATACTTAAGTGCCCGAGGCTATTGGACTTTCCCCTTCATGTTTTAGAATCTTGATTAATTTCATTTCTAAATTCATGTCAAATTCTATGATTTATATATTCTCGTTGAAATGCAGAGAATTAAATTTCATAAAGTTTTAATTGTTACTAGCACAGCACAATCAATTACAAGAGACGGTGAAGTATTAAGTCTCTCCAAAATAGCCTTTTACTACTTATTGCCGATTTAACACATTTCATGAGTGTTTGATGATTCATTGTAGCAATTCCAGCATAATGAATTGAAATGTAATAAGAAAGATGTTTTCTCAGCTTTATTCAATCTGCTTAACAGCTATTTGCAAAGACACTACAAAAATTAAATTTCATGAGGATAACAATGACACAATTCCTTACTGATTATTTTCCACTGTTTTTTGTTTTTTGAGCTTGTGTTGAAACCGTTTGATAGTTTTATTAACTCGGATTATTCACACATCTTTTTAGACGAGTAGAAAACATCTAAAAGATGGGTATCGTCTACAGTGATAGAACTGTATAATTGTGAAACGGATGTATGGTCGGGGAAACTATACTATGAGCCTTATTGTTAGAGCTTATGCTTTTTAGGGTTGCGAGGAAAAAGTGATTATACTTCTGATCCTCACGCACTAAATCTTTCGCCATTAACACTTCAGCTGTTATTACTTTTGCACCATTGAATAATTAAAAAATTCTCTTTTAAGATTAGAGTTTCTAAATTTTCCAAATATGCCAAAATGTCTGGTATATTTTTATATAACTCACTCAATGCTTGCTTGCAAATAATATATTTTGCGACTCACCCGTGCATATATGCTAAAATTTTAAAAATGTATTATGATGTCATTATGAAAATAAAATATTACTTATTTACACTCACTTCACTTGGGAAATGAAAACGGGCCATGTCGTGCATCCAGTATGAACTTAAGCATTACAGGCTCTTCTTATTTGATAGACGGAGGTAATGTAGCGGTTCGGATCGTGGTATGTTACGCATTAGACGGTAACGCAGTCGGTAGTCCGAGGTAATCCTGAGCTTTTAGCGAAGACTCGCGCATTGGTGAGGGTAACCGTGGGAAAATTTATAGAGGGTGCACGTTCGCGGTACAAGGAAGAATATATCTGACGAGGGATGAAAGTGCCTACCGTGTTTTGCTAGATTAACTCTCTCGCTGGCTCAAATAACAGAATTCAATATCTCCGCGACTTTCGTCTCTATTTGATGATTGAATTTCTCCACTCGCAATCAGACTGCTGAAAAATGGATAGTGAATTTGGCTAACCTAATAAAACGCTTGTCATGTAAAAAATAGATTTTAAACAATAATTATTAATGCTGTAATTATGGCATATGTTTGTAACAGAATAGCCACGATGAAAAAACATAAAAATTATTAAAAGAAATATGGTGAAGGAGGCTATGGAAACACTCCTGATAGATAATTGATTTCACGAGTGCAATTAAAATAAAAAAGTAAAAATTTCAAGGTACAGCTTTAAAAGAGTATCAATCATGGTAAAGATGTTAGTAAATGCGACAATAAACGATCCAACCTTTATAATTGTATACCCCTACAAGACTAATTGCAGAAAAATCATCATGCTATTTATGGAGGTAATTTTAAAGCATCAACCAACGACCTGAAAGGAACCCTTGAGTCTAAAAATAAAATTATCAAAACGATCGAGATTCCCGATGTTGCTGTTATAATGCAAGAACACGCGTCCCTATAGAACAAACACAATTTATTTGTCGTGTCAACAATTTAGCTCGGGGGTACTTGACTTAACACGATGAGTGTGAGCGCACTAGAAAGGAAAGAGACATGGGACTTTTAGTTTTAAGTCACCCTGGCTCGTCCGCAAGGGTCGTCGAACCATTACGAGGGTGCGTAATGAAATATCTTCTGATTTAACCGAGTTACAACTCCCAAACCACCCTTCGTCCTGTCCGAAAAAACATATTGTACCAGCCTGCAAAGTAACGCAGCGTGCCTTATCCGCAGTCTCTGGGTTTTCGAGGGTAACCGGCGAAATAAGACGCAGATGCGATGAAAACAAGCCAATTTGAAGGCGTACATTCGACTAAATAAAATGTAATTGGCGAAAATTAGTATTTCATTTCTTCAATTTAAGTATATAAAATACCACTTCAAAAATTAACTTGACAACTTCGTTTAGTACGCTCTTAAATATTATTATAGATTTATAATATATTTATATTGAATTACATGATTTCTTAATATATGTTGAGAAAGAGGCTCGGGTTATGCGGCGAGTGTTATACTGAGAATACATATTGTATTTATCCAGATTGTAATATTAAAATTATATAATATGAAGGTGAAAATTATTGCAACTCAATAAACCCGTTAACATTCGATTGTTTCGTTTTACATAAAAAAATTGAATATTTTCCTAGTTTTCGTGAAACTAAAACAGTAGTTTTTAAATCGAAAAAAGTTTAATAATTTATTTTCATGAAAACTATAGACATTAGAGAATTTCCTTAGAACAAAAAAGTCTTCGAATTTGTTGAAGAATATCTCAAATTTTTCTCCGATTTTTTAAATGACTTTTTTCAAAACGATTTTTTTATTTTTTTGAATAATCAAAAAGTGTATCAATTCATTTTGATAAAATTTAAAAACATTCTTTAACTCATTTCAAAGCATTATTGTTCTTGGAAAATTTTCTGTTCAGTCGATAGTTTTCAAGAAAAACTTGGTTAAGTTTTAAAAGGAATTTTGAACTTCCAGGCGCCATTTTGGAAGACCCCATCTTGAATTACAAATTGGCGAACGGTACATATTAATACCGAGGGTCCACGGACGCGATATTTTCACCATAAGCATGTTTCCTAATGCCATTTCGTGGTGAAAGTAATGTTTTAATAACAAAGAAAATTTTAAAAACCATGCTTTTTCTACAAAAAAACGTGTATAACTTTTTTGCGGATCATTTTATCTAAATTTTATTAAAAGATTCTGAAATATGATAAAATTTTACGTTAGAAACCGTTCAGAAACGGCAAATTATCGATGTTCAAATCAGTTCTGAAAATATGTCCCTCCCGTCCTTAAAGGGTTAAGATTTTTTAATTAGTTTTATAGAATAGATATGCCAAATGAGATTGTGGCTTGTGTAACAAGTTTTCGTTGCATTAGTTGAGTCCGTTCCTTGTGCAAAATACTAAACCCATAATTAATACTATGAAGTCCATTAAAATTGTAATTTATTTAGTTTGAAAAAAATGACATGAGTGTTTTTGAAAATATCGTGACAGAATTAGTAAAAACGTAGCCCTTATCGGCGCATCGGCATGCAGGGCGCTGCACGGAATATTGGAAGAAGGTAAAGTAGCTCCGTCCAGTTGAGGATGTAAGGGCAAAGGTGTTATCGCGAACATTAGCTTTCAAGAGAGGGTTCACGTGCAGTATAAAAGTAGCCCGGGGCACCCATTACCCGGACATTGTCCGCCTTGGCCTCGGTCGTCTCTCCTTTCTTTTTATTCCATCTACTCCTCTTTCTCCTTCTCTTTCCCTCTTTCTCTTGCTCCTGCAGACTCGCATACACTTTCACTCTCTTCCTCTCCTTGGCTCTCTCTCACTTTAGCATCTTCTGAATTTCCTCCGTCTTCGACATTTTCTTCGTGCGGAACACTCGCACAAGCTTATCAGAATTCTCAGCCTGCCCCGCCGACATCTTGTCGCAAATCCATTTCGCAGTCGGCGAATTTCGACTCGTACGTCTTTGGAATCGGGACGAATTGCAATGGGCACATCGAATTTTCTTGACTCGCCCCGGTTTCTACCAGTCTCGCACTTGACGGCCCCCTTTTACTAGCTTCAAAATTGAATAAAGTACCTTTCTCGCGATTATTCCTTCGAGAAAAACATGACCAGACGCGACGAAATACTCTGTATATTATTGACAACCGATTTATGGCAAATACGATGGTTATTAACATACCGTGAGTGTTTGTTTATACGTGTGAGGTAATCGGTCGAACTTGAAAATCTGATTACTGTAGAAAATATGAAATGCACGCCATGGACGCAAGGTAATTTTTCTACTCTACCAGTAAAGGAACTTCCAAATTCTCCAAATTCCGCCTTTCCCTTTTGAAATTATGTAATTTAAAATTGCATTTAAATTGTAAGTTTATATACTCTCTAAATCTGCATCAGCGAAATCAGCGAAAACCGCTGCGAATCAGCGTATATACGCTGCAAATCAGCGATTAGAATACCGCTGATTTGATTAGCGGTATATTTATCGCTGATTCAGATTTGGAGAGTATACATTTACATGTACATATATAAACTTACACTTCTACACTTATGGATATAATTTTTCCTTTCGATGTGAAATTGATCATTCTATTTAGTGTCGAACGAAAGAAGAAGACAAATAAACGAAATGCATTTTATACGAACTAATTACATCATTTAAAAATACATTTCTTTAATTTAAATATATTTTATGTTATAAAGAAAATATTTCTTCTGTGCTAGAACACACAATTATACACATCAATCTTTATTTTCGCATTATTATTAATATATTAATATGCATAAATGAGAGTATTTCTCAAAACTATATAAAATATGTATTTTCCAACAAAATCCTCAATTTTTACTAAAATTGTATAAGTTTTACAAATAATACATATTAATATGTACATACCTATATAACTATTAAAAAATAAAAAATATTTTTTTAACGTTTATTTACTTTGTAAGTTGCACTTTTCTTCCTTTTTTTTTTAGGATTTTATGTGCTGGTATATTAGTAGGTATATAATACCGCCTGATGCTAGTATAAAAAAGCTCCTGACGTAGTATTTTTGGTCACTAAATTTTTAATTTTCTAATCAACTTATGGGCTATCACATAATAAAATGCTGTTTCAAAATCGCATATTATCACTTGGAAAGGGTTTAAGATTCTCTGAATACATTGTTTAACTATATTCGACGTATTAGATATAATGCTTACATGTAAGTTAATATTTAATTATCTTGTCATTATGAGAAACAGAATTAATATAGTTTTAAAAAGCAGAAGATACTTCAGATTTGAAGCCACATAAAGCTATCGATATGAGACATTTCTTCGAGAACTGTATGATTCATTCAGGTATGATGTTATAAAAAAATACATTTGAAAATTTATCTTTTTTAAACTTATAATAAGTTATAAAGTACTAAACGACCACCAGTAATTGACCTGCAGCCATTACAATATATTACATATCTTCAAAACATTCGAAATTGAATATATTTAATCATGTTGATCTTATTATACTATTAATAGATTAATAAAATGAAGCACAATGTAGTATCTCGAATTTTAAGGATTCCACAGTTTAAATCACATAATCGATGCAGAGGACAGCTTGATGTACCTTTATAATGATAATATAAAACTAAATAATTCATGCAAATTGTACATTTTCTTAGAACCATTAGTTGAAAGTTTATTATGAAATAACGATCATTTAAAAATATATTAAAAGAAATATGTTTTTTTTTAGGAAGGTTAAATCTGTATACAAAGTTTATAAACTGATTTACGAAACATTTCAGCATATAACGTGATTTCACATACTGCATCTGTTAGTGATTTTTTAATAATGTATGTCAATTATATGATTTATAATTACTCCAAATGATTTCAAACTTACGATGTACGTAGCACTAGAACTGTATTTTTTAAATTTGAATAAGTGAAATTTTACTTGTACAGACTTAGAGTACAAAGTTCCAGTAGAAAATATCGGCTTTAGTCAGACATTGTAAAGATCCGCCACGGTTATTTCCTGATATAATTTCATACGTTTCGGATCGAATTACATTTCTCTACGATCTCCTGTCTGCATAATAATATATAGAAATCTCAATATGATAAACAAATATTCAGAAAACATTAAGTAACCGTTATTACAGATTACGTAAACGCCGACCAATTCCAGCCGATCTGAAAATGTTTTCATTGCTAAAGCAGTTCAGAATTTATACGAGTATAATAATTCTAATAAATTACTTATATGATGCAAAATAACATATACGTATATGTATATATAAATTTTGTAAATGACATTTTTATACTAGACATTATTTATTTTAAGTTGTCTATAAGTAGATATTTCTATTTCGAAGAAGTTAAGAATTCATTGAATTTCTGAATATTGTTATTTTAACTTATTGACGACCAAAAGGACACGTGGGTTTGCTCAATGTCAATCAAGTATTTCGTAGCAAAATTGAATTAGAACAGAATTGGAAGGTACATATTCTACTATTATCAAGATCGCCCTTCAAGATTCCGAGGTCAAAATTGAGTATAAGTCATCAGGAATTCCAATTTGGCGCCATACTTGGAAAAAATTGAAAAAATTGGAACGTACTTATTTGTCTCAAATTTTTTCTAACCATTATTACAATAATTTATTACAATATTGTGATTCCAAACTATGTAAAAGGCGTTGAAAATATTTGAATTAAAAAAAAAATAATATTGGCGTGGTGCCTCGCTTGCTTCGCTCGCTCAGAAACTTCGACCTTGTGAAGAGTCAGCCATTTCTTAATACTCGTTCGTTTACTAACAGCTTTCAGTTATATTATAAAATTATACCGATATTTAGGGGTCCATAGATATGTTACAACAATGTAGTATTTCTTATATGTATGAAAATTGAAAATGATTTACAACTATGGCCTATGGCCTGGGTCGAACATCGAGCATTTTCAAAACTTGGACCCCGACGACAGGCCAGCAGAATATATAATTCGTCAAAGATATCTTAAAAGCGTCGAAAAGATATCTAACGGATATCTTTTAGATGTCTATACGACATTTTTTAGATATATCGAAAGGTCACTTTCGTATCAAGAGCATAAAATGACGTTTGGCCCCTAGGTGATCCCGCGCCTGAGGGGCTGTCAAAGATTCAGTTGTTTCAGTGTCAACGTAGTCGAAACATCGAAATTTGATGAAAAACTATTAATTTAATAAATAATTATATAATTAATAACTAACTAATTTTTTTGCCGAGGTGACCAAATTCAATACTTTTTCAGACAATAGTCATAAGCATTTTAAACCAGTTTTTATTGCATTATCGTTGACTTTAGGAAGAACATGCATAAAACCGGTTTTGGAGAAGTTAATGCTCTATTTTTTTTGTTTGAAACATTTTTCAATCAAATTTATATTTTTACAAAATAAATGCAAAAAATGGATCTGCGCCGAAATCTGATCAGATCTAAGTTATGCCAAGATACGAATATTAAACAAAAATTATGTCGATACGTTTACTGTCTGTACGTGAGATATCGCGAGATAAAAAAACGGGACGTACGGAGGTACGTACATACAAGATCACAGACACAAATTTTTTTATTGTTGATTTGGGCTCCTTAGGGTCTGAAACGTCGATATTTGATGAAAAACTATTGGATAAGTTTTTTACCCGAAGGGACTAAATTCAATAATTCGTCCAGACCTAAGGTCTCGTTTTATATCATGCATAATTGTACCGACATAAAATGGAGTCCTGAATGATTTTTCTTTTGAAATTTCTTTTCGTGGTAATTTTTTTTTTTTTTGAAAAGCTGATAGTTTTCGTGGAAACGAATTTCAAATATTATGTTTAGCATTTTATTTTTCAAAAACTAACAACTTTTGGAAAAAATTTAAAAGAAAATAATTCTTAGTATTATAGAACATATTATAGAACATCACAGAACATTTAAAATCATATATTTTAACCAGTTTTGTATATATAGTTTTAATAGAGTTCTAACATTCTAATAGTCCCACACCAATTCAGAAGAATAAATATTTCCTAATCTTTTGGAACTTTTTTTTTCAATTTTGACGCTGTATTGGAGTTACTGGCGACTGAAGCTCAATGTCGACCTCAGAATCTTGAAGTGCGATCTTGAAAATAGGATATGTACCTTCCAAGTTTTTCATTTTCTATTCTGATACGAAATACTTGATTGAAATTGAAACAAACAAAAATGTCATTTGGGAAGCAGTAATATCGACAACCCCTATATGAGATGAAATTTTTATTATAGCCATATTTTTTCAGGTGTTGGATTAAAAAAATAAATGTTATTACGTGTCTGTTTATTTACAATAAATCATAGAAAATACGGATTCGATTAAAAAAAAATCAAATATATTCATGTGCTAGAGTTGTAGAAAAATGTTATACCCACCCTTTCATACAAATAATATTCTGACGTTAAATTAGGCAATCTTTGAAAAATATGGTATGTGTTGCAAAATTCATTGAGGCGTGGAAGTTAACATTTCCCTTGTCGCTTCTCAATATTGGAACTCGATTTAATCTGGTTTTACTGCTACAGAAATAATGTCATTCGCGAATAATAAATACATTAATTTGAGCTTGACGCTGTTGGTTGTACACATCATTTACATACAAAAATAAAGATCAATACATCAGTCAATTGACGAGGTAATTATTCGTATCGAGATCTTCGTTCGCCTCTTTACTCGGTGCAATGAGGTAAAAAATGCTGAAATATTGGCAAGCGGTATCTCAACAAATTAGCCGAATTGAAATGCAGATGGAACACAAAGTGAACGCCGGGGGTACAGTCGACGAGGATCGCGGGCGAATGAAAGAAAAAGGAAAGAGAGAGGGTGAGAGGCCGATTCGAGACGAGCAAAAAAAAGGACTGGTAGGAAAGTAGAGAGAGAATCAAAGTAAAGTCGTTGAGGGTCATTGGGCTGGAAGTAACCGACAGAGTGCCTTCCGTGCCTCACACTGCCACTAATCTTATGTAATTACTTTACAATTCGCTTTACCCACCGGCACTCGCTGCCGATAGAACAATCCCAGAAATCGGGTTAAGCTGAAAAGTTGTTATATCGCCGCCCGCGCTTTACCAACGGCCAAATGCGATCATAAACAGTGCGATACGTATTTGGCTCATTTAAACGTTTTCCATTCAAAACTATCAGTTAAGATTCCTCAACATTAGTGCAATTAACTAAATTATGTGTCTGTCCTGCTAACTTACGATTTCACGAGTAAAGTTTTATCTCTCAAATGAAAATTGGATAAAACACGGAGGCTTAATCGCACAGATTTTTATCTCGTTTTGTTTGCATGATGACAACTATCGAAACTTTCTGGTAAAATAACCGAGGGAAAGTAGTCTTAATTGGTGTAAATGCGACCGAATTCGATTGAATCTTGTTACTCGTGGGTGTTTGGTATCGTTGATTATTAATCTGAAGTTAGATGCCAATAATTTAAAATAGCGGATCATTTTTTCACAATTTGCTCGATTTCGATTGAAACTTGTTACTCGGGGTTTTTTGACGACTCTGAAATCAGATTCCAATGATTCAAAATGGTGGACACAAAAACGATTTTTTCACAATGGATTTTTCCAACAAATTCGTAATAAGCGATCCCAAAAGTACCCTCGAGTAACACGACTCAATCGAATACGAGCTAATTGTGACATAGGCTCCATCTTTGGTTCAAAATCGAAAAGAACGAAATGTATAATGTACATTTTGCTAGTGCAACAATCGGGAACACGTTTCTGATACTTCTTACGATGCTCAGTATGCGATATGGTCTGACAAAATCGTGATTTTATTTTGCATTCTTGAAAAAAGTATTAGATAAATGTGAGTTTTTCGAAATTTTACCCATGACATTTGAAAAAGCATTAAAGGGTTAATGCGGAAGCGTTGTGAATAACAATTATTCAGCTCGTTTTCGAGCCTCATTCTTAAAAGAGAAAAGAAAATATTTCTAAATGAACATGTTTCCTGCTAATATTGTTGTATTAAAGTTCGATCGAAAATTCATATAAGATGGGGTCAGATTGGAAATTCGGATTACAAAGTGAGCTTATTCGTATATCGATATTTTTCCTTCGATAACATTTGTATCATTGCAACACACACATACTTATCCTCTTTACTATTTGGATCATTGCAACACACACATTCTTGCATGAAGGAAGATGACAATATATTCTTGAAGAATCCGTGATCAAACTTAAGTTTGGTCAAGCAGGAGATTCAGTATGGTGACAGATTTAGGAAAATACATTTTTTAAATTCTGTTGCTGTTTCATAGTTTGTTCGAATTCGCTGGGATGAATTGTGACCAAGATAGTTGAAGCTTAAAGAAGTATTCTTATTTCGGAAATTTAGAATATATCACAGATTTTCCCGATACTCTATGCTGCAAAGTTTTATAATATGTATTTCTCATATTGGGTTGAATGTGCAGGATAGAAATATTAAAACCCTTAATGTTTTCACAAAATTCCATATTTAGAAGTTACGTTATTGCAACGTCTACCATAAATATATGATGCGTGTGTTATTCGGATAAATGCAGATGAAACCCACTAATTTCTCATGTACTACATGCGATCAGTCATTTTGAATATTGAAAATGTCACATTTGTTGTCAGTCACCAGGAAACCTGCACAAAAATTATTGTCGGATATATTTGGAGCCGTCATTTTTATTGTAGACAATCTAATATCAAATTCATAATCAGGGATCGCGAAAACATCCCAGCATAGAATTTTATATAAGTCTATACGATATTCCAAATTTCATGTTCGACATTTTGAAAATTGTTTATGATTTTGATATAAGCAATTTTGAGAGGTATTATTTCCTAAGCATCTTTTTAAACTTTAAGCTTCAATCTTCTGTTCATTCTTTATCACGTCATTAATTCTGAAAACTTGCTAACTAACAATTTCGAAAATGAATTTCCTATTTAACCAAATTCAGTTTGTACTGCCCCAAACAGAAAAAAAAATACCTTAAAGAGTTCTTTAAGAAGTATTACAAATGATAAGATGTCTTAAATACTTATCTGAAAGAGCTCTTAAAGTAATCTTGAAGAAGACTAATGCGTCGATTTTAAGAGCTCTATAAGACCTCTCAAATATGAAGTCTCAGAAAAAAGGTCTTATTAGAGAGTTTTGAAATATAAAATAAATAATTTCTGAAAATAAAAGCGAAAGCGAAAAAAATAAAATAAAAGCAAATTTCTGAAAATTATAGATTCTATTTTTGTACTTTAATTATTAATTTATTTAACTTTTACTTGATTTCCTTTTTACTGTTTGTATAGTTTATATATTCGATGATGATTACATTGAATGGAATGGAATCATGCAGTAATAATACAAAACTGTGATAACACTGACTAAATATCGTAAAAGCACATATTTTGTCATTGCAGCTTATAATCTATCGGTCTGCATATGAAGTAAACATCGCGCGATCTCATTTTTGGATTCAATCGCCACCTAGTGTCTCTGGAAGAAATACAGACCTCAACAATGAGAATCACTTTACTAAAAGAGAGATGGTCCAAAACGAGCTAAATGTAAGACCTCAAACACAAGACCTGTTCGAGATTACGATTTTAAGAAGTCAGTAAGACATCTTTAAGAGCTCGTTTTATAGATTATCATAAAGACCTCTTGAGGAGATCTTTTTTGAAATATCTTTGGGCAGAACTCTGGACGAACGCTTTAAAAGGTATGTGCTGTTTTGTATGTGCTGGAAAAGTCGTTTTTTGGACGATTAATACTATGACGATGATCTGATCGCTGTTAATATTAACGAAATCCGGTTAGCGTTAACCCTTTGCGGCATAGTGCTAACCGAGATTACAACCTTTTTTATTCACAACTTTTCTGTCTAGCTTCAAAGCTTTCGAAGCAATATTATAAAAATCTGTTTACAGTGGTAGACGGGACTGTTCAGTATGTAACGAAAAGTATAATAACTGCAATCACGCAAAATTATTAACAAGTATAAAAATCGTCGATTTTTGTGAATGAAATCATTTTTTACCAAATTTGGTATTCGGGGGTTATCGGGGTCGCTGATTACGAATTTGAAGTTGGTTTTGAGAAATTCAAAATGGCGGAAACAATATGGCGGATGAATTTTGAAAAATTCATCGGATTTATTTAAAACTCGTTACTCGGGGGTTTTTGGGGTCGCTGATTTCAAATCTGGCCTCGGATTTTGTAAATTCTAAATGGCAGATCGAAGATGGCCGAACAAAATATGAAAATTTATCCGATATTGATGAAACTGGGTACTCGGGGGTTTTGGGGTCGCTAATCGCGAGTCTGATATCTGACATATATATTGAAAATTTAGAGTACATAGAGTGCCAAGTTTTATCCCGATAGAGTAAATTTTCTCATTTCCGTCGGCCATCGTGGATCCGCCGTTTTGGATTTTCAAAATCTGACTTCAGATTCGCGACCCCAACAACTGTTTTCCGTATAAAGAAAAATGAATGTCGCAAAGGGTTAAGACATGGCAATATAGATTAGTTTGATACCTGATATTGCACCAATTGGTTTTTTGCTAAAGTCCAGTTGATTAGAGTCCTGGAGTAAGGAAAACATGGACATATGGTGTGTCTCGTTGCATCTATGCGAAACGCCCAAGAACGTGCGGTATAACGGGAGAGGGAGGGCGGGCATGCAACTCGAGGGTCTCTCTCGCGATAGCGGCGCACGCCCATGTAATCAAGCAATCCTCGATTTCTGTGGACCCCTCGCCCCCTGGCGAAGCCCCCGTAACCGCCAACGTCGACATGGCAAACCGTGATTAACTTTTCGCCGTGGCATGGCGCCGCGCCCCATTCATTTACCATTCATTCGCGTCCGCGCGAATTACGCCCGGTGGCGCAGCGAAACGCGGAAGGCCACGTCGTCGCTCGTCCTGTATCACGCTGATGTGATACACGCCGTTCCCAACTGACTCAGTGACGGACTGCCAAAGCGATTCGCTTTACAGCGCGGAGAACTCAAAAGAGATTCTCTCCGATATGTACAGCCCCCTTTTTCGGCTTCGCTTTGGCTGATTGATTTTTTTCATTTGCGATATCGAAGCCTTTTTATCCAACACTCGATGCTACCGTATTGTGAAGCAGCAACGATTTTTTTTTTACAAATTCTATACTTATTTTTTCAACGTTCATGGCAAAATGAACCATACGTATGATTGAACGCACTCGTAACCATCCAAATTGTTGTAATTGGTCAATGCGTAAATAGCGTATGCGAAGGATTCACAAAATCGGAAAGCTGATCCCGTGCGATTTATGTGTATAATAAACATTTATTTTACATACTATGCATTTAACGTCGAAAATAATCAACTTCGTATGATAGTAACCTTTTTTATGGCATATATCATACACTTTGAAAAATCATTGTTGGAAGCACCATAATTTCGTGTATAAGTGAAATGAACTTTTAGACTGAAAAAAATAATAATATTTTAATCAAATAAATATTGAGGGAAAACGAGATTCTAAGAATAATAAATAAATTTTTCGGTACTATAGCCGTAAAATCCGATTTTACGGCCTACATTTTGTCCGTAACATAACATTTTACGGATTGCGTGTAACATGAATCTGCGCTGTCAAAAACAGAACCCGTACGGGCTAAATGCAGTCCGCGAAATCGAATTTTTACAGCTTTCAGTACATAAAAATAATATTCGACACAAGACTGTAAGATTTTACGGATATATAACAGATATTAAAAATTCTCCTTACTCCTGAAGTACGGAAGACCTAATGTGTCGCCAAAAATGATGCTAAAAGTAACAAATCATCGATTACGATGTCTATTTAATGCTTTACACATAACACATACTTTTCCGAAGGTATTTGACGCGCTGAATTCGAATCAGACGTCAGAAAAGCCCCTATGCATCAGGTTTTTGAGATATTTTAACCTAAAAGTGCAAAAAAGTACGTTTTTTGGGGTACATTTTAGGTGCTGTAACTTCAAGACAGATTTTGTTTCCAAAATGATTGACACGGTATCTCAAAGTACTGTTTTTGCCCTTCAAAATCCGTTTTTAAACTTAGAAAAATCATTATTGGTCACTGAGATTCAGCGCGTCAAATACCTTCGAAAAAGTGCGTTCTGGTTCTTGGTTCTAAATTGGTCGGCCTGTGTTACGTGTAGAGCATTAAATGGACATCGTAATCGATGATTTGTTACCTTCTGCATCATTTTTGGCCACCCGTTAGGTCTTTCATACTTCAGGAGTAAAGAGAATTTTTAATATCTGTTATATATATATGTTCTGGTTCTTGGTTCTGTAATTTTCTCAAAATTTGTCGGCCTGTGTAATTATTAAAATTTGTATACTAGTTCAAGAAATACTAAAATGTAAATAGAGATTTTTTTGAATGAAAATACCCTATTTTCAGCCGGCAAGAAGACGACGCACCCTATCATTTTGCATGAAGACATTTATTTTCGGTATTTGCAATCTTATAAAAATTATCGTTATATGCATTTTGAAATAGGATACAACGAATTCGTGCACTTTACGCCTTGCTTCGAATTGCGTACATTCGAATCCCTCAAATTTAGACTCTTCGCAAAGTTGGACTCATTCAGCCTCTCAAATTTAGACAATCCATTCTGTGTTCCTTGTTCTGTTACCCCCTCCAATAGATACAGCATGGTGGCTGAGCAGACTGAGCAGAAAGTGATAAACAAGCAAAGAGCCACAAAAGAGTAGTGGGGTTGAAAGCGATCGAGGGGAAGAGTATAAATTTGGAAGGTCAAGTTTGGGAAGGGAAATCACCAGGATCTACATTTGAGAGGTTTGACTGTATTATATTTTATGCACAACTTCTCCGCATGCGGGGTACTCTTTAAATTGGAATCAGCGAAAGTCACTGGGAATCAGTCTATACACTGATTATCAGCCTGTTCACAACCTCTGAAAGAGTAAACTCGAGTGCGTAAAGCTTTTTGCAGCATAGGTTGTTCAGCAATGCTGTACTATCAACAGATTTCAATGTCTCCTATCCGAGGAATTTTAATAATTATTATCTAAGTAAATACTGTGTAAATAAGAAAACCGTACTCCAAATTTTGGTTTTATGTCGAATTCATCCAAATTTGTGAATGAACCTTCGACATCATGCAAGTTCCCTATTAATCACCGAGATACTCATAAACATAGGTTATGCATATATACAAATGGACAGAGCTAACGATCTCCTGCAGGAGATTCTACTAAACTCTTAGGCAAGGAATAAATGAAACCAAGAAAGAAAGTCAATAATCTGCAATATCATCCAGAAAAAGATATTTTGCTATCAAACTTAGCTGGTAGAGCATTTGACCAGAAGTCGAAAGGTCTCAGGTTCGAGTCCCAGCGCATCAAATTTTTCACAGTTCGGTTCTCCTTTTTTTCATCATTCTTCATTCTACATTTTTTTTACAACACAAATGTATAAATTCATCTGAATTTTACACACGAGTTTCTAACTTCAGAGGTAAAAACGTTGGAAAAAAATTAAAAATATTATATTGCAATTCCATCTTTGTTCCATCATATAATTCCTTTTTATTGATTTTCAATCGTAGAAACAATTTGTTCTACCTTTGAACAGTTTAAACTTACAAAAAAGTATATTTTTTGTATCTTTAATCGCGTGTTATTAATTTAGTTATTTTTATATTGCGTTCCAAAGCCCGTTTGGAGTAAATAACATTCTCAATATTTTATTCATACAGATGCGCTATAAGTAATGCGAAAATGACAAGGTTTTTATTTCAGTTTCGCATATTCAAGGGCAATAAAATATACTTAACACGGGGATTGATTATTTACTGCATAATGTTATGAATTACATATAGAGTTTTTCAAACCGACGTGTAGGGGAAATCATGTTTAACCTATAAATTGGTCCGTAAAAGTCATGGATTTAATCGATAATTGCGGAGGACTCTAGTTAAGTTACTTTTCGCAATTATAAGACCTAATTGATTACACAAAATCCCAATTTCGAACGAAACATTATCTTCTATATCTTCAAAAATGTTCTTTCGAACAAAATTTTAAATTTGTTCAAGCCACACATACTATCCACTCTTACGCTAGCAAAAGTTGGAAATCGCTTTCCCTATATCAAGCCTTGAAAAACTCACCCGTTACGTATACGTTGCTTAAACATTAATTTTTTCATACTACATGATGATGACATGATATTTTCGAACTATTGAAGAATATATAATACCAATCACTGAAAAAACCGTGATTATATAACGATGCACTAATTTCAGGTGAAAGTAAAGTGTGCTAAATATTTGTTCTCCTAGTATTTGTTTATTTCACTACGTATGAAGTTAATGGTAATTACTAACTATTATATCACTTGAAATAGTCTTCTGGTAAAACATGTCGAATTTCATGCCATGCCTGACCCTTTCCTTAATGAAATAACTCTGATAACAGTAGGAAAATAAAATGACTGGATTTGAAGAAAAATCAATTACTGAGTATTGTAATGAAGTTGAGTCCTTTCTTTCGCATACTATTAAGGGTCACACGTCTCCCACAGCGTGATCATAGATGCGTTGTCATCCGCATTAGGCATTAGACTTCCAAATAAGTAGGTACGTGACGCTAGACGGAGTGGATGGTCGGTCACCCCCGCGTGGCGTGGCGCCCGCATGCCCGCCCTAGGGGATGCAATCAGAACGTTTCAATCAACAGTCGCTGAAAGCAGGAGAAATAACGGGAGAGAGAAAGAGGGAGAAAGTGTGCGAACGAGAGCCGACTAGAAAGATAGATTGAGAGAACATTTTAAATATTCGCCAGGAACGTCGGGAAACACTCAGGAAAAATGACAGAGGGAATCGGAGAGGAAAATGCTAAGACAAGATGGAATAGATCGGGTTTCATTTCATTTTCTTTCCAACATTTATTGCATCATAACTTATATAAAAGTATATTTCATTGACTATATTATAATTATACAAATGAAATGTCCCGTAAGGAAAACAATTCCTGGGGCAGTAATATATAAACCACGTCTTAGGAATAAGGATGAGCGATAGGTTTTTATCGTACTAAAAAAGGGTGTATATAAAGGTTTCGTGGCTAGAAAACAAATATAATTTTAAGTGTACTTAAAAGTTTACGATTTAAAAAATAAGTTGTAAATTATTCCGATACTCATGGACGCAAAATTTAAAACTAATTGAGAAAGTGACAAATAGGTTACTAACAAATAATAACGTATATACATTATATCGTTTTCACAATGCTCATATTAATAAACAGCATTTTTGGAGTATCAAACTTTAAGGAACGGTGACTATACATGAAAGAAAATGAGAGAAATTTTGTTGTATTTAACTCCATGTGTAATTACAATATTTAAAGTTCAAATTGATAATTGAACATTTCATAACCTTTCCAATACCATGGCGGTGTTGTTTCACTTTCGGGTACCACGACTATTCAAAATAGTATATTACGATACAAGTGCGCAAAGTGGGTGGTTCCCGCACGAGCGGAGTTTGCCGCCAGAGCGAAGCGAGGGTGGTAAATGAGCGAGAGCCCCCCCGACCGAAAGCAGTATTTGTAAATGCTTTTGAAATAAATAGACTAAATTTATAAATATCTATGTAACACATTATTTATTATCGTTATTACTATTAATTGTTATTAATATTTTATATAAATTTTAATGAATTTAAAATTCATTCGCATTCGCGTTTTCGGGTACATTTTCAAATAAATTACTATTTTAGATAGAATTAACCTATACCTATCGTTTTCCGTACTGAAGAACAGCGATTGAAAGTAAAACAAATGAAAGTTATCACAGGTTTCTTCTACATGTCTGTATACCTATAGCGCTACTTTACCGCACGCAAAACTTCATTACCGCACGCAAATTTTCTTTACCGCACGCTAAATTATAAGATCAGTAAAGTGTGGGAAAGTGGCACTTTGCACACGCAAATACGTGCGCAAAATCGAACTTTGCGCACTATAATAGGAAAAAGCATTTTTCAATAAACGTCGTTTCAGTGGAAGAATTCAACAAATGACAACTCAACACACGATTTTTCAAGCCATGGCCATCTCAACACTTACCCTGGTAGCGATGGTCACGAGAATCTGCCAAGAATTATCCTAGATTTTTAGGATCTGGCTAGAAACCAGTTCTATAATATGAGTAGAAATCATGCTAAAAATTATAAATCTACCGAGACGCGACACATTGAGAGAGTTAATATAGTTTAACATGAGTGCGACAAGCACCTACAACTTACCGACCCCGGAGCGATTCGAGAATCTCGAACACCTCTGGATCGAACTCTCAATATGGCGGCTTGCTCTCAGCTGAATCGCCTGCACATGGTGTCGCGATTGTTTACAAATCTGCTGTAAAGATCAAAGCTCCATTTCGAAAGAAAAATCGTTTACATTTATACGTGCTCTTTTTCTCGAATCGATTAATCCTTACCTATTATACAAATTTGAGATGATATTTTCAGTTTGTGATTATTGCTTTATGTCACTTTAAATATATGGCAGTGATCTAGCGGGTTTTCGTCTAGAATTCGTCCATATTTCTATCGAGATTCTACCGCACAGATACACAGAAAAAAATAAGTCTGAAAATTGTTACATCTTAAATTCATCATCAGGTGAGGCTTAATTTAAGCCCGAAATTGCGTTAATTTTCTTCAGTCAGCGTTTTGGCTTAAAGTCTTACTTTCTGTGAGCAAAACTGATATTTTGGCTTAAAATAAAATTTATCAAGCTTATGGCATCTAAGTTAGACGAGTCTCATTTCAAACCAAAATATCAGCTGAAAGTCAGTTCTTTGGGTGAAAGTAAGACTTTAAGTCTAAATATTGACTGAATTGAAGAAAATTAACGGAATTTTGGGCTGAAATTAAGCCTCACCTAATGATGAATTTAAGATTAACTTATTTTTTTCTGTGTATACCCAGCCGCTAGGATAATGGCTAGTTCAACCAGCCAAATCTCTACAGGATACCTGATTATTTTATTACCAATAATAAGGCCTAATATAAATTAACCTATCGTGACCTCTCCGAGCTTGATCTAACCTGACATAACTAATTCAACACAGACTTTTCATCACAACACAAAAACAAATTCTTTAAAATATTCAAGCCTAATCTCACTTAACTTAACCCGAGATAACCCAACCTAACATAGTTCGCACGTTCAAGCATATACAAATTTATTAATGCTATCAGAAGCAAGCAAGCAATTACTGATGCAGTTTCAAGCATTATTTACACACATTACAAAGAAATATTAATAAAAAAGATGTTTTGAGAGGAATAGACCAATAATATTAAAATGTAATTCGTTCAAATTTTGAATTTCAATGTTCTTGTGATGAAATGTTCCATCATGAAATTGTTTTATGATCAAAATGTCATCATCAAAACTATTTTTTTCTCCCTATCTAATCACTAAATTAATAATTTCATTTTCCATGTTTTATTATTGCACTTTTATATTTTATTACTTCCTTTGAGTAATATATTTATTTTAAATAAATAATTTACTTGATTACCAATAAGATACTAATAAATGAAAACATGTACGTCAGTACGAAAAGAACTTATAAACGTACACTTATTCGTCAAGGATTATTCTTTACCATCCTTAGGACATTTACATAAAGTTTAATTTAGCAAGTGATGCATGAAGCAAGCAGCTATTTGCTTTGTTCGATGCAATATCAAAGTTCAAAATGGAAGGAATCAGGGCAAAGGGTATATACGAGAAGAAGGAACGAAAAAAGTTATGTACGTAATGTGTTGAGTGAGATGTAGAATGACGTTTGAAGGAACAAGAAGGGTAGCTTGATTGCGGTGATAGAGAAGAGGTTACCGGGGTGAGGGGAGACACGATTACTCCGATAACCAACAGGCATTAAATCTTGGACCGAAGAGGGCGGAAACCCCTTCTGCTGCCAGTCCTCTTACCGAGTGGTTTTAAGGCGCTGAGTCACGGGGGCTAGTTTTAAAGTGGATGCGAAACCACGAATCGAGAAGGACGAACCTAAGCGAAAAAACTAGAGTTCTGATATTTGGTACTGTTTGAGAATGGTTATCAAGGGCATACTCGAATGAAAAAGGTTGCTAAATAAATCAATCTACCGCACGTATATCTGAAATTTTATTACTACCTCATGTATGAAGCATGTAATTTTTATTTTTATTTTTATATATTTAATGATTGCGGTAATTTTGAAGCTAACTAACCAGGAGCAGAAAACTCATCAGTGGTATAATGGTTTAGTAAGCAAGTCATTGTAATGTGGGAAAAGGGAGGCCAGTAAAGAATCAACCACAAAACTGTGAGTTTGTTAGGCGATAATTCACCACCTATGCAACTACCTAATGAGAACACTATTTATCTATATTAAATATATTAAGCATCATATTTATATAAACACTGAATGCTGATACGCAGTGTTTTACGTAATCAACTATTTGTTATATACCATGAGCGGTATCATATTTACATACAGAAAGTGCAAGTACATCCAACTATCTTCATTAGAAAAAAGAAGAAATTTGTCATTTTTACTGTGCGGTAGTGGTTCCTTATCGATCGCCTCAACAGCAACGGCTATTTGAATGGTAAAAAAACTATTTTCCCATTTCAATGTTTTATAATATAGAGGGATCCTTGTAGTAGAATATGTTTGCCATATTTTATGGACGTTGCGATAAGTATATTAAAATTTCAAGTTCTTGTGGTAAATTGCAATTAAAACAAGTTGATTTTGGGTTTATTGAAATTGAAGTTTTTGTGGTTATTATGAAATACATTTTAACATTAAGGAACCTAAAATGAATTCGCATGTGTTAATAAAATAATAATATACTGTGGCTTAAATGCTTCTATTTATTTTAATTTTTTTATTTCGACGTTCTTGCATTGCATTTTATTTCCTCCTTCCATTCATGTACAAAGCAACAATTCTAATTGCACGGCTGCAATTGCTTTCCGCAGAATCACCAGTTCCCTTTTTCTCGTTTTCGTCTTGAAACTTCATCATATTTATACCTTAAACACGTATAATTATCAGGCAAGGACTATTGGATTACAGATCATCATATTGTACCAGCAAGTGAGAAGGCGAGTTGTTTTTAAATCTTAATGAATATTAGATCAAACATCAACACCAAATATAGAATTTTTTATAGGATGTTGATCAAACGCAGGTACTAACCACTAACGCATTATTATTCGATCTTAATCAAGACATGTCAATCCTATTTAATATTTCGTACCTCATCATTGAGAGTTTATGACCTCATCGGATAATTCTCTTGGAGAGAAAATATATTAACGAATAATCTTATGAATTAATATCCTGTAATATTACGTATTCGGACTGGAATCTAGATCTCATCGCTTGTTAATACGCAGACGTTACACTTGAGAATCTCAAGTGGTACCCTGAATGACTGTTACGCTGATCCTTAATTATATGGTGATAATATCATTTTATTTAAATCAAGTATGTCATTTTAATCAAAACAAGTATGTAAAAGATGTTTGAACGAATATGAGAACCGTGGGCCAAATTATATGTGAAGGCCATAGTCGCACTCTTTCCAAAGACATATATATACGTTTGTGGACCTATAAAAACATACGCTTGAAAGTAGTGTTTTTACCACATAATTCTAACATCCTGATACATGTTCTACAAGTGCACAAATAAAAGAATTACATAGAACGCATATTGAACGCATAAATTTGCCTGATCTTGAGAATCAACGAGAAGACAATATATTACAGAAGGTATTTGGCTTACTGGATCCAAATTTGACATTAAATGAGCACATCAAGGTGAATAGATATTCTGAAATAAAAGTCCAAAAAGCGGTCTTTTTTACATTTTCTGGTTTTCATATCTGAAAGCACTACTTTTTCCATTCAAGATCCATTTTGGAGAGTAAAATAACCTTTATTTATCTTTGCGCAATATTCGAATGAATTTGCCGAGCTCTCCTCGCACGCGGATAAAACACTGCAGTTCCAGCAACCGAATAAATGGTTGAGGCACCTATAGTCCATAGTAAAATACGTCCCAGCTGTACCTATAGTTGTCGCAACTATTCCCGTTAGTTAGCTTCATACATCTGTCATAATTCATGAATTAATTATAGTTTTTAAAGTAATCAAGCTTTGCTAACTGTAGAAGAAAATTGCATGTGCGTAGTTTCCACACGCGTAGTTTTTTTAAATAAAGAATTTGTTATTTGTTATATAAAGAAAAGATAGAGGTATCATATGAGGTATTATGTATGCACATATTGTCATATTTTACCGCGGACCCATGATAATTGAAACCAGCCAAAACAGATGGCGGTAGAGTAATTCTGTACCGTTTCACGTACAGGTACACAGACGTTTAAAAATTCGGAATGCAATTTTCATAAATTTATTTGTAATTCAGAAATGCTCTTGCAACCACGTACGACCTGATATGGTGTCCCAAAAAGTCTCTTAACCTCCCATTAACCCACAGGTGAAATTGCGAATAGATATCTTGTTGTAAGTACAATAGTATTTAAAATGTTCTAGGTGACCATAATGACCATTGTATTTATCACTAAGAATGTACCCAGTTCCTTTTACTCGTTAAGGGAAGGTAAATAAATAAACTAGAAAGCGCAGAAAATTAAACCACTATTTCGGGTTGATGGTGATCAGTTTGAAAATAAATTATTATCTCCCAGTATTATACAATTGCAAATAAAGCAAATGAACGTGTTATTTGCACTTTTACTTTTGAATATCTCCAAAATCTGACGTGGTATGCTCTTTCGACGTCGGACCGGCATGCCAAAAGTATTATCGGGTTCTTGGTTCTAAATTTTATGGGCATGTATTCATTTCAAAATGTGTGTCGAGTGCTTATATATATTCTTTTAAACCGATTATGCTTAAAAGAAAATTGTAAACACAACTAAAACTGGAAAACTCGTTTCTGACGGATGATCGTCAATAACCTTGAAAATCGAAGAAGAAAATTTCTATTCTTCTTTTAAAGTAAACAAAATTTCAAAGATGAATAAAACATATAACGTGAAATTTCATTCTTCAATTTAGAATAATTCAAGATCTACATTGATGATAGGAAAATAGGGGAACAATCTCAAGCGATTTCTCCTCTCATTCGCGATAAAAGTACATCTGCACAACTCGTCTGTAGGGAGGGTATCGCAGGCAAGCGAAGAAGAAAAGCTGGAGCAGGACGGAAGGCCTCGAGGTGGCGGGATGGGTCTATCAGCATATTTCAAAGATAAGCTCGATGCCCGACCTCTACTCCGGCGCTAGCCGCCTGCCGGGCCATCAGCCATAATAACAATCCGATGTGATTACGCCATAATCGTAACGTAACCGAGAGGAAAGGGGGAGGATCCGCGGGATAAAATTACGCTAGGGAATTGAGATATCGTGTTTATGCCCTTTAAAGTGCTCGTATAAACAAAATTAAACGACCTTCTCGGCATCCATTTTCGCGCGCATGTTGAAAAATCGCTTGGAAAGACGATTTATACTACTGAACAGGGCTGTGCTGGCCTTCAACGCTTTGATATTTATGCAAAGAGAAAAACCTGCAAATCTATTGGTATTAGTATTATATGTCAATTTTTTGTTTTTTATGTGAAATTACATAATTGATAAATAATTTGGTTGTAATGTACACACTTTTAAAAATGTCTATAAGAATTTTCTGAAACATTTAACAGAAGCTTTTTACGGTTGCCGTGTCATAATTTTCTTAAATAAAATTTAGGAATTTTTAGTTACAGTAACAGAAATACGTAAGATGAATAAAAGAAATTGTTTACTTAAATAAATGTATCGACATGTTTGATATAGTCACGTACAGTTTAGGTGTGTAAATTCTTAGTAATTTAAATTGATTTGTTGTTATTTAGATAAATAAATTATATAAAACATGTCAAATTTAATGAAACAGCACTGGCACAACAAATTTCCCGCATATAATAAAATATTATTCATATATTGTCATTATACTCTATGATTTTATGTGTTTTGGATATGAAATGCTTTATGCACTGAAACGAGGCCATGGAATCCCTTATGATGAGATCAAAATTCAACTTCTAAAACAGGAATCGCGTCTGCATCTGGTGACGACAAGCCAAACTAACTTCACCTTCGGTCCCTCATTCATATTCATATTTTTGTTACAAGTTTCGCAATTTTCGGATGATGTTACATAATTTGTCTATCTGTTAATTTAGATTCTATTTCATATTTTCAATAACAAAATCTAGTACCAAAATTCGATCTCAGGTATAGCATTTGAATGTCGAGCCGAAAAACAAATTTTTTATATAGAATAACAGTGATGATTTTGAGTCTCCCCAATTTTGAGTTATGATGAGTATTTCATTACACACAGAGAAAAAAGGGTTAATAGAGCCATAAAATGTAGAAATGGTTCTGACATATGATAATAGTAGAATTAGCAACTTGAAAGTTGTCGTGGACAATATGTTACTTTTACCAATTCATAATATTGTACAAAAAAACACCCTACACTATATTTGCTATCAAAAGAGGTTACTTTAATTCGATCAGAAAAAACTATTTAACTGCAAACCTGCGGTAGATTAAGAGGTTATGTATTCTGCCGCATATTTAACGGGAAATACCCAACTGAACAATATGATTGCCTTGTTTACTATCAAAATAGTTTTTTATATTTTATATTTTAATAATGCCGTATTTTACATTTGTGAATGGTTCGATTAACTATATTTTTCCTCTTTGTGCATAGTTTTAGCCGCATGAAAATGCCGATTTTTGGCTAACGAAAAAATCATTCAACAATGACTTCTATTACTTGAAAAGACGAAGAAATTTACCCTTTACATGTTAAGTTTCGATAAAATACAAACTCGATACAAATTTTTGCACATTATAGGGTTACTCCTTTGTGCGAAAAACGAACATCTTGTTGCAAGCACCGTGGTAGAATTGTTGATATTCACAATTAGAGCACGTCACATTCTCATCCCCATTTTTCATGGGGATGTTCAAATAATCGATATTTGTACGAGAAAAATAAGTAGGTATTCCAAATTACAAACGCTATCTCGGAACCGCCATTTGGTTTATTGATACAAATTTAGTCAAAATGAATTGGGTTTGGTAATTACTTTTATTGTGCATAAATTTATGTGCAAACATTTTTTATTTAGTACATTTATGTGGAAGTAAAATGTGACATTTAGACACCTTACAGAATCACTTAAAGTTTATCGGTACGATGTACTTGTTCATACTCTTAAATGAGTCAACTTAATGAAGAAGATTATACTATTAAGATCAATAAGGTAATCTGTACTGCGCAAGAAACGTGAACTTAACATTACTGTATAACACAGTAACAGGTATTTCGATATCTCTAATGGGTAACTTCACTTTCACATCTTAAACACTCTCTAATTCCAACATTTCAGTTAATTAGATTCCCTATACTAATAATCAAAGTTTCAAATTTTATAACATTTTTTAATTTCAATTTTCAATTTCGTTATATTCATATGGAAAATATTTGAAATGTATTACTCGCGGAGTTTTTCGCGACGTCCATTACAAATCTAACCTTAGATTTTTTTAAACGAACATCAGCGTTTCAATCGATGGCCGACGAAAATGTATATAGTTGCTTGATCGAGATAAAACTGAGTTCTCGGCGGTTAACGGGAGCAGTATCCGAGATGCCAGAGAGATCATAATTTTTTCTATTTTTGAAAAAGAGAAACGACGTATGACATTTTATCATTCGCTATTTTTATGCCTAGAATCGGAAATCAGTTGTGCGATATGAAATTCTGACAACAGCATGTTAATTACCGCGCATTAGTACCGATCACCCGTACTCAACCGAGTAACCATTTCACCTGTTTGCATGGGCTTTGTGTGTACAGTTAATTAAGAGATTTTACTAAACTGCTATTTGATCACAATAATACCATCGAAAATAAAGTCCGATTACAAAACGATCAATTATTTTTTAATACTTGATAGAATATCATCTGCATAACAACCAATTATAAAATTGATTACAATATTTTAATTTCATAATAGGATAAATTTGGATGTAAGTTAATGCGCAATCTATTGAACCTTACACGTACATATCATAATTGAATTATTGTATACAAAATACACGGCATAAAAGCGAAACGTACAATAGTGCGCCAATATGTATTTCAGTTTTCAATAATATTCCTCGAGCGAGCAAATTAGTAATAACGCGCATATAACGGAATATCGAATTCGTTTCGGGATTCTGCAACGATAATTGGCGCCGCTGTAACATGTGGAAATTCCGACAGTTATATATGCGCATAGCTTATTAAAATTTCACGTTTCTCAGTCACTGGCGAAGGACTTAAAATGCATCGTATCGAGACGCTTTGTCCTGACGATTCCATCCTGTCATATCAACGATAACGATTGGCTTTTATCAATTTCCGCAAGCTCTGGTTACAATGACGTCGAACCGAGAGATCATTAAAATCGTGCCACTCGGAAGATGCGTCCTTGCGTTATAATATTGCAATCATCACCGATGAGATCAATGTATTGTCATGATATGCGATCATACTTTCATAGAATTATACATAAATATCATGTAAAATTTTCACTTCTTAAAGAATAATTTTTCTAAAGCTGATCTAGTTTATGAAAAAACGTTAATATTCTCAATGAACAAATATGCATATAATGAGCATACAAAATTAAATACATACTTAACAAGAAAACCATGGTTTTTGCATGAATTTAAAAGTCGATTAAACTTTGTTTGATAATCTAACGTGAGTTTGGAGAGTGGCTGCAGAAAGCAACACAGAAAAAAATGTCTTAAAATTGTTGCAAATTAAAGTGGCTTAAAGTTAGTCCATGTATAGTACATAAGTTTGTCCTTTTCTAATCGGGCTAGTTTTTATTACATCTCAAATGAAGCCCATCAATGGTCTTAAATTAAGACTTATTTTTTTCAGTGAATCCTTCGAAAAGGAAATTATACTTGTTACATTTTGTTGGAAGTATCTTAGTTGAAATTATAACTTTTTTTATACTTAAGTGCAAGTAACGACAATAATAAGATGAATACAATGTCATAATTTAACAATATATTTCCTACAATTAAATCAGTTATTCAAAACTGTTTTTGAATGTATATATTTTTTCGTTTAGAATAAAATAGATCTGCTTCCAATGAAGAAATAATGATTTGATTTGACCCTTTGCAACCCGGTGTTACTCGATACCATTTGCAATTCATATTTTTCAATTTTCAGTAAAATTGAATTTTGGTGCAATGTTTTGCATCTTTCGTCATTAATAGCGGATTCACGATGGATGACAGATCATAATTTTATATATTTTGAAAGAATATTTTTATAATATACTGCGAATAATGCAGGTGATTCTATGCAGAAAGCAACTTTAAATTTAGACAGCGTTTATACGATTTGATCGCCCACACACTTCGCCATTTTAAATGTTGAAAACTTCAGGTTGGATTCATAAAAAGATATCTTAAATAACTCCGGAGTACGCTGTGTCATTTGAATCATGTTACGTTGAAGTCGTACATCTGGAATCCGCCATTTGAATCTTCAAAATTGGAAGATGTAAATTCGTAATCAGCGATCCCGAAACCCCCAAGTGTACATTTTAATTTTTGATAGAATTTTCATAGATATTAGTAATTTTGTTATACCTTTCTTAATCAAATAATTTTCCCATTTACTGTGATATTAAAATAGTATATTATGTGACTAAGGTATAAAATTCGATTTTACGCACAAGTGCCCGGCGGAGCCTGTCAGGAATGGTTGTAACATTGCCAGTTCTCCTCAAATGCATACTATATGTTTTGTAATGAAGTGTGAAATTCGGTTTCGCAGACTCCTCGAAGTGTATAAATCGTAATAATCGTAACCATTTAATATCATAATACAGAACGAGCACTAAGTACTATATCATTATTGACTTATTTCGCCTATCAGTAATAATTTAAATAATTGAAAATAGCACAGGTAATCAGTATTACGACATGACTGACGTACTTCGAGACTTAGGCATTATTTCTTACCGATGACACTACTGTCAGTCAGTATTGTGTCAGTACAAATTTGCTCCGTCACGTTTAATAACGAATACATTGTACTGGGTCATTTTATCATTATTATTGACAGGACTGATTTGTTGTCGCAAACAGTACTAGACACCAGTACTGGATCAGTTTTTTGACGGTTTATTGCCAGAACTGAATCATTTCCGTTCATCCGAATTGGCTGCCAGTACTGGGTTAATATTTTCCGTGGGGTACTCTGAATCTCTACCTAGAAAATATCCCAATTCATATGTATTTTGCTCAGTTATCTTGCATCTGTCCTTTTAAATATTCTGCGGTGGTAATCGAAATCAGCTGAATCGAAAATTATCTTTAATTATATCATTGTTCTTGATAATATTTTTATATTATTATTACATTAGTGAATTTCATTAATTGTCTACTGTAATGGTGTAACAGATGTCCTAGCATTTTATATTTTATCTTATCATTTCTAACTATAAGGCCTCTAGTAGAAAATGCGACCAGTTTCTGGCCATTTATTCTGGTATGCAGGCTAAAACTAATGGAGCCCAGAAAAACTGGCCAAATAATGGCTTAATTTTCTACCAGGGGCCGATGGCTGAACAGTGTCACAGCTGTATTTTGTATGCTGAAAAAAACATAATGCAATCGATTTACCCTAATTCTGATAAAAATCGACTGTTTTTGTATCAGTAGGTTCAACTGAAGTTAATTGTGCACCATGGCAAACATCGACTGCCAGCGTTCACGTGTTCATCATCAAGATACCAAGCAGTATACGCAGATCTCCGAAAATGTGAAACGTCTAAGATTTAAGATTGGAGCGTATATCGGCTATGTCAAGCGCGTATTACGTTCGACATTGTCTGGGACGTGCTATCTTATGACCCGCCCAAAGCTGTAGCTGACAGCCGTCGGGGAACGAGAACGACTGCGGTCCAGAGGTTTGGCGAGTGTGCGAAAGAGACACCAGGAAGTGGATGCGACCCAAGTTCGATAGAGACGGCAATGTCTTCGCAACATATAATACACTTAAACATGTACCCACATAATACCACAGAGTAAGCTCAAGAACTCAAATCATGGTAGGAAGTAAATTCTATATAGTGGTACATAAGCAGTAGAATTGAATATAATCTTCATGAACAAAGTTACTAAGTATGCTAACAAAAGTATTTTAGACTTAATGAAACGCACCAAACAATATGCCAAAGAACCAACCACTATATGTTAAGCGCTATAATTCAACATATGAATTATAGCAATAACTATGACGAAAAACGATGTCAACTAGTTGACGGATTTAAACTAAGATAAGTATACCACACAGTAACGGCAAAAAAAACATTTTGCAAATCTTAATTTAATATATTGTTTGAATTGCATACATTATGTAGATTGAAGTGTTTACAAGAAAATAACAACGATTATGTAGAAATAATGCACGAAATTACAATAAACGTACATATTATTTTTTATTACATTACATTTTTTAAATTTCTTTATTTTTACCTTAAATGTAATTTAGTTCGATTATTCCCTATTTAATAACTCGTTTTAGTTAAAATCAACGGAGTATAAATTAAAACAACAAAAAATAAACACAGATTATCGTTACATCTTGAAATATGAAGATGTTATTAGATCGTTGCTAGCCAGCATCTTCCCTAACAATGACTGGAACCAGTAATTGTAATGTCTTTATGGCATA
The DNA here is from genome assembly GCA_030407085.1 of Trichopria drosophilae. Taxonomy (NCBI): domain Eukaryota; kingdom Metazoa; phylum Arthropoda; class Insecta; order Hymenoptera; family Diapriidae; genus Trichopria; species Trichopria drosophilae. The sequence continues at coordinate 62,046,715 of CM059586.1, read as the reverse complement.
TTAGTTTTCAACAAAGAGGGCGAAACGATTCGCTTCGTTCGGTGCTATATCAACACCGGTCGTCAGCGCTCTGGAAAAACGATTTAACGTAGTTATTTTTGTAATAATAATATGGATGTTCTACACGGAAAAAAAAACGTTTATAGATTCTGCCGAAAACTCAAGTAAAATTTGTATAAGAAATTCAGTAACCAACATTATGTGAAATTTATATTGTCACTTCGGCAATATTTGCTTGGTAATGTCGAGAGAATGTACCCAATAACTCGTATACGACTTTTCTGCAAATTCTATTTAGTAACTTCGGCAAAAATTGCCGAGTCTCAACGGTCAACTCTTGCTGATCAGCTGTGCTGGTTAATGCTAGTCCAGACTGCAAACTCCAGTATACACTATACCTGCGCGCCGCGGAAAATATACAACTTTTCTTGATTTTCCCGATTTTTATTTCGATTTCGATGCATGACAACTATTTTTGTAGTTTGAATGGCTAATTTGAATATAATTTTTTTAATAGGTTAGTTTGTCGGGTTAATAATTCAAATATACAATAATTTGAGGTTAAATGTTAATCTCACAAATTAGAAAATCTCCCTTACTCTCTCTTATGTGGTAAAAAAAGGTGATAGTAAATTTACCATCCTAAAATACATTGTATGTAAATTTACACTCAGTTGCAATGTTACGTGTCAATTCTGATTAAGACAATGACGAACATTGTACATTTACAATTCGAATGCTATTTTACTACATCAATTGCAGTATCGTAACATAACAAACAGTTCAGTTACCACCGGAGTGTGAAATGATGACATTAAACATGAATCGATTTACTTCCAACGTTTAACATAGTTATTTCACACTCCCGTGGTAAATAAGATGTTCATTTTGTTTAGTTACTTCATTTGATACAGTGAAATACCATTTGTAATGTAGATGTACAACGTTCCTCGTTGTGTTACATAGAAATGATATGTAAAAGTACAGTGGAATGTAAATTTACATACAATGTAATGTAAACCTAGAATCAACTTTTTTTACAGTATATATATAGAATCGTACTTCAGTTGGCGCAATAAAAGTATGTAGCAGTGAATTGTGTGATATATATCATGTATTTAAAAATGTATGTGTAAATGTATATATTATTTTATCCGGTTAACCAAACTAAAAAATCAGGTTAACCTCCTAAAGTGAAAAGTTTTAAAAGAAATAATAATATATTTTTGACATTTGCATAATTGCGTATATATCCCCAGCTCTATCGATTCTTGGCTGCTGAGTCTCTCTTGTCATTGAAAATTGTCCTAGTATATCTTATTAACTATAATAAAATTGATTTCATACGAAAATTAATTATTTATAACCTTTCAGAAATTCATCTTTGGGTAAAGTTTATGACCCTTACTTGAGTTTTTATATTTTATCGTAAGAAAGATGATACAATATCTAAAAGACATATGATATAAACTTAATCAGTAAATATTTGAAAAATTCCTTAAAGTCACTATCAGTAATAATAGAAGGTCCCGACTCGAAAAAATCGTAATCAATGGCGTATCGTTCCCTCATAAGAATCAAGGTGTAAATTCAGTTGTTTAGTACAACAACCCTCGCGTTATATAGGGATGACAAAACTTCTTAATCGGCGGGTCCAGCAACGGTAGTTCTCGTAGGATGGGTGTTGTATGTGTATGCTAATGCGAGAATAAACGTTTCTATTAGGAGAGCCAACAAACGCCACGCCCGATGAGCTTTGGGATTTGAATACATAAATACTCTCGCATCTCGACGCATATAAATATGCGCGAATAACTGCGATCTGCATATACAAAGGCTTCCTCACTCAGCTAGACTTGCACGATGTTTTAATCGCGCATACACAATATATTTCCGCTATGCTTCTGCTCCAAGGATTTCTTAATTATTTAAAAATATCTTTTGAGAAAGCAGTAAATCCTAGACTGTACAATTTCGTTTTAATGCAATAAACGTTATCAAAGAAGTTTATGAATAGAACAGATTTTTTATTGTGAATATAATATAACACAATGTGAACTTCATAGTAAAATTGATTATACGATACCACACCCGAGTAGAAATTTCGATATGGCCCTGATCAGGCCCTGCTCAGGCTGCCTGATTATATTTCAGGCCCTTATCAGGCTACCCTATCAGGGCCTGATCAGGCATCCTGAAATAAGGCCCTCGTCAGGCCTCTGTCAGGGCCTGATGAGGTACCTCTAAAGTTCGTTTAAACAATAATAATTAAATAAAATGAATCAAAATAATGTACGAGTCACTTTTATATACACTTTATATTTAATGATATATATTTTTATTATATTATTAATCCAACATTTCATAAATGTGTCATTCGAATGATTATGTTAATTTTTATTTCTGAATTTAATTGTTAAAGATTAAAAATGTTTTATAGTATTTATATTTTATATTATACTTTTATATATCGCATCCTGCATTTGCATTTTTCAATTCTCGCAAATAAATAAGAAAAAATTTTACTCCGACCGGGAATCGAACGCGGGTCTCTCGCTCACTACGCTGGCGCCTTAACCACTACGCTACGCTCGCAATTGCAGCATTTTACAAAAAATTGTGTCTTCTATTAACCCATTAAGGCCCATACCTAGCACAACTCAGGTAGCGTCAAACCAACTATCGTCAATAAAATACCTGCCAAAAATCAAATACCCGTGTTTTTTTGTTTATAAAAAATAATAGTTTATAACATTTTGTCAAGAAACAACTTTGACAATAGTGGTTCTATATTAAATCTGGCGATTTTAATCCAATCTAAGAGAAAAATTGAACCGAAAATATAATGTACGATGTTTTGTTAAAAGTCGTAAATTTGTTGTTAAAAATAATAAGTAAATAATATGATCGAAAATCAGCTTTGGCCCATGCTAATCACATGGCGGTTAGTGCCAAATTAACGACTGGACATAGGATATTTGATAAAAATAAAATATGTGTGTTTTCTTATTTATAATTATATAATTATTTATATTAATATTTTATAAACAATTTCTTCAAACACGATTTAGGCAAAATCTATTTGCGGCAAACGATATTACGGAGTAAATTATGTACGAAACGTATATATATTATTGTCATTTATTCTATACAATAGTAATACAATAATACCTGTACGTTTCTCACATAATTTATCCCGTAGAACCAAATGTCGCATTCATATTTCTCGTGAAACCTCTTTTAATGATGTTTATAACAAATTCTTATATGCAACTACAAGTAAAGTTTGCTTTGCAATCCTCTGTTTCGAACATGGTCAGGCAACAACTACGTTTGCCTGATAAGATGCAGGTTGTAGTCCTCTGACGAGTGCATGGTCCGGCAGTATTAAGACCCACCTTATCAGGCGCGCATGACTACTGTCTATTCAGGGCCTGATCCGGGAGTGACAATGGACACCTTATCAGGCGAGCCTGATTGATGCCTGATCAGGCCCTGATAAGTTTTCAGGCAGCCTGGACAGATTTCTGCTCGGGCAGTTACCACCAGTTGCTTGGCACCTACTGTTACGATTTTTACTATTTAATATTATTAAATTCTTGCGGGCTCTTTCGTTTTATTACCACAAGGGCACTATTAATATTTATTTACTTGCAATTCACTACCAATAACAATTGCCGAATTAACTAACTTAGCTAAGTGCAACTAATGGCCAACTTCTTCTTATTATCGACTTGCATACATTAAAAAAATCACAAAAGAATATAAATAATTAACTAATATATACGAAAGTGAAACACTACTAAGGAAATAAATACTTCATGCAGTATTTTAAAAAATTTGCACTGCAAATAGTTTTATCGATTGATTTCTTATTGAATACCTTACACATTAGGATATCACGCCACTTTGCTGAAATTTAGTGAACTATTAACGAAACGTGGCTTAGATAGCAAAAGACTATCTTCTAGTTAACAACAATGTGAGTATTAATGTAGTAATAAACAATGTAAAATTAGCGTACTCGTGTACGACGAAATTATAGACCATATTTCTCGAAATTGATTATTTTTGAGAGGTCTTCAAAATGTCTTAAAAATTATATAATACCTTAAACAATGTTTGATTTTAAGCTGCTAAAGGAAACTTTAAATGTCGTTGGCCTCTACAAGTATAATCAGATATATGAAAATAATTAATGGATAATTTGAAAATAAAACGCTTAAGATGCAGGTTAGATAATCTACAATACTATAGGTATATAGAATGTACTTTGATGCAATCGGTCACTTTTATTAACCCATGTCATTTGTAAATACCAACACTATTGAGAAAGTCACTTAACCTTCTTATTTTTTATGTTCAATCCCACCCAATCACGCCATACAGCATGCAGAGTCAAACTAAATTCCAATCAGTTTCATCGAAGTTTACAAAACCGTCAATGAAGATTTGCTCTAGTGAGTCCTGGAATACGTCGGTCTCTAGGGCCGTTTCTGCAGTAATTCAGAGAGAACTTGTGGTACGCGACTTCTTTCAAGGCGACCTCATCCAGCCAGAAGTACTGAGCTTGCAAAAATGTTGCTGCTGCTTCACATTATGTTAAAAGTGTATTAAAACGTACACGCGGAGAGAATTTAATAGCTCAAAGTGCTCGGATTCTTCTTCTTCGAAAACTCCTCTACGGTAAAAAATCACAGGACAAAAATTGATTCTTTTTCCGAGTCCTGCAATTTGCCAATAAATTAGGAAACCGTACTTTAAGTATTACATTTTAACAGAAATTACCTTCACTATGTTTATTTAAACATATATAACAGATATTACACATAAAGGTACACATTTATATGACATTTGTACGAAAGTTTACGATTGTAGGTGCTTGATAATTTGTAGTATGCTTGAAAACCTTTTTATATCAAATAATTCAATAAGAAATCAAGTATTCTGGGCAGTTTTCTGTTACATTGTCTATAAGAACGAAAAATGTTACATTTGAAAAAGTATTGGATATGACATTTAACATACACAAAAATTATGAAAGGAAATATATGCTGTTATGGAGTCATTTTGTGGCATTTAAACTGAATAGCTAACATATATTATTTGGAATAGTGCTATAATTAAGGAGCTTTTAAATCAACCAAGAGAATTCGGTTGAATTTGCGTTGGAAAATTGAAAGGATATGACACTGGTGAGTCTAAACATGCTGCTAATTATAATCCAGAATATTGTAGTGACCTCAAAATCCCCAAGTAAAAAGTTTCAATAAAATCCATCCACTGGGGAAATGGTTATGAATTATGATTTATTTTTTTTTATCTGAAGAGGGCTACCATCTGATAGCCGAAACGTCATATTTTAATTTTTATTTTTTTCTGTAATTTTTATTAAAAACCCCCTTTTTCCTTCCTTTTTATGGTGACCCTTTTTAAACACTACTCATACAATATTATTTACAAGGGTCGAGAAATTCTATTAATTATTAAGAAGTTATGAATTATGGTATAGAAACCCGAAAACTATCGAACGAACACTATTAGAAACTACAGTGGACACTTGAATGGAGAAAGAAGTAAATATTTATCATTTAGAAGACAAACGACTATCAGTTGCAAAAATTTGTAAGCAGGGTAATCTTTACACCAGTATACATAGGCGGAAAGAAATCACGTAAGGCGTTTTTTATACAATTTTCTACAGGGTAATTTGTGTGCTTAGTTTACCGAAATAATGAAGCAGGTTACAGTAACTTTGATTGAACTGAACACTTAAGAATATTAATTCAGTCTCTAATTTATATAGAACTTTTGTAATGATGTATATATTTTTCTTCGCACTGAACTAAAAAGTACCGTTTGCATAACATGTGTAATGACATAAATAAGCTTCAAAATGTTCAACGACACGTGAACCTGAATCTCATGACATATTGAATGTTAACATGTACACAAAGCAAGCAAACGATGTACTTAGTTGTATACAGCTAAGTTTAATTATCTGCCGACATGTACTGTCGCAATAATACGTACACGTATCTCGATTTTGTAAATTGAATTTTAGATATAATCATATGTACATTTACCAAACACCATGTAGATGTCCAATCGACATTCACATTCCATATTCGAATTGGAATATATCAAACCTCTCGCATGTCTATTGGACGTTCAGATTTCACGTACAATAGGTTCAATGTTCATTCATCATTGATCAGGATCAAAATCCCAGTGGATATTCATTAGGTATACATGAACTATTGATTATTACAGGTTTACAAAAAAGGGGGTCTTGGATGTTGTTGAGAAGCTGGTCATTTCCGGCGTAATTTTGTGCATAGAATCCGAATCTGAAGTCAGAAGTGGCATATTACGTCAGGGTGTTAAGATATTTAAGGTTATCTCCTCCAAAAAAAAACGTTTTTTCTACATTTGAGGTTGCATACAATATGCAACAATTTTGTTTAGCCTTCTGTACTACTTGCATATTATTACAATTTTTTTTTTTTTTTTGAAAATGTAAAAATTGATTTCGATTTCGTGATTAGCAACAAGAAATACCCTCAAGTACACATTTTTAGAGCAAAGTAGTAATATTCTTTACGAACTTTCAACCCATCATATACTAATTTTTATCAAAATTAAATAGACGAAGTTTTTGCTGAAAAAATGGATTTTTACATTTATTTGTTTATAACTATTTTGTTAAACTTTTAACTTTTAATTTTAAATGAAAATATATGGACAAAAATCTGTAATAAATTAATTTCTTTAACTTTGGTGGTAAAGCTCCATCAGATTTCAAAAATTCATTACCGCAGATCTAATGTTATAATTGTTGTAATAATGTAATAATTCTACGTGTGTATATCATTATATATCATGCAATATGGACGTAACAGAATTTTTTTGTTTTCTTTTTCCAAAATTTGACGGTAATTTTCGCTATTTTAACTTTTGTAGCTATTTCTATGTTTGGCAAATATCGTTGTTGTTTATAAACTTCAACGTTTCAAAATAACGATAAGAAAGAAAATTGGAAGGTTTGTTGTACCATGCAGAAGGCCAAACTAAATTGTTGCATCCGGTACATAACCTAAAACATGGCAAGACACGCGTTTATCGAGTAAACAATCTGAAATATCTCAAAATCCTGACGTGATGGTCATCGGATTCGGATTCTACGAATAAGAATACGTCGGAAATAAGACCCACAGTTTCCCAACGACAAAACCATGTTGACCTGTGTTATCGCTTTGAATCTAGAATGAAAATGGACTCTAATGCAACAAAAAATTACGGCTAATCTTCGGAAAGCCTGGCCAATCAGAAAAGAAAAGAAAAGTTGGTTTCTTATGTATATTTTTCTCCTGATTATGTATATGACCATAAAAATTGGTCGGCAATATTTTGGCCGCATTATTGAAAAATACAGGGTTAACCGTTTTTTTTGCAGAGCAAAAAATGCAACATATTACTGTCTGAAATAAGAAAGCCGATTATTCTCATTGTCATCCTTATTTTGCAGCCGTTGCGAATAAAACGCATCAGAATTTTTTTAGGAAATTTCGAACCCAACACTTTTTGATGGAAACATCTTTACATAAAACTTGAGATAAATGTAAAAAACTATTAAAAAATCGAATTTTTTATAGTTTTTTTCAGAGTAGAGGCTTCAATTTGCCTGACCACCAATTATCATTAATATATTCGTAATCAGGCGACCAAAATACATCAGAAACCACATTTTATTATTTTTTTTTCATGTAAAAACTTTATTTCATTATTTTCAGACTCGGTGTCGTATTGCTGCAAAACCAAGTCCGAAATTACAAGACGGAGAATTATCTCAATCATCACTAGTAGTCTAGACGTGAATTTCACATATTTTCGTGATTATTTATTAATGATAAAATTACGTTATTAAGTGATTTGATCAGTTTCAACTTCTTACGTTTGCAGGTACGAAATAGAGATAAAATTCGCCATACCTTTAACAATACTAATAAAATAATCGATTATGCAAACAAACAAATCTATAGTCACTGAGTTGAATAAATGGCAACCGAAAGAAACAAAAATAGGATTTTAAATGAAACAACCCTTGGAGAAAACAAAACCACTCTCTGGTCCGTTTGCATGGTCTCTATTGCTTACACAGTAAAGAGGACTAAGAAGATTTTTGAAACGTCTTATATTTTCTACACGCGAATTGGCATTCAACATTTTAGTACTAAAGAATATAAGTTATATCCAAGAGAAAGTCCTGAAGCAGGACTCACCTAGCACCAGCACTTGATACTGTGGGAAATTAATCAAGACTAAGAATAATGTCTATAAAATGCTGCTCCAGTTTTGTTTGCCGTGTAGTGATATATCAAACATGGATTTAGCTAAGCCCGGCACAGTTTGCTCAATCAGTATGAAACAAGTATCAACCGTTGGAGAAGGACCGAGTTATCATGTTGAAATGTTTTATATTTCTATCCCCGACTAATGATCGAAATAATCAAACATTTCATATAATGGTTGTTATATTAAGTTCACGAATTGTAATTCAAAACAATAGTCAAATCTTTAATTTAATAATATTAATATTTTTTTATAAATCATTAAAATTATTATTCAAAAAATTCTTTAAAATCTTTAGTTGGAGAAGGTGACGAGAGAAAGAGACGAATGAGAAATTATAAAAAACCTGATTTGATGGGTAGTATTTCTTCCCTTGATTTATCGTTGCGATCTTAGGAAACGCTCTTGCAAGTCCTTGTCTGTGGAGAATTCCAACGTGGTCAAAATGGTGGACTCATTTGCGGCTTGGTGCAACGAAATATTAACGGTGGATATCCAAAGATCGAAGTTGATGATTTGGATTATTTGGATAAGTAACGTCTCTCATCAATCTTCAAAGTTTCGAGTACGTGATGCGTGAAAATCAAAATATCTCATACAACGAAAAGATGGTAAAGAAAAATTACCTAATCTCTTGCCGAGGAGCAAGAGTGCATCCCATGGTCCTACGCTGGACTCTCCTCGGCTTGAGCTTTTGAAAACACTCAACGCGCCTATTTCACGTGCTCGTCCGATCACCAAAAACGCCATTGAGTGGAGAAGAATCGGCCTCGTTCTGTCGTCACCCTGGAACTTCGTCTTCTCTCCTCGGCATCTAATCGACTTCTATCTTCCAAATCGCCTTCTACTAACTAATCCCCTCCTCATTATTTGGCGTGCTTCTGGACTTGTAACTGAGTTCAATAATACAATTAAACCAATTCCAATAACTGTCCGTAGACAAACATAATGCTGGTTATCTTCTTCCGTCTCTTTCTCTTTACAGCATACGCAAGCGTTTTAAATACATAATTGTAATTTCTATTACAATGTCACATTACAATGTACACGAGAGAAGTAGCTAACTATTATGAAAAACGTAAATCAATTGTACTTCAGAACACTTTAGTAAAAATGTTAACTTTTAAATTGGAAGTAATTGTAATATAATTGTAATTGTAATGTTGGGAGTGGAAGTGATCATAATAATTCCATCCGTAAAGTTGGGTTAAAAAATTAGTACAAACGCAATCCGGAAGGCGAATCCCTTGGAGGTAAGGGCTTGGGGAGGAAGTAAAAAGGCGACGCGAATGACGCTCTTTCCAAATTTCATGAGCGTTCTGGAAATCCATTGGCAAGGCCTGCCTGTAAGTAACGAGCTTGCAAGTTCGCTGGCTCCGGCGAATATCTCCGGAGCCGAGCTGCAGCCGAGTAGGGAACTTCTGTTTTCTTGGCGGCCAAAAGGAGTTCCGCACTGAGCACTCGACTAATGGATGCCGGGAGTCTTATGGCAGCGCTGAGAGAGCGTTGCGACGCCAAACTTTAACTCGTTAATTACCGGCGCGAGGGCAACTTCTTGCCGTCGCTCGAATATTTCAAACTATTGTGTTCGTAAACCCCTCGGGCTTGCCTCGGTGCTCAACTCTACTCTTACGGGGCGAACACCTACCTACCACCGCCTTCCTCTAGCCAGCTCTTTGCTCCTTTACTTCTTCTCCTTTGCCTTTCCTCCTTTCTATTTATGCCGATGCCATGCTGCCGTTACTTCCGTCCCTTATTCGCATCTTGACTTTTCCTCACGTTCCTCTCCTATCCCCTTCCCTCTCATTCATGTATCTAATCTATATAACATGGCGATTTAGTTTTAAGGAGGAGTTTTGAAGCAAACTTCATTCCCCTAGTTCCTCTCTGTTCTTCCTCTCACCCTTTATCTCACTTTGGCATACTCGTTCTCTCTCTTTCTCTCTGTGTCTGTCTTCCTCGTGCCTTTGGTTTACTCCTTGCACAGACTGATCTTCCGTCTGAAGATAAATAAACTTAATCGAACGAAACATACATTCATAGCACATTAGTATAAACAGAGTAAGTTTATTTGTAAATTAAAGAAAAAAATCTTTATTGTTATTGTTGATTACCTATTGCAATCGTCTTTTTATACTCCAATACCATTTATCCCGCATATATGAGAAAGTCGCGATATTACTGCTAATATTTTGCAACTGATTACTAATATACAACTCAATAATAGCAATCCTCAAAAATCAAATTAAAACATTTAAACGACTTATATGGTGGTACTCGAAATTGACTTTGCAATTTCTTATGGAGACATGCTTATGTGACTTTTTGCCATTTTCCGATAATTATGAGGCCTGCGGCCATGAGGAAGGATACTGTATGGTTCGGGTATTGTTAATTACGTTAAAAGACGTTATTATGGTGATACACATATGGTGAGGGTTGAAGTTTTGAAAATACTCATTTTCACTTTTGACACATTTCAGGAATCCTCTCTTCCACTCACCTTCTTGCCTACCAAGTTACGTATTCGTGTAAGCGTAAATTTTCATTAAAAAAAACTCGTATTGTAGGTACCCAGTTGATAGGCATCCGGGTCGAAGACTCTAGTTTTTAATTAAATCTTTACATTTTCGTACTTTCTGTATTTCGTACAATTTCACGTAGAATAGTATAGTACCTAACAAGGGTGTAAAGTGTACTTTTACGCACCGGGCGGGAACTATACATACGAGGCGCCCAAGACGCCGAGTGATGTGTAAAATTCCCGACCGATGCGTAACAGTTATACTTTACACCCACGTTAGGTATCCTAGTTTTTGTAATTGCGTGCGTAAAGAGAGTGCGTAAAGTTTTGATGCCTGTTTGAGTGCGAAAGTACAACTTACGAAAGTACGTACGACCGTTCACTTTACGAATTTTGTCGTCGGGAGTGCGTAAAAGTGAACTTTACGCATAAAAAACAGGCATCAAAAGTACTTTACGCACGACGTTTACGCACACAATTACAAAAAACGCATTTTATGATTCTGTTGTGTCCACTGAACATTAGGGTGCATCGCTTCGTCCCTTAATTTTTGTGCCTTTCAAAGTTCCGGAGTACGGTATCCCTAAACACACACAATTTTAAGTATGAACAACAGAATTCAAATTAGTTTATTTCTATATGTGTACATTGGCAGAGCATTATTCGTCATGAGTAGGTTTGCCATTTTCCAGTTTGTGTCCTGAGATAAAGTTTAGTATCAAATTCAACTAACCATAACAATTAGGTTCAAAGTCATTACAGAAGTATTGTATTATTTTTACCTACTGTTAATTTTGTTCATCTTACTGATCGAATATTTAATACTACTCTGTAAGTTGCTGTCCTTGTGTTCGAAATCATGTCGTTAATAGAATATTTGCACAGATATTTTGCCCGCTTTAACCTGTAAAGTCCCAGAACGGCATAAATTCCACCCGTTTTTCAACATACGGCTACAGAACCAATTCGCAGATGAATTATAATCAAATTATATTTCCTGAAGTACTTTTTCGTGCTCTTTTCAAATCCGTCGTTATTTTTGCTGTATCTCTCTTAGATTTTCCAATATGGTGGCGTTTTCCTGGAAAAACGTTTCAATTTTTATTTTGGTCAATCGCGATTTACATTCAGTTAAACAGTTCAGTTATGCTCCAAATTCTGTATCGGATGAAATTTTTTGTTGTACTTTAAGGTTTTATTGGTATTTTTGAAAAATTCAAGATGGCAGTTGATTGGCATATCCTGTTGTGACGAAATTTATTATTACTTTCTCAAAAATGATTGGCTTACAACAGAAGTTGGCATACTACATTTTTTGACGTCGCTGAATCCTAATCTAAAATCATATATGCGAAATTCAAAATGGCGGATCCAATATGGCGGACCAAACTTCGCTAAAATGTTTGGATTGCAACAAAAATTGAGATATTACCGTTCATGAGGTCCCTTAATCCGAAACTGGAATTAAAGTTTCGAATGTTAAAATGGCGGATCCAATATGGCGGACCAAATTTCAGTAAAACGTATAGATTGCAACAAAAGGCAAACATATTTCATTATTGTTCTAATAAAAATTTTGTATAGGATAAGCAGTATTTCTGTATTTGATCCTCAGCATATCGATATAAGTATTTGAATAATGATGGCTCTTGTACATTTATTTGTTGTTTCGTTAACTTAAGGTATAGATGTAAATTTATAATCGGATGTTAAGAGAAAAAGTATACTGCTGTGCTATAGCACATAATTATTAGTTCAGTTTGATTTTTGTCACTCCGGTTTAAGTATGTTTCCATTATTAAAATTGATAAACTCTTTTTTTTTTGCAGAAAAGCTCTAGCTCTGTTTTCAGCACATTTGGTTTAAGACATTGGATATTCAACTGTAGGGTGATTCAACTAATTTTGTTTTTAGTTCGCTAAGTTCGAAATGGCTGAAACATTAGAAACATTAGATATGTATCAGGTTATACTTGCAGATCTGTAAAAGAATTATAAAACATATTTAAAGATTCGGTATTATATAACCTTTCTTTCAACGAATACAACCCTCACTATTTTCCAATCAATTCTTGGGAATCGTATATAATCTTTGGTAGGTCCCTACTCGTCCGAGTATCTCCTTCGCGCACCCCTTAGCTCTGCCAACAACAGTTCTCCAATGTCCCGAAACCCTGGTTCCAACGATTCGAGTGTCGTTGGACTTGAAAGGGGTGCGGGTGGACGAAGTTGGGTGAAGTGGTTCCAAAAGCAAGAGGGAAACCGGTGAAAAGAGGAGGATGGGACAGGAGAGACGCTGCACGAGTTTGTAGCCAGGAAATCATTATCGATAAGGTACAATGCCGACGAAATGTACGAATTAATCCGCCGGCAATTTCCTCGAGAATTCGCTACCGTTTTGCCTCTCTTGTATAATCGACTGTGCAACTAAATTTATGATTTCGTAAATCATATATACGTATATTCATGCGTGTTTAAAACTGAACTCATGTGTATAAGATTATACTATCCTATTTCTTTGCAAATATCTGTGATTGATTTTTCCAAAGTATTAATTTGATGAAAACATATAACAACTCAAAATATGAAAACATTATAGCGAATCTCCAGTTTTTATAATTTAATCATATTAATAATGGCAGCAGCAAATATATTTCCAATAACCGATTGCATCAATAACATTGCGGTAATAGCAGCGTACCCTGCAAAGATAAGGAAAATATTTTTTAACAAAATTTTTTACTTGTTCTAATAAACCTCAAATTGTAATATATATTTAAGATTGCTTTTCACACCAACTTCTCTATTTCACCCTTTTGATACAATTTTGAAATGGCCTTACTCTTAAAGTACACGGGTTTAGGATAGGTATTGATGATTAGGTGAATTGGGACTCATCACTAATTACCTTAATATAACAATCTTATATTACAACGAATATTATATTATCATTATTAAATCAAGGTTACTTATTTACCATATCAGTATATATTGCAGAATAACGATTAAATATTTACAAAGAAGTGAAACTGCAACTATACCTGTGCACATAATTCTATTACACATCGAAACGCACTGACAATCATTATAAAGTGTTAGCTTCGAGGAGGTATGACTATATTTTTGTCACTTAACCCATTAATGCCCAAATGCACGGGCATTTTAAATGCCAAATTACTTTTTTCAAAATTTCGATTCTTCGAATTTTTCAAAAATAAAAAATTGTGACAATACGTTCCGAAAAAATTCGACCGTATTCTTCGACTTATTCTAGAACATAATTGTACTTATACAATTTTCTCTAAAGTCCATAGTTTTCAAGAAAAAGAATGGTTAAATTTTGAAAAGGAATTTGTAAATGCAGTGACCATTTTAAATCTGATATCGAAAATTTCAAATATATACCAGTGTATCTTTTAAGTACAACTATCGAGTGCACCCTTGCAATATGTTTTAGCCCACTCAAAGCAAGATATTGTATCGAAAACTCGATATTTGTAAAAAAATATTCCTAAAAAATAATGATTTTCTATCATTCGAAAGAGCGGCCTTGAAAATGGTAGAATCTTATAGTTTTTATTTTTTTCAAAATTTATTTCCTATTGAAAATAAGCGTTGAAGTTGCGGTAAACTTTCTGTACATTGGGGCATTAACGGGTTAAGATGTAAGCAAATGATTACTGTTACAGCGAGATAAAGTAATCTTTAATAACAATCTCATTAAAATCATCTTTTCAAAAATGTGACACAATTAAGATAATTAGGAAGAAAATTACAATGATTACACTGTTTTCTTTCTGCGTATCGAATACTACACGCCTCTCGCGGCGAAAAGGCGAAAAGAATAGGAAGATTTTCGGACAAAAGGTCCGTAATCCATGCCGGGAGAGTGTATACCTCTAGACGGTCGGATCTGTTGAGCGAACACCAAGGCTAAAAGCACGGAAGAACGACGATTAGCAGAGCCATAGACGGTCATTGTTCTTAAGCATCCTTTACCCGAGCCAAGTCCGTAACGTTGCACAGCTTTCCTTTTTACGCCATGTTCCTCTCTTAATAAGCTCGCGGCAGTAGTGGCACTGGACCGATAACGCACCTCTATGTAGAAGATGAAGATAACCGCGTGAGAGGTCCCACAGAACGAACGACCGAAATCGTGGTACGTACCGAAAAAAGTAATTTCCGGAAGCGACTACGAACTCAAAATAAAGGGCGACCTAAAGATCGAGTGATACGAAACGTATACGGAAATTTGAAAATTAAAAATACCCACTTTGCATTACCCTATCACTTTTTATGATAGTTAGTTTTCTCGTACTTATCATATTCTCAGGTTGTTATATCTAGGAGTACAGTATTTAGAGCGTAAGAAACTATTAGCTGGAATGTCCCCAATATGCCTATTAAATGATCGGAACATTTAAATATTTGATCTATGACAGATTAATTTTACAGTATATATACTGATGAGCTTAAATATTGGTAGCACCATCCTAAAGAAGATTAGCTCTGCGAATGGATCTTATTAAACATATAATATACGGCATTAATTAAGGCCCTAGTAATCAAATCAGAAAATATTCTGCTTTTCTTTGAGTCAATGGGTATAAACACATTAGCGTCAATTCTCAATTAGCGTAATCATTATATAAATAAAGGGTACTTATTTAATATTAATGAACATTAATGTCTACATGAAGTAATTTTTTGAAAAGTGGCATTGAAGCCAAGGCACCGACATGAAACTGACTGATTCATTCACGCCTGACAGCCCTCATTATCTGGGCTCTCTGAAGCTCAGGTGACATTTCCTGGGCGTTGGAACGAAACCAGAGTGAGACGTTACATTGCCAGCGTCTGGATGAGGCTAATGGACAAAAGAGTAGTAGCGAGAAGAAGACCAAAGAAGTCATTGCGTTGCAACAGGAAGTCGTCTTTTGCTCGCTTCCTGAAAGAGTGCAGCCAGCGATCAACAACGAGTCGAGGCTGTCGTTGTTGAAGCACGGCCTTCGTTCCGTCATCTGCTGTTGCAACATACGCCGTCATCTTCGTCGACCCTTAACGCGTTCGACCCTCTACTTTTCGTTCCCTCATCTCTTTCAACCTTATCACCATCCGGTCGAGTCTTCAACGAGGTACCGTTACAGTAACTCAAACATTTTACATACAGATCGCTACTTTTGTACATAGGACATTAGAATATTAAGCTGGTCGTGGTCATTAGTGTTATTACAATTACGTTACATCACAAAATTAAATTCTGCACACTAAAAATCTATGATGGTGGGTTTAACGCCATGCAATTCTATCCACATACTTTTCATCTATGGGCTCCATATATGGAGATATGGTAAATACATATCACTTGAAATTACTATTTAATTTATATATCGCAACATATCTCTTTACTGAAAGAAATAACGCAAGGTTGATGGCAGAGGGATAAGGAGATTAGCTATGAGAAAGCCGATCTAACCATAATTATGCCTGATATAGCCATACGTATGCCAGGAACCTTACGTTATTTCTTTCAGCGTTGAATATTTCACGATGTTATATGACATCCGATACAGTCTTACGTAAATTACGTATGGCATGTGACAATTACCAAAGTAGCAAAATAGGTCGAAATTAGGTAAATTCCACTTCAGAATGGTCTAAATGCCCAAACAGCCGCGACTTATTTTATTTCCAATCGACTTTATTTGGAAGTAGTGGTGAAAAAAAGAACCTAATTTTTAAGTAAAAATTAAGTAACGGAAGGCATTTTGACCCGTAAGGCATAGGCCAGTGTGGTCAAATAGACCAGTAGTAAGTCGAATATTCGGGGCATTTCGCCTATCTTAACTGTGGATACTCTTTATAAATTATTCGGTAAAAGACATTGTTTTTAGCATTGGATTGTTTAAAAAAATTATTTTTCAGTAATTTGATGTCCAATATTTAGAAATCTTATTTTGTTAATTAAAATCAATAAAAGGCAACAAAATTAATTATTTTTAATATACAAATTTGTAGGTTATAAATTGACTTTCTATGGCGCATGGATAATTTTTGACTTATAGGTTTTTTCGACTTATTTGTCAGAAATACTTAAAATTTTAACTTATACGTCGAATTTCCTTAAAGTGAAGTCCAAATGCCCAAAAATATTTTTCCTTCTTAGACAGATTTACCTATTTCAGACATTTCGACTTCTAAGGCTTAAAGGGTGTCAAGTAATTGATATCATAGTTGGGTAATTTCGAATTGGCTTTCCATGAGGCATATTATCGATAATTAATAGAATAGACCAGAATTTATGCAAATAACTATTAAACGGTGATATACCATCTGTATTAATTAAAAGCTTTATTGTCAATGGATGAGAAATCTTCCATGCAGAAAAGATGCTTAGCAAGTTCATTTTTATCCCATGGTACCAACATTTTCCACTTTCAATTTCAGTAGTGTGATAGAGTTTTTAAAAGGGTTCTTGCCATCTTTCGGTAACTCAGGCATGCCATGAGATCGTAATATTTTTAGTAGATCTGCAACTGACGCGAATGTTGTTTTATGGTTAATGCTCCAATCTCCAATTGGAGGTATTCCATAAGTGACAATTTCCCATTAAATTTTTTTTCTTCAAAATCTAATTCATTTGCATGAATTTATCATCATACCTATCTTCTTCAGAAATTATATCTTCACAATTTACTTGCTCAGAAATATCAACTTCATAATTAACGTCACAATTCACGATTTACTATGAGGTCTAGTTTATTGGTTCTAGTTTATAGCTTTTTGACCAAACATTCTACATATTTAACTTTATGGGCAATTGTGGTTATTTTGATTTTGAAGTACTAACAGAAAACGTCATCATAGTCGCAAATGTAAAATATAGCATGATTCTAACTTTTGGTCATTTTGACTTTTAAGTAAAAATTAGGGAAATTCACGATGTCAAATGTAACAAAAAACGCAACCTATTTCCGCTTTCAAAGTCCGTTTGTTTATCAAGTCAGAACAGAGGTCGGAATTTAGCAAGGTTTGACTTCAAAAAATACCTCAAGAATTTTTTTACTACCAAGTAATTTTTAAGTGGTAATTTGGTAATATTATTCCAAGACAAAGACTTTAAATACATTTTTACTTATAAGGCATATTTGAAGGTCGAAATTTAATTATTTTTAACCGAAATAAGACAATCTGACCTAACACAGGTCAAAATTTCTTCCTTTGCTGTTTGCGTAGCCCTTAATTATTCGGTTCTTCTTTGCAAGAACTTCTTGTCTGAAAACATTTATTACAGCGGGAGTCTCTCCTCAGCAGGGATATTATGAGGAGAAATTCAAATTAAGATATTCATAAATGTGATCATGGGAAAAAATTAATTAAAATTTTTCATTTCTTTGAGATTGAAGAATGTGAAGATTTCATAAGAATGCTTTAGAAGAACAACATTCCGACCACTTTTGGTGTTCGCAGTATGATTTTACTCCAGCCAATTAAAAACAAATCCGAAAATGATTACCTCGTATATTATTATAAGATGAATATTAACGATTTATTTGAAAAATGTAGTCTGCTGCAAAAATATAGATATGAACGTTGACTGCTATATATATACATATAGCCAATCGACTATATTGGCAATGAGATACATAAGGATACAAAGATAGAAACAAAAATGATTCGTACAATGCCAAAAGGCGAGTCACAGCGTAAAAATATTGCTGTTTTACAGACTGACCCGCCTATATATAGGTAACAAGAAAAAGGAGCAAGTTTAAAAGGGTCCAAGTATGCATTAAAAAGTAGAACAAAAATAATTATCGACAAGCAAAGCACAAATATGAAAAGACTCGAAAGCAGCTGGTCGATGATTATAAATTATAATTAGGAATGAAAAAAGGGTTAAAAAGGACTTGGACTGGGGACAAAAATAGAAGCGAACGACGATGAAATATCCGTAGAGAAAACGAGAGAAAATTCAAGCTTTTCATTTCCGGATTTGAACGACTGGCTCCGTTTGATCCGAACACGTTAATCCGCGCACGTCCTCACGCCTCGACCCTCAAAGACCGAGAAAGGCGTTGCTCTTGTCCGTTTTCGCCGCAGTCGGGCGTACCGATTTCGCGCAATCAGTTAACGCCAGGCTGCGCTAGTCATCATAATTAGCTCCCGAGCTAATTTCCTATTGACTCGGTTTCCGCCGGGTACCTATACGCGTGTGTCGTGTCCGACCCTCACCAGCATCCAAACTTTCATAACGTGAATCGACTAAAGAGTAGTATTTTAATTAGTTTCTTCATACTTTCAGTAATGGCGCTCTATAAAAAAGATCATATTTACATTCCGTAATTACAAATAATGAAATTCAAAGGAAGCACAGGTGGAAATCAGTCTCCTGATCGAGATATGTGAAGTTTTTGAAAATTGTCGAAGAATGCGATGTACAAGGGGCATGTTTTCATAAAAGGCTACAGAATCTGACTCGATAAATGTAGGAGATTGTAAATACGAATTTATTCGATTACTGCACGAGAAAATATATTGACGCTTTAACGATGTTATGGTTTTTTAATTAAAAAATACGTATTTTTAGAAAAACGGTAATCAACTTCCAATTGAAATGAAAAACAACTAAATTTTTATAACATTATTGCTGTCATAATAAATGTCTAATCATATTGGAGAATTCAAGTTAGATCTTATCTAATCTACAGATTTATTCGGTTCGGAACCGGATATGTGGATTAAGCGAGGTTACACTGTAGTTTGTTTCATCCCAGATAGCAAAACTGCAACATATCTGCAACCAAGTCCGCAATTTGCTTACAACTTGCCGGCATTTTGCTGATTCCGGCGTGGCCATCCAACCACAATGTTTTCTAATTGAATTTGCGATCGTAAACTGAGAAACTCTTCAAATAACGATTTTAAACTGAATTGGATAGAACAAAAATGCATCGCTGCATTTCAATTGTTCATAATATAATTTCAAAGAGTTTAAAATTTTAAGTATGCTTAAAATTTGATATACATATCATAATTAATCCGTAATTTAAAATTACCAATTTTGGAGGGACAGTCTATAATATCTGCTACTACTGCTCATTGTAGCAAAGCAGTTTATTTTATGGCTTACAAGCTATAACTGCTTCGATCTGGAAAATTGACTTAAATTAAGATATCCAGTTGAACTACTTATTTCTATTATATTGAAAATAGATCGAGAAATTTTATTTGAATTTCACAATCAGCGTCCTCCAAACCTCAACATGCTAAGTTTTGTAAAAATCAATAATTTTGTACAAATTCGACCTCAAAATTGGATCTACCCATTTGGATTTTGAAAATGGGGCTGTAAATTTATAATTCAACTACTCTAGAAACCCATACATACCAAGATTGAGGTAATCCGTCAATGTTTATTAAATTTTTGTCTATAATGTAAAATCTAGGGGAATGTATCCACGGTCGGCACGGCTCCACGAGTGGCCCACCCTTCGGATTTTTATCAAACTAAAAACGAAATATCAAATTTTTTGTTGGAACAGATGCGTATTATCGCGAAACCATTTTTAATAAGATCCCTAAGTCAATAAATGCATTTTCGCGTTCAGTACAGCTGCTCGTAGAAATGTACTATTGAAAAACGTTGTCAAAGTTTTGCGTTCATTTCAATTGAGTATTAAAAACATTTATTACTTTTTTAAGGTAAGTTTTATTTTTTCTTGTAAATTAAACATTAAAATTCATCATATCTGAAGGGTTTACAAATATTTCAATGCTACGAAAAAATTTCATGCATTTTAATTTCGGCTTCCATTTCTATGAGTGGACTATTTTTTTGTATCCATAAGCGGTTCACTTGTTTTTATCAGTGTAAAGATTATGGTGCGGAAACGTAATTTCTGGGTGTAATTTAACATTTTGTTTTTGAATATAAATAAGTCATTAAAGTAGCGTTTAAGAGTTGTATTAAACCGGAATACATATTAGAATGATTGATTCGATTGTTTTTTCACAAAGTTCCTTCTTTATGTTGACCTTACCATTATTCACATTTTCTCCATGTATTGTACATAGTAAAAGTGTTCAAAATAAATAAATTATTATATGAAAATTAGAGTTTCGTTGTATTTTTGCTGTTTCTAGCCACTCTAAGGGGATTTGAACGAGTGGTTCACTCATGGATACAATTTTTTTTAACCATAAAACGTCCCTTCGTAAAAAAGGTTTAATCAATTTTATTTAACTGCAGAAACTAACCCAAATGCATTTAATTTATACCTAGTGACTATATCTACCTAACGGTGTATAGAAGACTTAAAAATTCCTTTATTTAATTAACTTTTTACACTAAATTAAAAACATGGTCCACTCATGGATACATCCCCTACTTATAAGGTTATACTTGTAAGGTTAAAAACAATTTCAGATGTGAAGGTCTAAAGCGGATTTCAGAGTCGAGTTCAACGAGCAAAAACATGTAATACGTCACAGTGGGTCAAATAAAACTTTCATCAATTTTTTTGTTCTTTGTAATATTTTTATTATATACCTATTTCTTCGAAATATGTACATTTTTAATTGGAATTAATTAAATTGATTAAAAAATTATTAAAGTAATGACTAAAAAGCTATCTGCATGATTTTTGTCGGAATTTCGCAATGCTCGTAGGCATAGGGCAAATTATGAAACAGCTCTTGGTATGAATAATATTCGCGAGTGCGAAGGGTGACACTTGGAGTCGCGAGGCATTTCCAGGACGATGCATGCTGTAACACCGCGGTTTACGCACACGCGCGTTATTTAGCACGCGCCGAAAGGTCTCTTTTTGTCACCCTTATTCTACCTTGTGCTCGGGCTGGTGCGAGTCGCAAGGCAGCGCTGTCGAACCTAAGTGCGAATTGCGACACCACCCCCGCGACACCACGTGAGGGCAAGGGGGAAGAAATGCGTGAGTGTCGTCCCGCGCGTAACGTACGGACGCGCCTACTAATTAAGGGGCTTCCATTTTAACTATAGGAGGGTGACGATGCGGGGTTACAATCGCAATTTCCAACCATATCTTTTAAGACAAAAATGCATTGTAATGTTTGTTATTGTAATAATACAATCGCATAAATGACAACACTACTCGCATTGAAAACTCACCTGTAATAAAGAGTGTTCTTTTAAGCCCGATAGAACTTCAAATTGTAAAAAATAACACAAAAATTAAATTTCAATAAAAGTCATTTGTATTATTTGTTTCAGTATACTCTGGCAAATCATCATGAATAGACTCACTTTTGAACAACGCTACCAAATTATCAAAATTTAATTCGAAAATCAGTCGATTCGCGCAATTTATTGCTAATGACTTCGTGATTTTTATGGCGCACATAACCGTCCATCTGAGCAAGCCATCCGTCGAACTGTGGATAGATTTCGTACCACATACTCTCTACATGATGTATTAACACCAACACGTCGAAGTAATGTGCGTACTGAAGAAAATATCGCCTCTGTAAACGAAAGTGTGGAAGAAGATCCAAATTTATCGATTCGTAGACAATTTTGCCCAAAGGTCTTACATCTTTAATTCCTGCACCAGCTGGATCTTATACGCGTGTACGCCAAGATCTTTGCGCAAAATTTTCCTCATAGTGGACGGACAGAGCCCCAATTCCTTCGATTGACGGCGAATCGATAAATTTGGATCTTTTTCCACACTTTCGTTTACAGCGGCGATATTCTCTTCAGTTCGCACATTCCTTCGACGTGTTGATGTTACTGCATCATGAAGTGAGTATGTGGTATGAAATCTATCCACAGTTCGACGGTTGGCTTGCTCATATGGACGATTATGTGCGCCATAAAAATCATGAAGCCGTATAAATTGCGCGAATCGACGACTGATTTTCGAATTAAATTTGGATAATTTGGTAGCGTTGTTCACGAGTGAGTCTATTCGTGATGATTTGCCAGAGTATACTGAAACAAATAATGGAAACCTCTTTATTAAAATTTAATTTTTGTGTTATTTTTTCAATTTGAAGTTCTATCGGGCTTACAAAACACCCTTTATAAAACACCCGGAGCTTTAGATTTCGTATGATAATATAAAAATTAACGAAGCCCGATTTTAAATAAAAATTCAACATTCAGCATTATATTGAGTAAAAATTCCTGAAGTGTGACACAAATGTTCGAATTTCAAGAATTCATTCGAAAATGGTAAAATGAAACGTAATTATGAGTTAATTAAACGGGCCAAAGGATTTTTCAGAAAAATTAAATTTCCCGGTGTTATGCACAATTGAAATTTTTGACAGTATTTTAGTAAAAAATTAATATCTTCAGATTGAATGATTCGATGTTTATGAAATTTACGGGAAGTGAACATGAAATATTGTACTTTTAATTGAAATAATAAAAACTTTTAATTGTTAATATTTACTTATTGTTATCTCAAAATTAGCTTTCAATTTGTAAAATAAACAAGGTTCTCCGCATCTGAGTAAGAATATGATCATTGCCCGTAGAAATGACGTATAGAAGAAGAAATATCTCAACAATTTCGCGGTTGGAGAAGGTCATTTCATTTTAATATTGCCACATACAGTTTACAGCACTCAATAAAGCGATTGGCTAATACCTCACATTTATCAAGAGTCGATTTTCGATAGACAAACAATATTTTCGAAACGTAAAGAAACAGCGTGATTCTAACAGCCATGCATAGTTCCTTGAAAACGAAGTCGACAATGGTTCGGCCGGGAGATACGAAGCCGATATTTCTATTACATTTTCATAACATATTTTAAATTAAAATTATCATTTCTCTTTCTTTTTATGTGTAATAAAAAATAATTACCAAACTACGTTATTTTTCATTTTAAGCGGTGTCTCACAGCTGGGAAAATTGTCAAAGATCAATAGTTTTTCGTGCCGTTAAAATTTATTTATTTCCATACGAGATTTCGACCTGAAATGTTTTGTTATTACGTGCCTCTTGTTTATTACGTGGGTCTTGTAATGGTTGAGTCAAATGTATTAATTGTTTTCGATATCTAACGAATCACATTATTGCGTCAATTTTAATAGCGTACATTACACTATGCCCACATGGCATCACCATGACACCCTTAATATTCGATTTGTCCAATGACGTGGAAGCATTCCCGTAAAGCTCCCCTGATTTTCGGTGCTTAGGGATATCTTAATGATACACTTTTTCGTCCCCGGTAACCAATGCGAAACAAAAATGTCTTCCGTGTTTACCTTACAAAACAAGCTGCCTACACTCTAACAAAGTTAAGTTGAAGATCTCTCGGCTTCAGTTCAAACGGAACCAAATGTCCTTTCTTCTGAATATCTTCTAGGCCTTTGATACGTTTTTAAACAGCTTGCCAAGTCACTCGCAACCACACTCAATGTTGCAGTCAATAATTCTTCTATTAGTAATGCCTTAAAATATATCTTCGAAAACACTTCTATATTTACGCCAATCTTTAGTATAAATATTAGCCTTTCCCTAGGCACATTTTTCGTTAATAGTGGTGTGATCCTACACATTTAGTAGTATTTTGGAAATATCAATTGAAGATTTCTTTATGCTAATGCAAAAAATTTAATTTTTCGTAACTGAGTAATTTAAATAACTATTTGAAATATATCCATTAACGATAAAGAATGGTTTTGAAATCGGTGTATTTTACATCGAATGATTATGGTATGATTTGCACTTCTTTTTTAATTTTTATTTTTAATTTTTTAATTTGTAAAGAATGTTTTTATTGAAAACGTTCTTTAGCAAATTTTGTAAATAAAGAAAATTTCTTTATAATTAATTTTTCTAATTTGATTTTTTAAATGAATTTTTAATTTTTTTTAGTAGTTTAAACCTGCTATTTATGGCAATGTCTTTAATATGATATTATTTGAAGCATGGGTTAGCGCACAGAAATTATATACCGCACTGTGCATGTCGCTAATCATGTAATATGTTCAATAAAAATTCCTACTCTCAGGACAGACTATACACGACTCGGGTTAATAAAATCAGCCTCACATTAGTTTACTATTTGAAACTGTAAAGGTGAAAATGTTGTTGTTGCATACTCCAAGTCTCAAGAAACAAGATTAATTTTCATCGCAAAATGATTCTCAGTATAATAAATATAAGAACATGAATTTAATATATACAATTATTACAAATAATACAGTTCTAAGGAGAATTTTATTATCAGTGATCGCCGAAAAACAAGTATTAAATAATATGTATTAAACTCGTAAATAGTTAATTTCAACCGGCTAGAATTAAAATTCGCATTTTCATTTCAATTTTAGAACCGTTATTCTGGGTTTAGATAATCGAACAGCGGACTAAATTGCAGAAACTTCAGAAATAACCGTCAAATATTATGCACTATTTTTTATCACAATCAATAACGATTAAATAATCATATTGTCGAAAAGTGAATTACTGAGAATTTTACATAATTTCTTGGTTTTGCATCCACCTTATTAAAGCAGGCGTTAAGAATATGTAAAAATTAGCCACATATTTGTGTTCAGCGACCCCCAGAATTCATGCATTCCCTCCCTTGTAGAAATCGTATGCTTCTTTCATTTCTTTATTGCATTATCTTTCCTTTCTTGTACGGAACACTTCCACGCTTTAGGCCCATCTTGAATACAAGCCATAGTCTTTCATACAAGCATGCACAGCAAAGGGGTTAATTATATAATAGTATTTCTCGGCATATAAGCAAGCACAGAAACAACAGTTGCAAACCACAATGAGGAGAGATTCGATGAAAATCGAATTAAACGGTCATTGCGGTAAAAGTATAAGTATAAATTAAAGACGATTCCCTGATCTAAATTTTGTCTAGAACCGATTCAAGCTCCAGATAGTTTTTAAAAACTATTTCTGGGATCCGGTAGGAAAATCTGTATAGATCCGGCTTGGTTTGAGGACGCCCTGCCAGGACTAAATCCTTGTACCGAATATTATATCTAACATAAATTATTGTTTCATTTTTAAAATTTACATAATTTAAACTAGTTTTAAAGGGTACCTTTAATATGTGCATATGGATGCACATATTACATTGTTCCTGAAACACATTTTCAGGGACAATGTAATTAAAATTAAGAATTTTACAATTTCGAACTGTAGATATGCAAATATCGAGAAAAATCGTTATCGAAACGATCCAAAATATAAGTTGACTTGTGTGATTCGATAAAATGTTAGTATATTTCCAGATTCTACTCGGAATTTATATGGATATTTCCACATAGAGTTATCCTCCCAGGCCCTGCAATAATGTGGGGAAATTAAGGGCAATTTCTGCCTGGGTTAAAAACATTTTAATTTTCAAAACGAAATTGACAGTTAAAAATAAATTACCAGTTATGGTTTGCTGTCAGGAGTACATCCCAAAAGAAATGCTCCCGTCGTTTAAAATTATGAAAAATATATTTCGCATGAGTCTAGTGCATACTTAAACAGAGCCATGTCTTTCCACAACTTGATAATTGTATTCATTGTAATTAATAATGCGTTGAAAAGATTTTTTTTATACATAATACGGTATATTTTAAAAATGTGCAACCGCGTAACGGTTGCAAAATTAGCATTATATAAACGCCCTTTACTACTACCATTCGTATATATATTCGCAATTGATAAAATTGTAAAATGACGTAAATGGCCTATTGAACATCAAACTGAAAAAGTTTCCCTTTTGTTAGATTGATAATGTCACTCTAACCAGAATGCGAACTCACTCCAGACAGATCAAATAGAGATCACGTGTCAACAGATTTGTTCGATTTTTGTTTCATATTTCATTCAAAATCCTTCACTATACACCCACGTGGCATTGTTATTATAGTCATGTAACTTCAATGCTTTGAAATACATATGCAATACAATTTATTCGATTTACTTCCACCAAGACCATAGGTCTGGCGAAGTATTGAATTTGGGCAGTTCTCGCCAAAAAATTACCCTATAGTTTTTCATCAAATGTCGACGTTTCAGACCCTAAGGAACCCAAAGCAACAATAAAAAAATTGGTGTCCGTTAGGTTGTACGTCCGTCCGTCCGTCCGTCCGTGGGCAAAATTTTGTATACGCGATATCTCGCGAATGGAATGATGAATTTAAAAAGTACAAACGGATTTGGGTTTCTCTTGGCCAAACTTAGATCTGATTAGTTTTTGGAGACAATGCATACTAGATTATGGGGAGGTTTAACAAAAAAACGCTCAAAAAACACGTTTTTTCCATTTAAAAAAAAAAAATACAAATCGTACAAAAAAATGTTTCAAACAAAAAATATAGAACTTCGAATTCTCTCCAAAAAAGGTTGTATTCATTTCTTCGTAAAATCAACGATAATGCCGTAAAAATCAAATTAACATGAAATTAACATAAATTGTACATACACATATACAAAGCATATGTATGTATATTATATACATTACATGAAAAACAGAGACACAGAGGAAGCAGGGGAGTGAGGCGGCTATCAGGGCGAAGGGGGGGGGGCATAACAAAATATTCACTGTGATGTTGGTGTCGGGTAGCCATGGGGAGGTGGTAGCGGGGAGAGGGGTTCGAGGCTTCGCAGGAAGCGGGGGAGCGTGGCGGGTATGGGCCCCCCCCCCCCCGACCTGTCAAAAACTCGACTAAACCGCGTTTTTTTAAGCATCAGTGTGAACAAGACGTGCTCATTAATCAGTGCTTCGGCTAACCTGCGGTCGGTGTCGAAGTTTTGAAAATGCTCATTTTCAATTTTACTATAGGGTGATTACGGCAATGAATGGACGACTACCAATGAATGGACGATTTTCTACATATTTCTATTTCTTATGAATGTATGATGCACAACATGCAACAAAATACATATTTTTATGTTCTTTGAACATTCAAAACAATATTTACAGTACTATTGATCTTCCAGTGTTTATTATTTTGTAAAATCAAAGCAAAGTTTCAAAGCCATCCAAAACTGGTACTGAAAACGTCCTATTTGATTTAGCCCGTCTATTCATTGGGGTTTAGCGGATTTTTTTACAAACCTATGAAGACGAGGTTAATAATTAAATAAAATCAAAGGTTGAACTACACGGTCATAAAGAGCAGAGTCTAACGATTCTAATGGTGGTATCATAATTAAATTTTCATAAAAGAATTCAAAAGTTACAATCGATCAAAGTGTGAAAAATGCTTAACCGTCCATTCATTGGCATATTCACCCTATTTAAGGAACAAGATATTGTTACAATATATGTATAGAAACTACACGAACCTAACGATGCTAGAACTACCCTCTGCCGCCTTCTTTCCTGGCAGTGTTAAAATGGGAATTTTCCCGGAAGCATCAGCCTTTCGTCAGGGAACTGTAATACGAATTTAGCCAAAATTGTAGGCACCCGGGTCGAAGGCATCTAGTTTTATTCTTGCAATTTATAACATTTAATCTGTGCAAAGTTATAAAGTTATTTACAATAAATAGCATTGCAAAACAAAATTCGAAGTTCCTCGAGGAGCGCCCACCGGCTTTTCCAAAAAGTTGTCTTTTTTCATCCAAGGTAGCATGAAATTCTTGAATGACAACTTGAATCGAGTGGGTGAAATGAATACGAACACTCGTTATAGATGGGGGTAAGATCACTTTTAGCTGAGTTTTATGTCACTCAATTCGCATTATTTAAAATTGTCATCTTCTGCATATACTAGCAAATTTTTCAAAAAAAAATGGAAAAGTTGCTCTTATAATGCTGGTATGGCAAATAGGAACATTACGTAATTTTGTGATGCGAATCGTCCTAAACCGCCTCTTTTTTTTAAAGAGTGTCCATGGACCGATTTCTATCCTTAATTTTTTATCTGGAACAAAAAACCAAACATTCTTACTTTCCATATATAAACAGCAGTCGACATACGCAGGATTTTTTCGATAATGATGCATGTTTGAAAAAAAATTAAACTTTTGAAGCAAACAAAAACGTCTAATAACACACTGCGATACAAAAATTTAATCAATAAAAAAATGCTACGTGCTTCGATAGATAAAGGTATTTTAAATATATGCTATTAAAATTTTATATTGATTGGTGAAGATTTACTTGTGTTATGTGTTCGCGCACATTAAAAAGTATGATTTCAAGAAAAACGCGTTTAATGTTTTGCACCTGAGAAGCGTCACCGCAAACTGAAATTTTGAGCATTTGGACCCTTTTCCCGAGATATGTCTTTTGGTATATTATTTTCGAGACTATAAAGCAGTTTTCAAGCGAAAAAAATATTTGGAAGTTTTCAAAATTGTACAATGATCTATTCCCTTAACTCACTTTTTTTCAAAACTGCCACAAGTTATTGGGAAATAAAGATAAAAATTCATTCCTTTAAAAATCGAATGTGATTCGTTTTGAAAAATCTTTACTACGTCATCTCTAGAGCTGACAATCTGTTAATATACCTGTCTGTTAATAATTACAAATAATCTCATGCAGTAGTAAATCACTGTTGAATATCTGAGAGTCAATGAGTGAACTGGTTATCAAACTAAAGGACGAAAATAAGCAGTTATCGGAAGCATCTAATTTAACGTGCAAACGTTTAAAGAGTTATCGGGAACACCTCAAAACCCCGAATTTCCAAAATCCGAAACATTGATAAATCGACATTTAAAAAGCCGACACTCAAAAAACGACGACTGCCAAAAAGCCAATGGGTCATGAAGCTGTAATATTCATGAAAACAACAATGTCAGCTTTTTAAATGTCGATTTATCAATGTTTCGCCTTTGGAGGCGTTCCCGAGTTATCGACAGTCGATATAGTATTAAAAATGAATTAACATTCGGTTTTTGTCACCGTTGCATTTGTCGAATTTAATTTAGTACTCAAATTGTAAAAGACACACGTTCAACTGAACTCATCCGTCGACCCTGACGATTTAGACTGTGGAGTTCCTTAGCAAATTCCTGATCAAATAATATTGAATATTTTCAAGAAAACTTTCACATTTGGCTTCTCTCTCAGTCTCTTGACTGGAAAATCTTTGCAGAGTTCATATCCATAAAAGGAATGTTACTTGCGCGTGTCCTGTCGCGATGACATCACACGCAAAAACAAACAAACTTTACGTAACATTCATTTAGAACTTGGTATGTTAAGTTTAATAAAGTTGCATCAACTTTTGACACCGGGGTTCGAAATGGGCAGTTTACAAAGCTGCCTTATTCTTGGTACAATCTGGCCACCAATTTTAATGCAGCAGACTTTTCAGCCCTGTAGAAAGAACTACTGCATTTTAGCATTTACTTTAGCTACAAGAATGTTGCAATTACTGATGCTTAAATATTCGATAAACTTAAAATAAATCTTTAAGCTATACTTGTATATTTGAAAAAATTTAACAGTTCTCTTATTATCTACAAGGTTCTGCGAATGATTGAAGAATAATAGACACTATGAAGACTATTCCTGAGGTTAATAAAATAAACTAAATTAAATAAAATAAATTGAAAGAAAGGAATTTACAAAAAATTATTACGCGAAAAATATTTCGAGTTCTTGCGATATTAGACCAATTCTGCAGACGGATTATGCATAAAAAGATTGCGAAAGATTATTGCAGAATATATATTTTCAAAAAGCCTATTTTTATTGCGCATTAGTTTGCTTTTATATATTGCTTTTTAAAATGCAAAGTAAACGATCCTTTCGACGGTCCTGGAATTTCTAAATAAAACTCTATTACGCACGTACTGTTAGGTTGCATCCTGTTTCGTACAATCCCATTGCAGAATGCTCGAAATAAAAAAAACTCGACCCCCAACGAATTGGATGGGTTGTGCAGCGAAAATTCAAAGCCCTCCTATATGTTGCGCTTTTTTCAGCCCCGCAATTTTCGCGAGCATTAATTATCGCGTCTCGATTCCTGGATGCACCCGAATCTACCAGTTTTCGACCTCGGAATTACGTGGATCTACGCCTCGAATCTGGTCGTACGTGGCACGCAGTGATGTCATGATAGCATGGCACCCATGCGACGTTTCCCAGCTGTACGAGTTCGTCGACGCGAAATACGAATCCCCCAACTCCCGCAGTTCCGCCCTTTTGTCAGTCGACTCGTCATTCGCATTCTGGTAATTAGTTCATTTGCCTGTGCTAATTACATTACCTTTAGCGAGAAGGAAGCCGGAGAAGCACTCGTATCTGAATGCACGATGCGCGCGTTTCTCTCTTCGGTGCCCATTTTTCGGATTCGATGACGTAACTGTAACAGTTCAAAGACTTCTCTTGGTAGAGGTAAAGCATATAGGGGTGTCGCAGCGACGCACTATGCAAAAAACGATGAAATTCATACCATAAAATTCTTTCCAAAGCGACCCTCGCTAATTCTTATAACCACAGTTCTGATTGGTCCATTTACATTCGAATACGAGTAATTCTTTATAATATTGTCACTTGTGACGTTAAAATTTGAAATAATTTAATGTAATAAAATGCCAAATAAAGAAGGGGTAAACGACCCCCACCCCCCTGCGTTCAGCCACCGCTATTTACCCGTGTGCCGTTCTCCGCAAACACAGAATGCCCAAGAACTGACCCGCAATTGTTCAGATTCAGATTTAGACATATAAAGTGATATTTCTAGCAAAAAAGCCTCGTACCCACATTGTATTGGGACTTTTTTTTTAATACTTGACTTCTTGTAAAGTAATGATGTAAAGTAAACTTGGTTTGTTTTAAAGCTGTTTCAAAGTTAGTACCCATAAAGTGCACATTTTTAAGATATTTCTAAGACCTACGATTGATCTCTAAGACAGTTTGACCCGCAATGCATATTTCAATTCTTATATCCGCTATAAGGGGCAAAAATGCCGCAAAATGCCGAATTTTTTCCATTTATCGCGTCTAACTCAGTTCGTTCCAAATCTGTTTCCCGACAATTCTGTGATCTATGCGCTCAATTTTTATTTAAACGAAAGGTACAAGTGTTTTTCCAGCTTTTCCGCTTTTTTGTACGTGATTTTGGTCAATTAACAATTTTTAAAATAAGCCCTCAATCATCGAAGTGACTTTAAATTCAGCGGAGTTATCTTGAAAGAAGTGATTTTACTCAAAAATTCAATGGTTCATGACGCGAATTCCATATCTGAGATCCTATTTTGGTAGCAGACATTTTTTTATGGACAGATCACATGGAATCTAAATCTGGAATATTGAAGGTCTGTTCTTGGACACATACAGGGTGTACACTCTAAATGTTTTATAGTAAATAAAGTTGAGCCACTCTCCGCTAGCTAAAGGTGACTTTTTCACTATTCTAAAGCGGAAATTTCACTTTATTAGAGTGGCAGATTGCCATCCACTGTTAGTAAAGTGAAATTTCCAGTTTAAAAATAATGAAAAAGTCATTTTTATCAGAAAGTGGCTCAACTTTCACTTTAAGAAATTTAGAGTGTATACCAAAAGTCTGGAAACACCTAAATATCTCCAAAACCATGCATTTTAGAAAAAAAATGATTTTGATAAAAGTTATAATAAGGTTTAAAAAGACGCATTTAACGTTACTAGTCATTTGACCTTGGATGACCTTGTCAAGGTGAAAAACCCATCTGAACAAAGCACCCCGAAGAGATGTAAATCTGACCGAGCAACCTCCTTGCGGTACATCTTGGATAACGCCGGCTAATGCCGGCGGTGCTCAAACTTTGAGGGCTCATAATTCAGGCAAATCTCATAGAAAAAGAGCACATAATATGCGTTTTGAAAATGTCTCGACATTATCTACAAGAATCTGTAATAAAAAATATGGGGTTCCATTTAAAAAAAATTAAGTTGACCTTAAACTGACCATTTTTAATAAAAATATAAACCAATTTAATAAACTTGTTTAAATTGAACGGTAATTTTAATTACAATGTTTTAATTGAACTATGCATGAAATTTTTAATGGAATACTGATAATACATGCTATTCGGTAGGAGTTTACTAATGACTGGAACAATAACATGGGAATACCACTTACAAGTTTCTGGACGGCATTGATTAAAGCGTTGTAGGCATACTTAAAGGTATCACTTGCTTACACCGCAGGTACTTCCTTGTCTACAGTAACAACCATTACAGCACACAATTTTATGGGCAGGTTAAGTAAAAATAGACGGAAGGTTGTTAACCTTGCAGCTATCTTACTTAACCTTGTCTGTAGGTTCGGTGAAACTAGTTTAGTACTGCTAGAGTAGTGACGCATGTGTAATCGGGATTCAATGCTCTTTCATTAGACACGAACCAGCTGCAGTGTAATCAGTACTGCCTACATAATAGAATGGAATCGTGTTTGTTTTTTTTTATATGCTCTTATTCACTATTAAAGATGGGATGGAACGTAATGTTTAATTTCTAACAGTGACACGAAGTGAGACAGAGTTGACTATAATATACTTGGGACCACCGACATGTTTCCTAGATCCGCTGTCTCGGTTTATGTCAAACATAGTACCAAACATTTTATAATATTTTATTAACCTCTAAACGACCGGGATTTTAGAAAGAGATAAAATAAAATGCTGAAGAACATTTTGCCTACAAATGATCTTTAATGGATCTCACATATGGGTAGACCAAAATGGTGGCCAGATTTGACCTTCCCGGATAGCAAGGTTTTGGGAATATATATTTTTTTGATAATTTTGGGATTTAGTAGTATTTTGAGCATTCATTCACTGTTCCGGACAGAATCGAACTGCGTTAACTGCGGTACCCGGCGTGGGTTTTTCTGCAGTTTTCCCCACGCCATTGCACACCCGAATGGGGGTACTTCTCAAAAAGTCGGCTGCAGCCGCAATGAAGGGTGCCTATAGGTTTTATGTACGGGCCCTTCATACTTGGTGACGACACGCGCAATATTAGAAATTATTGTAAAATTGGAGTAATTGAGGAGTCCCTATACGATTTAACGCGCGTTATAATGATTTACATGAGTAGTGAAATTTCGATTCGGAGCAAGGTATCTTAAAATCGGAGCAAGGTGCACTTAGATTCGGAGCAAGGTGCGTTTGAGTTTCGGAGCAAGGAGAATTCGGAATTGGAGCAGAGCACATTTCGGAGTCGGATCGATGTCTATTTGTAATTCGGAGCACGGTTCAATTGCTATTTCGGAGTTGTTTACGATCTGCTGGTGATTCACTTCCAGATGGATAGTACCCGGAGGTTCTACGCGCGGGGACTCGAGGCGTCGAGATCTGCCGTTGCTGGTAATCTTGAGAATGAGAAATCTGGAGGTTAGTAAAGATGCGGACTAACCGATCTGCTGGTGATTCGCTTTTGGATGGACAGTACTCGGAGGTTCTACGCTCGGGGACTCGGGGAGTCGAGGTCCGCCGATGCTGGTCCTTCGAAGAATAAGAAGTCCTTAAGTTAGTAACCCAGAAATGGTATTGATGATTTGTATGGAAATCGAAGAGTCGATTTGCCATTGTTGGTTTCTCATATCGAAGGTTCGTTAACTAGAGAGTCACGGTCGGTAATTTACCGACACAGGGGTCGGTGTCTTCGTTGTTCGAATTCATTTCAAATGCCTGTCGAATTTTGGAGCGAGAGAGAAAGAAAGAGTGAGAGAGAGAGGCAGCGAGATTCAGCCGTATGGAAGAAGGGATATCGTGCTTCGAAATCGAAATTTCCAGATTCATCGAGAAGTTTAAAAAATAAGACGATCGGGATCCTTAGCAACGTTGTTAGCGTCGGTAACAACGAGAGAGTATAAAAACGGGCGACTCCTCCGTTCCCAGGACACTCGATTTTCGAATTTCGATCAACGGAGATCGTTACGGCCGGTCGGTTTCGCGAATTGTCGTCACCAACATCGAAATAAAAGTAGTTTGCTATTGAAGAAATCGGTATGTATGTTTTATTAAAATTTCCGTCCGGTCAATCGTGAACATTCACTATACAGCATACATTTGACCTGTACTTAGTTAAAAATACCTTTCAGACATTCTTATTAGTGTCGAAAACTAGGGATTTCGACGTGCACCTTGTCTTGAATGTATGTTCTACTCCTACTGGTAAGGTGAAGACTTCTTTTCGTGCACGCAAAAAAATAATTCAGTGAAAATTCCCGAACTTCGGATGTTAAGGATTTGAGAAAAAGTCGACGAAAATCTCACGATTATCGGTAAATATGTTCGAAATGTTTCTGAGTAATTCCCGAACTGAAAATATATTTCACAGTTTGGTTCGGAAATACGCTGAAAGTAAACATTACAGATGATTTCACATAAAATTAAGAAACAGTTCAATATTTATGTCATTAGTATTTAAGAAAATGTACATCTAACATGAAATAGTTTTTATTATATTACGATTGTGAGAAGTTGTGCATCCAGTTTATGAAAATTCCCGAACTTTTGTGTACTTCTCTACCTATATGTATATATATATATATATATTATATGCGCAAATACCGATACGCCAGACCATGTACATATATATGTATACACAACCAACGAACCAACCCCGCCGTACTGCGCAGGCGATGTTTCGCACATAGTGGCCAGAGAATGAAAACAAAACAATATATATATATGTATATATACAGGGTGGCCGATTTATCTGAAGACATAGAAATTTCTCGAGAACTATGCACAGAATCAAAAAAAGGATTACAATGAAAGTTGTTCGACACGAACATCCAGTGATAATGAAATTGACCCCCTCCCCCACACCCAAGCGGTGGGGTGGGGAAAAAACAATAAAACTTAAATACGAACCCCAATTTTTAATTGCAAATTTGGATTCTCCGGAAAAAAGTACACCAATTTGACCTAGGAGCTATTGCATTTCGGTTCACAGGTGGCGCTGTAATCGATAAAAATACAAATTTATCTGAAGACATTGAAATATCTCGAGAATTATGCACAGAATCAAAAAAGGTGTGGGATGAAAGTTGTTCCACTCGAAGGGGGGCATCCAGTGTTAATGAAATCAACCCCCTCCCCCGCCCCCTGTGGGAGGGGGTAGGGGGGACAATAAAACTTAAATAGGGACCCCCCATTTTTTATTGTAGATTTATATCCCTCGGAAAAACGTGCACCAATTTGATCGACGAGTTTTGGCGTTTTGGTTCGATGATAAAAATGAAAATGTGTAAAATATCGTTACAAATTGAGAATGTCACCAGAATTCGTTTCAGATCAAAAAAAGTAAAATGGTTGCCCAGGACATTTTTCAAGAGTAGCAAGGGAAGTACTAGACCGTGATTCCAATGGTCAGTCGATTGGTAGAGGTGGCCCATTAATTGGCCGGCGAGGTCATCTGATTCAACATCCTATACATCGGATTTCTTCCTACGGGGTTACCTAAAAGGTAAGGTTCATGAACAAATACCAACGACTCGTGAAAATATGGTGGAACGCATTAGAACTGCTTTTGCAGAAATTTCTGCAGAAACGATACTATCCTGTAGAAAGTCATTTGAAGAAAGAATAAATAAATGCATTGAAGTGGAAGGTCAACATTTCGAACACTTACTCATGTAAGTGAACAGTGAGAGGCAAGGGGATACACGTAAAACAAGCACCCCAAAGGGAACAGAAAAATACTACGTCCACGTCATTGTTCCTGGGTAATGCTAAATGTATTTTTTCCCGGCTTTGTTAGAATGACCGTATTCCATATCCGCTACGCGAGGCGAAAGTTGTCAATTCCGTCTGAGTGCCCGTGCGCATGCGCACTTCGTTCTCATTAGGGCAGCACTTTTCGTCCCACGGGAGTAATGTATGCGGCCAGGAAAAAACTAGCGTATACTTCACTAGAGGAATGCGCGCGAATTTTCCTCCCTTAAAGCATAATATACTATTTTTTACACACAACCAAATCCATGATTATTTTTCAGATAATTTCCATTGTAGCGGCTAGAAAACACATTACAAGAATAATATAAAGCCAAAGAACAACATTTCGTAGTGGTGGCATTGAATAGTGTTTTTAAAATAAAATACGTCTACTATTATTTATCAGATGTGATGTGAATTCTGGAGACATCGAATTTTAGGGATTTTTTACTTTCGCTTTATGTCGACTACAGCGTCACCTGTGAACCACAATGTAATAGCTCCTAGGTCAAGTTGGTGTACTTTTTTCCGGAGAATCCAAATCTGCAATAAAAAATGGAAGTTCCTATTTCAGTTTTATTGTTTTTCCCCCACCCCACCCCCAGGAGGTGGGGGAGGGGGTCAATTTTATTATCACTGGATGCCCCCCTTCGTGTCGAACAACTTTCATCCCACACCTTTTTTGATTCTGTGCATAGTTCTCGAGATATTTCTATGTCTTCAGATAAATCGGCCACCCTGTATATATTCGATTATTATGCTTCGATATGTTTCTTCTAACACAGGTAAAGAATGGAGAATATGCCG
This sequence comes from Trichopria drosophilae, assembly GCA_030407085.1. NCBI lineage: Eukaryota > Metazoa > Arthropoda > Insecta > Hymenoptera > Diapriidae > Trichopria > Trichopria drosophilae. The sequence continues at coordinate 62,009,405 of CM059586.1, read as the reverse complement.
GTAGGAAAGTTATTTTTTGAAAAATATTTTGACCTTTATCAAATTTTGTTTACCTTAATTTACATTAATAGGAATTTGATGGCAGTCATAATACAGACAAGCTTGTAGAAAATGCTATTGAAGTACATTGCGATAATGCTGAAGTGAATGTGGTAAAAACAAAAAAAATTTATTTAAATGTTTAAAACAAAATAAAACGCCAAACTTATTAATAGTAGTAGTAAAACTCCAAACTACATAATAATCAAACCTTTCAGTTCAATCCCAGCTGACGTACGGTCATGTTCATGTGCGAAAATGTTACGAAATATACAAAATGTTTTGTATATTGTTTGTATATTTCGTTAACTTTTCGTTGACGAATGTGACAGTGTATTAGCTGGGATGAGACAATTTTTCTTTAGAGCAATTTTCACTGGCCGTACTAGTGGAACTAGTGTAAAATGCTATTATACTGCTGTGTGTCTTAGAAAAGGTCGTATCTACATTTCTACGATTTTCACTTATTCGTGAAATACGGTTTTTAGTCATAACAGTAATTTTGTATTTTTAAAAATGATTTTTGACCGCTATCCATTTAGCACGATTCTCAGTGGATTGTTAACTAACGGGTTTCATATTTTTGGGACATCATATATATTCATTACAGTTTCTAATACAGAGCCTGAATTTTGAAAAATCAATTAAATCATTTTTAATTTAAGTATCTTTGTGAAAATGTCTACCTTATTGACTGAGCCGTACGGGATCCCCTTAAACCTACATACCCGATTGTATGAAACTTAAAGAACGTTATTTGTGAATAACTACATTCAAATATTCGCGGGCATTCACTTACACAGATATTCACAGATGGCGCGTTTCTCGCCAGCGCGCGAAACTGATAGATTATGTATAAATACAACTTCTGACTCAGTCTACTAATGAGTGAATATGTTAGCGTTCCGTTAATACCGTTTGCGTGCGTGCGTATATTAACTGTTATCTAGTTTTATATTATTGTGTAGGTCTGCGTTGTAATTCGTTTAGCGATGTATTTCTATGTATGGGCCTTGTGTATAAAATGTTAGAAAAGTTTGTTCTTGAATTAGAAAATGGTGGTTAAAAGACATACATACGAAAACCAAATTTTTTCCCTTAAACTAGTCGGATTATTTAATTATATTAGCTTCGAATTTTTCTTGAACTGATTCGGAAATATTCCCGAACTGTTTAGAAATGATCTTAGTTATAAGATCTTAGATATAATTCGAGCATATTACTTCACAGTTCGGGAACTCCTCATGAATTAATTTGACTTCTTCATGAAAAAGGGTCTAGAATATTTCTAACGAGACAGTTCCTAATCTTCTTTCATGCATACTGAAATCCTCAACATCCGAACGAGTTCGGGAATTTTCACTGGATTATTATTTTCCGTGTGCTTGATCGATTTCAACGCCAAATAATTCATTTTTTATCAATATAATATTAATTCTCTATGTAATTATTAAGTTTAATAGTTGACTGGATTAGTGACCATGTCTGTCCCTTCCCGTCCGCCTGGCGGTCAATAGTAATTTCGAATGGATGCATAGACTCTGTTGGAAAAATGACTTTTGGAAGGGTACGAGGAGGATTTCTCTCTCTCTCTCTCTGTCTTTTCTGTTTTACAGTAGGGCTTAATTTTAAAATCGGTTAAGTGTTTCTATAATTTATTATTTCCTCATACATAAGTTAATATAAAAATGGCTTATCTAATTAGAAATGAATGCAAGATATAATTCCAAATCCACGAAAATTGAATGGTCGCAGTTGGAAAAAAAAACTGTTGCGATAACTAATTATTTGTTAATTATCTATCTTTTAACTTATGTATATGAGTGACGAAGAAAAACATTAACTGAAATTACCGACACTATTAATTAACATACCTGCGAACATCGTCCGTCGTTCCTAATAGTAGTAATTTTGTAAGATATACCTAAAATATTACCTAACTATTTCTCTTTATTTAAGTAACGGTTATTCTAATTTCGTTATTCCTAAAAGATAAGGGCTACACATCTTTTACACTGCATGTACATATTTAAATTAAATTTAAAAACAACATTCCCTTTAATTAATTGTTCTTTCAAATAGCAATGTATATCATGCGGCATTATCACAATTAGAAGCTTCGCATTACTTGACAACGCAACATCACCCTTTTGCCTGTTATTTAATTGGGATATGCAACTGAATGACTCTCCGCAATGCCACCCCGTGCCTCGAAAAAAAAGAGTCGTCGCCGGTGCATTCATTGGCGGATAACTTCGTGCCATTGTAAATTCCACTCAACGATCCTTCAGCTACACTTTCGATGGCATTTCAACAAAATGGAGGTTCGAGTACAAAGCCCGTTATTTTTCCGTACGCGAAAGTGCGCATTGCCCCCGTTATGGGAAACTCATTTCCATTTTCGCGCGAATGAAACCCTTACAGTGCCTGATTACTTAGTTTTTTTGGTTACAGTGCAACATCTCGTTTTCACGCGATTATAAAATAGTAAGAAACATCGAAATTAAATACTTACATTAATCTATTCATGAATATTGCTTTCTTTAAATAAGCAAAATTACTAACATTCCCTAAATATACACTATCGCTTGAGATTCGAGTACAAGCCGTTGATTATACCAAGGTAGATCACTTCTTTAAAAATTAATCAATATCAATCAAATAGTCAATAATAAGAAATAATAAATAATAACATTTTGTTTATTTTCTTTTACATTATTTAATAAAAAGAGAGCGCGCGCGAGAGAGAGAGAGAGAGAGAGAGAGAGAGAGAGAAAGAGAGAGAGATCTTGATTTATTTAATGAATGATTGATTGGAGTGGGAGGAAGCAAAATAATAAGTGGAAGACGGAGGGAAAGGTGGGGAGGATCACAGGAAATTAGGAAATTTGTAAAATAAATTCCATTAAACACGACCCTGCGTGGTGAAACCGAGATAAAGAAAACTTCGTGCCTATGAATGAGATACACGAGTCTTCGTATGACTTTTTCAGTAAACGTCTTCATAAGGGTTACGATTATGATTAATGTGATTAAAGGTATTTATTTGTTTATATGTATGCAGTTATATTAGTATCTTATTCCTAACGCAACATCAGCAATAAAAAAGATACAACTGTAATAAGTGAAATATCGTGTAACCTTTGATCCAATGATGAAATACTACTGGATGTTCTTGGATCAAATAAACTTAAAGGTATTTGATAAATGAAAAAAATGTGCCATCATTAATTGCGCTGCAATACAACAATACACTTTTTAAGATACAAATTAAAGCTTCTTTCTACACACATTAAAAATATCAAGGAAATATAATTGTCGGAGAACGCACCTAGGGTAGGATGTAAGACCATATTTCTCGCGTATTTTGCTGGGTCGAGCACGTCATCGGTTGAATGGTCCCAAAGAAAATGTCCAACCCACAGTGCACTCGAGGAACGAACGAGTCGTTGAGTAGAACAGAAACGAGGACAACGAATATGACGTGCATCGTCGACAACAAGGAACTTGGAAGGTTGTCGACGACCGACATCGCGGACTCATTAACTAACAGCAACAATTAGTGCTTAAAACATCAACCTAAGAATGCAAAAATTATTATTTCCTTCAAATTTCTAACAAAAATTCATGAAAATGTGTAAGTCTTATTTTATATCGCAATTCCTCACATCTTGTTTTTGTCTTCAATTGGAAAATTACATTGTTTCATGCGCTATCGTTTGTCAACACCTAAATTGACGATTAATATAATTAATTAAAATAAAATAGGTGTTTTTGAGTTACATATTCTAAATAAAAAGTAATCTAATTCAAAGAGTAGAGTCAGCTAAATTATAATTAGCCTAATTGCAGTTGGAAGGTCCAAAAACGCCCCAAATAGCGTTTGCGTTAGCTTAGTAAATATTGGACAGCAATAATTTAGTTAATGAAAATAAAAGATTAGAAATTATCCCCATAAAAAAGGATACCTTAGAAAACTACCTGATATTTTCCTGTCTGATGTCTGGGTCAGTTTTTTATTTGTTCCTGAAACGTCATGGACATAGAGACAGTTCTAGGTTTTGCATGTCTTTGCATCATGTTTTTGCATTACAGCTTCCTTATCCTCTTAAAGAGTATACCGGACTAAAATGCACGAACACTGGCAGAGATTTGGCTGGTTGAACTAGCCATTATCCTACTGTTCGGTACAATCTCGGTAGAAATATAGACGAATTCTAGATGAAAACCCGCTGTAGACTACCAACATATATATAGAGTAACATAAAGCAATAATTACAAACTAAAAATATCACATTAAATTTGTATAATAGGTAAGGATCAATCGATGCGACAAAATGAGCAGGTGTAAATGTAAATAATTTTTCTTTCGAAATGAAGCTTTGATCAGTACAACAGCTTTGTAAACAATCGCGACAGCATGTATAGGCGAATCAGCTGAGAGCAAGCCGCCATATTGGGAGTTCGATCGAGACAACAAGAAAGCTTCGAAACAAAAGTATCAAGCGAAGCGTGATGGTAAACCTCCTCATTTCTCTCTTACTCTGGCCCCGGCTGCCTCAAAACCTCAGCCTGATCAGGATCTTCTAGGAGTACTCTTAACCAATTTTTTTCAAAATTCCCCTCTAGAAATTAGTTTAATCTATATTATCTTAAAAGCCGCCGAGAAGATTAAAAAATAATGTATTTTTATGCTCGTAATTTAATAATTATTAAATATTTGATGGACGTCTTTGACGATGCAATCACGATATTTTGGAGGTGCATTTTTTTATTTTTTCTAGCAAAATTTTTTTAGATAGCAGAAACTCATCTGCTCCATCAGAAATAATGCAAATTTTATTAGAAAAATCCACAATTTTATTTTATGATGGTAAAGGATAGGTTCAACTCTTGGCACGTCGACTGTTTCCACTTTGGTACTAAGGTCCTCCTTAAAGTAAACTTCACGCATTCCATCCACTTCACGTACTGTATTTCGCTACTTTACGCAGAGAAAATCTGTGCATAAAATATCGCACGTGACTCGTGCTGTGTCTGAAGTTCCATAATATACTATTTCAATTGGAAACGTCTTTCAACGTTTCATGGAAGTCATTTCTAATCTGGATCCCGATAGCAGAATAATATAAATAGTTCAGAATGACATCATAATATCACATACAAGAGGTCAGATGCGTTAAATTATGAGGTTTTTCTGAACTTTATATCAATATGAGATCATTTTGACCTCAGCTCAAGAAAACCTCATAATTAGACGCATCTGGCCTTTTGTAGAACATATTATGAGTTCATTCCGAAGTATTTTTTATTCTGTTAGTAGGGTATCTTTGAGACATCGGAAAATATCTTAAAAGTGAGGTTAAAATGTTACAAATTAAGACGCATCTTCTTTAAATGTATGGAAAAGTAAATTTTACAAATACCTGGTTACTATCCAAGTAGACATATAGCGTTGCTCCGAGGGATGATGTCCAGAACTCTCATTATAATCGTGGCCAGATCCCTAAAACGCTAAACTTTCTACCAAGGTTACGTTAACTAATGTTGTTGACCCTGAAGTCAAATCAAAGTTTGATATTCACATTGACAACCAATTTGTATGATATATGCAAGAAATAATTTAATTTGTGATTTTGTGAGTTTGAATTTAAGTTGTGAAGAATTTTCTGCAACGAAAATGTTACATGTTGATGATGTTGATAGAATTTAAGAGGAGGAGGAAGCACGAATAAGAAGTGAGCAAAGCAGATGAATGCGAAAGACCAAAAGAGAAAAGGACGAGTGCAGAGTAGAAAATGCCCGTCACGCGCGGTGCGGAAACCGCAGCCGAGATGGCACTCGTACTGGCGCTAATTGGGCCCTCGAGGTGACGCGCTTCTCTTTCGCGAGTAGGTTGCTCTCCTTGTGAAATGGCAGAAGGGAACCGTGGCGAAGGGGCTCGGGGATGGAATGTTTTCGAGGTTGGCAGAACGGCTGCAAGATTCGTTGAATGAGCGAGGGTAGGATAAAAAGAACAGACAGAGATATAGAATGAAGACGAGGGATTGGAGGAAGGGTACAAGAAATCGCATTAAATCTTACCGGGTGCACGCCTCCGCCGAGTGCTCCATGATCCTCCTTAAAGCTTCGAGGCCTCGCACATAGAAACATCATATAATGACTGTATGTTACATGCAGAAATGTATACGCATTTCGAGATTAACGAGGTTATGTGCATCCGATTGGTTACCCTAACAGACATTTATGGCGTTATGCCAGTCACGTGTACACAGAGTGACTGTCCAAAGTTAGTAGTTCTGCCTGCATAAAGATTTATAAATGGCAGGAAGTGAAGAATAACAGAATTTATAAATGATTGCAATAGACAATCTGTAACAGACATATATGAAATTATTACAGACGATGAATACTAACATTGGGTAGTTTCAAACATTTCGTTCTCAATTTACCCCTCCATGAATCTGATCTGTATAAAATTTCGATGTGTTGGCTTAAGGAGAGATGTGAAATAGTAACAAAATAAATATTATAACCAGTTTCAAAAACGTAATCGCTCCTGATAGGCATGCTACGAAAGAAACTACCATAATTTGATTCTGCCATAACTGTCCCATGATCAGCATGTTAAGATCAGGCTATATCACAAACATTACTACACGGGAAAAAAGTTTGGCCTCCGTACAAACCATCTTTGTGCTCAACCCAAAACATCTAAGTTTGTGATCAACATAAACCTGATTTCTGCTCAACGCATCAAACTTAGTTTGTACTGAGCCAATTTTTGTTAGATACGCGCTCAGTTTGGACTGAGCACAAACTAGAGTTGGATTGAGGGCAAACTTCCAGGTTTGTGTTGAGTAAAAGAATAAGTTGTTAGAGCGCAAACAATTTTTTTCCGTGTAGGTAGTCATAATTACAGGAAAATCGATTTACCACAAGTTTTTCCACAGTATCCCTTCGTATATTATTATAATGTTCGGGTATAAAAGTATGTTTAATTAACATAACATTGATGCGTAATAAATACAAAAATATTCTTGATATGCAGGAAGTTGCGTTTCGAGCATCTCTAAACTTTCACATAAACTGGTGAAAACTATTCTGATACCTTACATTATATTCTAATATTTTTTTTCTATTTATTTGTATACAATTTTTTGGAATTTAATGGTCGGATTTATTGATTCCTAAGTAATCTAGTAACATCCTAAAAAATATCAATATTATTTATATAGAACTGTATCTGATGTCTGCTCTGGAAATTAACTTTTAACCACTTGCAAATTAGGCATTTTAAAAAGAAAAGTGCCAAATGTGGTACAAGGCTTCGGCTTAAGATGTCGAAAATCGGTGAAATTCGGGTTCCATATTGTCATGAAATATATCATATACCGTTAAAAACAATTAAAACTATAATATGTAAAAGCACAGAAACAAATATAAACAAAGGAAATACGCTTGGTCTTCTGATTTCTTCCATATCCTCCCCGATGCTGCACTCCGTGACTGTATACTTGCCGGTTAATCATGGAGGCTAACTTAAAATAGAGCTAGACGCCATTCTGGATTAACCATTGTTTATTTTACAATATTCGCATTCAGTGCATAATCAACGATTGAAAACCTATAATAATCCTAATAGTATACCTATTTAATGCTATTTAGTAACATTTTAATAAATTCTTTATATGATTCCAGCCGCCGTATATCCAATATTTTGAATTTTTTCATGACGATATCAGATTTAGACTTAACGACCCAGAAAACCTTAAAGATTCATGTAGTTTAATTGAAATTGCGGAAGTTATTGCATAATGTACATATATGTATGATCCACAACCACTTTTAGCACTTTTTATGTCTGTTTATGTACGATCCCCATACATCCCCAATAAAAGTGTTCCTTTCACTACAGTACGAGGGGAATAAAGGTGCTGCAATGAGGATTTTTCAAATTTGTTTTATGTGCTCCGACGTTTATCAAATACTCGTTAAAGTCAGTATATAGCTCGATTCATGATCTAAGGATCACTGTGTGTAATTCCATTACAAAAGCACTGAGAAGAAAATCACATAGAAAGTCACATAGTTGGAAAAAAATAGTTAAAATTACTATGAAAAATAGTGAAATTTGCCACTTTCATAGTCGATTTGACTATAATTTTGTTACACCAACTATCTTATCATAGTTAAAAAATCAACTACAGTAGAATGATTTAAATAAATATGACATATATAGTTAAAATAAATATAATCTAGTGTAGTCCTTATTTCACGCTATGTATCGTAATAAATCTTTATATTTACCTTTATTCATAGTTAAAGTTTGTATTTACTATAAATCCAAAGTAAAGACTGTCGCATTTCTTGTGTTTTGATGCCGTCAGGTGGCGACATGGAGTTCACAGCCTTCTTTCTTCGAGCCCGTGGCTCCCGTTATTGAAGTGGATTTTCATTTGGTCGTATACGCACGTGTATCCATAGACTAGATACACGACATTAGAATTTGTGTGTATAATGGCATTGCATAATACATTTTTTAACTGGCTAGAGTGTGACATTCACAAACTTAGCGCAGTATTGTTTTTTTGTTTTTCTTTTTTTTCCTTGTTTATCTTAAACAAAGATCGAAGAGAGAAAAGTGGACTTTTCATATGCTATGATATATATACATATATAGTTTACAAATATTTTTAAAAAGTAAATATTGACTCCTTTCCATATTTTTTATGACAATTTCTTATACAATTGCTCTCAGTAAAGGTAGTAATTTTCTAACATGTCTATTTCAAAATAGTTGAGTCCATTTGTCTATTATGATACGTATCATTTTGAATCATGAAACAATATTTAAACTTTACTATTTCAGAATAGTTATTTTAACTATTACTATGCCTATTCCTCATTTCACACTATGATTCATAGTAAAAATATGGTAATTTCAACTACTTTTTTTTCTGAGCGAAATGATCAATTTTCTAAACAAATCAAAACGATTTATTGAAATGTATATGGCGTAATGCTTCTACTTTAGGATAAAAAAAGTAGTGTTCTGTACATAACTCAAAATAAACAGATACGAATTTTTTGGATAAGGCCAACTAGTTATTTTTTAAAGAGAATTTAAAATAACATTTGACAGACAACTGCAAATAAGTAGTTATCTATCTATTTCACATTTCTGCATATTCCCACTTAGCATCAATCGAATGTTTGCATACAGAACGACGACTTATAGACAGACTTTTATAGATACGATGAACAATTTTAATCTCCCTACATATACATGATCCTTAAGATGAAAGGAGCAAGACATTTTACGTCCAAAATGAACTGTTAAACGAGACTAATGTAAGGTCAAACGAAGGTCATATTTGAGAATTTAAATTCTCCATTTAAATTGTCAGAAACCTGGGTTAAATATATAAATCCGGTTAGGTAAATATAATCAGGGCCGGAGATCTGAAAATAGAAATACTATTTCAATGTCAAAATGATTTTTGTAAATAGAAATAACTATTTGTGATCCCGGATTCACGCAGGATTAACATTAATTGTTATTTGCACTTTTGAATATTTTAAAATCCATGGCCATCAAAAATCCTCTGATACTTAGACCTTAAAATAACCTTGAAAATCAAGCTCAAGGCCAACGTTCTTGGAACCATTAGTCGATCGACCCAGTGTTCTTAATCTTTGTCTGGCCCATTTACCTCTATCTAACTACGTTTAGAAACATTCAAGGGAGTATATTAAAATGTAATAGCTTCTAGAAAAACTTACCGGAAGAAAATCAAGATTTCAAGCTGAGAAAAATATCCACCTGAAATGAACAGGATAAAAATTAACGTTAATGAGAGTGTTTTATTAGGTACATAATAAATCATTAATTCTATCTAGCATTGAAAATGTCTACTTGTTAAATTATATACAATTTATTAATTCGCAAATGTAAATATTGCATCATTTTTGCAGTAAACATGAGAAGTAAAAAAACAGATTTCTTTAAATATGGGGGTGTAAATTATTTGTTAACAATATGTAACAATTTTTACGGATCAAAATAGCAATTTTGTTTGTGATTCTTAATGCTAACTGATGGTTAATACAGCTAAAATATATTTTCTCTACTGTTAACAAACACAGTTTGATTAGTTCACCGAATTGAAAGAGGGCTAGTTAAGACATTTTTATGCTTTTTTAACTGAACAACACCATCTAATTACCCTTCACATTTTGTTACATATTTGATGGAATGTATAGTAAATTCTCTACACTTATATTGCATTTATCGTGGCTTACAAAAATGGACGAGAATGATGAGAAATAGAAAGGAACCCGAGAAATGTTTCAGGTAAACGATATAAGCACTGTGCATTAAGGAAAATTATCCAACTATGGAAGATATGAAGTTTTATGACTTCTTAAATTTACATACGCGAAATGGTATTTTATTGCGATACATGCCGAGATTACGGAAAGGCTGCAGGAACTGCCTCGTTAAATCTTTTATGAGCAATGATCGGTTTCTTCGCCTATAGCTGTTTATGTACCCAAAGAACTACGTACGGCATTCGCATACTGCATACAATAGAAAAAAGTGTGATTTAGAAGGTAGTAAAGAAAGCATCTTTAAAAGGAAAAAATTTTCATTCATAAATTTGTGGAATCGCAGTTATACGTTACCGAACACAATTCTGGTTCAGGCTTTAATATGCGCAATTAAATCATTTGACTATAATATAAATTTGCACCTATCCAATTTCGTGTAGAACAACTATACTACGGAAATAGTTTCCAATATATTTTTAGCTAACGAATATTATGGCCCAACTATTATTCCCTTCAAAACAGTAAATCAAGAATTTTATAAGTGACTGCTGGAATATACTTTATATTTAGCACTTTTCAATGATAACTGAAAATTCACCTTTTCTATTTTTGGATGTATAACGTATTTTGCGTATAACGTAATAAAGTAGTATACTTAAACTAGCGTTTGAGTTTTATGAATGTTTCTTAACGAAAAAAAATATTTGCTAAAATGGGAGGGATATTAAAAATGTTTATCAACAACAACGAATTATAATATAACAAAATATCTTTATAAAGTTACCAACAATTACTACCTGCAATATTACAAATACATATAACGTAGATATTGAAAGATACAAATAGCCAAACGACTAATTCTCGACAATGGAACTTAAAGGCATCAAACAGTTTGCTAAAATTTGAAAGTTGAAGAAATATATTACATATTATATAAAGTTTACAAAGAGGCAAGAAATCGATCTGCTGGTTAGCAAAATACTTTTTTTTTTAGGACAATCTCTGAACATTCTGAATGTACCCAGTATTGCAATATATAAGAACACTGATAATCGAATATTATGTATCAATGGACCAATCGATTTCCGACGAGTCTGAAGTTTGTGCACTGAGAACTGATTCGTAGTAAATGTTATTACAATTGTAATAAATATTACTATTTTAATTCGTTCAAAAGTTATAAAAATTCGTAATACATGTTGAAAAGTTACTATTTAAAGTAGTAAAATTTACCAGTTACGTGGTATATTTTGCCATGATTCCATTGAATTTTACTACTTCTCGTAGTAACTTTTCAAAATATAATACGGATTTTTCTCACCTTTCACGGAAAATGTATTGGGAGATTCACTGCCCTAATGGCGAAAGCTTGACCGCCAGTCACAGTGAAATGGCGCAACTTCGATGTTGACGCCTGCTTTCTGAATTTGGGAAGGCTGCGCTCCCAAATTCTGTCGGCCGCAATTTCATGCGTTAGGAATACAGCGCCCTCTGGATAGATGTCGGTAGTATTCCCGCTCGTTTGTTCAGTGCACATATACAAAGCGAGATACAGACTTTCGTTATACGTGTGGATATATATAAATATATATATATGCCGGTAAAGACTCCCTTTTTGGAATTTTGATTTTGGAAAATAAAAAATCAGTAACTGCCTTTTATATGTGCTGACATAATTTATCTTCTTCTCTGAGAAATTCATGCTTTAAGGAGCTGCTAAACCGACCCCGCCGATAATGTCACTTCCTAACCTGGAATAAATATGACGTCAAAAATTACTACTGATAAGGATTTCAATATATAATATTGGCAATGAAATGTGTGATTTTATGAGTTTCGCTGTTCACCGCAGAAAGCAAATATTTCTAACAAATGTATATACCATTTTGTAATGGCATATATCAGCAAAATGTATACATATAAAAATGGTATTATTTGCTAATAATAAAGATTAGGGGAGAGTCGGTAATTTTATATTGATTTTCCCAAATTATCAATGAAAACATATGATTTCTTGTCAATTACGCGGTAAATTGATTGATAACCTGGAATATTCAAATTAAATAGAAACTGGACGTACTTTCAAGTAAAACTCGATGTTACGGTGCTTTTACGCATTTTTTAGGAATGTACGCCAAATTTCAACGAAATCGGCTTAGAATTGGAAGAGAATTATCATCAAGAATAAAAATACAAACCATATAAATGTCATTGCAATTATATTCTTTCTATTCTAATGATTAGCTATTAAAATACTATTTAAATCGAAAATCCCGAACTTCACTTCCCTTATACAAGGTTAGAGGTCTAGTGCGGTTTCATACCCACTCGCGATGTGGTCATGGTCTTTTTCTCGGCGCAGCAAGTTTCCCGCGTTTTAGTTTTGCCGTTTTTCCAGAGTTTTGGGAATGTCACGCTCCCAAACTCGTGCGAAATGACGAGTCAAAGGGGAGGGGAGGCTTCGTAACTCTGTTAGGTGGCGTTCATCTTCCAACATATTTTCCGTGTTGAACGAATATTTCATTTTCGTACTAAAATAGTAATATTTATTACAATTGTAATAACATTTACTACTGATGGTGTTCTCAGTGTGTCCCGAGCAAAGTACGGGCGACAATTAAACTCGGTGGACATCATTATTCGCCCCTGATACATACGATATTTTTTTATGCAACGGGAACTGGGCTTGATAACTCGCTGATTTACAAAAGCACGTTTTTATCACGCAATTTTAAAATAAAAAGCATATTAAATTTAATGAAAATGTTCCGGAAACATATTTCAAATCGGACATTAAACAACTTTTAAAGTCAGACGTTAAATTTAATGTGCACAAAAAATGTCATGAATATGTATCTTAAATTCAATGTCATTATTCATAGAATTCTGTGTAACCGCATGGAAAATTTATTGAAAAAAATAGTAGTTTTCGATCTAAGTGCGTAATAGTGTATCTTGGGCGCAAAGGAAGACGGTAGAGAAAGGTGCGCCGTGCAGGACGAGGGAGAGTCCCGATATACACGCATTTTTTTTACACCTGTACATAATAAACTGCTCCTTTAAAATGCCGGTGCAGTACACGACAGATGCAAAATTGCAAAAAACGAGAAGCGGGCATGAAAGTGAAAAGCAGTCAAATTTGCAGTTCAACCACCATATTAGCCGATGGCCCAATCACCTTTCTCCAAATGCCAGCTTTGAATAGTTCGAAAATCAGCCACCAACAAATGACAGAATTCAGTAGAAGGCACAGGCGCTGAATACGAATAAACCGGTTCGAAAAGAAACGCTTTTTGTGCAGGTGGGTCAAAACTGTTTTTTTTTTGTACATGCGTCGAACAATATTTTTTGTTGTAAGTGTGCGTAAAGTGTATTTAAAAAACGCAAAAATTGCATACAGCCACACTGTACACTGTATAAAAAATTACTTACTTAATGTACAAGAGCTCTGATGGCCAGTTTTCTTTACTAAATATAACAGAATCATGGGTTGTATTTTGGTACGTTTTTAAGATAAATATTGTTAAAATAAATAAAAATAAATACAGTTTCTCCTCTGTTTCTACAATAAAGTACTCAGAATATTTAATTCGAATAACCATCTTTTTCCAATTCGACAATTTCGACAATATTATCTGGATGATTTTTACGATAACTTAAAACGGATCTAATGTCCAGTTTTTAGACATTTGTTGTTGTTTTACACTGAGAGAAAACAAGGGGTTAATAGAACTATAAAAAAATGGTAGAAACGATTTCAATATCTGAAAATAATAGAATTAACTTGAGAGGTTATAGTTGATATTTGAGGTTATGTACGATTGCTTCAAGTATCCGAAAATAGTAAATGGAACAATTTTATGGAAGAAGTTAATTTAACTACTTTTTGTATTAAAGCGTTTTACTATTATAAAATAATTCCATTAACTATTTTCTTTCTTATTATAGGAAATAGTATCCCATGTGCGAAATTCGTAACGGCCCAGCCCTGGTCCAGTCCTGGCAACGATGCTGCCGAGGCTCGGCTGCGACATTGGGCCAACACTGGCATGAGTCTTGGAGCGACCCTACGGCCTAGACTCGGCAACCGGTCTTGGTCCATTAATGGCTGCCAGTACTGTCACGGCATCGGTAGCCGGTATTGGCCCTGCATCGGCAGCCAGTATTGGCGCGGCCTTGACCGTCGGCAATGGCCCAGAGTCGGTTATGACACTACGGCCTAGAGTCGGCAACCGGTATTGGACCATTAGTGGCTGCCAGCACTGGCCCGGAATCGGCAGCCAGTATTGGCCCGGCGTTGATTGTCGGCAATGGCACAGAGCCTGTTGCAGCTAAATTCTACAGACATTATTGTCTCTGCAACGTAGCAGCAGCACGATAAAAAAAGAAAACCAAACGTTGAAACGAATTTATTGTTATTGGAAGAACCAGACCTGGCTCGAGGCTCCGGCCAGCTGTGGGCCAAAGCGGGGACGAGGCTCGGGATTACTGCGGATGAAATAAATTTTCCATGGCTGGCCCGAGTCTTGGGCCACTTTTGTGCCGAAATTTGGCCATTTGTAGATGGTAACATCGGCAACCGGTGCTGGGCCGGCACTGGGCCAGTGTAATTGCCGGCGTTGGGCCAGTATCGGCAGCCGACGCTTGGCTGCCAGCACTGGGCCAAGACTGGGCCGTTTGTGCAGCATCGGCAATTCGCACATGGGATATTATGCTTCAAGGGAGGAAACGTCGCGTCGCTCGGGCAGCAAACATCCCGCTCAAGAATCGCGCGCTTGCCTCCCGTGTGGGATACGCTATTTTTCTTCCGACCCCATCCATTACTCCCGCTGGCGACACTTTCCGTCCCTAGGGAGTAATGAGAACGAAATGCGCATGCGCACTGGCGCCCGGGCGGAATCGGCAACTTTCGTACCGCGGTTCATGTATGGAATGCGGACATTCCGACGCTGTCGGGAGAAAAAGATATTTTGCACGATTTTTATATTTAACATGAGTACTTCGTTCATCAGTTTTAATACGAGTATAATCGTTGTCATCATCATCATGGACGTCATCATCATCATCGTCGTCGTCGTCGTCGTCATCAACATCATCATCATGGTCATCATCATCATCATCATTTTCTTCATAATTTTCTAGAAATACATCATATAATTAAATTCACTTCTTTATTAGTCACTCGTGGCAGAAAACAACAACTCTAAACGGACAGAAAAGAGCGATATTATCACCAAACTCCCAAAATGTAGACGGGGGTTCTGCACTAACAGAATCTTGGCTGGAAACCGATTATTGTCTTCCTATGTAACAGCAAGTTACTATTTTTCCAAAAACCGCGGACAATGACAAGAATAACAACCATGAAACAGTTCGCTAATTTTGCATCTCATATTATTATTTCATGCATATTTTGAATTACTTTACTAAATACTTATTATTAATAATTTTACTTATTATTAACGAAGTTTTAGACAAATCTGTGAGCAGTTTTGACATTCATTTAAGTGTATCCACTATGTGGGCAGTTTTATAACGAAATACTGATTTGATAATGTTGTTATCTATATATATTTAAAATATTTTATTCTCTTTCTCAATTCAGGGATTCCCAACGGTTTTTATCAAATTGTGTGCTCTCGATGAAATAAGAATCGACGATGAATTTACCAAGATTTCTTCGAAACCGAAATATAAGAGCGGCGAAAGAAGGTCCATATGTTTTCGACCCTCAACCTCGAGCTCTGAAACGATCCGTTTCTCCGCGGCCATGTCGAGAAGGCCGAGACAAGGGCGACGTGCATTCACTAGCCCGTTTCAGGGTCGTAATACGGCTTCTGAAATAAATGGTAGAGCTTCGTAGTATGGCATTGAGTGCTTTGCTGTATAGAGAGAGAGCGAGCGAATTCTCGATAGGTACGTCCGCGGGGCAAGAGGTCTTATGGCCAGAGGCGTATATCCGCGTCCCGTGTGTACACGGGGATCAATTCCTCGGAGGAGGGAAAACCTCCTTTCACGTGTCATGTGGTGAACGATCGACCGTATCGACGTAGGTGACCGCGAGTAGTGCGTCGAAGGATTTATATAACGCAACATAAACGTCAAGTCACACGCGTTATTAATGAAGCGCCTCGCGGTGTCGATGAAATGTCGAAGCTACCGACAGACCCGTCCAAATGACATCCACATCCTCAAAGAAGATCGTTACTAGTTTCTTCTCCCACAATCAGTGAATAAAAACGCCTCTTATTTATATTGCGAATTAGTTTAGTACATTTTACCTTAAAGAACAATTTCGTACACGGAACATTCCAACGCATCATTAAAATCTTGTATTTTTAAGTATTCATATATCGATGAAATGTAATAATTATTAAATTCTTGTAGCATATAATATTTTAAGATTTTACGATTGTTTTTTGATAAAAATATGAATTTTAACACTTTAAGTCCCAAATCTGCACAATTTGCACATGGATTTCAGCATTAAAAAATGGAAACATCTATATCCGACTATTATGAGGTCGCTCTTTCGATTTGCGATACTGAAAATTTTTGAAAAATGGCGTTTGACACATTTTTTTACAAAAATACTGAAAAAACGCGATTTTACAGCTACAATTTTTGTTTAAAGTGCATTTTTAACTGTGATACCGGTTTCAGATCACCTTCTAACCTATCAGAATCGTATTCCCGATTATTTTACATCAAAATTAAATAGCCCCATATTTTGGTTTATTTTGTTTATCGTTTCAAAATGGTGTCTGAACGTTGAAAATATTTGACATTGAAGAAGTTGCTATTATTTAGAATCTGCTAGGTTTTATTTGTAGTAAAATCGTACCAATAAGTTATTACGAGTTTTGTATGACTTATTTTGATTTACGGAAGCAGTAATATCTGATAAAATCCAATTTCAAGATGGCGACTGTCATGTGCTCAGTTCAAATACGTGTATTTCGAGTTCTGTGGAGTTAAAAACTAAAATTGATGTGAAATTTGCTAATTAACAATCTCATAGGTTTCAGTCATCGCGAAACTCGAATCTTGAGTTACCCTAATTCAAAATGGCGGATTCAATATGGCTTCTACGTATTTCTACTGAGCACGTGGCAGTCGCCGTCTTGAAATTGGATTTTATGCGATATTACTGCTTCCGTAAATCGAAACAGTTCATCGACTTTAAACAGTTTAGAACTTAAAAATCTATAATCCTAAAAACATATAAAAATTAAGAAACAAAAATTAATAAAAAATGTTTTACAAACAGTTTAGTATTAAAAATTAATGCGCATTTTTTATAACTATAAGTTGCTCTTTGAATTGACAGTTCCAGATAGTACATATCAATTTATCCAATCAGTTTTTAAAGTCGATTTTGTATTGTAGTGAGAAGATCAAAGGAATCAAGTAAACGGTTACTCCGACATTCACTGATTTTCATAATATTTCTAAGAAAGATTGATATTTCGAATTTACTCTACAAACTGTTCTAAATTATTTAGATTAATATGTTATTTATTATTTAAATTAAATAGAAATTAAATTAAACGTTATTCTAAATTCTCGATATTTATGACATGTTAATGCGATTTTGTTGAAACGTCATATTTTAACATTGACATTCTTATGCTTTAATATTCTACATTTCGAAACTCGCTGGTCATCTTGCTATGAAGGAAGACTGTACATAATATAAATAAACGCCAAGTCACACGTATTATTAATGAGGACTACAGCTATAAGCGGTCAGGATGTTTCAAGCTACCGACATCTGGGCTGATATTGAGGATCTAAAACGCTATAAAAGTGAACTAGTAATATAACAGGACAACGTAATGCGCGCTACTGATATCATACATTATTAGCTTAATGTTTTTTTAACTAAACCATGCAATGACAAATTTCCTTGCACTCGCCCGCAAGGATTTAGTAAAATTGCCTTGATATACACATATCTATATAATATATATTCTTAAAATAGCAAGAATCCCTATATTCTAATAATTAAAAAACATATTGTTCCAGTAAATTAATTTAAGCATACAAATAATATTGAGGTAACAAACATGGAATCCTTGCTATTTTAACAATGTATTCCTTATGTATCAAGAATTCTTCGAGTTGAGTGATGAACACTTATGTTTCTATATTAACGAAATCTTACAGTTGCCTTGCCGAACAATTCTTGCTTGTTTAGAAAGATTGAAGTTAATAAGAGTTCATTGTTGTTTCGCTATGATTTATTTATCTGTGTAGAGAACATACCCATAATCGTAATACCTCTGTTTTCAATAAATCTAGTATGTAACAATTTTAACCAACAATAAATAAAGTTTATTGATAATTAGATATTAGTTTCATATTTATTTCATGATAGTTTCGGAGTTTAAGTAGCAACAAAAAATGAAACTTTCCAAAAAGATACCATTCACGACGAGATATCATTGAACGCAGTACTACGACAAACTTCATCTTTAATTTGAATAATACAAATGAAGAAAGAAGAAAAGATTCTTTTTATTTAAAATGTTTTGAATAAGACAAAGGGTCACACGCGAGAGACTATACGTCGGGAGTTGAACTCCAAACCTTTCATCTCTTCTTTATGAGCTTTGCAAGGAGAACGAATGGAAAATTGTTGAAAAATTCTAATTAGTTCACAAAAAGCATTTTCAATTTTGTATTTACTTGCATATCGAACCGTATTTATAGATTTTAAAAATGTCAATGTTAGCAAAGCAATCTCCCGAATATGAAATACTTCAAATTTCACTACAAATCCTACGATGTGTGTTTATAACGTCATAAATCCCACCAAAGCTCTTTTTTCAATCCCTTAAAGTCGATATTTTTCAATAAGAAACCTGCAAAGTGAAGAAGATCTTCATAATAACACCTGATAAACAATCAATTGATGCACAGACCATCTGCCTTCAAGGAAATTCAGGCTCGGCACGCTACTCAGCGTTTATGAATAAGGCACGTCCGTGTCAGAAATGCTATTTTCTAAACGGCCCGCTATTATTACACAACAGCCGAACAGGTATGCTTGTGTGTTTCATTCTTGTAGTATACGAACTTTGTCGATTCTTTTACGATTAACGTCATCCAAACCGTCGCGTGTCAACCCTTTTCGGGGAGGTGCATATAATCGTATACAAAACCATCCTACCCATTTCGAATAATAGAAAAAGATTCTCACTACGGTTGCTTCATCTCTTTTCGGTTCTAAACTTCAAGTATTTGAGCTTGTCCCATTTGCCTAACAACGACCATACTCTTGATTTTAAAACACTTTAAAAATAAGTAGAAAACATATAAATATTATGTTTCCCAAAGAAGTCTTGGTGGGCAGGTATGCAATTTTTTTCCACCGAAATATTTATTCGAAAAAACTTATACGGATAAATTGAAAATATTTTAAAATGTATAAAATTTACAATAAAAAGACACATATTTCACATAAATGTCTTTTCTATCATTTCATCGACTCGGGGTAAAAATGGCAATTGTATAGAATTATTAATATACAATTATATAAGAGTGTCTGCAATTGTATATAATTGGACACAGGTGTATATGATTGTATATAATAATATACGTTCATATATAGTCATATATGAATTTAATACAATTATTATATATAATGCAAACGAATCATCAAAAAATACTGCATGTAGTAAGATGATTTATATGAGCACTGTTAAACATTAGTAATTCTTTTTCATTATATTACTTTTTAACGATATTTATAGACAATTGTGTAAAGAAAAAAATACTGTTCAATTGTATATAAACGCCCCATATGAAAACTAGCACGTTTGTGTTTTATTTTAAATTAAAACATGCTAGTTTTCGTATGGGGCGTCGATATAATTATATAGGTACACATTTTTTATGCAATTATGCATTGTCAAATCATGCATTCATCGCCCCCTTAACATAATGTCTTGGCAAGTCATGTTCATGAAGAATCCATCTTAAAAAAACCGAATGTTACCATTTTATTTAGTCGAAATGTTGGACATCAAATTTGCACTTTCTCGTGAAATCACCCTTATATGAAATTGAAAATAAAATGTAAAATTTGGACCATATTGAAGAACTACACAGGACCACAACAAAAATTTGTCTCGTGATAACTTGAATCAGGAATAGTGGATCTTATAGAGTTTTCGCCTCTGAAAACCATCTATTATTCGATTTTGCCCATCACGTCAGGATTTTAAGATATGTGATCCGAAAAATACTCAAAAATATACATTTTAGCAATTTGAGGTTAGGATATGTAAAGTATCTCACGTCACGGGTCAAATTGGACAACTAATTTATTTTCAGCCACCAAAAACCTATAAGATCCAGTACCTCTAATTGAAGTTATCTCCCCTAAAAAATTGTTTTGCTGTCCTGTGTAATTAAGCGCTCAAGTTACTTCTCAACATAAATAACACAAAACCGCACAATTTTTTTTTTTTATACATCTTGAATCAGAAGTGGAGGATCTTATAGATTTTTGGTCGCTGGAAACGAATTCTTTGTCCAAGTTAACTCATCGTGTCAGAGGTTTCACATATCCTAACCTTAAATTGCCAAAAAGTATAATTTTTAGTATTTTTCGGATCATATATATCTTAAAATCCTGGCGTGACGGGCCAAATCGAATAACGGATTCGTTTTCAGCGGTTAAACATTTTTGTGGTCCTGTGTTATCAATCAGTTAAGAGAAAGAGAAATAACCACTTAACCGCATAAAAGAAGCAAACGCATTATTATGATCACTCGGAATGCCATATCAAGCTTGTACAATATTGCTTCCGGGCTCAATGTTTTCAACCGTCATGGTCAATGCTACTTCCAGTCTCGACTACGTGGCTTACCAACTCCCTCTGTTACCGTGATTTCTTTGATTGCATCCAGACTTGCCATCAGGAGTGACTAGGACACTTGCCGAGAATCCCTCGTTCCAACCATTCATGTATTGAAATATGGAGGTCTCCAAGGATCGTCTGGGGGTAGGACACCTGGATTTCTATAGTCCCATCAATAGACTAGTCGATCTCAACCTATAAAATTCATCGGCATTTTCGGTATTGTCCCTAGAAGCGATTAATTCTCTAGGTAAAATTCCTATACGGGTTTTAACTAAAACGGGACATTCCGTGTCATCGGGATTTGAGGGTCAAACAACATGCAAAAATTATTTCATTAAATCGGATTGAAAATTCAAAAAACCTTAATATATCAAACAAGTTCTTTTGGATTGACAAGGCCTATTGAGTACTTTGGTATTACGTGAGTATTTCGCACCGCTTCGATGATTTGAAATATAATTTACATAACATTATGTAAATTGGAATGTCTGAAGGACCCGATAATGAATCTTTTGTTTTGTGAAGAGGAAGTAAACAGTGATAACAGAATAAAATTAATGAATTGCCCGTTCGTTTTTGAGATTAACACTAAATATATAGTATTTTTAATTCCTATCACATTTTTAATAAATGTAGTTTTTTTTAAACAATAGGACATCTTAAATATTACCTATCCCTATCCTGTTATATTATACATTTCTAATATCAGGCTGCAAAATTAAGTGTCTGTGCAAAAGATCTATCCATTTGAAGACATTTTTAGAACACTTTCTTCGTGTATTAAATTATTATTGTAATTCGCATTTTTAAAAATCTCCTTACATAATACTGAGGCAAATGGGTAAAGAATACATCCCATCTAAACACTAGGGTTTGGTTAGGTTACGTTTGGCATTATGACGTTTTCACACTGAAAGGGAATCAGGTGGAAATGTTCTTTCTCATTTAAGATGATCATTCTGTTCGATTAATTGCTTTTAAAGCGCATCCAGTTCCATAAAAGCATTCCTAAATTTGAAATTAAAGATTTTCCAAATGTAGCTGTTCACAATTTGAAAAAGTGAAAATGTTTGTAAAAAGATTAAAGAAGTGGTTATTTATTTGCATCTGACTTTGAATATGGAATTTAAATATTTTTTTGTTGCCCCTGCATAAAACCCGCGCCTTTGCACGCTGACAAAACGTGCGACATAAAACGCATTCAGCGCGTATGCACTGTGGTCTAGCGGGCGCTTTTCACGTTTTTGCGCCCGCTTCCCCGTCGCTTTTCACTCTTTCCCGCCTACATCTTGTTTTTCACGATTTCGCACCTTACTTCCGTTGTCGTAATGCAATATCATTAAACTGCTAATATATAGTTTAACATATCGTCTGTAATCAATCTATTTACAAAAAGCTAAGAAAACTCCATGTTTTATCATTTATTCAAGTTATGAAATATTTCTTTTGAAAGTGTGCTTATCTGTAAAACAACATGCACCATTGTTGAACTGATTATCGTACGATCTTTGTATCTTTATTTACAGAATAATAGAGATGCAGAATCTGCCCTGACATCAAACACACGTGCCTTTGTTGAATGACAATTATCTAGTCACTGAACTTTAAGATGTACGCTAAGAAAAGGTTTACGCTGCGCCAGTACTTTCTAAACCAGGCATGTTATATCATTTAAAAAAAAAGGATTCCTTCCATACTCAAAAAGAAGTTCGTTGATGTCGTGAACCTCCTTTCAAGATGCCACCCTCTCATTTTACCTAATCCTTTCTATCTAGTACGTATCTCAATAGAAGATCATCTCCGTTTCGTTAAATGTTGGCCACACACATACGTATGGATGGCGTTTGCCCCGTTCGCCCATTCAAGTATATCGCAGCAATGCGCCCCTTAAAGCTACAATCGAAACTGTAACAGCCCATAATAAGACGTTGTATGGCCGCACAAAGATGGCCGCTCGCGAGAGTTCGGGGGTTAATAAAAAAGAACCGCGAAGATAAGGTTCCGAAAGCGTATCGAAAAGGAAAGTAGGCAAAGCGTCGGAATCGTCAATGAAAGCGGAAGAAAAGACGAAGCTACCAACCAATTGTGAAAGAGACGCCAGAAGGCGGATTCCTTCCTCGCGCGGAGTAACTCGGCACAATGAAGTGACTCCTTTGAAGCTGTCAGCCCGCGGTGATAACTGTCTGAGCGATACAAGAGGGAGGAAAAGGGAAACTCCTCAAAATGAGGGAAAAAATTCCACCATCATCAACTCATACAATTTGAGGAGATGAAGGATATGGTCCGTGAGATTTAATACGAGGTATTAAAGCGAGATGCAAATGGCTTAGCGGTAAACTATTTCAGTCGACTCCACCAATGACACCAGTTGCCATCGATTAGCATCCTTTAGTTTCCTTTTCTGCAAAGTCTCTACATCGTCATGTTCATAATTTACACATGTATTCTGTATATCGTCGAGGAATTGTGCCAACAAGCTGAATCTTTAACCTTTTGAAGCATACATTTTTCTCTTCGCGGAAAGCAGCTGCAATTGATTACTTATGGCGCGTGCACACTGGCAGCGAATCACGAAAAGCGGCAAGCGAATTGTACAAAAATTTTATAATAATAAAAGTCGATATTTCGATTTTGCTCTTTAAAAATATTTATATTTACTTGTTTTGTCAGGTTTTTAAATATAGTCTTGTCATTCTCACGATTTACTTCCTAATGTTTATGTTTCGCTTACCAGGGCGGGTAACCTCGAAATACAACAAGCGAATTACGATTAACGGTAAGCGGATCGCACATAATGGCAAATTAAACGAGCAGAATTAAATAATATAAAAATCTATACATGTGTGAAGAAAAATATCGATAAATACATTTTTATTATTGTGAACTTGTGGTATATTTTGCTTGCCGCTTTTCGTGATTCGCTGCCAGTGTGCACGCGCCCTTAGGTTTTTTCGGGATCGCTGATCGCGAATCCAGCCCCAGATATTGAAAATTCAAAATGGCGGATTCAATATGGCGGACCAAATTCAGAATACTTGATCAAGCTGAAATTGGGTACTCGGGGTTTTTTAGGGTCGCTGCACAAATCCAGCCTCAGATGTCGAAAATTCGAAATGGTTATTCTATCCTAACCTAACAAAATTCATGAAATTAAAGATTATTACGGTAAAAGGATTAAAAGATCCGATATGTATCTACCGCATTCATCGGAAACCTGAGACACGAACGAGGACGTGGCGGTTTCTGTCTCCATTTTTTGTTGTTTTTTGCTGTTTTGGTATTATATATTTTTTGTTTTTTTAGTTACACATCACATCTTTTAATCTTTTTACCATAATCACAGTTGATTTCATGAATTTGGTTAGCGAAGTTAGAATCGACATTTTGAATTTTCAATATCTGAGGCTGGATTTGCGATCAGCGACCGTAAAAACCCCCCGAGTACCCAGTTTCATCTTGATCAAGTAATTTTTTCTAAATTTGGTCCGCCATATTGGATCCGTCATCTTGAATTTTTAAAATCTGAGGCCGGAATTGAGGCCTGAAACCCCTAGTATACCGTAGGTTGAAAAAATACATTAAATACTTTTCCTAATAATGCTTTTTTCTTGAAATTTATTTATATCAACAAATTTGCAGCAAAAATTGACTAATTGTACATCATTTCAGGTTCTTTGACATGTTACGATCTTAAAATATACAAAAAAAAAAATCGTTCAAATTTTGACTTAAAAACGAAAAAAACGACGAGGAAATAGGTGGTATAGATTTTATACCACCAGGCCGCAAAGGGTTAAATGTTAAAAGGATTTGCCACTTTTTCAAAAGACAATCAGTAATCTTAACTATATGCAGTGAATTTTTCCCATTCAAATTTGTGTAAAATTCCCGGCTTAAGCAGTCAAAAATCACGTGAACAAGATATAAATAACAGACCCGCTGAAGACTGAACTGGTTATCCACTCTTCTAGAGAAATTTTTATTATTCAATTTTATCCAGAACAATTTTATACAATACAGTAAAGTCACTCATTGCTACCGCAAATAAGTATAAATACTAATTTACTACCTAAAATACAATCTATTCAAAGCAATTGTGGTTATTATTTACGTATATTAATTACGAAAAAATTCGATTTTACGGCCTGTTTTTAGTCCGTAAAATCAAATTTTACGGATTTGTCCGTAAAAAAAAAATTTTACGGACTTATATCCGTAAAATAAACATTTTCTAATAATATCGAATTTCTAAATTGAAAAATTTTCTCCTTAAGAGGATTTAGAGTCTACCGTTTCTCTTTTCTGTTCTTTAAAAGCCAGAACTATTTTGATATCGGGGGGGCTTCGCCCCCCGAACCCCCCCGTTTCCCGCCCCACCCCACCGCTCGCTCAAACTCACATCGAAGAACATTTTACTACGACTTACTTAGAATGTATGTGTGTGTGTGTGCGTGTGCGTGTGCGGTTCTTGCTTTATTATGAACTTATCTTCGAACATACCTTCCACTTGCGTCCTGAATAATGTAGCTCATTGTACATCCAAATAGTCCCCTTCCCCTTTTCCAAATAGGTTACGAATTTTACGGCTATGGTACCAAAAAATAATGTTCGTCACACGGCCGTAAGATTTTACGGCCTCATGCGATCCAGCGATACTTGGACCCGCTTCGCCGGTCCTCGTACGCTGCTATCGCATTCGGGCCGTAAAATCGGGTTTTACGGCCTAGTGACGAAAAATACTATTAATATTAATCTTAATTTTTTCTAAGACACTTACGATAAATGCAAATGTTTTTTTTCTTTTTTCCACATGAACACGGAAATAAATTATTATAAATGTTTCCTATTGGCAAGATTTATGGAGAAATGTATAACATATCTAGTAATTTTTACAAGAAATTATTGTAAATTTCCGTATAAGTAACTTACCGGTCGGAAATGTTGTTTATCCACTTACAACAAAAACGATTGTAATTGTAAACGGAACATATGTCCCTCGTATTTTTTTCCTGAGATTATATAAAAATATATTTTCTAGCATCCCTGCAAATTACAGGAAAATCGGTGTTGGGGAATTTAGTTGAGGGATTCGTCGATTTTTACAAAAAACACGTTACAGTGTAAAAGAGAATTTTGAGGTACTACTAATGCACTGTGTAATGTTGAATTTAAGTTTTGAAATTTTATATAAAACTGACAAGTGTTTGGTTTCTGACTAGTGTGTGGTGAAATTTACTACATTGAAATTCTATTAAGTGTTTTTTTTTTCTGAACTGGCAATATTATGTTCTGAAATTTACAAATGATTCTGTTAAATCTACACATAAATCTGTTAAATTTACACATACTTTCTGTAAGAATTACACATATTCTTTCTGTTGTCACTATCTATAAAACCAACAGATTTTTTTTAGAATTTGGAGATTATTTTTTGTAGCTAGTGCAATCAAATACAGATTCAGTTAATCTAACAAACATTCTGATTGCTATAACTAAGCAGTTTTATTGCTATTGAGTCATTACTTACATCACTTTGAATCGATTGAAAAAAAAATAATATCATTAGTAGGTTCATTCGTATATCGCCCCATCCGTAGAATTTGGTTATAGAAACTGAACCGTTTGCCTCTAACATCAAAACGGATTTTTCAACTGTTTGGATCTGTTTTGGATTCTTATAAACAAATATTTAATTCCACTTTCCAAACTAGTTTAAACTTATCCAGTTGGATCAGAAACGGTTTTTATTTATTTTGTTGTGTAGAATTATTATTTTCAATATATTTTTAAGATACTGACATTCGTAAATATAATCACATATATGTAATTCTTATTTTGTCATATTTAAAACATCCATAAATAATTGTTTATTTAGTTTAATTAATTATTTACTCGACAACAATAACGTTACGAAATACTGTAAACGGAATGAAGAGATTAAAATGTATACTTTTTGTGATCTTTAAATAAATATTCACATTTCGTGGCGTTGTATGAAAGAAACCCGCGATCATTTGCGTAAAATATCAAAATAAAATGTATTCATATTAAAACGCTTTCATCGTCAAAATTGTAATTCTGAATTCATTTGGTTGAATTTCCTGACTACATTTTTCTTTCGGCGATTACATTCTTTTCGTCCGACACGGCTTTGAATAATGAACACATTATTTCCGCTTCTCGAACTAAAAACGCTGCTCGTAATGCCATTAAAATGACGATAATTAACGGAATAATTTTTCTTAGCCTGCCTTCATTTTTCGTCGATGCCACGTGAGTGGAAGACTGACAGGAGAGTCATCAATAAAAATCATCCGGGATTATATAGAAGATGATTGCCAGAATCCCCGCGTTCAACGAAAGTTGTTTATTTTCATTGTGTCCTCCTCCCGGTTGAAGATATAGGTTCCGCGATATGAATTCTAAGATTCTAATCAAAAGTCTGATCCGATTTCCGATATTCTCGACTGTATTATAATTTTAATTTATTACGCGTCTCTTATAATTTTCTCTGCAAATAACATGGAAAAATATAAACAACATACATTAAACCAGGAGAAGAGTATGAGATGTAAAAAAAGAATTTTGACGTTGTTATAATTAAAAGCAAAAATTCATATAAATAAATAGCTTAAGCATAACCGTAATAAGTGTTAAGCAGAAAGTTTTCAGGACCATAGATTTTTACGTACGTGTTAAAATTTGAATTACTTTAAGGGACAATGAATATAATAATATGTGGTATTGAAATTATTAATTTGAAATTGCAATCTCAAATGCGTATCATGGACCCAGAGATTAGTTTTGGGAATTGAAAAAAATCTTTACAATGTGCTTCCATTCCTTGAAAAACAATTTTTTTTCTCACATTCAAAGAGTTGCAAACCAAGACTAACAAAAAATGTCAAAACCTAAATTTGGCGTAAGAAATATTTACCAAATAATGCATTTGTCAGAAATAAAATGAAATATTTGTTCAAAGAATCTGAAATAACGCTGTCATTTTTTTTTCAAAATAATACTGCTTATAATCGCACTACTTTCATATGCATGGGTAACGAAAACTAACATTAAGATGTTCTCATATAATACAATGTCATGAAAAGTTTTCCTGTGTAGCACGATGATACCTTTAACTAATTCAAATTTTTCTTTTTCAGGTAAAACTTCCCAAATTATGTTTTTGCATAAATCGGCCCCTCCTGCCAGCTCGAAAACTACAGTGATCCTGTTAACATTTTTCAAACTACAAAAGCCACCCGGAATAAAACCACAGTTTCGAAATTCAGGTACACGAGGCCAACAAAACTCCCGTTTGTGAATACCTAAGAGGCTGTAGCAGTGGCCGCGCCATTGAAGATTCGTACATTCGATTACACGGTACTTTGGTGAACTCGCGACCCAAAAGTGGGACCAATGAGATTTCGATGTCGCACCCTCGCCCAGCAGCGTAAGCCACAAAGGAAAAGATCTGGCTTCCTCGAAAGATCATAACGATCTCTCCGCACCCATCCCCCTTCACCACTCCGCGATCGACCATCAAACTCGAGAAATCGCTCACTCGGTGGCATCCTGGCTTCCCGCGGCACACTTCTTCGCATTTTTCGCCGGATGCCGTCCGTCAATCTCTCACTAGGGGGTTTGCAAGGTGCGAAAGAATTTTTCGGCCTCTTCCTCGTATATATAACCACTCGCTCGTCCTTCTTCCTCCACAAGGGAATGCGGCGCGCACGAACCGCGCGGGTTTACCCCCAATGAAAAGGTAATTGCAGGTAAACTATCCGGATATATTTTTCATTTCGTTTTGCGGATGACACGGTATTGTCTACCATAGCCCCTAGGATCTTTTTACACCCATCACTCGATTGTGATGAAAATAAGATAATTTTTATTATTCGCGGATAGATTCCCCAGCGTTTAAGGCTATCAAGATTACATTATTTGTCTTTTCGGAACGTCAGGCATAATAAACAGGATTTGTTACTAATCAACCGTGCATTTTATTTAAGTAATAGCACGTACCTGCTCATTTAATTTTTTATAATGTGTTTATTTATATTATTTAAACTGGCATAAACCTTTAATGTAAGTCGTATTGAAAGAAGTAACGTACTACTGAACTTTGGATTAGGCTGGAAAGACAGATGATGATTATTATTTTTATTATTATTAAATAGCTCATAATAATGTTTATAATATAGCTATAAGAATTTACGGCCAATTGAAATACACCATTTTTTATTGGGTAAGAGTTTTCTTTCAATTTTTTAAGAGTTATTAATGTTGAACTCTAGTTGGACTATAATCACACAGGACCACACATTTTTTTTACTTTATATCACTTGAAGCAGAAATAGTAGATTTTATAGATTTTTGGCCGCTGAAAACGAATCCGTTATTCGATTTGGCCCATCACGACAGGATTTTAAGATGTCTGATCCAACAAATTTTCAAAAATATACTTTTTGGCAATTTAAGGTTAGGATATATGAAAAATCTGAAACGATGAGTTATCTTGGATAAAAAAATTCGTTTTCAGCGACCAAAAATCTATAAGATCCTCCACTTCTGATTCAAGTTATGTAAAAAAAATTGCGTTTTTGTGTTATTTATGTCGAAAAGTACCTTCAGTGATTAATTATACAGGACGGCAACATTTTTTTAGAGGAGATGACTTGAATCAGAGGTGGAGATATTTCTGATTCAAGTGATCTCAAAACAAATTGTTGTTGTGCCCTGCGGTAGCGTTGTTAAAACTCTCTGTGTTAAAATAAGTGAACATTGTGATTAAGTGAACCGCAAACATCAAAATGCCATCTTTAAAAACTGATTTATTTCAGAGGATTTACAAAGTTTAAGAGTTCTTTTTTTCGAAAGTTGTGTAATTGTAATATTAAGAACGTGCAAATATTAATATCCAGAAAATCATAGAAATAAGATATTTTAGGTTAAAATTTTCCAATCTCACACTTTTTTGTGAAAAGTAAAACTTCCGTGTATATGGCAACTCAAATGGAAAAAAACAATAATTTTTCCCCTGTTAAGTTAGGATATCTCAAAATTTTGACATGTTGAATAATTCTGCCACGATATTTGGATTCAGCGTTGCAAAAAACTTTGGAGCACTATGTACAGTTTTATGGATAAGGAGGTTTTTGAAATCGCATCAAATAGAACATTAAAAATCAAGCATTCTACAACACCCATCCAGATACTTTTCAAACACTTAGCATACGCGATAATAATAAAAGCATAGCGATTTATATATATAAAGATATTTTAGAATTATATAGTAATTTTGTTTTCAAATATTGTGTGGTAATATTTCTTAGATCACGGGTATCTTTACGGTAATGTAAACCAATCTATAAAATTGCAAAACTGATTTTTATGATTAAAAAGACTAATAATATTCGTTACATTTACATTGATATTTGTGTTAAAGCCCTCTGTTGGTTAAACTATATTTGTTGATAAGATGTACTGAATAAAATATTGCTACTACTAAATAAATTTGTAAAATTCAACAGATTTTCCTAAGATATATAATATCGGCTAAGGGTGCAGATGAAAGCTGCTGTCACTATATTAATACACGAAATCTGTTAATTTGTTTTCTGCGTGCACAGGAACCCATGCGGTAATAACCCGAGAGGAAATTTATTCAGGATGCCTAAATATGTACCAGGGCCTAGCCAGGCTCCAGAAAGGCGTTCGTTTCGTTCAATTCAGGTTTGCCTGAATATGCTCTGATCAAACCCTGATTATGTTAAAATAAAGTATAAACTGATATAGGGAAGCCTTATTTTTAATTAACCGCTAACTGCTTTAGAAATTTCAAATCAGGGGCAGATCAGGGGGCCTGCTCAGAGCCTGATAAGAACGTCTGAATTTTTAACCTCTCAATTTTATGTAATTCGTTCAGTCGCCACGAGGCGTGATCGCGCATCTACTTCATTCCTAGTAAGGAAATGTATTAATATAATCTATTTTGTATATTAGCCTTCTTGTAGGAACTTTTCGGCATAGCATATTTTACACATTGTATGTGATAGATATGTATACGATTTGTATATAATATATGTGTAAATCATATTTTTTTATTTTGCAGCCTTTTTACTTATCAGCTAGTAATAAATCATTAAAAATTAATTAATTGTTTCGTAATACTATTGTAAATATTTTCAGCATGAAATTTGGAAAGCATGCGAAGTATTGGGCATTGTAAAGTCTTGATCAGGTCCTGTACATTTGCCTGATCAGGGCCTTAACAGAAAAAGCGTTACACGATATGCCAGGGTCTGATAAGAGGACATGTCAAGACCTGATTTTGTTCACAGGCTTCATGATCAGGACCTGATTCCAGCCTGAATAATTTCCACTCGGGAAATATTAACGCACGGCTTTTGCGGAAAACTCCAACTTTCTGCAAGTATTAAAAAATAGTATACCTCGCGAGGGACAAGAAGTAGTGAAAACTAACTCATGCAGGATTAAATCACTCGCCTTGAATTCCGACATTGAATCTCACATTATGGTTATCACTAATTTTACCACTATCGTGCAAAAAGTTCGATTTTGCGCAAATATTTGCGTGTTCAAATTATTAAGTACAGTGTAATAATTATTATTAATAGTAGTAATGATAATAAATAATGTATGATGTGTATTTCTAAATTTATTATATTTAATAAACAAAAAGTTTTAAACACTTGTTTTAGGGGGTGAGGGGGCTGTTGCTCAATCTAGACGAAATTTGTTACTCAGAGTTTTTTGAGGATATACTGATTACGATTCAGTTTTCAGATTTTCAAAATTTAAAACGCCGATTTCAAGATGGAGGATCAAAATACGAAAGGTTGATATTGATGAAGATCAAATCTGACTCGCCATTTTGAATATTCGAAATCTAAGGTCCGTTTCGTAATCAGCTCCCCCGAAAACCCCCGAGTAAGAAATCTCAGCTATTTTTTGCGTAATGAAAAATGTATCCTACGAAGATAACATACTCCCTAATCAATAATTAAACATTTATAAAGTTACAAATTGCAAATATTATAATCGCATAAATGTTCAAAGGCGAACGATTAAAATTAGTTCCCCACAGTGCAATAATCTTTATTTTACCATGATTGCGATATTCATGTTTATCATGGAGTATCCTTGAATTGGATATATTTCTGAATTCTTAATTTAACTTAATTCAACAATTGTTGAAACCCCAGTGACATAATATTTCTTAACTTTATTTAAATTGATATTATAAGTGTTAGTTGAATATAATAATTAAGAATATCTGTATAAGGGCGCATCACTGGATGGGTACCTTCCACGATTAATTTCTACAACAAAAATATTGCTGAATGTCAACAAGACAGATTGTAATAAAATTGGTATGTTATAGAAAAAAAAAATGTTGAAACAAATTAGAATATATGTTTCTTTTTCTTCACAAAAATATCAATTATTAAGAGAAATTTTGACAAGTGGAGTACTACCAAAGCTAAATCGGATGTAATATTATGTCATATTGAGGCTATTGAAGTAACTATGGTATTTCTCCAAATGAAGCATCCCAAAAGTACACATCATCTAAACTTAGGATAAACCAAATTTGTTGACATATAAAACACCTTCATTTTTTTATATAACAAAATGTGTACCAGTAACTATGTACGTCAAAGTTGCATTCCACATTCCCGAATTTAGGACAGCAATATTTTTCGGGCACGATAGAACCATGATGCAAAACAAAGACTTGGGGCCTTGGGCCAATCGAAGCAAACATCCCGCATCTTCACGCGTGTACTGCTTTAACTTCACATTAAATCCGAGGACGATGGAACCACATCTACTTGACGCATATTTCTATTGAGGACCGCCTTGTCGCGCGTCGCAGGAGGAAGTCATGGTTTCTATCGCTCCCCTTGACGGGAGAGAGAGTCACCTCCGCACCTTGACAAAAACGCGAGTCTTACATACGCCAGAAGACACCTGGACCTAACCAGCATCAAGCTCGAAGGGTCACTTTAATCGTAGGTGGCGTGAAGATTGAAGGCACAGCTTCTTTAGAAATCGGCCTTAAGCCTCGCGAGTTGGTACGCGCGTGTCGCGCACCTGGCGAATCTATCGTTATTTTCGGTGAAATCTCTGTGGCCTATTGTTGAACACCGATTTCGTCGCGTCTTTTGTCGCCGACGAGCCACGCGACCCATGGGTGTGCTTTTAAAATATATCGATCCTGTACACACGTGTATTTCTCCGGCAATAAGTTTGACTTTTTTTAGATACTCTTTTGTTATTGGCCTATACATTGAAGGATTTTGTAAATCATTTTATTAGTTAATAACATTTGTTATAGTTCAACTTCGTATAATGAATAAATGTGTGCTGCTCCAAACTCCGAAATAGGCAAATGCTTCTTTCGCCTATGATTTTCTTTAAAATAAACCACTCGATGGGGAATGTTTTGTTTATTTGGGTTTCAACTATTCTAGAATCTTAGTTAATCATTAAGAAGTTCTGTAATGTATTTATCATTAGTCTTAGTTTGATCATATACGGATTAGTCTGATTTTCGCGTTCATTAATACATTCCTGATTTTCTTTCTAATAATGCTGTAAAATAAAAAAGTTAATGGCATACGTGGTTACTCATGTTGCGATAAAGCTAATTATCTGCATCGAACAATCCCTTGTGTCTCAACAAAAACAGGTAAGTGAATGTTATAGAACTCTAAACAAAACTATGAACTTATATTGTTGTCAGTAAAAAGATTTTAATATGTTATCCATACACGTACTGCACTACAGTAGTTGAATACCTCAATTTCGATTTTAATGAGAAATCAAAATTTGAAAAAAGATCTTACAAAATGTATAAATAAATCTGAATTTCACATTCTATTTTCAGAAGTACAACGTTGGCAAAATGAAAATATTAGTTTGCATCTCATCTGGGTTCATTATAAGGTACCGATCACACTGGGTTACTAAAAAAGATCGAGGTTTGTTTATTCAAAATTTTAGTATTTGTTGAATGTTTAGGTGACAAAGAGTAAGAAAAGACCAAACAAAATATTATACATGTGGTCCATTTCATAAAAATCGAGGTTAAAGTGGGTCTTTCAGCTCTTTTTAAGTCACAATAAAACCAAAATGCGACGAGTTACAACATTTCTAATAGGGCTGCAATGAATATGAACTTATTGACCCAAAAGTGAAAGGTCAGTGCCGATAATAATAGCGGAGAATGGAGGAACCGATGGAAAATGGTTCGCCGTGATCAGTTTTTTCTTTTAAAACTGATATTCCATTATTTTTTTTATTTATTCCGTGCATCCATATAAAAAAACTAAAAGACCCCATACTTTTAATTGGATAACACAAACGTGACTTATTTACCTCCTTAGCTCTAAGATTAATGAATAATCAAAATCGTCTTATGTCATAACAAATAGTACATTACGACGTGACATCAAAATTCTACTAACGCCATCGTTTTCGGCATAAAAAATACTTCGGAAGGGATATTTTGCTTGTAAAAAATAAATTCTCTTTTGCTATTAAATAAACACCAGAAATGGACAAAAACCTGTATTTTTACACATTTAACCTCACTTTTCTCGAAAATGCGCCGTGACATGAAAATTCCGCTTAGCATTGCTAGTTTTACCTAACTTTTAGGGAAACCCCAGACTATATACGGCGAACTGAATACAAGAGAAATGTTTCGTAAACACACATTTAAACAAATATATCACATTAAGTGTATATGTAGCATTAATAAAATGAAAAAATTATTTAAAAATCATATGCATTCTTCAAGATAACACTTAACTTGTAACCAAGAAGATTGGTGCAATTTAGAATATAAAATGTTTCGAAATGCTATTAATGTGATAAATAACAAGCGTAAGTGCTGGATTTGAAAAAGGGCAATCTATTGAATTTTCCTCGCCCCTCGATTAAACGATCTTCTTCATCTGCGCGTCGATTCAAGCGAAAAAAGCCGGAAGCGAAGATAAAGTTAAGGCGCATGTATACGTATATAAAACTTATAAGGTTGAGAAGTCACTGCAGCAGCTGCGTGTTCTTTTCAGCTTTTGAGTTTTTACGACCGAAGTGGAACTTTGGAAAAGAAGAATAGAGTACATAACTTACATGAATTTTGTTTCTTTTTGTCGGATCGGGACGCGTGCTCCTTCAGATTTATGCTGGGTCTTTCGGGCCACGATTATGCATTTATACTTTCACATTTATTTACAGCTCATTTTTATATACACTATAATAAATTTTTTTATTGATGAAAGGATTATTAAGAAATCCTGTTTTAATATGAAATAAAGTTTGTCCTTATATTATGTTAGGCATATATTTATTTCATTAAGATTTCTAGGTAGGTGGATAGTGTTAAATAAATAATAATAAAATTGTGCATAGAGTTAATGTAATCAACTTCTGTGCTTGCGTAAAAGTGATTTAAGTACGTTTTGCAACGCGTCTTAAATTTTCATTGTATCACATCGAATTTTCTTGCAAATGTATGAAAAATATCAAATGTGAATATTATTATTAAAAATTCATCAACAATTACTTTCATATGGGCGGTCAAAACATAAAATCGCAAAAGACGATAAAAGGTAGCGCTAACTCTGAATGTAATTTTGAACTCTTTTAATTTACGCAACACTAAAGAAGGTGTCACAAAGTCGATGTTAAAATTGTACCAACTTATTCAATAGATAGTCCCACTATGACGGCGGTATCCGGCTCCACATCCGTGGTGACCTAAGAGGTCCGTGTACTGCGACAGATACGATTTTAAAGTTTAAAATTGAATGTCCCGTCGGGTCCCAATTCGACAGGTCGATCTTGCTTAAATTTCTAGGGAAGACCTCTGGGAGAGCCGGAACTGACGTAGTAGCGCAACATGAGGTTCGGCAGGAAGTAACCGTCGTATTTTTTGAGGAAGGCTGGCTTTATGCGTTATTTCGCGTGATGCCGATGACGACGTTGAGGCAGGTTTTGTCGGAGACACCTCATTTCCTTTTCATGCATGAATATGGGGCCAGGCAGTGTACGAGGACCCGCGGTTCGTATCGCTCCATTCAAACGCACCTGACAATGGACGAACTGAATCTCCCAGCACATATAGCGTCCAAAAATCTACTTTACACCGTGGTCAAGGCAAGAATGAACTTTTCCAACTTTACTAGCTGTCGTCCGTAGTCCGGAAAGCCCGATATAGTGAAAATACACTTCCCTATTAATAACATTTTAGTAGGTTTTGAATTTTTGGAGATGGTTTGTGCTCCTACTGCCGTTTGAACTCACATTGATAGAATTGTCTCTTGAAATTATCTGAAATTTACTTTATCGTCCCCCACAATGCAACAGAACGGTTGACTACTATTTTCAGCTAGTTTTGAGAAAAAATCGTTCATCCGATGTAGTGTTAAACCTAGTGAGCAATTATGTATTGCTTAAGATGGACATGTATACCACATTACTTATGGATCCTTACAAACAATTTATGTCTGGTGGATCTGTTCGCAAATAAAACTGGGATAACTTTACCAGTCAGGTGCTATCAAATGTTTTAATTCACGCGTTAGCAAAAGCATACGAATTTTAGAAAAAAAGGAAAAACCCGACATCTAAAAGCAACGCTCATACATGTATAGACGGGGGTGGGGTTCAGAAGGCAGACGGGCAACAGGCATAAGGGCTGAATGAATGGCCTCGATAAAACATCGCGACCACGAACGAAGCCGTTGAGCTGCGAGAACAAAGAGATTCTGTCGTTCTTTGTCTGACACCGTCTCTGCGGCCCTCGCATCGTCCCACGGTTTGCTCCATGTCGTCTCTTCAGCCAGCAATTCGCCTCGTGCACTTTTGTCAAACGAATTTGAACCTGCGCCGAGTCCAAAATGTCCCTGGAGTGCGACTCACTCATCGTCCGGACAGACGCAACGACAACACCGGGATTGTTCAAGGTCAATATAACTATTTCGGAAAACTTTTGGGAAGATGCGACATGGTTCCAAACGAAAAAGAAGAAACTGTGTCGGCTGTCTCAATAAAAGCAATGGACCTTAAAAATGGATACACCAAAGCCAATATTAAAATGTTATAAACCTCCACAAATCAAATTGATAATATAGATTGCTAAACAAATGGACATCAGTTAATTAGAGTCGTGCAAATAGATGGAATAGAAGTATTTAAACCTTTTGTCAGTAGGAATATTTAGAATATCATTTTACAGCAATTGATATCATTGACGGACAATTAGGTAATCACTATACTAATTGTTCTTTTATATGGGAACTTTTCCATTTCCTCAAAAAACATTCGGACAAATCAAAGTATTTGTCCCGCCGATGGTAAATACTCTGTAACAACCCTCGTCGTAATCAGTGCGTATACGCATCATGAGACTGCGCAATCCTGGCGAATAAGACTGTGGCGAATGCGTACACACATCGGCCACTCGTATCCATCTAACACTCAAAGGGACAAGAGGGGAAACTTCACGTTCCAATGCACCTCTTTGATGAGCCGATTCCCCTTATGGTCAATAGAAATTACAGAACCGAAATTCCATGATTTGAGGGATTTTTGTTTAAATTTCGACCCGAAATGTGCGTTCGCAACTAATGACCCCGACGATTATTCTTTACTTTATAACTAAATAGGTTTGCCTAATTCTACTTTATGTAATAATGATAATAAATTAGAGAACAACTAATTATAATGTGATTATTTTCCTCGTCGCTACATTGGCCAATCGACATCGTAATGCTTTCATCATGAATATTATAAAAAAGAACTTTTCTCCCGACCGCATAGGAATGTCCGTATTCCATGCCTGTAACGCGGGACGAAAGTTGCCGATTCCGCTCGGTGCCAGCGCACATGCGCACTTCGTTCTCATTCCTCCCTAGGGACAGAAAGCGCCGCCAGCGGGAGTAATGGATGGGATCGGGAGACAAATAGCGTATGCCACACGGGAGGCAAGGGCGCGCACCTCGCAGGAGTGCTGCTCTCGCATCGGTCGGGCAGCAAACCTCCCGCTCGGGAATCGCGCGTTTTCCTCCCTTGAAGCATAATATACTATTTTTCTGATTCCTATTCATTTTTCCACCGATCTAGTGGTTTTCATGCTAGGCCTAGGTCCGATCTAAACCAGATTGGAGAGCGCAAGAAGTATCCACACCAAGTTAGGTTGAATTTCTTGAAATACTGTGAAATTAAATAGTTCTTTCTATGATAATTCCAATATATTATATGTTTGTGTTTTCCATAGCTCATCAATGGGACGGAGTGAGATAAGCGGCAAATTATGATTGTCTGAAAATATATTTAACAGAGCTTCCATGAACCAATTTAAGTCACCCGTGAGATCAATTCAAAACATCTGAATGATGGATCGGAGGCTTTTCAGCGATTACCTCTTAATTTTTTTTTAATTTATGACGATATGGTTTGGCAAAGTACAACCTTTTCTTTATCTTATCACCTTAATACGGTCAATATTCAGAAATTAAGAGATTATTTCTGACCCAACTATCAGGGATTTTGAATTGATCTCGCGGGCGCGTAATTAAATTGGGACATGTAATAACTCTTAAATACGTTTTTACGTTGACTAAAGCTACGGAACATATTGTTACATTAACTTTTTAAATTAACCATTGCGTTTTTGAAAACTAACAGTATAATAAGAAAAATGTGCTTTCACTATAATAGTTTTTACGTGATATTACTAAATTGCTAAGATACGAATTAACACGGAGCGCGGAAAATAAAGTAGGCCCTATTTTTTAAATTACATAGTATTTTGGAACAGTTTTTCAGTAATTATTCACAGCAAGTACCTAAATTTATTTGTAAAACTATGATCATTTGTAAAGATGTCCCACAAGTGGTCGAAACGGAGATAATAAATGGTATTTAACCTCTTTTTGTTATTATTTACCAAAAAAATAAATATGAACGACAACTACACATACAAGATTACTGTTAAAATCCAAATTCAAGAGAATCCCTGTAACACCTTTAGTTCAGTAAAGGACCACGCACATTTCATAGGAAAAAATGTTCCCGTTAAAATGGAT
Source organism: Trichopria drosophilae (assembly GCA_030407085.1). Lineage (NCBI taxonomy): Eukaryota > Metazoa > Arthropoda > Insecta > Hymenoptera > Diapriidae > Trichopria > Trichopria drosophilae. Next base: position 61,970,035 of record CM059586.1, on the reverse strand, counting down.
GCAATCTAAATATATGATATATCAGGTCATTTTTTACATTTTGATAGGACATCATGAATCCGCCATTTTGATATTTTAAAATCCAAATTCAGATTAGGAATCAGCGACCCCAGAAACCTCTGAATATTAATTCTCAGGTCAATCCAATTGAACGTTTGCTTGTAACTGCCATTTTTTCACTAGCTACTTGCCGGAAAGAGTTAATGTTTAATGCTTTACATCTCGAAAACTATCCATTTTTTTGCTTTGCAACCATGAACTATTATATTTCAATTGCATCCATTTTCACCGGGAACTTTTTTTTCCTATAAAATGGACGTGGTTCTTTGTGTCACAACCATTGTCCGTAAAGATAATTGTGTTAAGAGTGCAAGATAGTCGGGATTTTTATAAAAAAATTAACAATTTTAAGTTACCAAAAAATCGCACATTAATATCTTTAGATGCAGTCTCTTTGTTCACAAATATTTCAACTGATATTATTAAATGGATTCTAAAAAACAAATGGAACGAAATTAGTAAACACACTAATATAGAATGAATTTTTTGAAGGATTAGATATCATTTTTCAATTCTATGTATTTTCAATTTCAAAACATAACATACAAACAAAAATTTGGTGTTTCTATGGGTTCTCCTTTATCACCCATAATTGCAGATTTAATTATGGATTTTTTAGAAAACGTCTTAAATAAAAAATTACCCTTTAAATTTCCATTTTATCATAGATACGTCGATCATATTTTTACAGCAGTACCGAATGAATTTTTAAATGATATTTTACCAATTTACAATAGCTTACATAAAATTAAACGGTTTTAAAATAAAATTACTTTTGCAATGGAAATAGAAAATAATAAAAGAATCATTTTTTTGGATTTACTTGTGATTAATGATAAAGAATACTTAATAACAGATTGATACCACAAAAATACCTTTGCAAGTAGATACCTCAATTTTAATTCCAATCATCCACTACATTACAAAATAGGAGTAGCTTTTGGATTAATTGACAGAGCAATTAAACTATCACACATTAAATTCAGAGAAAAAAATTTTAAAATAGTTAAACAAATTTTAAAAGATAACGGATCCCCAAAATATATAATTGATGAATGTTTTAGAAAAAGAGTTTATAAAATTTACAATACACTTAGTATTACTTCAAATAACAATAAATACCAAAAAACTATTAGTATCCTATACATAGAAAATATTTTAGAAAACATCAGAAGCAGTTTCAGAAATAATGAAGTTACTGTTGTTTTTAAGCCTAATAATTTAAATATTCGTAATATCAAACTATTAAGAGATAAACCACATATTTTCCAACAGAGAGACCTTATTTCTCAAATTAAATGTAAAGATTTTAAAGGAGACTTTCAAAAAACAGAATTTCCGAACATAAACATAATATATATCTAGATGAAGATAAACATACAGGTTTAACTACACATAAAATTAATACTGGACATAGTTTTGATTACATTAACGTAAAAATCTTAGCAATTGAAAGAAACAAATTTAAAAGAAAACACATCGAAAACTTTTTTATTAAAAATAATAATAATTCCGTTAATATTAGATTTAAAAAATCAAACCTTACAGAAACTTATTTTCCTCTTATTGATCTCCTATAACAACATAAAATGTATTCAATAAAGGTAACCTCTATGTATATTCGAAAAAACAATGTAATTCTAACAACGTTTTAGTCTCAAACAAATTTCAATAAGAAACAGTGCGTGTTAAAATTTTAATCTTATATTATTTTATTTGTTTTTGCTTACTCAGTTTAATTACTCAGATTTTTATTTTTCTATTTTACAGTTTCTACTTTTTTCTCGCATTCTAAAACAATAAAAATAGTTGGTTTTTTATCAAGAGCTCTACGAAAATAATGAAGGTAAGCCAAAAGAAACATATTTTTCTTAAATTTTTATCAATTTATTTTAATTACACAGCACAACAAAATAAAAAAAAAAATTGAAAACTGAAACGCGACTAGGAGATTCTTATAGATTTTTAGCTGCGGAATCCGAATCTGGGCACAGAATTTGCTCATCACGTCTGAGATTTTTTTTATGTGACGTTATATTGCGTAAAATTGCTCTTTTTATGCGTATTTGCACATTCACATAAAATAATGTTTCGACCGGTGAATGAAGTGGAATTGTGTAATTCTTGCATATTTTTGGCCGTTGAATTCGAATGACAAGACTTAAATACCCTTCTTTTAACGTTACAAAATGGGCCAGGGGTGAGAGCATAGATATTACGATTGTGCAACAAAACCGCCTTTAAACTTTTTAACGACGAGTCAATGAAACGCCGCCATTCTTCGGCTTTATATGTAATACTATTGTATTCGTGAACTAGTCCGTTAATGTCATTACAATACACTAAGGAATTTTCTATCGAAAAAAATTTCCTGAGAGATTGGTCTCTAGTTCTGTAAAAAGTGATATTCATTCCTGGATCTAACAGGTTCTTTTCCTGACACTGAAAGACACTGTAATTCTGATTTTTGACCATTTTTTCAAGATCGTTCCTTTCAGATTGCTTTACAAAAAATGTTTGCAGCTGCGGCTCCGGGTTAAAACCTTGTTTGGTTGCTTCAATACATGGTATATGATAAACCAAAATTAATAAAACAATATTAATCGAGTGTAAAACGACTTTTTTAATGAAAATCACTGCTGGGTTCCCAGAAGCTGAATTTCCTGTTGCGAATTTCTATGGGCTACTATCGGCTGAATTTCTTGCATAAAAATTACATAATTCCGCTTCGTTCTCCGGTCGACACGTTATTATATAGTTAATGTCCAAATATGCATAAAACGAGCAATTTTAAGCACTATAACCTGCAAATAAAAATAAATCTCAGACGTGATGAGCAAATTCTGTGTCCAGATTCGGATTCAGCGGCTAAAAATCTATAAGAATCACCTAGTCGCGTTTCAGTTTCCAAATTTTTTTGTGGTCCCTTGTTATTAATAAAAAAAACTGAAAAGTTGAAAGAAAGAAAAGAATACACGTTTATTCTGTAATTATTTTTTAGAAATTAAAAAGTTCTGATGACGGCTAAAACTCGTAGCCGAAATTAAGTGTTTTAATTAATACCTAGTCAATCTGACATTATTTAGAAGAATAATCAGATACAGAAAGTTTTCACTTAAGAAAGAGTCAGATAAGAAAAAATAATCTTTTATTGTCCATAAAGATTCTGACAATTTTCTCGTAACCTTGAATTAAAAGGAGTTATGGGAATATATTTCCCCAGTAACATTTCGATCCGTTTCGCGACATCTTGGTTGATGCTCGTATAAAGAAGCTTCTAATTTGTGCAAACTTTTTCCAACATAAAAGCACTGAATATATTTAGTATGCCTATGTCATGTGTAATTTATCGTTTTGATAAGAGAAGTATATGTTTTGTGGAGAAATTGGTAGGTAGGTCGAGATGGCAGCACCTGCCGTGGTAGAGTTTAGCCATGAGGGAGTCTGTTGGAGGCAGAAGGTGGCGTGGATTGGAGTTTAGACTCTCCATCGCAGTCTGACGCCTCGCTCGCGACTCGAAAAGTCGAGCGTCACGCCGCGCCTGCGTCCGCGAAGGCCACCCTCGCGAATACCACCCCTCTATTGATTTTGCTACATCCAGCCTCAACCCCGACGTCGCGGCCCCGCCGCCGTCCCTCGCGAAACAGGAACGCTGGCGTGATACGTACTGGCGCGCATCTATATATGTATATATGTAGATATAACTATATATAACTATATATATGTCCCCAGAGTACGAAACCTGCGCGAGTTGCATGCTCCTGCTCCTGCATCGAGCAACCGTAACCAATAGCGCGCCTCGAATCGCGCAAGGGCGGATGTCCGGATTTTTTCGGACTTTAAAGTCGCACCGGTGCGCCGCCGTCGGAGTCCCGGTACCTACAGGGTTCCGAACGTTCAAACGTCGCTGACTTTTGAATGGGTCACTACACGTAGTGCCATTTCAGCAATGATGCACATTTCTAAAACAATCGAGTGCCATTCTCTTGGGTGGCGAAAAGAATGCTGATGTATCTTTGCGTTGTTGGATTTGAACGCTACAAAAATACGATCTGTAGAATTTACTAAACGTTCCCTAACTCAGTTTTACAAAGTTTGCTGTAAAAATTACAAAGACATTATAGTGGGCCATTTATACGCGTTACTAGAATATTTCGTAAAACTCAAAGAAATACTTAAAGAAATAACTTTTACGGCTATCCACAATGGAGGTTCTCTAATTCTTAAAACAGACTTCATCAACTCTATATACTGAGTTACGGAACTTTTTGTAAATTCTAGAGAACATATCCCGATAAGCATCAATACATCTAAAAGAGTTCCTAATGAAATCTTAGTGAATGTTTTTTTGTCAGAATCATTTTAAAAGAATTCTTAATGATTACTTTATTATGTAACGAATGTCCACTTCTGTCTAATATTACAAGTATTCAAAAAAAATTCTTAATGTCAAAACGAAATATTAATTAATATAAAAATTATAGTTATAATTACCATCATTTATCACCGTATACCGGATGAGTTAGACAGAATCGAACATAGAGACACCCATTTTCGAGATACATAAGAAACATTTTTTAGGTTAAACATGGATTATTCCCATATATTCCAGTATATCTCACTCACTCATTATAACTATTGCAAGTCTGTATAATAGTACTTTACCATACAAGGGCGCAAAAAGTTTTTGTAACTAATGTGCGACATAAATTTGTCCATAAAGAATTATATGTATTCATTTCATAAAGAATACTTTATGAATACTCTATTTACAGTTTTAACATACTAATGGATGGTTCAGTTCTGTAATTCATACATTTATTCATAAAGATTACTTTTTGAATACTTTTTGAATATGTGAAGATTCATTTAAAGCAGACATTACTGAATTCGTAATGAATTCTTTTTTTTTAAGTGTGCTTATCGGGATGTTTTTCGTGAAGCATCAACACCTAATTCTTAATTGCACTCAATAGCCGAGAGACTAATTTCGATGTGCTCTTATACAATGTTACTGTTGTAGTGTAGTCGGACTATTTACTACTTTAATTTATATCTTCGCATCTATTACAGACGACGTTAATAGCTGGATCTGAAGAAAGTATAACTTATTATTAATTCCTGATAAAAATGACCAAATTCATGCCTACAGAACTATTTGAGTATGCTTAACCCTTTGCGGCATACATTTTTCTTTACACGAAAATCAGCTGAAAATTATTCTCCGGGGTCGCTGATTACGAATCTGAAGTCAGATTTTGAAAATTCAAAACGGCGGATCCAAGATGGCCAACCGAAATGCGAAAAATTATCCATAATTTGATAAAGTAGCTTTTAACATTTCAGTCTGCCATCTTGGCTCCGCCATTTTGAATTTTCAAAATGTGACCTATTTCGTAATCAGCATCCTCGAAACCCCCCAGTCCCCAGTTTCATCCCGATACAGTGACTTTTAATATTTCAGTCGGCCATTTTGACTTCGCCGTTTTGAATTTGCAAAATATTTCACTCCGTGTTCGGATTGTTTGCACCATTTCGTCAGTATCAAAATTAACACCGGAAAATGATTGTACCTGACACCAGCAAACTGTTAACGGTGTACAAATTTAGTTTGTGTTATGCCCAAATTTTTGTCTGTATATATATAGATTATTTCTTATACAATAGTGAATGCTGCTGTGCAACAAAATACTGTATAGGTTATAATATATGTCTACATACACATATTTTTTCAGGAAACGATTCTTAGAATATAGTACAAAAAGTTCAGTATTTATGTTTAGGAAACACGTTTAATATTTTTTTGAATGGAAATTTTGAAGTTACAAGGGCGCTATTTTTGTAAATGAAGTTTTCTTATTAGATATAATTAAAATCATATTTACGTTACTAATAAATTAAGGAAAAAATCACTAATTTGTTTTGTTAAGGAGTTTTTCGAATAATTTCTTCTTTTAATATGATTTGGAAATATGTAAGATCTGATAGATGTTCATAAATCTAATATGAAGTAAATGAAGAATTTCGAAATTCGAAAATATAATGTTGTATTGTTGTAAAGTTTTGTATTGAGAATAATTAAATAAGCCATTTTGAAATTTTCACGCTAAATAACTCAAAGTAACTTCTGCAATTCAAGAGATCGGAGGTCCTTTTTTTTACTTGTTACTTTATTTACCCATACTTCTAACATTACTCTGTTTATGAAAAAATGACAAACAAAAAATATTTCATTATTTCTCAGCTTTCACACAAATAAAATAATTCAGGTATAGCTGTGCTATTAGTCGTTTGATATTACTTGTGAAGTTAATAACAAACTTTACAGAATTATTAGGTGATTTTTAAGGAGGAAATTCTGTTAACAAACATAATATTATAATTCCAGGTGAAATATGTATATGGATATCCTCTCTATTGTAAGGAACTCACTGCGTGTATGGGTATTGTTCAATATCCGCGTTCATTTCTTCTCTAGAAAAAAAATGCACATTTGAATGGAGAAACTTCCTATGGACATTTTATCAGAACTTTTCAGATATGAATTTATTCGAAGGGATCTGATGGTGTACTGGTTTGTAAATAAATTCCGGGAGTTGATCTGATGGATAAAACTTACAATAAGCTCCGTTCGGAAAACTATCAAAGAGAAGTAAAGAAAATCACGAATTACGTTGGGAGAAAAGACATTTTAATTTTTTGATTGTCGTGAATTTCATTATTGTAATCGAAAATAACTGTTAAACATACCTGCATACAGCGATTTCACAAACAAGATTTAGAAGACTAGAAAACCCTGGATTGGGACTTAAGTCCATCTGATCTTGCTCTTATTTTGACAATTAATTTTGTCTTGATATTGTTGAAAATTAGACGTTAGAGTAATCTTGGGATCGGTCTTCAAGATCAACGTCAACACCGCAAGTCCTATCATTTTTTAACCAGCATTATCCGCGTGTGACAATAATTTTGCATTCGCCACCGAAATGTCCAATAGTCTAAAAAATGCAGCTCCCACATGGTTCAAGTAGGCGCCCTACATTTTGCACACAGGGTTGTGAATCGCAGAGTAATATAGAAAATGAACGTATACTGCGCATAGGTTATGTTTGCGCATGCCTACGCCATAATCAACACTAAAAATGTTCAAATATATTTCCAAAACAATATAAATGTGTGAACGATTGAACCCAGAATCAATTTTCAATCTAAAAGTATAAATGATTTACTTTTGATTGGTTTGATATTAATGATTTACTTCATGGGATTCAAAGTATATTACAAATAATTTAAATACCTTTCCTGGAGTGCGATCACCCGTTACCGTAGTCTGAGCAAGTTATTCCAAAGGATTTAGAGCTTGAGCTGTGTTGGACATGAAGATAGTTTTTCTGTTAGGGTTCTAATATTAAATTGTGTTTTCATAGACACATGATGTTTTTATACTCTTAATACATCTTAATACCTCTATAGAACTGTACACTTTTTAATCGTTAGAAATTGTTATTATAAGCCTATAGTATGTTATATGATATCTACAAATGGCATATGTCTAATAACTTGTGGCCTGCAAGAAAAAAATGAAAGATTCTTAATTGTTTTTAAAAATCAAATGATTAGAGGTCAAAATTGAACAATATTTTTCTTGTACTTATGCATAGATGTCAAATAAAATATACGAATCTTGCAATATGGAATAGCTTGGATTTTGTCGAGGTAAAAATTGATTAAATTTGAACATTGTAGCTGCTCATACACTACGTAAATATCAACGCAATCACTCTTTAAATATGCAAAAGTTAAAAATGACTCAGTACATCGTTCCGAGGACATCCTTAAGAGCACTTGATCAAATGTCCGCTTCTATATCGTCCTGTGAACTTCTTCAAAATAACTTTATGTCCTAAGGAAAGTCCTGACAATGCTTCGATTGCAAGTTTATCCTTGAAGTGTGAAATGTGATTTTCCAAGAAGAGATATCCTATTCTGTTACAATCTACCTTAAGACGGATTTTTTATTTCAAGCAGTTTATAAAGGATGGCTTACTACAACATATGCAACGTTTAATTTATTACTAATTTAATAACAAAAGTGCTGCTGGTTATCAACGTTCACTTCTTTAATAAGTTTACAAGTATGAATATATTCCTAGCTTACTATGAACCAAGCATGAAAATTGCAACTACTTATTTAATTTTTTACAACGGTTTTGAAATTAGAAATTCGTCTATGCAACTCAGACATTGGATCAGAGTGATAACGATGAAACATATTTTACTATTTATCTTGCCACTTTTTAAATTTTAAATTTCATTTAAGGTTGGATTTTACACGTATCTACTTCTATTATCTTTGCGACATTTGATTTTTCGATTTTGAAAATATTTTTAAGCCGAGGAGATATTTGATGAATTTAAAGCATTACAAGAGAAACCATCGGTGAAATTAAATTAACTGTTTCATTTTCACTCATTCTATATGTCATTAATATCATATTGAAACTTATGAAGAAAATACGTAATTTTCTAAAGTTCAATTTTATATTTATTTTTTCATTAGTAAGGATATACAAAGACTGTATCAGAAAAAAATGAATCTTGCATAAACAATACCACGGTAGTGCATTATTTTGTACGAAAGAGAAAAACAAGCGCAAAACCGATAATCATAAGTCGACTGCTTTCGCCATAAACTTTTCGCCGAAGAAAAACTGACATTTTGCGTATACCACGCAAGCGTGCATGGAGCTCTCGCCCGTGCATGCAGCATCTGGATTTCCATCTCGGCAGCGACCTTATTCGGAACATTCGATCGACTCAAATTGAGGACGTTGGCAACGATGGCGACGAAGAGATATTCGTGCAAAAAAGAAAAAACGTCTGCGGTGATCCGCGAAGTAGAAAATTGTGGCTCGCGCAACCCCCCTCGCCGATATGAGCAAGATTATGGTGGTATCATGCGGGGCCTCTCGAAAGAACCCCATCAAAGTTATCGAGGAAGTAGTCGGCGACCGCGACGGGGCGAAGAGTATTGTGCTCCTGTAGTGTACAGCCAAATCCACCGCAAATTCTCTCGAGCACTCCTTGGTCGGATGTACGAGCGCAAGGGCGGACCGAGCACGCGGCACTTGAACCAGATGGGGACCAACGAGTGGTTCCCGCGGCTGATGGCTGATGGCTGGCTGGCTGGCTGGCTGCACTGCATGCAGACTTGTCCGAAGTACCGGGGTATAAACGCAATCGACCAACCGAAACACGAGGAACGGTACAAACCGACAAAAAATTACCAAAGAAGGAAAACGCACCGCTTCCTGCTCCGTCCAACACTTTTCCCGAGTTGCCCGCGATTGGCTTCGCGAGTTTCTTGATCTGGAGAACTGGCCTTGAGGATACTTCCTCCTTTTTTACGCGACGAAACGCTTGCACTTACCGAATGTTCTCAACTGCCTAGGAATAATTCCTGATCTACTTTCCTACTGCACAATTTTACTTTTGCGGTTTGCTAGACTTACACATTTATTGTAAAAATTCATGTACATGCCAGCATTAAAACTCGTAGTCAATAACTATACAAGTGCATTACATATCTAAGTGCATTTCATGTACGGAAAAACAAAATGAATAAAATCCCAAGCATAGAGAGAGAGAGAGAGAGAGAGAGAGAGAGAGAGAGAGAGAGAGAGAGAGAGCGCGAGAGAGAGAGAGAGAGAGAGAGAGAGAGAGAAGTAAGGAATTCTGACCCCAGCCACAGTTGAAATGCCTTATTGTATTAAAAAATAGCCAAATTATACCATAAAATGTGTCTTCTAAATCAAAATGTATTTAAGATCTATTTGATGGGTTAAATTAACCAAATAATGACTTCAAATGTCCTCATAGTAAAAAAGTATTTGCGGTATTTTCTGAACGTAAAATTAACCAAATTTCGACTTATAAAATTGCCCTGAAGGTTTTTGACGAATAAGTGAAATTTTAGTACATAATTTACCAAATGTGAATATGTGTTCTGCCTTAAAAGTCCAGATGGATTTGAAATGAGAAATTAGGTTCTGATTGAAAATGAATATGCCTTTGCCAAATTTCCTATTGTGAACTTCAAAGTATTGAAGGCTTTGCTGCGATCCACCGATTTACGTTTCGCCTAATTTCGAGCTCCCACCGAGAGGTGTCGCAGTGCTGTATTTAACACATGGAACACATGCATTGCATATTTTAACATACTGAAATTTTCTCGCAAGCAGTTAGAGCATAAGCAGGTACACGTATATAAGAAAGCATGTTTCATAGCACCACATATGTAAGGAATGCGTGCGTGCGCGCGAACACTGATCTGTGATTATCATATTGCGTCGAATAGTGATATATGTATATTGGGTGTACATGCGTCCACGGTAGATTGTTGTCAATCTCTGTTGCCGCGGTAAAAGAGTATGACAATAAACGAATCTCGTAAGTGAGAGCCTGAGTTTTTTCGGGCGAAAGTGACCCACGATATGAACATTAGAAATCTCTCTTCGTGATTGAACCCGTAAATTTGCGTTGGAAATTGTTCAGAAGTTTTTTTCTTAACAAAGGGATCCACTAGATCAGAAAGTCTAAACCAGGGCAAAATTACCAAATTATTACTAATATTCGACTTTTGATTCCTTTCTCACAAATTGGACTAGGCTTTTAAAGTCCAAATGTAATTTCGACCAATTTTGCTGCTTGGGATGTTTTAATGAAATAATTATAATCCCTGAAAAAAAGTGCACTATAAAATGTAATTAAAAAATTTATCCATTTTCCAAATAAAAAAATCTCTAAAAATTTTCTAATAAGTTTATGAAATATTTCCTGCTATAGTATACATACAAATGTAAAATTAATAAAAACAACTAGTGTTGGCGTGGTGCCTCGATCGCTTCGCTCGCTCAGAAACTTCGACCCAGTGGAGAGTCGGCTATTCCTTAATACTCGTTCGTTTACCAGCTTTCAATTATATTATAAAATTATAACGATATTTGGGGGTCCAATCATTTTCGATAGATATGTTACAACAATATAGTGCTTCTTATATTGAAAATGATTAACAACTATGACCTATGGCCTCAGTCGACATAAAATTGAAAATGAGCATTTTCAAAACTACGACCCCGACGACAGGCCAGCCGAAGTATTAATACATAAAAGTTGCAAAACACTTACTTCATGCACTTGTATTGTAATAGACTATTCGATGCATATTACTTGTTTACTGTGTTTTACTAATTACTGTCTGCATTATTATGATCTTATATATACAATATACATATATAATTCGTCAAAGATATCTTGAAAGTGTCGAAAGGATCTCTGACGGATATCTTTTAGATATCTATAAGACACCTTTTACATACATCGAAATAGTTATTTATGTACGTCTTTTCGGTGCGTAAAAGCCGTACGTAATGGTAGTTTTCGATACAAGGGCGTATGCGTAAAGAACTTTACACACACACACACGTGTGCCGAAATATTGTTTACGTACGGCTTTTTCGTGCGTAAAGTATAATCGAGTGCGTAAAGTTTACTTTACGCACAAGTTTACTTTACGCACAAGTTTACTTTACGCACCGAAAAGACGTACATAAACAATATTTCGGCACACGTGTGTATGTGTAAAGTTCTTTACACATACGCACTTGTATCGAAAAGTACTATTTCGTATCAAGGGCGTAAAAAAACTTATGCGCCCGTACGTGATCACCGCGCCCGAGGGGCTGGCGAAGGCTACCCCTGGGGAGTAGGGGGTCGAAACGTCGAAATTTTATGAAAAACTACAGGGTATTTTTTTTTGCCGAGGTGACCAAATTCAATACTTTTTCAGACAATAGTCATAAGCATTTTAAACCAGTTTTTATAGCATTATCGTTGACTTTAGGAAGAAAATGCATACAACCTTTTTTGTACAGAATTTCTTGCTCTATCTTTTTTGTTTGAAACATTTTTTAATAAAATTTTTATTTTTACAAAATAAATGCAAAAAACTATAAAGAAACGTAATTGGGGCTAATGTTTTTTAATAATGGACGGATGCATCTGCAATCGCGAGAAAAAACGGGACGTACGGACGTACGTACGTACAAGATCACTGACACAAATTTTGTTATTGTTGAATTGGGCTCCTTAGGGTCTGAAACGTCGACATTTGATGAAAAACTGTAGGATAATTTTTATGCCCGAAGTGACCAAATTCAATACTTCGTCCAGACCTAAGGTCTGGGTCGAAGTAATAATAATAATAATAACAGTCTTTATTGGCCAATTATAAATACAAATGTACAAAGAGTGAAGCTATATTATTTATTCTCGTAATTTTCATAAATAATTCTTGGTTTAGACGGTCACCATAAAAAAATACAATTAAGAAAAGTTCCAAAATGGTTTTCGATGGGAAACACGCAATGTGAGTAAAAAACAAATTGTAAAAAAAATTGTGTGAATCGTATCTGATTGAACCTTTTCTACTGCTACATATATTTGGTTAAAAGTTATTAATGTTCATTTTCAGTTTTTTTCTATTGTCAATTAAATAGGTAGGTCTACCAAACCCTGCTCAGTTGAGGAGTAGATGAGCTAAAGGCGGCAGGGTCGAAGCCACTAGTTTGAAATTGAAATATAAAAATGAAGAATATACGATTATTATTAGCATGAACCTCACGTACGTCATTTGACATCGTGATGACGCGAATGTAAATTCAAGCATCGAGATGTATGACCCGTAACTATACCAGTCATTTACACTATACTTCCCGGTTGGAATACCAAATTATTCCCACATATCTAATAGACACGTAAGTCATGAAAAAACGAAATATTGAGGCATCGAATATTTTTCAATTTCCTTTATTTCCAATAATTATGTACATCAGAGTACACCGTTTGATTGTATAGAGTAGGAATATCCCACATAACAGATAAAAAAAAACAGTTTGGAATAAGCTCAGAATGTGTTCTATAAGAGCTTGGATGCATCAAATTATGAGGTTTTTCTGAGCTGGAGTCATAACGATCTTATAATTATATCACGTTGAGAAAAAATTCATAATTTGACTCATCTGACCTCTTCTGAGTCACATTAGGAGGTAATTCTGAACTATTTTTTTATTCTGCTATATGAGATTCTGTTGTAACACCTAAATTAAATGATAGGTAATAGCCTTCAATCGTAGTAAAGTAAACTATACATGAGCTATAGCTTTTATAAACGTCAGGATAAATATCAATAATAAACGTATGTACTTGACCAAAAATCTTTAGCATAATCAGAATTAAAAAGAACAAATGTGGCTAACTTATTTCAGCGATATTTGCATATAATTTTGAAAATTCCTTCACTATAGGTGAAAAAAATAGTTAGGTTAGGTATTAAAATATATTTTTAAAATATTAACAAAATAATATCGTGATCACAAAATGGCTATGGCAGTGAGTAATTTCTTTTTTAATATTAACAAAGTTTTTTCATGAAAACTATAAACTTTTGACAAAATTTTCTGCGAATAAAAATGTCTTAGAATGTATCAAAGAGCATGCCCAAATTTTTTCAGAATATATTGATATCATTTTTTATTTTTTAAATCGGAGAAATGAAATTTTTAAAAAAGTCATTTAAAAACTCTGAAAAAATGTTAGTGCATTCTTTGACAAATTCTAAGAAAATTTTGTTCCAAAGAAATGTTGTCTAAAGTCTATAGTTTGCGACGAAAACAATTATTATTCTTGAAATCTAGATATGATTAATAATTTTGTTTCTCAAAAACTATATACTTAAGAGAAAATTTTCTTAGAACAAAAGTATTTTATAATTAGTCAAAGATTACTCTGAATTTTTTCAGATTTTTTAATGACTTTTTCACAATTTCGATTTTCTTTTTCGACAAAATTTGTTAAGTTTTAACAAGAAAATTCTCACTGTGGTCGCCATTTTGTGATCATGATGTTAGTTTTATAATATTTAAAAAATATATCTTAATACTACAACTATTTTCTTCACCTTTAGCGAAAGAATTTTGTGCCGGCAAATACTCTTTCTATGAGAAAAAACTATTTTATAAAAAAGTGTACCCAATTTTTGTAGTTTTGTTTACATTTAAATCGTTATATTTAATTTTGTAATTAAGATAGCTCAATTTTGTCCATTCCATTGAAATGACTGATCTCAAAAATAACAAGGCACATAAATTTCAAATTTTTTGAATTTTAATTTTCATATGAAATACTTGATTGAAATTGAAGTAGGAATAAAATGAAAAGTACACATTTTGCGTAAAAAGTTGTAGCTGATGAAATGCTGAACAATTTGCTTTTTTTTATTTTAATTCAGAGAATTTTTATACTGAATATAATTTTTTTATCAAATTAGACAAATTAAATTCGGCTTATGCTCCACCGTAGAGAAATCTATAGATTCCCCTTCTCGTCCGACTCGCGTGCATTCCCGAGGAGGAACTTATATCAATCGCGATGAAATTAGACCGATTTTTAATCTTAATTGAAAAGGTTATTTTTCTATCGTTAGACGAACGAAGCAGAATTCCCTCATTGAAAAAATGAGAGAACTCCACCTCTGGCGTTTCATCCCGATCAGCACCTATTGGAATCATCAGGAAGGCTTGTTGGTGTAGATCTGCCTTGTACGCTGCTTACTATACTTCACGATAGAAAGTCTTAAGTACAGAATAGGATGGACCTCGCTAGATGCGATAAAATTTCTTTTCATTTTTTATAGCTCAAATTCAGACAATTGTCACTCGGCTTCTCGAAAAACGGCCATAAACACAATTTTTCGTAATTTTTTGCATATATTTGTACATGCTCCCCCCTTGAAATGTTCATAATATAGGAATGGTTATTGAAGCTAATGAAACGATCTAAAAAATAGACATGGTTTCAAGAGGTAGCGATAAACATCGTTTGTAATATGACCGTTCAAATTTTGCCATTTTTGTTATTTTCAAGCGAATTTTGAGTAGTTTGATGAACAAATGCATATCGCACGAAAAGCGATAGTTTTTGCAAAACCTGATAACAATGAAATTCACTAAAAAATGCTATTTCTGAAAAAGAAAATAGCTTTGTCCAATGTATCAAATCCGTAAATTATTCCTTTCATCGTATTAAAATCCTATTCATCGTATTCGC
Organism: Trichopria drosophilae; assembly: GCA_030407085.1. Taxonomy (NCBI): domain Eukaryota; kingdom Metazoa; phylum Arthropoda; class Insecta; order Hymenoptera; family Diapriidae; genus Trichopria; species Trichopria drosophilae. The sequence continues at coordinate 61,954,810 of CM059586.1, read as the reverse complement.
AAAACACTGATTTTCTTGACCTCATTCCTAAGGTGGCTTAACCAGCACAAATTCTATCAACAGTTCTTTTTTTAGTATGTTATTCAGAACCCCATATACAGCTTCCCTGAAAAATCGACGCTGTTCCTAAACATCCCACGTTTTCATGGTAATATGATTGGGCTAACAATGTATAGCCCATTTTCAAATTGTGAAGTTACACGAAAGATATAAGAGTAGTTTTCGAATTGATTGTTTTTTTTTGTGATTTTTCGCTTTACGCTTTGCTCATACGTATCTTATGCGGATAATTATTAAAAGAATATTTAAAATCATTTTTATAAATGTCAATGACCTTTTACGTTATTATTTTTAATACCAAACACCAACAAGTCGTAGTGCCATAAATGTTAACTTTTTTAATGTTTGATCTACCCATTTTGCGGAGTATGTGAAAAACAAGACCCCTGCAATGATAAACCTCGCTAATGACGTCTTTGTTGTTTGTTTTCGCCACTGGATTCCATAGACCAGGATGTCAACCGTTTGCGGCGGCGTCGCTCAGACGGCGTTATCATGGTTTGAACCTTGAAAATAAAAAATACTCGGTTCGACATCTGGTAGCTTCGTTTGTGCAAACTTGAGTCCGTTAAGCCGGCTATGGCGTAAGTCATGCGTGCGGAGACTCAAGAGGCTTGTTTCGTGGGATTGCGCCGGATCACCCTGCGATATTGCACAGCTTTCATCCAATCGGCAACTTCTCGTCGCTTTTACGAGGGGTGCTTCGACTGGTCCGAGTATACGTCATATTGTATTTATGCGCAACTTTGAGATACCCGGTGAAATAAGTAGAAATCGTCGAAAGAAGAAGTGCATACTTCTTCGCGTTCCTGCCCTTCAAAAGCCTTGGGTGAAGATTAAACGATTACCCGAAGGACCCTCCTAAACGGGTGACTTTCCGATTCCACTCAAGATACAAATAATATCAAATTATACAATGAGATGCTTTATTATGTTACATTTGACGATGCAAAGAAAAGCTTCATGTAGCGAATACAGGTCTTCTTCACCTAACGAGATCGAGAACAATTGGATGGTAGGGAAGTCCACCTTCAAAACGTGATATTATACGCAATGACACACAAAATGACGATTCTAAAGATTGTGCCTTTCTATTACTACATGCTAAATGATTTTCATATGGTTAAATAATTCCTTCAGTTAGATAGTACGAAATATTTAAATTCATTCCAAAGAATGTATAATTAATCTTGGTAAGTGCCATCAATTTTTTACACTATGCCTTATTACACGCTTCAGTAGTATTCAATTTAATGTTCCTTAGCATACAATAGATTTTACTGAATATGAAATGTAATAATTCATATCACTGCATATACTTCCCTGGAGTAAATAATGCTGTTTTAAAAAAGCGGGAAAGCCTACAATTTCCACTTACAAACTTACATTTTACTCCCTTCGAATATTTCCGTAATTTTCAGAATATACAAGAAACCTGTAACAACATATATTAGGTAGTATTGGCAATGTCAGTAATCCTCAGAAAGTGACTTATATCGATAACTTTTCGATAATATAATATAAACTGCGATTAGATAATATAAATCATAAAAAAAATCGGATTATTTCGATTTTATATAAACAATGATTGAAAGAATTTCTAATAGATGTCTTCATTTTCTTCATTGGCTGCGCAGATAATTCATACATGAAGTTACTCTCAATATTCAATTAGAAAAATAAACCGCATACAAATCCTACCACCTAAAATTCATACGCTTAACTAGTTATATATATTTATACCATATGCAACTCTCTCGGACGTAAAACCATCCAATTTTCTCGAAAGAACAACTTTTGTGTTTATACCTCGCCCCAGTCAAATTGATTCTGATAATGAAATCGTTCGGTTTTGATAACGAACGTTATTCGGTTTTTACAAGTAAAGTTATCATACCCAGTTTAACCCCACAAACTAAAGTAGATGCAACATAGAGCTAGGTTGATCACAAGTCAGATTGATTACTCACACCTCTCTTGAACAAACGGCAGGTTGTACTAATGTGGATCCAAAAAGAGTCAATGTGGAGTTTTCACAATTGATCTGTAGATTCCAAATTTCCAAACCTGAAAATCGTATATGATCCTATTTTCGAGATATACGCATATATGTATGCACACTAGACGGCTTATATAGATTAAAAAATAAATTTTAGTCAAACATTAATTTTAATATTTTTTTATGTAATGTTATACAGTTTTCTGAATGATTTTCGGTTAATATACGCAGATTTTATTTCTGACTAATTATTATATATATTATTATTTGTAGTAAACGTCAGCATAGACATTGTTGTATAGGATGAATCTTCAAAGTCGGAATGCATGAATCATAGCGAGATGGTTACGGAACTTGCCGCTAGATATAGTCATGGCTTTCGTCCCTCTTTTCCATATCCATTATAGAAGTGGGTTTCTGTTCAGTACATTGCGTGAAACTCTACAACATTATTCCAATAATATAATTCGCACATTTAATTTCGGTTATATACAGAAGATTTATTTCATGTTACGATTGCTATAACTTGATTTACGATAAAAAGTTAACCATATTTCTTTTTGAGTTGTTCAAATTATTGAAGCTAGACGACTTATGCGGTAGAGAACATATCTACCATTTATCGGTCCTACTCTTAACGCATAATAATGGACAATACAAAACGATGTTCTCGTTCTGAAAATAGAAAAAAAGTATGCAGACCTTGTGGTAAAAAAATGTACTTTGCCTGCTATAACCTGCTATCTCACTCTATACCATGCAGATAAAAATATTTTCAAAAGGTCTATTCAACAGTATAATGGTATAATTTTATCTCAAATTACTCGCACAACTGCTGACGTAAATAATTGTTATATATATTTTTATCACTGCAATTTTCATTTTAATCCGTAGCAAAAATTATTTTAATTTCCACTTTTATAAACTAAAAATTGAAAATTTCACAAAAAAATAAAAATACAAACATATTAAAAAAAAGGGGTAGCAGATTGCTGCTACACGTCCACATCGTTGGTCCTGGGTTATGCTTTAGTGTTTCACATTCATAGAAACATATTAAAAAAAAATGTTGACAAATTTATATGCCACTGCTTAAATTAACAAATAATTGGTGAAAAGAAATAAAACTCGCGTTGAAACTACTGTTGAAATTATTGAAACTAATAATTTATATAGGAATCGCGTTATGTATATACATATAGAGGAAGTAGGGGCAAAGTGGGATGGTTTTGGAAAAACTTGTATACAAAAAATATGGGGCATAAGAATGGTTAGGTGTGGTTTAGAAACCCTTATTTAGGCCCTCAACTAACTTGTTATGAAACGCATTTAAAAAAAAGTATCTGTTTAATACTCCAAATTTCAATTTTACAAACAAACTTTTTTTTTGAGAAATCTAAAAATCCAGGGGCAAAGTGGGACGGGTTGTTAAAAATACTTCTGTAAAGATTTGACAGAGAGAGAGAGAGAGAGAGCGAAAGATAGAGAGAGAAAAAGCGAGTGGGTAGGGAGAGAGGGGGAGAGAGAGAAGGAGAGAGAGATTGGTTAAAAATTTATTTCTTAGTGTCCTGACCACTACGAGCCGTGGACACAACTCAAGAGAGAGAGAGAGAGGGGGAGAGGGAGAGGGAGAAAGAAAGAAAGAGAGAGAGGGAAAAAGAGTTCTTACTTATCTCTGTGAACCTAAATCAAAACAGAATACATCCCACTTTGCCCCAAAATAGAATTTTTTTAAACACGTCGTAAAAAACCATCCTCAACACCAAATGACACAAATAAAAAACGAAAATAGAGTGTAAGAGAAGAGTATTAAGTCATCCAATTCAGATTTTAATTACGCTTAATTTATTGATACTTACTAATGGATTGAAAATATGTCTGAATTTACAAATTGACTTCGACTTCCTAGGTCATGTTCGAACGGATGGTAAATACTGAATGGAAACTGAAATATGTTTCTAAATTTGAATTACAATAACTCTTTTGTAAATAAACAATGCAAACAAACACATAGGAATTGTTTTAATACAGCGAAACGCCAAAATTCCACTTTGCCCCTACTTCCCCTATGCATATATCTTGAAAATAAGATGAGGTACGATTTTTGGGTTTTCAAATTTGGAATCTACACACCATTTGTGAAAATTCCACATTGAAACATTTTGGATCCACATTAGTACAACCTGCCACTGCTTCAAGAGAGGTGATGATCATGCACTTGAAAAAGTCGAAAGAGTAGTGGAACCTAGCCACATCATTATGGACCCCTATGATTTCACTCCAATTTCTTTCGAGTGTAATGTAAAAAACTGCACAATAATATAAACACTACGCTTTCATATACATAAACAGAAATAGTATAGTAAAAATAGTATATTACCGAGTAGTGCAGTCGTGATGACCCTAACACATAATTCAGAAATGCTGAACAAATCTCCTAGCAAGCAAGTTAAACCTGAATGGAAATATAGATAAAGGAACATATATTCGGGTCCATGCTAGTATGGGTGAATCGTTCGATGGTAGTGTAATAACGTAAGATTGAAGGTCGCGTGTAACGGGCCATCAGCCCGTCCTCATAACATGTAAAACACCGGGATTACGGGATAATAACGTCTGTCCGTAGGTGTATTCCTCATTGGCGTACACTTTCGCGGGTGGCTTCAGCACTCTCTCCCTCAGCCTCATGGGGCGGCGAGTGCGCCGAGATAGCCGGCGATAATGAAACGCCCCGATGGCGACACTGCTGGCCAGCAACTACGGATCAGAGGGATGCGGACGGCACGGGACGCGTAATACGCAATTCCGACCGACCAAAGTCCCACGAAGTGGACACCAGGGATCGCCGCCCGCTGCTTTAATATCGCTTTATTAACCCACTTTGGATTTCCGCTGGATAGTTCGAATCCTGTCTTTTACACTCTTAATGGATTTTACATCTAATGGTTATTATTATTATCGACGAATAATGACAATAAATTTAAACAATTGTAAAATTCGTAAAGTTTAATTTATTATTCTACAGATTAAATTCACATCCAAAATAAAATTATTGTCAACCGGATAAATGAATGGTAATGCATGGAGAAATACGATCAAATAGACATTTTACGTTTAGATAATGGTGAAAAATTATATTTTAGTATCAAATACGTTTTTGAAAAATAAAGAATTATATTGCGAGAAATAGAACATATTGTTGAATCACAATCAAATTCATGATAATATTATATGTTTTCACATATGAGCAGATTCATTCATAAATTAAGATACACTTCATACCTTCGATCAATCTTCAAATAATCATATATCATACATCATCTCTCTCATAATTGTCATATAAAATAAAATTATGATCTTACAATAACACAAATAAAATTATTTCAATCCAGTTTACCAATTATTCATAACGCAATCGCTATATTCATGATTATAATTAAATTTCACTGCACCAACGTTTTTTGAATTGTCTTTATAACAATGAAAGAAAAGAACAGGAATAGAAATTCTTCTACTCTACTTATCGTATTAAATGAAATCCAACTCGACATGATGGAAAATCTCACAGATTAAGAATAAGAAATCAACTTATAATTTGAACATCGATTATGCATATATCATAGAACTCCTCGATTCGCTGAATTTTTTCGCTGAATCGGTCCATCAAAAATTCACAATGATACATCAGTGTATCGGATTTGGCCTTAAATTGCTCCTTGTTTCCATTGACCCGAATTTCCGTTACATGGTATGGCATTACATGTAGAAAATGGCGGAATGGCGTCAAAGTAATCCAGACAAGAACGGAGCGTCGTTTTCACAATTAATTCACAAACATTTCCGAGCACGAATGCTGACGCGGACTAAAGCCGGATATAAAAAATACTTTATGACGAGTCACTTGCTAATCATTGCTCAACCATAATTTTTTCTAAGCGAGGAGAACAGGACTTCGGTTCCCAAAGAGAACTTCATTCGTTTTTGTCACAACAGCAACTTTTCTTCCTGAAACCCGGGCTTCTTCCTCAAATCCGAAGAGTACCAGACCTAGCCGAACCGATCCGAATATTGTCGACACGCATTGATAACACACATACGTGTCAGTTTCCGCGTTAGCATTGTTTCTATATTAAATAATTCACTCTCTTTCTCTCTCACTATCTCTTCTTTTCTTCGCTCTCTTTCTCGCTAATTCTATTTCTTCTCTTTTATTAGCTCGCTATCTCATTCTGGGCTGACTCACTCATTTTGCACATTACAGAATCTCAAAATGTGTTTTTTGCATAACAATTTCTGGCAAAATTTTTAAATTGTGATTTATATTCGCTTCATAACTCAGAGATCAGTATTAAACCCTTTTGTTTTATCTGCAGGTCTATTGTACGGCTATTTTCACTATTATTAATATTTATCGAAATATGTTATCTTAATAAATGAATAATTCAGAAAAATTAAGTATATTTAAGAAAATGATAAATTGTTAAAATAAAAAATAGTGCCAAATAAAGAATTTTATGCCAAACAATTTTTTCCTGTTTCATTTTTGTCCCGACTTTTATTTTTTACCACAATAATTAAAAATTGAACATGATACTCGTTATGGCTTACCAAAAACGACGCGTAAACCTCAAAAACCCGGCCAATCACAAAACAGACACATCCAAAACCAGACCGTTCAACAAAAACACACATTCAAACATTACACTTCATAACAAAAATGATCTAGGGTCGCCATCCTTGACGTCTCACTACAAGGTCATTTCAAGGTTAGAGATGTTTTACCAAGGGATTCATTTTGTAGGTCACTTGAAGGCCGAATAAGTTTGACCCTCGGATTATTTATTAGGCACACTTAGAACTCAATCGTTTATTACATTTTCAGAATAGGTCATTTCTAAGCGTCTGAGTTTTAAATGTCTGCTTTTTTAAATGTCTGGTTTGTGAATGTCGTCAAGAGAAAAAAAAGAGAATGGTCGTTTGTCATCCACGGTGAGTTCAATTCTTTGTTAACTCTCTGCCATTTGATTAATTTTCAAAATGTAAAAATTCAAAATTGCAATGAAAGAACATACAAAACACTACAAAACTGTATAAGAAAAATATTAAAATATTGATTTTTAACGAAAACAGAAAGGTTTGAAAGAAATGCCGCCTATTTCGTACAGAAATGATGAAACTATGTACTGCTTGTAAAAAATGTTTGTTTACACAATAAAAAAATGCATATCTCTTATTTTTCATTAACAAACAACAGATTGACGACATGGCCGTATTCAGTCTGGATGATCTTGGAATCGGTCATAAGTGTTTAATAACTACACATTCAACGATAAAACACTATATTTATAAATATAAATGACACACGTTTATCATTTTTAATTAAATTTATATACGAAATCGGATTTATATCCTAGACGATAATTAGCTTTATATTACATTTCAATCACAATACAATTTTTAATCATTTTCTACATTTTGTTGTTTTTTCAATTTTAATAAAAATTCGACCCACCGTATGTATGTTTCACTTAAGGAGGTTTGTATGGTAAGTAGGAAGTCAAGAGCAATTTTCGCCCAATTTTTACTAGTTCAGTATCGTTCAAAAGTCAAATAACGGCTTCTAACATGTATGATGACAATTAACATTACATTAACAATTAATTAACTTATGACAACAATTTCATTGAAGTTCTGTTACTTAGCGTATCCAATCGATCTAATTCATTCCCTCGAACATTTGTCATATATTTTTCTTTAATCGACATTAATTTTGAGTAAATCTGTTAATTCTGTGCAAATCTCGCATATAAAGACTTGAAAAATGCCATTTTACATAAGACACCATGTTAATAGGCACAAAATGGTTTTTAATAATTTCTCAACACTGAGGTATTCAAATGACTCAACATTTTCAGGGAATTCATTTTATATTCATATTAACGTTTAGTAATTTTTTCGTCAGAATCTGTTTGTTAATTCTTAACCATACTAACCTCCTTAAAGAGAATGGCGAGTCGCGTTCAGAAACAACGGCGCGCAGTCAACTTTTGCAGCGGTGAAAAATCGTTTTTAAATATTTCTTGCTGTAGAAAACTTTTTTCTTTTTCGTATAAACTTCGGTCGACTTCTCAAGCATTTACCAGTAATTAACCATAAATCGATGTCTCCTACGAAGAATGTTATGTTTCAAATATTCTAGGAAGAACTCTAAGTTTCGTTTTGTGATAAAAAACGCAGCTTCAGATTGCCCGATGAATAATGCTGTGTTTCATATTGTGATACGAAGAATGCTACGTATCACATTTGTGCGATGAAAAATACTTATAACCGATATGTTTCAAATTTTGTTTGGGCAATGCTCATTTGTTTTTGTTAAAGTGATTAGAAGTATAATATCAACATAATGCTATCTTTTTGTTTTGATGTTAAATTTCGAAAAGTATAAGTACCAAAGTCTTAACTCTTTTTAACCCCCTTATTACGGCGACACCCGAAATAAATCGGGTTAAAAAAACTGTTCCAAACGATTAACCATAAGATAAATCAGGGTAACTAAATACTTTATACCATGTCAAGAAAACAACGGATTTACCGGATCCAAACTGAAGGTGATTCTGATGGAAATTGAAGGTGATAGTCGAAGCCTCTCAGAAATATATGATAGCAGTAATAAAAAATTGCTAAACAAAGTTACACAACGTTGAAAGTTAGTTAAAAAGTGATTTTTTTAAATAAGTCAACAATGTGGAAATAATCAGACAGTTTATAATGTCAGCTTACGAAAATCGCCACGAAAATTTTGTTTAAATTCATCAGATTTATTTGAAAATTGTTACTCGGTGGAGGTTCGCATCCAATATTTTTCAATTTTTACAAATTTTTAATTTTTTAAAAATTGTAAAGGTATATATTTATTTATCAATACAATTCAATCAATTGGTCATTTATTTATTACAACCGGGTTTGAAAATAATTTAGCAAAATTCTTTAGAGACTCCATAATTTTTAAGGATTACAAAAGGTGGATAATAATTTCATTTTTTATATAAGATTTTGCCACTTTTTAGTTATTTGATTCTGTTGTAAAATTTGAAAATTTTTTTTCATTTTCAGTACATGTTTCTTAGAAACCAATGAACGCCTTTTTCATCTTCACAACGTTTCTTTTTTAAATAAAAATTAAATCGACGTCTTAACAAAAATTCAGTATAGTTTCCAAAAATCAATTAAATTCATTGGCATTATATTGGCTTGCAATACCTACCAGAGAAATGTCAGAAAAAATGAGTGTTTTTTTTTATTTTGGCTTAAATGTCTATAAAAACATTTGTAGTTGAACTAATGGCTTGTAACTATTTGATTCAAAATTATATGTGTAATAGAATGGGACAAAATGGAATCGAATTAAGGAAACAATTTTCGAGAAAGCTGTAGGCTTTCTACTCTAGACTGCCTACTCTATCGAGAAAATTAACTATTTTCCATTGCTTTAACGCAATTTAAGGTCTACTTACAATTAGACCGACTTATATGAAAATAGGTGCACACCAAATGTTGGAAATATTTATTTATAGGGTTCATTATTAAATATTCATTACTCTTTAACTATTAGAGTAATAAAGATAAAACTGTCAGAAAAATTTGTTCAGAACTTTACGAACTTTCTCGCTGACAGTTTTCGGATACTCGAAATTCGCTCGATAAACGAGGTGCCTGAACGTATATTTTACAGTTGCGTCGAAAAAAATGGATAACATTATTGTTTACTGACATGTATAATTTGATATTTACCAAGAGGATGCGAAAATTTCTAATGAACAATTTCTTTTTTATTCGTTTCATAACCTTCAAAATTAACTATGTTATAGCGAAATAAAAAATTATAGTTGAAATAAAAAAGCCGGCCTATACAGTGTCTATATATTACTCCGTCGCCTTTTTTTCCTCGTTTATTGAAGCTATTAAAGTATATTCGGACTCCAAAAAACTCAAATGTAGCGGAACCAAGCCTACCCCTATGGACTGAAATGTCAGTCCGATCATTTTAGGGTGCACCTGCAATTGATTACTCCATTAGAAAATACTTACGAAACAGAACACTCACAACGCGGATAACAAGTAATTAATAAGAAATGTACGTATAAATTTAATACACCGGCAATGATTGTTCTTCAATAACACAGGCCAACAAAATGCAGGTAATTTCCATACCCAGAAACCGGACTATACTTTCCGAGGGTTGTCACTGAGCAGAATCCAAATCTCGCCGCAGAATTATTCCATCACGTCAGGATTTTGAGATGTCCTAACCTAAGAGTGCAAAAAACACTGGTTTTTTCACGTATTCAGTAAGTTTTTGGGACGAAACAACATGTTTGTTCACACTTTATATTCATCAACTTTAAAATGCTTTTTTAGTCATTTTTTACGATTTTTTTTCAATGAGTTTTTGTCATTGGACGATTATCATTTTCGGTTTTTGCACGTTTAGGTTAGGATATATCAAAACTTCGACGTCATTAACCAATTATACGACCAGATTTTGGATCAATACATTGAAAAGCGTGGGAAAAATATACTCAGCTTTCTGATGAATGCATTTTAATCTGGTTTTTGTCAAATTGCGAAATGAAATTTATTCCGACACGAAAACTTACTGAAAATGGACAATAACTCCGTTTTTTGGCACTTTTAGGTCGGGCTATTTCAACATCTTGACGTAATAGAACAATTTGTAGCAAGAAAGTCGGTCTTGGTTAGTTAGTTATTGTCATATGTAATTGCACATTTACTTGAATGTATGAAAATCATAACAATTGTTCTCTGACAAAAACATCGATAACTCCATAAAAAAAATCTTATCGGGATTACTAAAAAGTATTTTAAAGCTGACAAATAGAATTTTCATATTGTCCATGCCAAATTACAAATAATAATTTTGTTCCGCCACAAAAACGTACTGAATATGAGCAAAAGCAGTATTTTTTGCGCTTTTAGGTTAGGATATCTCAAAATCTTGAAGTGATAGGACAATTTTGTGTCCAAATTTGGATTCAGCGCAAAAAAAACCCTTCGGAAAAGTATAGTCCGGGTTCTGGGAATAAATTTTGTTGGCCTGTGTAATCCTTTTGCAGATATACATATATTGTGCAAGAAGTATACACAGCAGAGATATTCCAACCTTTTCTCGTGTTTCGAATGAAGAAACATTTATTTTAAAAATGGAAACTGAATCCATGCAAAATATCAGACGTTAAAAAACGCTTCTCCCGAAATGACGGGGTTCACCCCTCCAATATTATTCGCGCGTATTAACACGTGTTTCGCGTGTGCATCGAAACGTGCGTTCATACATGCGTGGCCCCCGCTCGGCATGCCGCATTTATGCGCGGTTTTACATAAATTTCCTAAGAGGACTCTCGACCGAGCGACAATAATCCTCTTCTCTTGCGGCCGTATGCGCAATCCCGAGGGATTCGTTTCTGTTCATGTGATTCAAGGACACTTCACTCCTCATCGGCACCTCGCACCATTGTCGACCAACATCATCCGTCGCAATCCACAATGCGGAACTTGGAAAACGTCCACTGCATGCCTTCTGTTTTCTATTTTATTCTTGTGTCATTATTTTGATAGTTGCAGATTTCATTTATGTAATGAACGTAAGTCAGCTTACCTCTACACCGTATGAAGTTGTGCATACACCGCATGGAATTATAATTGTGAATGCTGGATATCAACAGTCACAAAATATTATGTTCGATTTAGCAAGCGTAAAATGGCCAAGAAGTTGCACAGAAAAAAATAAGTCTTAAAATTGTTACATCTTAAATTCATCATTAGGTCAGGCTTAATTTCAACCCAAAATTGCGTTAATTTTCTCGAATTCAGTCAATATTTAGACTTAATGTCTTCCTTTCAGACAACAAAACTGATTTTCAGTCGATATTTTGATGCGAAATAAGATTCATCTACCTTAGATGCCATAAGCTCGATAAATCTTATTTTAAGCCAAAATATCGTCTAAAAGTCAATTTTGGTCACTGAAAGTAAGACACTGACTGAATTTAAGAAAATTAACGCAATTTCGGGCTTAAGTTAAGCCTCACCTGATCATGAATTTAATTTTAAGACTTATTTTTTTCTGTGTATCAACAGTCACAAAATATTATGTTGAATTCAGCAAGCGTAAAATGACCAAGAACTTGGACTCATATTTCTATTCGCTTTTTGTCTGATACTATTTTCGTTACAGCATATAGACATGTCATTGTATTACATACATACATACATTGGTCAGATTTACTTGCCAACATTATGCCAGCTATGGCTAAGCGGGCAAGACTTGGTCATCGTCCCACACAGGACGATACAAACAAATAAACAATCACACATCCTACACATAATCGACACCGTCAGAAGTTAGTCGGAAGCCTATGACGTAGCAGGCGCATCGCAAACATTATCTTATTTTCATTCTACGAAGCGTCGACCACCGAAAAACCATCCACATACATTGCACAGTAGACTATTGGTTGTGCCAAATTTGAAATATATAGTTGGTAATTTCTGCTTTAGGCCACTCTCCTACATAACGTTTCAAATTTGAAAGATTTCAAAATATTTGAGGGGTTTATTGTTTCCCAATACCTGTAATTACAATCAAACGAAAACAATTCCCAATGTGTTCAATCGATGTGAATCTAATGCAGTATTTTTTAACTCTAGGATATTAATTTTTGTTCGACGTCTATTTCGGCTGTATAAAATATTTGTCCAAATATAAGTGCTTTATTCAATTTCCAGAGAACCCACGTTAAAAATGTATGTAAAATATTCATTATAAGTGCTAGCTAATGGTCAGGAACCGAACTCATAAAAACGTGTCGCTTCTTCCTCCATGTGACTCATTTTTTAAATAGCAAAACGAAATTTGCATTATTTTCTACTGGGATCATTGAATGGAAGATTTGATCGTTGGGAACAAGAGGTGGGAAATGGTAAGAGATTTGTCCGAAAGTAAATATTGAATTAGAATGCGAGAGGGAAACCTGAAAGTTGCGTGACCCCTGACGCGTGTTGTGACGTGTGCCCCGCCCACGCACGTTCCATGCGAACACCCACTCTAGTTCGTTTGCGCGTGGCGCACGAAAACTAGCTATTAACTGTATTAGCGTCCGTTTAATGCCACTCGTCAGTGGTCCACTTCGATCATCGCTTTCGGAAAATGCCATAATTATTAGACCTTAATGGAAAAAAAGACAAATGATACAAAATATAGGACAATAAATTAACGAAACTTGATGAATTATCATCTGCTTCCAACCGCATCTCGTTGCGCCTGGGAATCACTTATAGTTTTTAATATTTTCCCAGTTGTTTAACGATCGTTTAATTTGAAAAATGAACTACAATCATACTTTATAGCTTTTATCAGAGGCAATTCTAAGTAATCGTAAGTTTTCATGAGAACTTTTTGTAGGATGATCTATTATCTAAAAAGACTAGTCGACTAGATTTAAACGATTTGGGTCAAATATTACGGACCACTGCGTTTAACTTATTTTGGTAGTATTTCATAACAACTGATTTTTTGTTTACTACATACACATTACTTTATTATATATAATATATTATAAAAGTCAAATTGATTTAATCATAAATATAGCTGTAATAACTATCGAAATTTTTCTTAATCTGCTGCTAAAAGGTGTAGCCGGATAAGGATGGTAAATCTGCCCTTACCGAATTTCATAGCGAACTTTTTTTTACATAATTATGACCAAAAAATACAACTCTTTGCAAAATTTCAGATATCTATTTTGATCCCCCGATTTCTAATAATTAAAAAATATGTTTTTTAATTCCTATTTATTTTTTCATACTAAAAATCTGTTTACTTACGCTACTTCCATAGCGAGAACGCTGGAGGCCGTCGCTGCAAGTGAGATTGGCAGATCGAATGCCTAGCGGCAGTGCGATGCACTGCCGTCAGTTTCTCCGACTCGGTTGTAACTCTTTCTACTAGATTAAAAATCTTAAAATTAAAATAATTCCGGGAATAGTGATCGCAGCGCCATCTGTGCCTAGTGTCTTGAATTCGTCTCGAAAAGACCTTTCAAATGAGCCCCCACTCGACCTATGTTACCATTTAAGATCTTCGACTCCCCTCGTGCCCCACATGCCCCATTAGAGGTGAGCGGTCGCAACCCCCCAAAAAGACAGATTTTTTGGAAAATCGTTACACGTGTTTCTGCGTTTCTTCTTCAAGTTATTGGCCCGGTCCGCGACTTAATGGACACCCTGTATATTGTTTTTATACAAAATCAATGTTTGAGTGTAAAAAATGAATTTAAAAACTAAAAACAAAAATTCCAAATTGCTTGCATCTCGAAAAATAGTTAAGGTAGATAGCTAAAATGTGGCAGAAAGTCATATCTTATAAGGTACTAAAACTTATTTAAAAAATTTTTGTAAAATGACTGTGGGGTTTTCTGTTGAATGTCCTTTATATAAAGCTCTTCGACGTTATATTAGTCATATACATGTATATCACATCATATTATCGTCGCCCAATGTCAGATCCCAATACTATTTTGAAAAACCAAGCATGATTTGAATCGAATTTCAAATTCGTTAAATTCGTCGATAGACATAGATCATAAGAATCAGAATTAATACAATGCCGACAGATCTTTCTTGCCAAATGCAGCATGCAAATCACCAAATCCAGTCGTCGAAATGACATTCATGACATAGAAAGCATCAATTAACAGTCTCGAATTGAATAGAGAATCCAATGCATTCTCAATTGCTCGAAGGGTTTCGATTGGTCATAAAACGGCTTAAACAACGTAAGGGTAGACTCTGATTTTCGGCATTAAGTAAAACTAAAAATAGATACAAACAAATCGGAGGAAAACTGAAGCGAAAAGCACGAGAGACGATACTAGAAATCGTTTAATTTTACCCGCTGATAGTTCGACGCACGTGCGCACACGAGTCGCAACGACCAGCGGCACGAGACTCGAATCACCTTCCATTCAGCTTCCTTCTCTCGTGGCTACTTTAAATTTTGGCGCACGCTCCACCGATCGCCACTCCGATATGGCGAAGTTCAACGAGCGAATTCGATACGTGGGATGTGGTGTATTGTTCTCTGATGCGCTGTCAATTATCGTGCCGCGCGCTCACGCGGACAATAGAATATTCGCCGGTAACCGGAAGACCCGAGCGCTCCTCAAGAAAAGTCGTTGGAATTAATTAAAAGCATACTTATTCGTTAAAAAAACTGGCTGAATTAACCTAATCTAGCCCTAACTACCGTTATGCGTCCAGGCGTGCATGTGCCAAAATTGATATAACGCCAGTGGCACCAAACATTTAAGTCTCGTAATTGGCCTAACAAACAATTAAAAAAAACGAAAATTTAACGTTCGACTGGTAAAAAGCGACGTTTCAAAAAACCGATTATCAAAAACTATTGTCTTAACAATTTTTTTCACGTATTATAATCCGTAAGTAGAAAAGTGTTATTTCTAGATGGAAATAATGATATAAAAATGAATAATCCCCTAATTTAAGATACTCTTCCACTATAATCTCCGAATACAAAATCCCTCCTCATTAACCCCTTGACTGCCACGAGAATTTCACAAAAAATGCCCAAAATGCAAAAAAAAAAATTTGTTCGATTTTACTTTAACTTGGTGTATAGACGTATTTTGGGACGCTGATTACGAATCAGATTTTGAAAATTCAAAATCGCGGATTCATTATGGCGGACAAATTTTCCAAATTCCAACCATTTCGCTTGAAATTTGTTACTCGGGGGTTTTCGGAGTCAAAATTCTTCAACCAAAATGGTTCCATTTCATGGAAAATTTCTCCGCCATATTGTAGCCATCATTTCAAATTTTGAAAATATATCGTCACATTTGTGATCCGCGACCTCGAAAACCCCCGAGTAACAAGTTTCAAGCAGAATGGTTAAACTTTTCAAAAAAGTATCTGCCATTTTGAATTTCCAAAATCTGAGTTCAGATTCGTAATCAGCGATCCCAAAAACCTCTAAGTAACAAATTTCAAGCGGGTTTGTAAACTTTTTATGCATAAATTTATTGAACACAATGTCATGCTTCATGACTAAGATTTTGCAAAAAATGTGAAAACTACCATATTTATGGATTTATATATTTTTGTTGACACAGCGATTATGAAAATGGACAACGCCATCATATTCAGTACATCTTAGACTCTCTAGAAATGGATTTGATTTTATTTTACAGAAATTCCAGTATTTGTTACTTTACTTTATATCATGACAAAGTCTTGCCTTTTTCTGTCTGAATGACAAAGATCTTCGTCATTGGCAGCCAAGGGGTTAAAATGACTCACTTCAATTATTCTGAATATTAAATATTACTTTATATATGTTGTATGTTTAGTTACGATATGTTAAGTTAGGTTAAGTGAAGTTAGGCAAGGTGCTGGGTTTAGTTAGGTTAGGTTAGACAGTCATATTACTTTTCCAATGCATATTATAGAATTTATTTTACAAAATTTTATATTAAATGTTACAACAAAATTAGGTTAGGTTAGGTCCCGGATCGTTAAGTTACGTTTGTTTTAGTTAAATAAGGTTAGAGTAGGTTAGGTATAATACTATTATTTTTATATCTATACTTATCAAACAATAGTTCGAAAAGGGATTGTCTTTCCAAATGTTCGTAGTATATATATGCATCTATATATAGATTTGAATGTGGAGATTTTAGCGGATGAATTGGCGTGAGGAGATTTGGAATTCGTACCGTAATCTTTGAATTTGTCAGTAGCTGTATACGATGGGTTTTTAAACATTCTCTATACTGAAAAACAAATTGGTAATTTTGACTAAATATGTGGTTGCCGATTAGCACCTGAATATTTGGTGAATGCAACTACAAATTAGTGCTTCCAGCTACATCATGATACCGATGCAACATCATTTACTTAATTCAACTAAAATGTAGTTGGCATTACTTAATATTTGTCTGCCAACAGGCAACCATATATTTGATAAATATTACTAATTTTTTTTTCAGTGTATGTGAAAAAAATTCAATATAATGAAACATTAAAAATGAAATTGCCAAAATGTGAATGTGAATGCAATGCAAATCTTATCCTTACATTATACATACTTTTTCAAACATTGTAGTTCAGAAAGATCGCGATGGTATTCGTCAATAAAAAATCCAGAAGCCATCAAATTTTACACTTTTGCTGTTCTTAATCAATTTTATTGATCTAAAAAAAAAAATATATTTCGACTGCATATAATATGGTCAACTACTTCTCATAAAGGTAGTTTTTTTAGTTGTTAATTATTATGTATCAAAAATCGAAGCTGATACGTTTCCACGCCATTTGCTTCCATATTTGAGTGTAAAGCGCTCGCCAAACATTTTTCGGCCGAAGAATACGCCCTTTGACACTTTTTGTCATACCTATCTGAAACAAGTCACCGAACATAAAATACAAAAATGAGATGTTAGGAAATATTTTCAAAATGAACAGGAAAATTCCTTACAAATCAGAATAGTAAATTTCATTACAAGTGGGTAAAAGTGATTTCTACGAATGTGAGGGTAGCCGAAGGCGAGGTCCGCATTCACGTTCGTTGAAAAAACATTTTCGCACATGTGCCGAACGATATTTTTCAACGGTAGCGTAACGGAAAATGCGTCCGAAAAATATCAAAATTGTGGAAAACAGCATTTACCGCACGCGACATCGAAAATTTATTTTTCTTAAATTAAATAAAATTGACCCATTGATTTTGAGATAAATTAAAAAAATATCTTAGTTAATTCATAACAGAAATGAGCAATGAGACCAATATGATTAGTATGTTCTCCGGTAATAGATGAAATCATCTAATTAATATATCTTCACGAGATCAGTCGAACCAATCTCATGTTGCAGCATAAAGTGGAATTGGTAGTTCTTAACCAAAATTAGAGATTATATCCAGTTTATTTGTCTTGAAGTACATAAACTTTGGGTGTTAAATCGTATACAGTCAATTAATAAAAGCCATTTATAAGGACAAGTTAGAGTATCCGGAATCCGCAATCCGCCATGGGGCAATAAATCTTAAGTCGCCTCTCTTTCGCGGGATGGAAGCTGAATCCCTCTCGTAAGTTCGTTGTATTACATTCATTATCGACTAATGCGACATTACGTCATAAATCAACAGACTATTAAATATTTGATATAGTTTATTATATTTTTATATTAGATTGATACATATGCATCTAAACATAAATGTATTCATATACGAAGAAAAGCTCGTCATTATGTGACAAATCATTTTTCTATTGTGGATATTACCTTATATTAAAGAAAATCACTATCTGTTTTATAAAAAATTGAAATAAATTTTATAATCATTAACTAGTTAAAACAGAGTTGTGTCAAAACACTATGTTTTCAGGTTATCGTATTTCAAAGAAAATGAGATATTGGCTTCTAACCAGGATGAACGAAAAATTCAAAAACAACAAATGGGTGTTAAAGGCGTTAACGTTCCAATGGCGTGCGTGGACCACCCAGGTATGTACAGCTTTGCTCATTTATATAGAGAATTCGAACAAAAACGATTATCCTCAAATGTGACGAAACACTCCGGAGGGTCAGCAAACTTATAAGGACAATAAGAAACACGCTCTACATATTACTGACGGTAAACACGTCCTTTTGGTAATCATTTATTATTTTCGTACATACGAAACATCCGTAGATATTAGGAATATGTATTGACAAAATTAATTACTTTTGTTTTATCGTGTTAAATGATTTATTACCGTTAGTTTTGTGAACTTTTTACACAGAACGTTTTCACGCACTAAATTATTATGCGTATTCAAAAGAAGGTATACTTTTTTTTTAATTGTATCTATATTAATTAAAGCAATTTACATTTAACGTACATCTATAATGTTACTATTTTTTGGCAGAACGTATAACACAGAACTAAACTTATAAATCACAATTATTGAAACAATTATTGATAATTATCGATTACTTTCAGTTAATATAGATAAATATCGACGCTCGATACGAAGACTAGGTTATTCCACTTTCTCTACTGGAAAAGGGGGTTATTTCATTTTCCCGGCGCGAAAAATAAGACATTTCGATTTTTTCCCGAAAGAATTGGATTTCCACTCTTCTCGGCGCGAAAAACAAGATATTTTTAGGTTATTTGGTTATTTCAACACGAAGAATAGGATATTTCGAATTTTCTTAGCGACTACTGCATTATTTTATTATAAAGCGTAGCATATCTGATTTATATAATTATTTTTCATTTAACGTATATACTGTTGACACTTTTGTTAAATTCATTGTAAAATTAATGGTGTTGTTTTTCCTGTCAGACAATGGAAGCTTTCCGTGGTATGCCTCGTTGATCTTCATCATAGTCATCATCGCCATCATCATCGTCATCATTATCGCCATCATCCTCGTCATCATCGCCATCATCCTCGTCATTATAATTGTGAAATACGCGAAATATCCTGGTTTTCGCGTCGAAATTGAAATGACCTAGGCTTCGTGTCGAAGAATGAAAAATCCTAGTATTCAATGAAAACGTTCACTTATCGTAGTTTTAGTGCCTTAACGCCGAATCCTAGTCTTCGTGTCAGATTTGAGAAATCCTAGTCTTCGTATCGAGCATCGTTATAAAGTCAACAAACATTCAAAAGTATTGAATCTCAATCGGTTTCTAATCACAAATATATACTTTATTGAAACAAAAAGTTTAGTTCCAATTAAAAATTTAAAGTTTCAAGAACTTACGACTAGTTTTTCGTAATATTTAAATACTAACAACAAAAAGCTCTCTGTAGCATTAAAAAATAAAAAATGTTGCGCATTAGTTTTTTATGAATAGCCACTTATTGAATTAATGATTAGTCGAATTGAAAACTACATTATGCGAACAGGTAGAAGCTTCCGAGAATGCAGCAAATGCACAAATTACCAAATTGTTTTAAGAAGATGCCCAGACAGAAAAGCGAAAGCAACCACCCCGATTCGTACACTTCAGACGATTCGCGCATTTCCATGGTTTGTAATGGCAGAAAGCACGAAACAATAAAAAAAGCTCAACACCCTCTTCATTACTCCGTAATAAATTCACGCACGACGCCTGCACCGAAAGCGCGCCCCTATGTATACCGTACGCGTATGCAAGGACAATCGGAAATTCCAGCGTTTCGTGACAATTGCCTCGTTATTTTTATTTAATCAAATTAACTACGCGCCTCTTGCCATTTATATTTACGATACCAGGACCGGAAAAGGTGTACGAGCTGTACAAACGCGTTACGCTCTGATCGGCTCCCGAACATGATGTATTGCTGCTTCACACGCAACCCTGCGCACTGTTAATACAATTTTATTTTCGGGTATTCATATTGAATTTTTTGCTCTCGATGTATGGTATTCTATTAAAATGCATTTTGAATAAAAACGAAATTATCTTCATCGGTTAATACTTGTTTTAACGTTAATGAAGTAGGACCGGTTTGTAATAAAATTAGGGCGGTTTAAAAAAATTCTATTTTGAAAATATCCGATTTCTGAGAATACGGAAAAAAAAGTTGGCTGGCAGACTATGTTTTGTAACCTCTTATGAGTTCGTAAGCCTAACTACCCGGGCAGAAATTTATTAAGGCCTTGATCAGGCGCGTAACGCCGTGATCAGGCCCTCATCAGGGCCTGAATCAATTTCTATTCGGGTACTTATTAGTTGAGCCAAATAATTATTTTTATCGATGTAATAATTGACATTAAATTGTATAAAATATGTATGAACTTCGCCATTTTCTCATCGTGATGTATAAGACAAAGGGATTTCATTCATTGCATGACATAATTAAATAAATATAACATGATAATATAGATAATAAAAGAGATATCATTTTATTGAGTATACGAATTATTCCGCAGAACCATTAGAATTCGGGGTACTGTCGAGTGGCAGTGTTTTCTTTTGATGTTGCACTGATCGTTAGTATCATAATGCCCTCAAATTCAGTTAAAAGGACAACAGTCAGCATCCAGTAATCGATTAAGTGCCATGCGATCCATGTACAATTCAAAAGCTTCCATATTAACCAAATTCTCAGGCAGTACTAGCACAAATGTGTATTTATTTGACCTAATGAAAAAATATTATTATCCGAATGATTCAGAAATTGAGTTAAATGTTAATGTGTCAAAAACTGGGGGTTATATGCATATGCCAATCCTATACGATGTAGTATAAAAGCGTATATAAGCGTAACTCTATTTCGTGGATATGTTCAACTTTGACAATAATGGTTAAAAAATAAAGTAAAAATTGTCCCAAAGTTAGTAATTAAAGCTGTTCATGAAAAATTGTCCATTGTTGTCCATTATTTTTAAACTTTTAGCTGCATTTTATTTTTGTTAGAACATAAATTCTCTTGAAGATTTACATGTCGATGTAAAATTAAAAATCAGTATATAATTCTCAATAACGATGATTCTGAAAATAATTTAGTAAACAATGATTTGTACAATTTTATATTCGGCGATCAAAAAATATTTTTTTCATGACAAATACATAATTTATCATTTATTCCATTCTCGCCGTATTAATTGGAATTTAAAGTTATAGCAGCAACAAAGAGCAAAATTAATGCAATTTTTGTGAATATCTTTTAAGAAATGCAGATAACTGCAATAACAAAATTATATGAAATAGAATTAACTGTTACAGTATTGTTACATTAAAAACTGTTGTTATTTTATTAATCATGGCGAGAACACCAAATTGATATATCACTAATGTGGCAGATATAATATAATTCTACGGTGCCTCTAATTTCTCCGTGACAATAGTAATACGCAATGCTAGTTTAATTATACACCTATTCAATACATCCGCTCTGAGTTCTAAAATAGATTTTTGGCCTACGAACAGTGAAACGTTTTTTCAATTAATAATGTCAAAATTTAATTTAAAAATATCATCGGCGAAATTGTCATTTCGATTCAATTTTCAAATTTCACTAAAACGTATCTGAACTCTGAAGTAATTATTAAATGTATATATGGGACATTCCATGCCAAACGGGCAACTGAGAAGATTAGTCCTTTTCGGTGCCTCGCATTAAACGCTGGTTTCTGAAGTTCTGTGTCAGAGAAAGGAAAAAATAATTAGTGGATTTTATTCGTCTTTCTATGCACTTTCCGATGATTAAAATGATTTTTTATTTTATTTATATATTCATCATGATTTTTCGGTTTAAAAAATAAAAATCGAATTTTTTCAAACTTGGACGTTTTAAATATTTTTTTAAACCGGCTCAAATGAAAGCTCGTATATTTTCCTATAAAATCCCATTGTCTCAATTATGGGCCGCTTGGTTCTTCATCCATAAATATGCATAATAATAAGCGCATTTGGGTATTGCCGCTCACGAGGCTGCATTTCTTGCATATTTCAGGATGAAGAACCAACCGGCCCATGATTATGACAATGTTATTTTATAGAAAAATATACGAGCTTTCATTTTAGCCTGCTTAAAAAAATATTTAAAACGTCCAAGTTTGAGAAAAATCAATTTTTATTTTTTAAACTGAAAAATCACGATGAATATATAAATAAAATAAAAAATCATTTTAATCATCGGGAAGTGCATAAAAAGACGAATAAAATCCACTAATTATTTTTTCCTCTCTCCGAAACAGAACTTCAGAAACAAGCGTTTAATAGGAGACACCGAAAAAGGCTAATCTTCTCAGTTGCCCAAGGTATACTGCAATGATTTAACCGACTCCTAAATCATCTTCAGAAGCATATAGTTTTGTTCAAATTTCACTCTCGAACATGAACCTTATAATCTGGAAGTTCTCCATGCTTATTTTACGATACATTTCCCCTCGATTTGAAGTCAGGGTCCAAATATATGTACAATTTTTACTTAGGCAGGAATAACACAGGTCAACATGGTTTTGTTGTTGGGAAGCTGTGGGTCATTTCCGACGTAATTTTGTGCGTAGAATCAGAATCCGAAGTCAGAATTGGTCCATCGCGTCAGGATTTTTAGATATTTGAGGTTATTTACTCTATATTACTATTTTTGAGGTCATGTACAAAAGACACAACATTTTTAGGAGTTTTTCCTTTCATTGGATCATGTGGTACTACTCTTTTTCTTTAATATGGGATGCGCAGAATTCCATTACGAGTTTTCTTCACGAAGATACGCCAATTTGAAATTACGATATACATGTAAACAAATCAAAGGAAAACAAGCTCAAGGTCAAATTCAATGTCATGAAAACTATATAAACTATGGATACTAATAACTAAAATTACGTTTCAGTATTGTGACTGTTTTTGTGATAACGTTAATGGAATATATCTGTTAATTTCAAAAGGCCGTAACTTTGTAAGAAAAAATCTTAGGTGATCGAATAAAACCTCATTTTGAAGTGTAAAGGCACTACTAAAAGGTGCAAATAGTAAAGAAGGGCAACAAAAATAATTGCGTCCTGTACGTAATTTCAAACATAGCACATTAACGCGTTGTTTCGAGTACATGAACTCAAATATCTCAAAAACCTGACGTGATGGACCAATTCTGACTTCGAGTTTAGATTCTACGCATACAATTCCCAACAACATCCAAGACCCACTTTTTTGTAGACCTGTGTAATTTATATACGTCTGAGAACAAGTTTATATTAATGTATAATTTAAGTAGGATTATTTTACTTTTTGCATTGAATAATGGTCTTCCATGGAGAATAAAAATTATACATTAGCTTCGAATGTTATCTTTCTCTTTTTTTTCTGTTATCGTTGACCTTCAAAATATTGCCATATTTCTTTGGACAAATAACTTCTAATCGGACTGTCGCGTGCTGGTGAGTCGGGAGAGTCTGGAGTTTGGAAAAATTTGCCGGGAAAAAGATCCGGAAAAGAATCTGAGTCGGTCGACATGTCGTTCTGACGGGCGAGGAGGGTTCGACTCGTTGGAAGGAGGCGACGACCTCATCCTCCCTGCAACCACGCCGGGCGCTATAGTAACAACACGGGGAAACATAGGGAAATCAATATGGCTTCCGCTGCCCTCATCCACCTCCCCCGCTGCTCATGGCCAGCACGGTGTCTCTCTCTCTCTCTCTCTCTCTCTCTCTCTCTCTCTCTCTCTCTCTCCCCCTCTCTCTCTCTCTCTCTCTCTCTCGCTTCCTCTCTCACTCACTCTCTTGGAAGCCGGCCTCGCGCTCCCTCTCAGCTTCGCTCGGACGCGTGAACCCATTATGAGGGGGTGTTACTTCGGGCCAATCCACAACCACCCGAAGCGGGGACAGGAGGAGGCCAAGGGCGCATGTGCGTTGCTAGGGCTGCCGAATGGGTTTGCGAGAGGACGCGCGAATCTACCCTATACCTACGCTTGCTCCTCGTGCTCTCTCACGTACTCTAATATATATACGTGTAGGAGCGCATCCATCTTTCGGTACAAATGTGTCATATACGCTGGAATGAAAGTATCTAAGGTGGCTGAGCAAAACGAACCAAGTCCACGATGAACCGACCACGTCCGTGCCCTCCAATTTGTCACTGGCAAAATAATAGTCCTAACAATAGTCTTGATGTAATGACAATATAATCATTTCAGTCAAATAAAATTTTAGGTCATCACTTCGCGTTTGAAACGTCTCCGTATTTTAGGCTCCCTGCGCAGAAAGTACATACTTTGGCTGTTTCATCTACATAAGATTCACTAGCAAGATATTCGAAATGTTATTATCGAAGTCATTTTTATCTAACAACACATTTATAGTTATATCAGCGATTTTATTCAGTTCTCCTAATATTGGCTGTTTTACGTTCCGAGTAAAAGATAAATGATTCAAAATTATTTAGAATGATTCACTTCTGAACTTTGAATTGTATTTGGTGACCGGAATACTTCCCTATTGTCAATCATTCTAAATCCTATTACAAGGATTGAATAGCTTGTTCACGACTGCTCCTCAATGATTCATGATAAAAGTTGTAATGCCAATACTTTGCTATTCAGAATCAAATATTGTCATAAATTCTTCGACACTTTCAGAATGATACCCATTAGACTGATACGTATTGAAAGAATCAGAAAAGGACTTAAAAGTATTTAAAGTTTCGATAATTTTTCATCATTCTTCATTTTCTGCATTACGACAAAAATGATGACGGCATAGCCAAATATTCATAGTGGTGACAAATTCTTACATCTACGCGGAATGATATTCATATGCATAATGTATTTGGATGTCCTAGACTAAATCTTACCATGTTTACTAATGTACATTTAGTCTTGCAATTATGAGTTTCGATAGTATAGAAAAACGTTTCATTTACTCCTTCACTATTTTGTCTTTCCCTACTACGCTGCAATTTATTCCATTATTTATGTTATCACTTCACGTCAATTAAATTCAATACACATATTTTATATCACTTCGACCCTAACCGCAGTTCGGACGAGGTATTGAATTTGGTCATATCGGCCAAAACAAAATTACCCTACAGTTTTTCATCAAATGACGACGTTTCAGACCCTGTAAATCACAAAAAATCTGATTCTACACATTAATTTGCTGAATAGATTGGTGTATGAACGAATCGTGTATAATAGCACTGTGTTTAATAAAAAAGTGTAGAATAAAGCATTTGTCAAAAAGATCGTCAACCTGCCCAAAATAAATGGCGTAGCATGGCCAGCATGTTGCGACAGTAGAGTTTGAATTAAAAACTAGTTTCAGGCTTTTTTTTCATTCATCGCATGATACTTGTTTACTAATACTTATAACTGTTATTTATTAATGCTTCGGCTGGCCTGCAATCGATATCAAGTTTAGAAAATAATCATTTTAGACATTTTTAAGACTGCGTCTACTATTAATAACACTTAACCAAAAGCGAGTTTTGCTATATTTATTTACTGATTTGTTTATGTAAAGATTTCTTGAGATAATTCGCTAAAAAGTCCTAATTGGCAACCAGAAAATTTCAGCCCAAGCTGTATAAGAAAAATGTCAGTCTGGCAAAACATGGTCATATATGGTCAACCTAATCATGAGGTCGCCTTAAACTTTGACAGATAATTATTAAGGAACGAGAAAGTATTAGGGAATAGCAGAGTTGTTATCACCAGGGCGAAGTTACACAGGGCGAAGGGCACCGCGCAAACACTAGTTTTTACGGACGCAATTATTAACAAATAAATCAATTCTCGTGGAGGTTTTCGGTTTTAGTTTCCCTTAAGTTACCAAATCTCGACGTTTCAGACCAAAAAAGCGGCGGCGAAGGGCGGGGGGAGGGGCCGCGGGCATATATCTAAGTCTACACTGAAACAACTGCATTTTACGCTCTTAATATGAAAATAAATATTTCGATATATCTAACAAATGTCTCATAGATATTTAAAAGATAGCTTATTGGGTTCATTCTAAGATTATACATATCAAAGATCATAATAATACAAACAGCTTATTAGTAAAACATAGTAAACGTGTAATATGCATCGAATAGTCTATTACAATACAAGTGCATGAAGTAAGTGTTTTACAAGTATTATTTATTAATACTTTGGTTGGCCTGTGATCGAAATCGAAGTTTGGAAAATGCGCATTTTCAATTTTACTACCCAGGCCAGAATATTTTCTTTTTTTATCCTAATTCGCACGGTCCCTTAACCGCATTAAAATTACAAGCAAGCTCGAGCGGCGGTGGCTCAGTTAGTAGAGTATCTTCCTAATCAGAAAACCCTGGTTCGATCCCGGCCTCTGCCATCTGCCATCGGGACACTTCTGTATTTGTTTATAAGTGTCTAATAACGCCAAAGCTCAGGTGGTTCGGATTCCACCTTCATAAACTGTAGGTCCCGTCGCGATTAAGTCCCATATGGGTTCACAAAAGTCGACGTAAAATAATAAAAAAAAAAATTACAAGCACTGCTTACATTTGCATCGTTTATTTAACAAATTTGTTTCCATTTATTACGTGTTTTTGTGACCGGTTACGGAGTGGAGTTTATAATGCAGCAGAAAATTGCTTTAATCCTCGAAAACCAAAATTGAAATATTTTCTCTTTCGGAATTACTTAAATATGGAATGACTAATAGATATACACTATAAAGAAATTCTGAAGTAAACTTCCGAAACATGTAACTGAAGTTTTATATGCAGTTATCGTTACTGAAAATGTTGATACGTTTAAATTTTGATAGACGGATTCGCAATTTTTAGAAGCAATTTTATTTGTATTCACAAAATAATAAAATTTAGAAATATGTAAGACTTTATTTTTATTACATTGATTTCTATTGTCTATTGCAATATTTAGTGCACATTTTCCACCACCAGACGCAATTTATTTCGATGAAGACATTGAATTTGTTAGTTTAGTCAAATTTCATATCCTAGAAATGAAAATATACAGTAAAATGATACTCAGACAGCAGATTTTTCAGAAAGTCTTCCAAATGAGATCTTAATTTTGATGTCTTTATGGTTTGCTAAGATGATAAACCGTGATCATAAAGGTATCTTAAATATACCATATTTATGACATCAGATTTTTATCATAAAGAATTGCTTAAGTTGCTCTTTTGTTAGTGTAAAAATGAAATACAAAATTATATATTAACATTTTTAAAAATGTCTGATCAAATAAAAAGGTTTATATTACAATTTAAAAGGTCACATTTCTGAGATCTTAGTCAGCCTGAGCTAAGCAATACTTGTTGGCTTGTTTTAACTGTTTTTCAACGGAGTTTACATTGCATAAATGAGAATTTAATACTCTCCTATAAATTGCAAAGCACGCTTTTTTGAAATCCAGTTAAAACGTGCCTACAAGTGTTGATTATCTCAGGCCGATTAAATTTTCAGAAATTTGATCTCTTTATGTGAATTTTAAACCAATATCAAAATGATGTTTTTAAGTTAATCCTCTGAACAATTTATGATACAATTACGATATCATTATTTAATTAATGTCTTAAAACTACGACATCTTTCAGAGGTCCTCGTGCCATTACTAAACTGACATTTTTTAGTGGGACATTTGACCACATTATGATTTAATTCTGATATCATTTCGAGTTCTCTTAACGAGGTCAGACATTTTTTCTGATATCTTTCTGAGCTCTTTGCGAGATTATCTTGCTGCCTGGGTAATGTCAATGTATTACCGAATGCAAGTTTCTCAGTTGTAGACATCTACATCATGAACCGTGCAACTGTCAGGAAACTGTACCATTGGCAATCCTTGTATATAACTAGTGTACTTGCAAGATACGTTTAATAATACACTGGAAATTCGGACTCGAAACTTACTTTTGGATTCATGTATACATACGCCCAAACGCAATAACTATCGCAGAGATATGTGTCGTTTAAGGTTGTAATGTTACCATTCGCTCGTATCGCTCGCACTAACACGAGTCATATACAGAAGTCTTTTGTTATGCGATCTAGCGGAATGTGAGCGAAGCGCTGTCGAATAAGGTTGGAAACGTAGTGTTCTACTATACCGACTTGCGGTACAGTGAAAAGTGTGTGAAATTGATTATAATATCAATCGATATAATATTATTTAATTAGTGTTAAGTTAATTGTAGATAATTCAAGTAACACTTTTGCATATATTTAACGTTGGTAGGACACGCACGTGTATGTACAACATTTCAAGCTGTACTCGTTGAGGCACAGTCGGTATAGTAGAGGAACATTACCCGCAGAGTTATTACCGACTGATTATTGGAATTGAGTACATACGTATATAACAACCTAGGTGGCCTGTTTCGAGGACATATCAGACACCTACCACACAGTTTGTTTTTGTTTTGAGCGAACCTCTATGTTCAGTTTATTATTATTGTTTCTTTCAATCATTAATCGATATATGTTATTCACTAATTTCTTATAAAATATATTGTTTGTCCAAATCATTTAATTTATTTTATTGTCATAAATAAATGATAAAACCTCCCCTAGGAATGACACTGGAATATATGTATAATATTATAAGCCGTCGAGAATAATTTAATACAGAATAATACTTTTATGTACGTCTTTTCGGTGCGTAAAGTAAACTTGTGCGTAAAGTAAACTTTACGCACTCGATTATACTTTACGCACGAAAAAACCGTACGTAAACAAAATTTCGGCACACGTGTGTATGTGTAAAGTTCAAAGAAAAGATTGAAATTTCATACTTTGTACATTCTATGTTACGTTGCTGTAAAATTCATTTGGATTATTTATTGTGTCATTCAATTTCTGTACACTTGTAGGTCTAGCTAATATTTTTATAGTACCTCCAATACCGGTTTGGCTGCTTTACTATGTGATGTTGCAAAAAATGCTATTTCGCTTCCAAAACTATAAAGTGATGAACTAAGTGTATGAAATTTTCTTTATTTTCACATTACATTATTACACAATCAGATGCGCATATAATTTTGG
Source organism: Trichopria drosophilae (assembly GCA_030407085.1). Lineage (NCBI taxonomy): Eukaryota > Metazoa > Arthropoda > Insecta > Hymenoptera > Diapriidae > Trichopria > Trichopria drosophilae. The sequence goes on along the minus strand of CM059586.1, from coordinate 61,925,201 downwards.
TAATATATGTTAATAAATCCTGTATTATAAAAAGAATAATTATATATTGGCCTCGTCTCATAAATAAGAAAAATGTAGTACCTTTCACTTCATACCAAATTACACAACTTTAAAGAAACTAATCGTCCTCACCATGACATAATTTTTAAGTGTAATTTTAGTTTTAAAGAAATGCCAAAACATTCAAAAAAGCGTCGAAGAGACAGGAGTTCATCGTCGGACAGAAGTTTGAGAGGGGAATTGCAGGAATTACGGAACGTTTGAACAAAATTCCGAATCCGACAAATACAATTCTTTAGATGAATACGGTAAACTTTACGATTATTTTTATTCAGCTGTACCGTAGAGGTTAATTAACGAGATGGCAGTATAGATAATGCGCACTACGTTATTTTTTACGTAGATTCAAGTATAGTAGATTAAATCAAGTATATTAAAAAGTCAAGTCAAGTAGATTAAAAAACGTAAAAGTTTTCTCAGCGGTTGTATCAAGATTAATTATTTGTTAGTAAATAACAGTGCATATTAAGCTGTTCATAATGTAAATAAAAACCTAAGTTAACTACCTATATAACCTATATAACATAAGATTGTCAAATTACAGAAATATTTAACAAAATATTAAACGTTATTTCTATTTGTGGTGACAGAAAATACAAAGTTCTGTTTATGATAACAGAAATTATAAAGCTCTGTTTATGATAACAGATGCCAATCAATTGTGTTTATTAATGGAGATATTCAAGAATATGTCATTAAAAAAAACAGTTCATATTTCAAGATGATTTTTTAATATAATTATTATACAGACGATGTAGAAGAAATTGTCGAGGATAAGGAGTCGCGAGGTTACACTTCTGTTTCCGAATTGGATAAGGAGGTGCTGAATATTCTGGGAAAAGAAGATTCGCCGATTAAGACTCTGGCTCCCGGATGATAGTTGCAAATTTAATCTTTAAACATCTACATTTTTCTTATTTATGAGACGAGGGTAATATATCATTAGTAGATCAAACGAACTTGCCTAAGTGATGTTCGATCTTAATTATATATGGGCCTCATCGAAGTAAATAAGACCCACCCAATCCTTGTATATTATTATAAAATAAATCATCCCTTATTAGCAAGAATTCGAGGTAGGAGAGACTGCTTTCTAGGCATTTTCATATTTAAGATCAATCAAGGATTTGCACCGCCATATCTGCTTCAACGTTCTGACTATCTACCAGATTATCCTGATATAAGACCATCGATGTGTATTTCAGCTAATAATAAACTTTTATACCATTTTGTCTTACATTAGCCTTAACAAAATCGTTCTTAGTCTCTACATCACGCTTCTGAAATAATCTACCATCACTTGTTACGTCAATTACTACAATAAATGCATTTAAATCCTCGTTATACTGGCAACGACGCTGTCATCTCGATCAAGATTGTAAAATTATAGCCTTCATCGATGAAAGAATTGTAACTAGTCACAAGTTACGGTATCATAGTTAATGCATAGTAGCAGTATGTGTAAAATAATTATGTAATTTAGTTTTAAGTAATTTGTAAAATCATGTATGTTACTCTTTTTGGGTTTGTCCCAGGGTTTTCTCTAATAAATGCAAATCTAAATTTATTGGGTTAATATGATATAAATATATCTATAGAATTGTATATAATTTTATTATAACTGTAAATAAGTAATTTTTAGCAGGGAAATAGCACCGACACAACGAAACCCTTGCTTTTCAGAAGAATTCGTAGCGATGCATCGCGCGTCCAAAATAATATTAAACCATTCATCCGTTTATTTATTTGAAAGTTTTATTGTCTGGATCTCAACTGCTACGTAATTGAAAGCTTTGGTTTCGGTATCATCGTAAGACCTACGTGTCGTCAATATACACGTTTCAAAATAAACAGATCAGTAGCGTATGCTCGTTGTCCAAATTTATGTATATATATATATATATATATATAAGGGATGTTTTTGAGCACTGTTAAACATTAGTCATACTTTTTCATCAAAATATTTTTTTAACATATCTATACAATTCTAAAGAGACAAAAACTATATATATAATTATATATAAATTGTGTGCAATGCAATAATTGTATAAAATTATATATCACTCATTTTTACCGGGGTTTGTCATTGTATTTTGTGCTTTAATTTTGCATTTTACCAACATTGTTATAACACATAATTTCTTTATTAATCTTAAACAAAAATAAATTTTTGTTTTTTCTTCATTTTTGATGTTTTCCATCACATTTTCATTTCTATCGGATTTGTCATTGTATGCATTTAAATGCAATAAAATAAATTATTTATTAATAGCCTTGCCAAAATTCATTATTGGGCATGAATTTTTATATAAATTATATCCGTTAGTTATTCTATTTCTATTTTTTTTATGCTGTAAAAACGTGGTCAAAATAAAAGAAACTATGGTTTTCTTGTTTAGTAATAATATAAGAAATAAATTAATGTTTTGCAATCACTTTCGGCGTCAGATGGTATGTATAGGCCAATAATAGAAGATCGCTGCAAAAGATGGCCACGTGCAAAGTCATTCAATTTAAGATGATTTAGATAAAGACATAAACACGTAAATGCGTAGACATGAAGATTTTATCATGATCGATACAAAAAACTGATCAAAGACAACGATAAATACAGAGTGTGCATTTGACGTATTTTAAACTTAAAAGAAAGACAACGCAGAACATTAAATGTGAAATAAACGTTTCTGGCATTAGGCATTGTAATTTATTCGATACTAAATTATAATAACATAAACCCAAGAACCATATATGTAAAAAAAATGAAAATCTTTTAGAAGTCTGGAGGTTCATTAATTATATACTTATTCTATTCATTTACTGATGTTTTCAATTTTCTTCTAAACAAAACATTTTTCGTTCAATAACGTAGGTTTATCATTAAAAATAACACATGTTTTTGTCAGATGTACGATATTTTCTCATTTTTTAGGTATATCCAATATAATTTTCTCCTAATGGAATGGATTTATTTTTTTTTTTATGCAGAAGCAAACAAATCCTTCCCAATCATATTTACAATTTTTAATCTAGTTTCTGGAAGATTACATACATGTCTTCTCCTTATATTTATTTTATCTACTATTTTCTATTTTACAATTTGTTTAATTCTGAAGAGGGTCCAGAAACAAAGGTTGAAATATAAATGTATTCTGACTTTGGCATAAAGAATGAAACGTGAATAAAAATTTGATTGGTTTCAAAACTCTTCAGCATCAGGCCGAATTTTGAACTTTTTATCTGACCATCCAATAATACATAAGATATCTATGGTTTATAACTTAGTAGATAGAGCACTGGTAATAGCCGACAAACAGTTCTACAAAAATAGTTTAAAAAGAATATCCAAATGTTTAACAGATAACAATTATCCATCAAAATTCATAACAAAATATATAAAAAAACGGGTACATATGAAGAACAGGAAAGTAACTGAAAACAATACCAACATTAATAATAACAAAAAATACTCGATACCCATTATATGTATTAAAGGTTGGTTTGCGTCGTCGGCCAAACTTCTAAAAAAAGATAATATCTCTTTGATACCAAAAATAAATAAAAATGAAAATAACTTAATTAAAAAAGGAAAGGATAAAACGAAAACAATGAATAATAACAACGTAGTATATAAAATTTCTTGCAATGACTGTTCCAAGACATATGTGGGTGAAACAAAACGTCAACTTAGTGTGCGAATTAAGGAATACGAAAACAACCGACATGAGAGTGCAGTTATTCATAAACATCGATCTATTTTTAAACATAATTTCAACTGGAAGAAACCACAGCTTTAGATAAAGGAAAAAATTGGAGAAGAAGAACGATATCAGAGATGGTTTTTATTCATTCACAGGGAGTAAATAGTATTAACAAAAAAGAGGATACACAAAATCTACATATCCCATACCGTAGACTAATAAAAACGGTAAAATAAGGTCTCTACATTGTAATCGACATATTCGGTAACACAGATGTGATAACGGCAATATGTATGTGTTATAATTTGTAAACACCATTGTTCTACATATGAAAAATGTGTATTATGTGTCAGTGAACAATATCCGCTCGTACAAATACGTACACGTTGTCAACGGTATTTTCGTTATGATTGTTTTATATTATTTTAAAATTTTGTCATCATTTACAAAAACGTTATTTTGTGTTTTAGTGTATAAAATAAAAATTCCTGATGAGGACAACATAGTTTGTCGAAACGTCGAAATTAAACCTAGAGTCGTTTAATTTACACCAACATTCTTTTTGACTCTAACGATCGTTAGCATCTTACACAATAAAAATCAGTAAGTGTTTCATACTTTTTCTCATTAATGTAAATAATGTTTATATATGTATGGAAAGGTGCCATTTTAACAAGAATAATGAAAATAGCAACAACAGGAAGGTGAAGATTACTTAAATTTAAGCGACGCTCAAAGACATTTTCGTGATTTATTTTTATAGCATTCGGTATAGAGATATTACCTAGACTTTTGTTATAACTTGCCGCGATAAACAATAATTTAAGAACAAAAGAAGTAAAAACAATGGTCACAGTCGCTACTACAGCACAACGCTTGCAACGTTGTAGGATTTGTCATGTCTTCACTGCTTCTGAGGATAGTAATGCAGCATATCTCGAGGATCCATCGAACGTTACAGGAACGAGGTCCCTATCTGGAGTCCGCTAAAGCGGGGCTTCCTCCGTTTTTGCAGTAAACTGCGATTTGGCGCTAGGGCCGACAATATCTGTAATTTGTATACTTCAGTGTTGCTCTTTTAACGGTAAGGGCACAACCGTACTTCGCTACATCAACCGTCCTCGTGCGGCAGCAAATAAATCATAACGGTTCCCGAACGCCGAGTAGCATCGGACCACATCTATATACGGCCGCTCCGAGTTTCATATATACATAACTAGTTCAGCCTCTACCACTTGCGGAAAGAAATTTCCTGTTAAATATGCACTTGCCCAAGACGCCAGTGCGTGTGCACTTACCCGTAATTGGACCATCCAATTTATACGCTCCGTCAGTATCCACCTGCCTTATTTTGGAATCTTCTGGATCCTTAAACACTCGATCTTTTACATTATATGAATAAAATACTGCTAAGAGAACGACGATTTCCTTATATCCGCCACCTATATAATTACCATTGTACTCGTTCATTTGGTAACAACTCTGCGGGTAACAGCTGTATACTACGGCCCAACGAATTGTAGAATTAGATTCCTGCTACACCTTAAAGAAATGCGTGCGATTGTTACGATGAAAATCAATTTTCTGGGGTAGAGTATTTTATTTTCAGAGTATTCAGAGACCCATTATCAAATCATATTTCGAAAGAACAAAATCGTACATTTATTGAAATTTACGCTATTCTGCTTCATAAGATTACTACCTTATCGACTAACCAATGCATCACGCTCTCTTTTGCTGTACCTAGAGTCGGTATAGTAGAACACCACATTTCTAACAGCGTTACGAAGGCGTTTCGCTCTCATTCCGCTAGATCGCGTAACGAATATCTTTTTGTTAGAATGTGTTGTTGTAAGATGGCGATGTAATACCACATTAATGCCAATAAAGATACTACTACTAAAATGTGTTGTATGCCAGACATGTTAAATGTAACAATGGTAATTCTTCACGTATTTATCGCATAAAAGTTTTTACCATTTTATACTATCTATACAATGCCATTAACTTTTTATTATACATTTAATCAATAATATTATAAAATATTAAAATATTAAAAATTATTATTACATAATATTATTGCACAATTAATTCATTATCAATATTCTTATGTGCCATACCAAATTTCTCGAATTTTTGTGATAAATTGAATTTCTTCATATACCGAAAAATAGCGAAAAAAACAATGTAATTAGTGGTTAATACTTGTAAACTATTTTTGTTGAGAAATATTACATCGCTAAACAACTTTGACGAGTGGTGAACATTTATTCAGTTCAGCAATCTACAAAATTAATCTTTTATATCAAATTTCAGCGACTTTACCAGTTTAAGATAATATTTGCGGTTTTCAAAATTACATATTTCTGCATATTCTTTATAGTTTTATATGCACCGTTTCTTTTGAATTTCATAATGATTTTAAAAGTTTCCATTTTCTGTATCAATTCTATCGTCGTCTTTAATTTTTTTAGATTGTTTATAAGATTGCTGTTTAAATTCCTATAGCTTCACTGAGGACTGTCTACGTATTAATTACCGTTGCAAATAAAAACTGTGCATAACATATTGTTGAATAAAAATGTACGTTCCTGCATTGTCGCTAATGACCATCCATCAAAGAGTTCATTATGTTTGTCCATTGTCAAATGCGTAAAACCCAAGTTTCGAACCAGAAATTCGGTGTATTATCAACTGTAAGTTGCAGGTATAGCAGTTATTCGAAAGGATTACCTACGGTACAGTGTATGCAGTTGCAAGATGCATAATGCAGATGTCCGTTACTGAGAAATAACGCATGCATTCAGTAACATATTGGCATTTTTCTTTTATTTTAAATCTATAAGAATCTGTCGGAAAAATGTACAATAGAAGTAAGCTATGTAATGCATATCCGAAAGTAATTTGCTGACATAAATTACTATTCAGATAGTAGGTAATAAGTAATCTGTGGTTTTCTAACGAGAAAACGATTCACGCAAGTACTATAAGGCTAAGAATTTACGTATATATGAACTGCGAAGATACGTATACATCAGGTGGTCCGATGCTACTCAGTGCTTCTGAAAAGTTTCAACTCACTGACTAACATATGCATGTATGTCTATCATGGATATTTAGACGTCCCTTACTGATGGACATAAAACAAACTGATAAACTCAATATCGTAAAAATAAATTTCAAAATGCTGTCGGTGGAAAATATGCGTAAAATGTTACAATGGGCTTTGCCTGGTGCTTCGTGATGCTGTAGTAGCGGCTTAGACCACTATTTTGTTACTAATTTTGCCAGTCTTCGTGAATACTCTCTAAATTTAAATTATCTGAAAATCACGATCTTCTAATTTATAATATTTATATATCGTTTAATTTGTGTCCCTGTTGTTTCAGTTTTTGATTAAATAACTAGCTAATCTTAACTTTAAATAAGACATTTTCCTGTTTCGAATTATATGACAGATCCTGCCTGTTTCCGGTATAAATTCACCTCTCCTTTATTGTACGACTCATTATTGAGTAATCAATGTATCCACATTAAAATAGAAATGTGCCTTCAACCATAGTTGCAGATGAGAATTGAATAAAATTTTATTTACAATGCTTTTTGTAGTCATGCTATATGCTTTTAAAGGCAACGCCATTTAGGAAGGGTTTAAATGGTAATAATAAGCTTGGATTATGCGAATCATTAATTTTATCGGATTTATTATATTGCATTTTCGTTTATGGTACTTCAGTTGTGCAAAGATTGCAAAATAGTTACTCAGGTTTTCCATACTGTGTAAAAAAATGTACTATGTTTTCTTGCAGAAATCTCAAGTAGAGATTTCCACGGTAATGTTTTCGATTAATTGTTATGTATTGCTGAATGATAACCGTAAAATAATGTACTGAAATATTACCAATAGCTATAAAAATATGTTGTGTACTTAAAAACCAACACTTTATTACAATTTGTTTTTTATTTCTGTAGAAAAAGAATTATTTTATCGTTTCCATAAAACGCAACGTATTTTATTCCACCACTTGATAATCGTTCTCTTATTTTCTACATTACCGACTTAGTGTATCGTCAAGGTAGATATCTCTATCGGATATTTACAGAAAGCTGTAATATCGACTAACCTAACTTTGATGCTAACTGCACAGCAATGGTGGATTGCGGTTACCGACACAGGCAACAAAATCAGTTAACTATAATATCGACTACTGATAGCTTATATTTTTATATATTTTACCGGCGCACATTTATCATCGAGTCTTCTTTAACGCTAGTATCTTTTATTATATTTACCCTTAAGGCAGCTGTATAACCTAAGAAACAAGTAAACTTGGCACGTATCGCGAAATCTGTCGACAACGATAAAATACCAATATAATGTATGTACTGTTTTTAACTCATACAAAAAACTTATTTTCTATGCAATAGTTAAACATTCATAATGTTTTAGCTCATGCAGCTTTTACATTTTGAGTAAATTACATATATCATTATAAAACTTAACATTCCGTCAAATTTTGAATTATCATATCTTTCTTCTTAAGTGAAATTAGTTGCAAAAAGTATGCTTATGATAAATTGCTTATATTAAAAATTATTTATTTATATCTATTAATATAAAGTTAAGAACACAATTATTAATAAAGGTATTCACTTTCTTCTAAAATGTTATTTATATATAGCTTATGCAAAACCTACAGAATATCGTCTTCGGTATAGAAAGTTTTTTGAATTTTTATTTTCATGATGAAGTTTTTGCCTTTTTATTATAGTTATTTTAATACCATAACCAAATTGGTATTTGTGACATACAAATTTTACCATTGGTTTTACTTAATTTATGTATTTATAAAACTTGAATTATGATCGTTCGCTTCATTGTCAGTTGAGTCTGACAATAAGTAGGTAGACTCATCTTCAACTGGTTTCTGTAGGTTCTTCCATTGATTTTTATTTTAATTATATCTCTGGGAACCGATTTTACGTTCCGAAAATTGAGCACACCATATGATAGATATTACGAGCGCAAGGATCAAAAGAAGATGATGATTTTTACTGCAGGATCAGTAAGTGCTTACGTTTAGTTACTATTAAACACTACACGATAACATAAACTTGATTAAATTATATGTTTAAAGTATTCCGTAACGAAGGAATACAATTTGTTAAAAATTTAAATAAATATAAAGTGATTCACATGCTGTTGACACTTATATATTTCAACCGGTCTCAATTTAATAGAATTCTACAAGTTCGAACAAGCTGTAAAATGTATGTTTAAAGGTGTTTTCAAGAGGGCCCTATTGTTTAAAGACGTCACTTTAACATTCCTAATTTGCGACCGCACCTCAACGAAATAAAGATAGATATCAATATTCATATTATAAACGGGTAGTTGCACAAAACTGGTAAGAAATATGGTCTGTTAAGTTAGTCATTCGTTAAAATATTTTGAAACAGAGAATTGTTTTTTACAATGTTGTTGGATAAACAATTCTACGTGGTTAAACCTCCATTATATAAAAAAGGGCTTTCATACAAATACCTCTCTTGTTTTCGTGTTGACGCGAAATACTACTACTATGGTTCTACTCTATCGAGTCCTTTGAGTGACTTATGATAGTAACAACACATGTTCGTAATTTCACGAACTAAACGTGACCGCCCATTCATAACAAACACTCATCATTCTGAAAAACGTAGATGGACATTTAACCATAATGCAGCTGTTACTAACAAACGTTTTTTTAATATGATACACCGTGATTACGAGCACATGTACATATAATCCATTCTTAGATTGCACTTTCTTAACCATAAACAGTGAAACTGTCTGAAATTCAGTAGTAACATCATTGTTACATTTTTTAAAAACGTTTATTATATAGGTTATCGGGTGGAATGAAGAAAGACGTATCCATAAATGTGTAAGCGTACGGTACATTTACTGATTACACTGTACGACACTGATGTTGCCTTTGACAAGCGAAGTATAATTTCTGAAGTATTTTTTCGTGCTGAAAACGATGACAGTAGCAGAATTTTGCTATCACGTCACACTTTGGAGAAAAACTTGATTAAAAGCACGTGTGAAAAATTCTGCTAGCGCCATCGTTTTTAGCACGAAAAAATACATTAGAAATGATTCTTCGCTTGACAAAGACAGACAAAAAGTAACATTTTGTCGGTAAGTGTTATTAATGATCAATATTTTATTGGCTTGTATAACTACGTTTGAATACTCTTATCTTCTAAGCGTGCCTTGATTTGAATTTAAGGGGATATACATGTAATTGGAAATTTTTTGGACCAAAATTATGTTTGCATTCAAAAATAGTTTATTATCTGTAGAACTTGCTGTATAATCTTGAAATCCTAATTCAAGACATAATTGCCTCAAATGGACCATATAAGCGAGGAACTAAAATTGGCTTTGAACGTAGAGCGAAAACTTTAACCGCTTTTTCTCCACTTTTAATTTTTACGTGTTTTTTTTTTCTTACAAACAAGATTTAAAACAAAATATACAACATATCGGAATGATTTATATTGCGCTCTCTTCAGTATTAAATTATCTTCAATGTGAACCCATGTTTGTACAAAAATTCTTTTTTTTACTACTTTTAAAGCGGAGGTTTTTTTTGTTCTTAAGGATAAACTTATAATAATAACAATAAATTTTTGTTTTTTTTAATTTCAGATACGAATTACGAGCTGCGACTTGTCTGAAACCGGAAAATTTGAAGATCGAGGCGCCTCGGAAAATACTCCATAAGTCCGCCGACTTGCAAAATCTTTACATAAAATAATTTATGTAACATTCACAATATTCACAATACCACGATGATTATTTGTTTCTTTCATTTAAAAAAAATTACGAAAAACACTTCAGTTTAACGGCTTACATGTATATCCCCCTTTAGTGGGAAATATAGTTATTTATAAAGTAATCAGATATTTCAAGGCCTATAGTGAACAGATATGATGGAATTTTTGCAACTTATCTTTTTTTTTAGTTATAATCGGTACGTTTCTGTAGTTCATTTTTTAATGAATTAAAAGTGACCTTTGGCCAAAGAAGAAGGAACTAAACAAACGATCTAACAACTCGTTGCTTAAACGATTTGAATACAAATCTAACTAAATTTAAAATAATTTACATATGAGTGAAACGAATGAAAAGTAATGAAAAATGTTTCAATGCAGTCTTAAAGGGACCAAGAGGATAAATCAAATTTACGAATGAATGAATATTCTTTTTTAATTGAAATTATTGCATATATTTATTATAGATATGCACTTAAACTCAGCAGTTTTGCAATTTTATAACTTTTATGCCTCTGCCAGCGGAGAGAAGGACTATTCAGTTTTATATATTAAAATATCTGAATATCAAAGTAAAAATTGGCTTTGTGGTTTATGTTCAAGTTCACATTGCGCAGTTTTAAATTGCACGATATATTGAGGAATAATTGTTTCATCATTTTCGCCAATGTAACAATGCAGCTTAGCTTAATTATTATTTTCCGCACATTCATATTTATTTACTTTTCAGCGAGGTTGTTTAATCTTACATTAAAATGAAGCATTTGTTAGTTTTAACATGTCCTTTTTATTTGTGAAGTTTTCGAAATATTACGACTTATACTGCAAGGTGATATTTGTATCATTTATAACCGGCGGACGTATATTTATGAACTGCAAAAAATAAGATAAAATAAATCTAAATAAAGGTTTTTGCGTTCATCGTACTTAACGAGTAAAATAATTAATTATAACGCCTTGTGCTGAACAAAAAGATATTTATTGCATTTTTGTATTTTATTCCAACATTTATTGTACCTTTGAAGTCAGAAACTTTTCCTTCGAAACAAAATTCCGGCGGTGAGTAACTGCACAAAGCCGGAAAGAAATTTGGTGAATAGAATTTTTATTATTCCAAATATTTTCGAAAATATAACTTGGTTATCTAAGAAAACGTCAGGTCCGAGTGGTAAACAAACCAATTAATACTAACATCGGAGGTATTAAACCTTTTAAAGATCAAGTACATAAACATAAAAAAGTGGTGTAGTTTGCTCAATACCGTGCCATCATTGTGATTATGTACATATATATTAGAGAAAGGGGCAGACTCCTTGGACTTAAAGAACATAGACGCCGTATTTTTGTGAAAGAAAGCAATTTTACAGCTCTAACAAAACACAGAATAGAAACAGGACATGATTTCAATTATACTAACGACAACATTTTAGCATCGGAAATTAATAGATATAAACGGAAAGATATTGAGAATTTTTACATTAAAAATGTAAAAAACACAGTTAATGACCGGTTTTCAGAGTCCTTTTTACCGCAAATATACAACACACTATTTAGTTAAATCATCAAGAGTCCATAAAGCAATAGAAAGTATTATTATTATACCAACATATTCAAATCGACGACTAAATGCTTTTCACGCTATTACCTAGTATAATGGGTTTCAAATGTTAAGTGGGAAGGGGGATACATAATTTCATACAAACAGGATAGTATACATATTCGTTACTTCGACTAATCAATCCCGCAATAAATTTCAAAATGCACACGTCTTCCGGTGCAATGTCAGTTGTGTAAAGTGTTGGTAAATGCTAAAAACGTCCGTTGAACATCTCCGAGGGCAAACAACGTAAATGACAGCTTCTCACCGCGTTTGCTGTAAGTTTTTGTAAACCCGCGTAATATATGTTATCATGCTTTTTATCTAATAGTTGATTCAAAGTCATAATAATGTTATTAACAGGGTCGAAAAAGTTTGCACCACTCACCAACACTACCCGATTTATATAAACACATGGTACTGTGGATGGTTTTAATCAAATAGTTTTGCTCCTTTTGTCACAAGTAATTGAGTATAGTTTGTAAAAAGAGGTAGTTACAATTTTTCAAAGGTACTTTCATATTTCTATTTAAACAATTGTTTATAAAATCTTTGTAGAGTACCAATAAAACTGAAGATGGCACACATATAGATGCCGAAACGTGTAAATAATTTTGAGTAAATTTTATTAAAGAGACCGACTATACCAATAAAGATTCAAAAGGAATATTTCGTAAAAATACTTTCCTATATTATTAATTCAAGCGGTCAAGAATCATACCTTAGATTCAGGATGATACAAAATCCTGATCTTACTTTTATATAACTTGGTTTTTCATAACGCGGTTCGACAGACATGTCTAACTAGATAATCCTGAGTACAATAAAGCGCTTTCTTTCAAAGGTTTTCATTTGAAAGTGGAATCTTAGTTCTAAACCTAGAGACATGTGTTCGACACTGAGGAACTAAACGGTACAGCCTATTTCCAACGTGCATCCGTTAAACAGAGGAACGTGCATAGACTTTCAGCCACACAACAGATGTATGCTATGGGATCATGTCTTCCCTCAATCCGAAACCGTGAAACTCGTTAAGATTCAGTCACTGTTTTTAGAAATATGTTTTTCAATTGCGACACCTTTCTTACTGTGAACAACAGTAACATGTATTGAACAATTTTCATGTAATCCAATATATAATGTAAAAACAATTAAATCGTATCAAAACATTATAACTCATTTGGTGGATGTAATAAAGAACAAGTATCAATATTCCTATAGATCTAGTGATTGATTGTAATAAACGATGAAAATCCTGTTTTAGAATTGTCTTTTTCTAATTCCGCCCTTTCAAATACTCGCCATTCCATAAAGAACATCGGAAAGTATAAACAGAAATGTATGTTTATTTTCTCAGTGATCTATACTGCGAAGATAGAATGTGTTTTGGAGAATACAAAAATTTACGTAACTCTGTCATCTTTACTGGCGACAAATGCACCGAACAGCGTGTACCTTCAAATAAAGATTAGGACTAAATTCCCAATTCCATAGCAGTTCAGCCGTCTTTGAAGTCTTGTGAAGTATGTCAATAATCAGCTCCATAACATTTCATAATCATGGTTGGTATAATCGTTTAATAGACCATTCTCGCTTATTGTGGAAAGTGCTTTTCAAGGTCTATTTAAGACGTCTGAAACATTGTCTTCTTATATGCGGTGTAAAAAAATGCCTTAAAATGACTATTAAGTTCTCTTAAAGATCGATTTTAAATGAGATGCCAGAGGAAATAAAACCATTCTCGGAAAAGAAGATTTTACTCTTTTATTTAATATTTATGAAGGAATTTCCTCTACTTATAAATTGGAAAATTTATATATAATTGTTAATTTATTATAACGCCTTATGCTGAAGGAAAAGATGTTAATTGCACATTTTAATTTTTTCCCACATTTGTACCTCTGAAGCCAGAAACTGTTCTTTACAGTTATAAGATTTGAGCAATTTTTTTGTCAAAGATGGAATTTTTTACTTAATTGTTTAGGTCATTACAACATTTTTAGAGATTCCATGCAAAGAAATTTTTTGGCGAAGGAAAAGTTTCTAACTTTTTAAATAAAAAAATTAAAATTCTCTACCCGTCCAAGTCTTTCTCACCTTATGGGGATTGAAAATGGCGATCCCTATCTATGCTTCCAGCGACACCGTCGAAAATTGACGCCAACACTAAACCAAGACAAAGCTGTATATCAGAAACGTTAATCCTAGTATAAACCCGTGAAACTGCTCTTTTCGGGGTTGAAACAACTTTCGTTTACGAGGATAACATCGGAAAAATAACATACCTTCACTCTGGAATCTGTATACAAACAAGCATTTTGTTAAAAAATACGGTAAATTATGTTAATTCAATTATATGGAATTCATGTAAAAAAATCGAAAATAATGCAGAATTACACAATTGTTGTAACAACCATTCGAATTCAAAATCGACTGCTGGCGTTCAAAATCGGCGAACCTTTTTAATCGGTTCAGCATGTTTTTGTATACAGCCATATGTAGTTCATAAAAACTAAAAGCAACGAAATGTAGGAAGTGGCAATATGCGAAATCCATTAATATGAACATAAATTGTATTGCATTGCATTACATATTTTCGTATTAATAAAGTAAATATTCGCTAATATTTAAATATATATATATATATATATATAATATGCAACTCTAAAAATTTAAACTGCTATAGTCGGTAACCATGAATCAGATAAATTATATTATATGATAAGACCAATGTCCATAAATCTGCAAATGCAACAAGCATTGAGATGGTTACTGTAATTCCATTAAATCAAAAGCCTTCAGCTACTGAATTAAAAACCAGTTAATGTAGGTTTGAAGTAATGAAAATATAACATTTTATTTTAGATATAACTAATAAAAAGACAAAGAAACAATTAAGTAGTATTAATAAATTAGCGAGTGTATTTAACAAAATTAATCACTATTTTCAATGTTTATATGCTTCCTCACTGTTAGGGGTACAAATATTCTGAAAATAAGAAACTTATAATAATTAGTATATAAAATAAAGAATATATCCCTTGTAGAACTTTGGCAATTTTTAGACTGTCCATTTTCTCTATACCTTTAACATGGTAAAAAAGAATGTTATACAAGAATTGTACAAAAAATGTTTTCATTTCTACCAGGGATTATTAGGATGATATCGTTTTATAGGCATTGCTGTAAATAAATAATAATATAAGAAACTTGGATTTTACCGTCTAACCTACTTAATTTATTATATTATATTAACATTTCTTTCAAACAACCTTCGCTGGCAACCGTTTTTTCATTTTCTAATGATCGAAAAGAGCCAAACTAACCCTAGTAGAAATAATAAATAAAACTGCGACGGGATTTTCCATCCATATTTTTCGCTTCCCAGTATGAGTTTCGCAATTTTGATGATTGATGTTTAATTTTATTTATGCAAGTAATACTGTAAGCGCGCTAATTTTAAGGTATGTAAGAAAACTGCCCGAGTAAAAATTTTGATACGGCCCTGATCGGGTCCTGTTCACGCTGCCTGAATATATTTAAGGCCCTAATCAGGCTGTACTATCAGGGCTTGATCAAGAACGTTACGATTCTATGGGTTCGGGGAATAATATATCACGGGTGCCTGCGTTTTTTCCGAAACAAAAGTCATGAAAACAGATTAGAAACAAGTTAAACAAATTCAATATTCGATCGTCGAAGTCCATCTTTCTTATTTAGTCGTTATAATTTACACCAAATGTTAATTAACATACGTATGTAGCAATATAAGTATAGTAAACGCAACGTAAATAATTCCCAACATACGCTGTTAGTGGATAGTTTGGATATCAATTTCAAAGACAGGCCGCATCCACCATATAACATACCAACAATAAGCACATGCATGGAATATAACAGCTCGTGGGCAATCACACGTGTTAACGTTATGGCTACCAAAAATGTGTAACGGATTTCACAGTGTTCGCCATCAAAGGAACGTGCCTAAGACCTTTACTCCATTGGAAAAAGACATTAAAACTGCTCACACTTATTAGCCGTTCTGCAGGTCTCCGGTAAAAAATCACCTCTTGTTTCACGAATTGCTTCGACCAGGGATTGGTGTCTCAACAATGCAAGTAAGCCGAGTGAGTTTGGATTAAAAAATAGAACTATTTAGCAACAGAGCAATTTGTCCGATAGTAGAATATTAGTTTTTTAATGATTTAATTTTAATATATATTTTAATATTAATAATAATTTAATTAATTTTACCAAGCACATTTTCAGTTCTGCATTTCACTTTTTAAATTCGAAAAGGATAGACATTGATTAATATGCTATAATGAATATGGATGTTAAACAATTTTGATACTACTCGATCGTAACTTTGTTTGTAGATTTTAAGTATGGTACAACCATTCGAATTTTTGGGCTTGACACTTGTTATTCGTATGGCAAAGAACTTGATTTCATTTCTTTATTAACGTCACATTTGTACTTTTATGTAATGATTCGCTAAACCCCAATGAATGGACGCGTTAAATCAAATGGGATGTTTTCAATGCCTATTTGAAAGCCGACGTGTAAATATTGTTCTGAATCTCCAAAGAAATCAAACACATTTATTTCCTAGCCTTTATGCACCATATATTCGTAATAAATAGCAATATGTACCAAATCGACCACTCATTGGCGCATTGTTTGCTTCATTACTATCGACAACTATCAAAATATTATTTTTGTTGTGTAATTGTGTGCCTTCGTGCATTTATTTTAATTTCCACATCCTGTTTACGTACACTAAAAAAAAAGCATTTTTCGATACAAGGCCGTAATGCGTTTAGTCCGTATGGGTTATGTTTTTGATACCGCAGATTCATGTTTCACGTGATCCGTGAAATTTCATTTTACGGACTAAAAGTAGGCCATAAAATCGGATTTTACGGCTATAGTACCGAAAAAATATATTCTGTGAATGTAAGATATCATTCTTTCTTCTATTTTATCTTCCACCTCTACACCCATTTTGATTTTCTATCGGCAATTTTAACTTAAAAACTTCATTAACTATTTACATAGTCTATGACATTATAAATGTTGTAAATATAAACTTATTTAAATGTCAAAATAAATCATTTGTTAATCAAAAATACGCTTTTTTTAGTCATTGTAATTGGATTTTAAATGTTGATAAATTTAATAGTTAAAATACACACTTTTATTATTAAAAAATGATTTAGGTTACCCTGTTTGATGAAGCTGTTTTTATATAAAATATATCGTTTCTTAAGTGAATGTTTAAGATTTGTTACAAAAACATAAATGAATCAAATAAATCAAATGTTTGAGAGACCATCGACGGTCGTAATTTAAAAAACTTCAGGTTACTCGTTCATTAATGATAATAGCAACTTGGGGACATTAGATTATTTTATACTCAATGCGTTTATTGATCAACATAATAATAACGAGACGAATTACATAGATGAAATAAAAATTGTTGAATTAATGTCGTTGCTAAGCTGTCAACATTACTAAACATTCGAATAAATACGAATTCCAATAAACGAGCTCGTGTACAACAATGAGATATTAAACATTTTCATACTAATATATCCGTAATGTTAATAGATTTTTAAGTTTGAGGTTATGTTGAATGTATACATGCACTGTAAAAAAAGTTGATGTAATTTTACTACGTATCACGTTGGAAATAAATCGATTCACGTGTAACGTAGTAAAAATACAAGCTGTATGTAAAATTACGTGGTGATATATTGCAAATTTACAATAGATGTGTAATCAACGACAATTAAATTTTCAAAGTTCAGATCATGCAGAATAAGAAAACACCTGGATTTCTTATATAAACGTAAAAATAGTAAAAAATTGCCGAATTTGCATAATTGCTGTTTACATACTAATTGTACATCTGCAATGTAATACTATGTTATTTTACATACAGCTTGTACTTTTACTACGTTGCACGTGAATCGATTTATTTCCAACGTGATACTTTATCAAATTACATCGAAATTTTTTACAGTGTGCCAAAACAGCTAATTCTGGAATGCAAATCGAATCTAGAATGAAATGAAATTTAATGAAATATCATTCATTTTAAGCCGGCTATATCAAAAGAACGTTTTCAATTAATATATCACTTTCAATGAAAACTGAATTTTATGTCTTCAATATTTCATATACAATCGAATGCAACGTATGACCTCCGATAAACTCGAAAGGCGAAAACCGCTTCAAAAGTATTAGACCTATAGAAACATTTAAGAACGTTTCATTGCGTATTAAAATTTGTTGAATTTCATTCAAAAGTAGAAATAAATTCAATGCAAGCTGAAAATTACTGATATTGGGATAGTTATCCTTGTCGACATTTCAACTACACGAATAATTATCCCGTTTGTAGTTTGAATTTAATATTTTCTTCTCTAAGAGTTACGAAGTTAACGTGTCTATTACGATAACTCGTCACCTGATAGGTTAGACGTTTTCATAAAACCTACACACAAAGTTTATACAGGAATGATTCTATAAAAATATTGTATACAATTTTTATAGTTTTTATATTGATATAGAAATTGTATAAAATTTTGATAAATGATATTTTCACTATATGAATGCAGAAAATTCGATTCTGAAAAATTGGGCACTGATTTTTGTATATACTAATCGATTTTCGTGCTTCCATTAAAAAATACAAGCATCCGCAACACCTTTGCCGACCCTTTTTCGTTGGTTTCAGTATAAAGTCGGTCACTAACAAGATGGTATGAACGAGATTAACCACAGTAATTAAACTATTTATTTAAAGTTAATAGCGTGAAATCGACTACTGCATTAAACTAATATAACCAGCGAATTTTACTCTATATTAGTTTCAAGTATAGGTAGGTCTACATAATAGTCTCTTGTTTTTGACCGATCCGGTTCCATTCCAGTAAAAATTCGTTTAGTTCCATGCCTCTAACTAGGACCAACCAAATGGATAGGTATTGTCGTTTACAACGGTTGGCATGGAAAGCAAAAATGTTGCGGGTGCTTTTATTTTCTAACGAAAAGACGAAAATCAATTTTTAACACGAAATGAGCACCACAATTTTAACTATGGAATTTTATGCATTCATATTGAAAATATTTTATAGCAAAATTTTATGTAATTTTTATCAATATAAAAATTTTATAAAATTGGTAAAACATTTATAGAATCATTCTGTATAAACTCTTTATAAAGATTTAATCTTTATAAAAATCTTTATCAAATTTTTTTACCTGGGATTTCCTGAAGTCTTGATTATTGTCTATTGTAATATAAATGTTATTATAAATTTTTACTGCGTTATTTTCGGACAGCCTAATTATATATCCTTGTGAAACAAGTGAAAAGAAATACCACACGAACGATCCGAAGTTAACTACGCTGGAAGAAAAGTGCAATAAAATTGTCCCTTTGCCTATCCACATTTCTATTGTGGCAGTTACTTGGGGACTCTTCTGTCGCCCTTTCGTCGACTTTCACCGAATGTTCTATTTTTCGTTTCATCCTTTCCGCTCAGAATGTTCATTGAATTCAAAACACGCATTCTAAGAACTGTCTGTGTTTTAAACTTCCAATCAATGATGTAAAATAGCAAACATGCTAAAAAATTCATTGTAATTATTACAGCAATTGTTAGAAGTCTATTTTAACAAATATTTCCGGTAGAGCTTATTTGCAAAATTTGCGTGACTAATTTTAAGTAATTTTTGAATGTATATGTGTAATATTAAACTATAACAGGTTTTATGACGTCAAATTCTTCGTCAACAGAGTTTTATATATAGGAAAAAATAAATAATGGAAAACTATAAGCTGACATTAATCAGTTAATAAATCATAAATAAGTAACTGTTTCATCATTTGGTTCTTGTATTGCTAAGAATTTATGAAACACGGACTCCCAAACTGACCCTGGAAAGGATTTAGATCCTTAACCCTAGATTATATGCGCCACTTCCCTATAGCTGTCTTCCCCAAAAATCGGTTAGATTTATGTCCGCATTCACATCTCAAGAATCATATGACTCATAATGGGCCCTAAGTCACATTAACTGCTAATTTGAAGCACATTTCATTGTAATATACAAGGAGTAAATAGAATATATTTTAATTTAAGTAATTTTATCTAGGGTTTTGTAAAAATTACAAATAAAATTTCCTTCAAACACCAAATAACATTAAATAAAAAACAGAATCGACTGCAGTTTATGACTACGATTTAACAGCCCTATTCAAATGATGTAATTACGCTAGTATATTAAAAATAATGATATGATAGTTTTATGTATTAATTTTGTTTAAGTGGACAGCAAACTATAAAAATGAATTATAGTATACGTTTCTTCTCTGAGTAACGAGTGATATAAACTTTCCATGTAAAAGTTTGGTACATTCAATTTTTCTAATCAATATTAACCAAACATGACTCACATCGAAAGTAATATTAATATCTTTAAAAAATCAGGCAATACTTTTCGAGATTACAACTTGCGCTGTGTTCAATTTTGTAGCAATTACGTGTTTTGGGTAATACGTAGAAAAGTACATTAGAGTAAATGCACATTAGTCGATTATACGTTTGAAATTGCATGATATATAGTAAATACCTGAACCGTAGGAACTGTACTATCATACTACTTTATCGTTTATTCTATTCATTACATTTTTATCGCATTTCCGTTCGAAAGCATGTACTATCCAAGACATCATTTAATTATTTTTGTATTTTCAGATACTATATAATCGGTATCCATAAATGATAACTTGAATTCAATAACAAATATAAATGATATAAACTAATTACAACTATTATTTTATTCAATCTTTTCTAATGAATAAAATAAAATCATATGACACGCATCTTGCTCTACGCCCTGTCATGTGATGAATACTTGCCAGCTTCCGATCAATCTTAGAGCAAGTCACGAACATCGATATGAATTAGCCAATAAACTACACTCCCGTGCACAACTGCACGTATGGATATCATTAATTTTTTCACGTTTCAAGGAATATAATGAGTAGATGTATGATTCTACCATTACATAGAACTCCACCTCTTGCGCGCATTTGTTGATATATTGCATTGTCTATTCAAGGATTACTGGCGAACAATTCTGTCGCCAAAGTTTTGTTTTAAGGAATGCAATAAATTTCTAGTATTTAGATTAAATTAAAATTGACTACTATTCGTAAGAACGCATATATACTCTATGCTAGACAGAGAGGGTGATTAAATTCCCATTTACCTAAATTTCAAAGCATTAAATTTTTTGACATAATTACATAGAGCAGTTCCTAACCGTGGTGAACTCAAATCACTTATCAAAGTGTCAGTGCGTGTATAGGTGGCAGTTGTTTAGTTAATGTTGCCCTGTCGAAGAGAATTGTTGTCAGACTTACAGTAACCATCCGACTGTCGGACTCCTCGCGTTGTCAAACGCTATTGAAATTCGGCGTTTAAATCGTTCGCGCGCGTACCGGACGGTGAAAAGCGTCATTCAAAAGTAAGTAATACACGATTTGTTCAGTTGAAAAATTATTGTTACCGGAATTTTAAAAATTTGTTATCTCTTACGAATAGAAATTATATCATCCATAAAGGACCAGTACTAAACGATCGGCGTTTTTAAATAGCCAAAGTGGGCTCGTATAACAGGTTCAAAAAATACGCACTATTTGTTTTTAGTTTTTAATCCGATGCCCATTATGTCTTAATATTACAATTCAGAAATGTCGATATGATTCGAAAAAATCTACAGTTTTCATTTCGAGCCACTGAAAAGCAATGATTGTTTACTAATAAATACATGCGGGAGCTATTTCATAGATTGTTATTGTTTAGCTAGTAAATCAAGGTCAATTTCAAATTACTGGTTGACGTAATTATTCATTTTAAATTTGGTTGTCAAAGCAAAATATTTTGTAAAAACAATCCTAAACAATATTTTTTATATACAAGTATAAATGAAAACTCAAGTGGAGAACATTTCCGAAAAAATTACCGACAGATTTCACTTCAATCTCTTATGGAATTCGAAAAGTATTCAGAGCATTTTGAAATTTAATAAAAACATAAACCATTTACACTTCCCCGATTTATATTAAAAAATAAGTTTCTTCTATAAAAAATAAAGTTATATATATATATATATATGTATATATACTAAATGAATTACTTAAATGAATTAATAGTAATAAAAATAAAAATATGCTCCATATGCGATTTCATTGACAAAGGATTTAAAATAATCTTAAAAATTAACAAAAATTATATATAATTTCGATTTTTAAAATGAAATTAATTTCTTCAGATATTTTTTGTCAGCGTCATAGTGAACTGATATTTTCAATACATAGAGGGAAAATTCCATTAATGCATTTACGCGTAAAGTATGTGTAAGTGTTTCGTATCACTAACGGATATGGTGATTGTCATAAAGTATCTACGGCTATCGGCTATATTTAAAAAATGACTATTATTTGTTGGAATGATCTACTATCAAAACCCATTGATTGACGATAACTAATAAAAAGAGTGTTTTCTATTCTTTCCCATTATTTCTGATTTCAGTTCATTGAATTGAAGACAGTAAGAATATCCGTATTACAAAAACGTTATTTTAAATACACAGAAATATAACATTTGCAGTTAAGTAGCATAGTTGTTTTATTTGTGTAATTTTATAACAAATTGTGTAATATTAATTTAAATTTCTAATAATTTAAAAATGTGTTTTTAAATATTAATAAGTACAGTTTCAGCGTAGACCTTTATAATTTATGTAATAAACACATTCGATTTATTACATTTTTATTAACGCAAAAATTTAATTAGTAAATTCATTTTATTTAATTTGTTTTTAATATAAATACGATTCATTGGAAAATCATAAAATACGTACCGTAAAAAAATATATATTTAATACTACAGAACATAATGACTCATGAATATAATCTGAAGTTACATAATAATACATAACAATAACATACAATCTATACAGTATATACATGTATGCTTATGCAGGTAAACAGTTATGATTTAATTTTGTGCAAATTAAATAAGAGGGTCAATAAACTTTATTAGGATGGCACAATATTAGCAGGATCTAATGAATCTTATGTATAATTTTATGAAGTTTTTACTACTTGCGTTCATATTTTGTAAAATATGATGAACCATTACAAAGTAAGAAGTATTAACTTTGATTAATTTAATGATATTCTGTTGTTTGTCATTTAATAGTACCTAATTCTTTATTAACAATGAACAGATGAGATGTATTGAAAATTTATAATTTACTTTGTCGTCTTGTTAACATCCTTCATTTATGAGCATGCAGATTTGTCAATAAATGTTTCAACAATAGTATATTACTCAACGAGGGAGGTAAAATAAAGAATGTCTCAGACTGCGTGTAATTTTTACCCGAGGCGAGACCGAGGGTGAGAAACAGGCAGTCTGAGGCATTCTTTTTTACTTCCCGAGGGAAGTATACGATTTTTCTTTATGGCCGGGAGGATAAGCGGCATCTTTCCTTCCGCTTGCGGGTGTGAAGAAAACATTTTTTATACTTGAAACGTTTGCTTTGCTTGTCTAATATTTACTAGTTAACATCGATAGGTAAGAAAAAATGTATAAATTTCCCATCATATGAAGCATCAGAATGACAAAAATTGAGCGAGTACCAAACTCTTATTATAATACATTTTTTGCTTATTTATCGCGCTAATCTCAGGGCGTAGATTGTTTTTTAGTTAAAATGTGTTACAAATAAAATATGTTATTTCATAACTTTTCATTTTTCGTTCTGTCATTAGTATATTATTATTATCATACACAATTTAATAATGAAAATTAGTTTGTTTTACAAATTACTGAACTTCTCTGCATACAGAGTAAGGTTTCTTTATTTTTGAGAATTTTTTATATTATTAACAAATTATCTTGACTAAAAATGGATTTGTTAATACACCGCCAAATTTTGTTTCAGCGTAAAATCGAGGATAACAGAACATTGACGAAGCTTTTATTATAGGTAACTGTCACAAAATATTATTGAGAATTTTCCGAATATTACCAAAATAGTCAAGAATGGAGCTTCAATAATATTTTGTGATAGTCAAGCTGGCACTCTGATAATATTTTTATATTCAGGAATTGAGAAAAGGTTCTTGGGGAAATTCAATTTCGCACACTGTTTTCAGCCCGACAAGTGCCCTATTTGCACACTTTAGATATTTGTTACATTAAAAGCAACGATCAACTTGAGTACTTCAGACACTCAAATCTGACCGCGAAAACTTTCTGTCACGGAGTAAAAAAAGAAAGCATACGTTTGTAACTGACTGTCGCATTCGTTTCACAAATGTGAAAATCACCAACATCGCGCATTCATATCGTGATATACTAATAACAGTAAAGCATATGTGGTGGTACGGAAAAAAGCATATCAAGTCAACTTTATAAGAAAATATAAAAACCAAGATCTAATTTTTATTTGCCATTGCTCTGAGATTGAAATTTTTATTCAATATTACATTTTAGAATTATTTTAAAAATCACATTTACACAACTTTAAATGCATTGGAGCCTTTTTTCCATACCATCGCAAATATAAACAGCGATAGCGTGCGAATTTGTATCGAATACTGCTATGCATTACACAGGATCAATCAATTATAAAAGGAGTTATGTATGACTATTTCAAAATAATTAATATGCCGTGTAATGTTTGCAAACGATGGACAATTGTATGATTTGATTAACGTCTATGCAGTGTATTAGATTGTGCAAAAGTTAATATTAAAAAAAACATTTGCATGTTATTGAAAAATTTCCGAAATCCGAAAAAAAACTATATTTTTTCATAAACTATAAAATCCTATATTATTCACGGAATAATGTACGTTAGTCGTTAAATACCATATCTCAACTGTTGCAATCATTCTCATTTGTTAATAAATAATTTATTTTAAACGATTTGTTGATATTCAAAGCTATTTGACGATCAATGATTAGTTTTTTGAATACGTTTACAGTTTTCTATAGTATCCTACAGTCGTGCATATAATAAAATTTCATAACTTTACAAACCTATAAAACAATTATATTTTGGAAATTTATATTTTCAACGATATTTTGTAGCGCAATAAGTAAATCGAACTATTATTCCTCTCTTTTATGTTAGATTTATCCGTTGTTACTCTGCCTAATAAAGTGATAGTTTTGAATAGAATTATCTACGCCAATGGTAGTGATCTTCTAGAATTGGTAGTTGCATTTAACTGTCAACACGTGTTCGTTACGTGCGTTTTCGTTGCAAAACATTCCGGCCAAAATTTTCCTCTGTCACATCTGTTTATCCGCAAACACAGACTCCATAAAACTACTGTCACTAGGGGCTGTTTAAAAGGGAGGAGGGAAGGTAGCCAAGTGTTTGCAAAAATATTTACAGGTAGGAGTTCTGGAGTAGGAGGTTGTAGTATAAATAGTCCCTTGGCTCCTTCCCTTCGTTACTTTTAAGTTAAACATCCTGAACAGTACATCGACTAGTAAAATCGTAGACGAAATATCCATCTCATAAGACTAAAGACACATTCATCACAATACTACACAGACGTTTGGTTATCAGGTATATATTATTCGCCGTTTCAGTACGAAATAGTTTATTAGATAAATTAAGTTATTCATGTTTGTTAAAAAGTGGTGCATGGTTAATTAACAAGTATAAAACAATATATCTTTCTTGAATTTCAGTTTTACAAATATTCGAATAAATATATTATTAGAATTGTGCATATTTAATAAATATTCCACGGATTTATTGTAGTATTAATCTCAGTACACCTTTTGATTATATGAAAATTTGTTTACATATAGCAAAAAAACTATCTAGAGATATAAATTTTCTGTTGGCGATAAATAACTACGTATGGTTTTCTAAACTTTTGCATTAGTATTTTTCATTGTAAATAGTTAAAAATATAATTACGTTAAGTAATAAGAAGTAATTATTAATGTATGTTTTATTTCAGGCGTCAAAGAAATAAACAGTGAAAATGGCTCTATCACTAGCCCTTCCTTTATCTGGTCTTGAACCTGAACAATTTGCACGCATTCTGTTTGTTCAGAATCAAAGAAGTGCAAATTCAAGTCCTATTTCTCCGAACTCCGTAAGCGAATCTAGTGGTGTCAGCAGTGGATGTTCCACTTCCGACGTTTCGGGAAATTCATCTAGGTCGAATACACCACCGGCTATTACAAATGACTACGATCAATTGGCTGAAAACAATCAAAAAGACAACGCTGATAAAGCAGATGAATCGCAGAAATCGGAGGAAACTGAAAAATCTGACGAAGAAGAAAAATCAGGTAATGAAGAACAATCTGCTGAACAACAAAAAACAGAAAAACTAGAGAAATCGGATAACTCTGACAAATATGATACATCTGATAATAGTGAAAAATCTGAGAATGGTGAAAATTCTGAGAATGGTGAACAATCTGATAATGGTGAAAAATCTGATGATGGTGAAAAATCTGATAATGGTGAAAAATCTGATAATGGTGAAAAATCTGAGAATAGTCAAAAATCTGAGAATGATGAAAAAACCGAAAACTCAGAATCCATTGAGAAGAAAAATAAAGATGAACGTAAACCAGATCAATCAGTTAAATTGAATCAATGGGACGTATTAGGAAAATCCAATAAGTCAACGAACTCGGGTAAACAAGAGAAAACAGATAAAGTAGGCAAAAGTGACGTTAAAGCAGCAGATGTCTCAGAGGTAAAAAGTTATACTTGTGTTTAATTTGCATGAAATAAGTAACATTCTTTATTTCTCAATATAATTCTTGATATCAAACGCATTCGTTGCCTTTTACCGTTAGTGTATATAGCTAAGTTAAATGATGCGAAGAAAGTGATATAAAAAATATTATGTGAGCTCCGTTAAATTTAATGTTAACATATTTTTCAGAAACAAAAATCAGTACTTCGGATATATCACCACGGACGTGATATACTGAATTTAGGAGCTAATCTTCGAGAGCCAACATGGCAGATGAGATCTCCTGCGATGCCCACATGCGATCAAAAATCTATTGCGAAGAATCAATCTATATATCATAGACTCGGAGAAAACGGGCTGAGGCAAGAATATCCTATGGTAAGGTTAATTTTTACTGTTGATTGTTTTTTTTTTATAATGCATGTAGAAAAAGAATTGGGTAATTTAACTAAAGATAAGAGAATTTAACGAGAAAAGCTAGTGTATTTTCCAATGAAATTATATTTATGTCTCTAATTATTTCCTATTATTTGGCACTAAATAATCAATAGAAATAAGTGGCAGGATATACGAAATAATTATTGCAATAATTGACTTCCTTCAAATTTTTAACATTGCATTTTTGTATTGTACATACTTCATAAATAACAGAAAAACTGCAATTGAAGCACAATACACGCAGATACGTACACAAAGCGTGTAATTGAATATATGAGTGTAAGGGATATAATCTCATATATAATTACAATAACTCACCAATAAAATGTAGTCCTTCGCTGAAAAATAATGCCTGTCTAGAACTCGCAAATTTTAAAATTTTCACGCATCTCATTAAAAAATACACGAGATTCATTTAATACCTTTGCTTAATTGGATTGAAAAATGAAAGAAAATGCACATATTTTCAAAAATGTAGTGTCTTCTTTCATTTGTATATACTTTAGATTTTTAATGTATATACTTATATCAGTGTAGGAATCTTCGTATTTGTTTTTATATTAAGAAATATATTAGTATACAAATTATTGAAAGAAATATTTTCATAATCATTAATTATATCTGTGTAAAATGAATTACAGCTGATTGACTGTCTCTAATACTAGTTTATTCCATAATTTATTATCTTTATAACTATTTTTAAACGGTTCTAATACACTATTTATTTACTTGTGACTGATCTGTAAATATCTCCTGAGATTATACATTTATAATTTAATGTATCTCATGCTATTCTATCACTGTAGGCTTCGATAATGTTTAAATGAAAAGTGCGTGCATCTCGCGGATCTTTTTAGAAATCTTTTCTGCGATGTCCACTGATAATTTTTTTGATTTTTCAGACAAATCGTGCATATATTCGATTACTGAATCGATTTAATTAAGACATTTGCAAATATCTTTTTAAGCATGACTTCCGTGATGTATAACAATAAGTTTATGACTGAATTTAAAATAAAATCTTTTTGGTTGATT
Organism: Trichopria drosophilae; assembly: GCA_030407085.1. NCBI lineage: Eukaryota > Metazoa > Arthropoda > Insecta > Hymenoptera > Diapriidae > Trichopria > Trichopria drosophilae. Next base: position 61,896,715 of record CM059586.1, on the reverse strand, counting down.
TTGCAGATATATTGTGCATATATTCAAATACTAAAACGATATTTGCAAATATCATTCTAATCACAGAAACTAACGTAACATGCAATGTTATAACAATGAAAATAATTTTTTTAAATAACATAATAAATTAAATATATTTGTATATAATGAATTATTTATGTCATAATAATCGTGGTTCTTTATATAAATAATGTGTCTTTCATTTAATCGATGCAATATTTGAAATACGTATAAAAAATAAAAAAAATCATAGAAAATTGAGTTTTTTCAAAAATATCCCATATATTTTATTTTAAATTTAAGCTGAAAATGACAGTTAGGCATCAAGGAAATTATACTGAAAAAGATATTTTCAAATATCTCATTTAAATCGATTTAGTATTTGAATATGTGCACAATATGTCTGAAAAATAAACAAAAATTGGATTTTCTCAAAAATATTGTTAGATTTTAATTTAAATTTAGTCTTAAAATTATTATTAGACATCGCAGAAAAGATTTCTGAAGAGATCCGCGAGGTTCACGCACTTTTCATTTAAGGATGTTCCCGGCAAAATCCGTTTTCTGGGTAAATTCGTGAAATTTGGAATACAGCTTCCTTTTTGTGTTATACGTGTCCTATTAAAATTTCAGAAAGGTCGTCTGTACCTCATTCGAGATATTCGACAAAGTTTCCAGTTTTGTATGGAATTTGGTTACTTTGGCTCGGTAACATCCTTAAACTTCGTCTAAGCCCACCTTGCTATATTTCAAAATAAAATCGGATGATGTAAACATAATATTTTTAAAAATTTTAATACAGCAATATTGTTTAATTAATATTAATAATAACTTTTTTTTGTGTACATTGGTAATGTCATTATTTATTTTAAAGTATACGGTTTATAATTATCATTGAAATACTGGCTGGTTTCGTTGACTATCGATTAAAATCGCGTCATTGGAAACAATAATTGACTTACAGATTGAGGTAATTGAGAGCATTTTCTTCCAATATCGTATCTGTTTACGAGTTTAATAATTCATGTATAAATATAAGATAACAAATCATTATAATGTCATCAATATTCAGGCACTTGGCGCACCATTGTAAGATATAATCATTCTGTGGCAATAATAATAATATACTTACTACAATAGGATAATATTACATGTAATATAAAAATGGCATTTTATTTAAAAATAAATTATTACCGATGTACACTAAATTATCATAAAAATTTGTACATTGACGCGTTAATCACTAGAGCTTTGAGAGCAAATAATGATTTATCAACATTCTTCGTTCACCTTCAACAATTTAAAAGCGTTCCCTATTGTTAATAAACTTTAGCATTTAATTTATCAAAAAATTCTAGTATGTTGTAGTTCGACTAGCGGGATTAAAATAACCCTGTACGTATACGAAGTGTATCAAAACAGCGTATTAAAACCAGGATCACAAATCACTTTTCACTATTTGTAGTTTTTTTTCGTTACTTATTTTCGATACATTTTTATCTTTCTGTGTGAGCACATTGTACGCGTAGAGCATCGGAATAGAGGCAAATATTCCAATAACGCCGTATTTTTTCCCTTCGAGTTTACTCCAATATCGAAACGATTCTTGTTTTACTCTGTCGAAACTTGGTACGATTTCGATTGTCCGATTAAACGAAGATGCATTCCACTTCTGACTAATGTTTTTTAAAGCGTTGTGTACGTCGGTATTTTTCAATTCCTTAAATGATACGAATACGATTAATTTATTTTGTCTTTATTGAAAAATTGTGTGGGAACTATTACTACTCTGATTAGATAAGGACAAGGACATGCTCTCATTTTTCTTCATTATTTTAGTACATTTCTATTCAGATAGGACTTTATCAATAATGTACAAAAATTCTTCTACGATAAAATGAAAAGTTTATTATAGTGATAAACAGGAGTTTGCTCTCGAAGTTTTAGGAAAAAAAAGTAAAATTTCCCGTACAATTTCCTTCGCGGCATTAGTTACATAACTATTTATGAAGAAATGATCCATATAAGTGAGAAAAGCAATTCCATTATTAAAAATTTGATTTCCAACGTTTTTAATAAGCCTTCAACAATTTTGAGGTTATATATATTTTTAAATATATATATATATGTGTTACAATATTATCAATCTTAATCTTGTTTTTTTATTACCAAATATCTACGGTATAATTACTTTTTAACTACCAACTTAATATTCTCAGAAAATGTAAAATTTGAATTCGTTTAGTATTAGGTCATTGAAACTTTTATGTTTTGTGTTGTGTCATTGTATGTTAAAAATATCAGTTACATTATTTTAAACGACAATATGTTAGGATTAATAATACTGATTTAGCATGAAAACAAAATAAAAAAACTGTTGCAAATATTATAAATAACTGAGTGAAGTTTACTACATACTAATGTAAATAATAAATGTAAACGCTTTTTAAAGTCTACAAAGTTAAAAAGTAATTGTACATCATTTAAAATTATAGATGGAAGTAGTACATACTTTAACCAACGAACTTTTCAAGACCAGTCGACTTTTTGCATTTTGCAGCTTCTGATAAAATTTTCTGTAACGAGTAGCGAAATAATTCTGCATCGGAATTCTTTGGTCGGAAATTGATGTATCAGTAGGTGTTTCTCGCATTTTCTCTAAAAATAAAATACTAAACTCGATAACTGTGATAAATCGTTATTTGGAAGACTACCGAAATAATTAAAAGAAATCGTCCATGACAGGTCGCATTAATATTTCGATTCGATGAGAGTCAACTTCAAGAAACACATGAAAGTAAAAATTATATGACGAATGTGACAATAAAAGATTCAAAATTGCTTTTAGACAAAATTATGGTGACGCAATTCTATTTACATTTTGCAACATTAACTTCTTAAATTTATTACAAACATATACTTAACATACCTTCTTTACTTTGTGTCGGAGTAGGATTCAGGTTTTAACTCTTCATATTGTTATATAATGCACTAATTGTTAAAACTGATGAGTATTTGTGTTAAAAATTCAACAGTATTTGGTTGCTTTTTGAATTGTATAACCTGTTTCTGGTGAAAACCTTTTTTAACCTTTTGAATCACAGGCGGACACCAGTGTCTCACCTAGATGCTATCGATTTTTTAAGGTTTATGAAGAGATAGTTATCGATTTCGATGCTGTTTTTTTATTCCTGGCTTGCCTAAGACTCCAATAAGTATTAACAAAAAAATAATGTTGCAAAATTATATAAAATAAATATTGTTAATAATAAATTACTACCAAAAAAAGGCATAATTTTCAAAAGAAATTCATGCCAGAAAGAACTAATCGCTATTATTATTCAAAATTTGGTATTTGGGGGTTTTTAATATCGCTGATTACGAGTCCGCTATCTGATTTCGAAAATTAAAAATAGCGGATCCAATATGGCCGACAACATTTTCGAAAAATTATGATTTTGTCTAATATTTGGTATATAGGGGTTTTGGAGGTAGCCGATTACGAATCCGATGCATCTAACATTGGTAGAATTTTGTACAACTTATTTTATACGGTTTCTGCTTTTTTTCATCTCTTTACTATTATTATTTAGGTCTAAATGAAATAAAATTTATGTAAATCTATTTATTGGCATTGCAGGCAAAATATATGCAACCCCGTCTTGTCCCTCCATAAACCAGTAATCTTTGTAAGATTGTGATTTTCTTATGCCCATTAGAATATTGATACCTAAGAATAGAAGGATTTCTTATTTCGTAATAAATCGGTACAATGGTTTTACAGTCGGTTAATAATAGGGAGTTTAACATAAATGAATTTTTATAAAAATTTGGATTTTTCAATGATTTGTGATCAAATACTCCAAAATCACCAGAAGTAAACAAATTTTTATTTTAATTTTTGTCCGCTATATTATCTCTGCCATTCTGAATTTAACAATTTGACAACATTATGATTTCTCTCAATTTTTGTCGGACATATTGGATCTGCCATTTTGAATATCGAAAATCTGACACCGGATTCGTAATCAGCGACCTCAAAGCAAAAATTTCAAAAAAAAATCCAGTAAAAGTGATATTGAAAAGAATCTTTGATACTAGTTTATGCGACAGTATATTAAAAATATTAGTATTATATATTACATATTAAGTATTATAAAAAATGAATGTACAGAATAATTAAACAATATATTTATGGCATTAGTAAATGTTTCTGTCTCTTCGGAAATTAAACATTACAAAAATAATCTTGGCTAAAAATATATCTCTAATAATTAATTTTATTTTTAAATTCTTACAGAAATGCTGCAACCAGTGCGAATTCAGAGAGCCAACCCCATTCCTGTTTTAAGAAACCATCGCAGAATATGACGACGCGAGGACGTCCTCATTCAAACCTGTGATAAAATAACCACTATAGCGGCAGCCGGTTTAGGAGATCGCCTTCCAAACATTTACCATCTAGGAATACATTAGTATCATATCATACTAATGTTCGACTCCGAACATATTTTGCTGTTTGAACAGTAAAAGTTGATTTCTATAACCGGTCACGGGCTGCACTGGTAAAATATATTTTTACACAAAATTCGAGGTTATATTCACAAAATCGAGATTATCCGTCTCAATGGTTAACTCTGTAAAAATGAATTCCACAAAATTTGACTAATTGTAATCGGCAACCTTTTTCAATTCTAAAGGAGTTTCTGGTAAATAAGTTGGATTGTACTTACAATTAGTCAAATTTGGAATAATCAAAATTGAGATATTTAGTTACAAAACATCGATTCGACAGTCTACCGTTGAGCAACCGTACATCATACATTAGTATACTGATACGACGCGAAACTTGACGCCGCAAAGTAATAATGACAACTTGAAAGAACGGCAGTATTTTTGAGTAAATTAGGTATTAAGTTTAACGTAATTGTGACACAATACACTGACCTCTGCAGAAGCACTTTCTACCAGTAACTTCAGCATTTCCTAAACAATCTGAGTTTTTGTGTTGCAAATACGTGATGTTTCGCAGTCCTTCAATTACCAGCGCACACGTTGCATATTTGTAAATTAAATACAGATTTGTTCACGGCTAACAAATACATTTTACATCACGAAACAAAATTTTCTTAAACATAAGAATCGAACTGACAATTTATACTCGCAATCGTGACATGCAACAGTATACTATTTTTATCAATAATACAAATATTTTTCTACCTATTTGCAAATCTATGTTAACTTATACAACGAGATTTTTGGTCAATGTGTTTCATATGGATTGTATTTATATTTTTATTTTAATAGTCTAAATTCTAACAATGGCTAATTATAAATACTACGACTGCCGAATATACGTTTAATTAAATATGTGTTCATCTAAGCAACAGTTCTTATAAGCAGTGGAAATCGATGCACCACAAAATTAATGAATTTATAAATTGTAAGAATCAATTTTAACAATTGATTATGACGGTTATCATTGGTATATGTATACACGCCTTCAGGATTTCTATCGGAAAGACACGTTCCAGTTTTTTTAAGTTTCTTCGATGTGAAGTCAAAGGCAATATTTACTTTAATATTAAGTAAAAGAAATCGTAATTGCACGCATGTATTTGTTGTTCCATGTGCTGTTAAATTTGTTTATTGTTTGAAAATATCCAGAATTCCGAAACATATTTTATATAACTCGTAAATGAGCTTATTTAATGCAACTACATACTTTCATCACAAAATAGTACAGTCTAAAATATACGATTAAGTCGAAGAAATCGCGAAAAGAAACTGGATCAGTCTTTTTGTGTTTTTCATTATTATCTAACATTATAGTAATATATTCCTCAATATCTACATAAACTATCTTTGTGTTAACGTCTGCTAGTAATTAGTGGAACATAGTAACGATAATCATTAAATAGCAATATTTGATAGGCGAATTTGACGCATTGTTTGCAGTATCCATTTTCATGATTTACGATATATGGTGTATCTTACAGTAAATTAATTTGTAAAAGTATGCATTATTAGATATAATTAATGCATTATCTTGGCTTGAAGTAGTATTTACACGACGCCATTGAGAATTTATTAAGTATAGCCATCGAAGCGACAGATGTCAATCAGGCTACTCTTTGAATTGTGTATATGCTTCCATATTCTTAGTTAATCAAAAGTGCATACTCAAATGTAATATGACAAATATTTGTACGCAGATAATAAATATTACTTCAAAAATGTGCCTTTCTTAATTATTACCACTCTCCTACCGTAACTCTATCTTAAGTGTTTAACAATAACTGTACACAATTATGTAACAATTTCTGGAAAAGTAAGGCAGCTTACAACGCTATTTTTTTAGAAATATTCATGAATATTCTGAATAATAATTATTATTATTTCGGATATAAATTTACTTTATCAGTAAATAACACTGAAACGGTTAGTATGCAAACATTCATCTATTAATGTTAGAAAAATGTTAATGAAAGTTAGTATACTGTTTTGGTAATTCATGTTGTTGAAAATTCATTAATGGTATAAATAAAAATTAATATTTGACGTTAATGAATTTTTACATCTTACAATTTTTAAGACTTCGTAAAGAGCTCTTAGATGTCTTTTTGCTGTTTGGGCTTAAACCGCAAAAAAAAACTATTTTTGTTCAGCAAAAGAGAAGTACCTTCTCAAGAACATAGTTTCAAAGTCGTCGTTCATGACGTCTAACATAAAAATTAAAAGACATTCATTTACATTAGGAGAATGCCGTAAAAGTTGGGACGGGTTCCGTTTTCGGTGTGCGGTTTCGACATTAATCAGAATACAGTAGAGTCCCGGCATATTTGTCCGCTCGGTTCCTCCTCTTCCCCTTCCGTCTCCTTATATTTGTCAAAAGAAGGGGAGTGCCGCTTCCTCCACTGTCCTCAATCGCGCTATGTTCGTGACGTCACAACAGGCCCTTCCTGAGGCCGCAGCCCGCAAAGTGGGGGAAAAAGAGAACGGTGACAGGCAAATACAACGGGACGGAAGCGAACAAATATGGTGGTATGCAAATATAGCGAGATGCAAGTATACCGGGACTCTACTGTAACTGAAATTCAGACATGCTAATAAAAAAGTATGGTAATTGGCTACAGTTTTGCAAAAGAACATAATTAATTGAGATCAGTGTTCGAACAGTTATAGCCATTTTGGGGAAGAAGTCTTTTTGGACTGAAAGAATTTACTGTCTACGGTGGAATATTGTTTAAAATATAAAAGATACTGCGCAAAATATGATTGCACCAAAATCGCGACGAGAAAAATAATCCTCTGTGAATACCCCTCGGCCCTCGAAATTAATTGTATGTTTCCCTCAAGTTTCCCAGCGCTTCAAAAATACAATCAAGAGATATTCGATAATTTTGAAGGTCTTGGCTATTAAACCTTATTATTAATTTACATATCTAGGTTAATAGTTTTTAAATGAATCACGCTAACTGCAGCCTTTATTTATTTTCAAGAATTGATTTGGAATCGTTTAATGCCGACACTTTAGCGAGTAAGTCTTTAAAAAAAATATATAATATATTAAAGGCAAATCTAAAGTATTCGCCTAGACAAAAATTTATTCTCTATTATTCGAAAAAAATGCAAGAGACATTATTTCTTTGTGAAAGTGATGAAAAATAAACGCAAACGTTTTGAAAACCTCTTCGTGAACCTTTCAAATAAGATTCAATATTGGGTAAAAAGCAGCTGAAATTATTGATACGATGATGTACTCCCATACAGCACAGACCACTTAAGGAGGTCATCCAAGATCCGTCCAAATATGTCTGTAAAAAGACTTCCTGAAGAGGTCTGAATTGCGATAATCTATAAAACGAGCTCTTAAAGGTGTCTTACTTAGGACTTCTTAAAAAATAAGGACTTAAACCTACCTCGTTTTGGATCAACTGTCTTTTAGTAAAGGGATTCCCAGAGTTGAGATCTGTGTTTCTTCTAGAGACACTACACGGAGAGAACTGTGAAAGGATGAAACTGTAGGTATTCCTTCGCCACTAAGATTTCGGAGCTGGTTCTGCACCATGTGTCGCGGGATATCAATCTAAGAAACCCACAGTCTCTGACTGTGAAAACGCTTAGGATGAGACAGCAAAACTGCGAGGCTTTCTTCGAGGCTTTCTCCCGCCTAAGTTTTACTTTTAAGACTAGGGCTCTCCGGGACTTTTTTGTAGGAAATGTCCTGCTCTACAAAAAAGGTTTGGTAAATTTTTGCTCTATCTTGCACCGTTTTCGATACGGAAGCGATAGAACGAAGAACATCGAGTTTTTAAAACAAAAGATAAACATGGCGTCGGACGCTGAATACGTTGTTTTTCATTCTATTGCTTCCGTATCGAAAACGGTGCAAGATAGAGCAAAAATTTACTAAACCGTTTTTGTAGAGGAGGACATTTCCTACAAAAAAGTCCAGGAGAGCCCTAGTCTAGAAAGTAAAAATTAGGCGGGAGAAAGCCTCGAAGAAAGCATCGCAGTTTTGCTGTCTCATCCTAAGCGTTTTCACAGTCTGAGACTGTGGGTTTCTTAGATTGATATCACGCGACACATGGTGCAGAACCAGCTCCGAAATCTTAGTACAGTGGCGAAGGAATACCTACACTGAGAGAAGACCGGTTATTCACATGTACGGTCTATCGTGCATCAGCAGTCCGATAGCTTTACGACATATGCTGCGCCAAATTTAGGGCAACTGCTACCCTAAGAGATTTGACATCTGCTGCCCGATATGCGTGATATAAATGCCGCGTCGAGAACTGGTTGTTTATTTACATTATTTGTTTTATAATTACCTTTCCTGTACAGGATATGTAAATAAAGAACGCAGAGTAGAAAAGAATGTAAATACATGTTGTTTTTATATTATTTTTATGTATCGAAGCCTGTAATGAAATTAAGGGATTCTCTCTCGCCTTGCCGTTCGGACACGGGTTACACTAAGCTTAGGGCAACTGTTGCACTAAATTGGGAAAGCGTCTGCCCGAAGGCTACGGGCGACACGTTTACCTTAGTTAGTGCAGCTGATGTTCCCGATAGTGTAACTGCTACACCAAAGTTCTCTCAGTGTACAGTTTCATCCTTTCACAGTTCTCTCCGTGTAGATGGCTATTGAATCCAAAAATGAGATCGCGCAATATTTACTTAATAAGCAGACCGATAGATTATAAGCTGCAATGACAAAATACGTGCTTTTACGATATTTATCAAGTGCTGTCACAATTTTGTATTATTATATTGTATGATCCTCATTTTATTGAATGAAAGCGCCCTCCAATATATATACAAACGGTAAAAAAGAACTTAGGTAAAAATTATATAAATGAATAATTAAGGTACAAAAATAAAGTCTATAATTTTCAGAAATTTGCTTTTCGTTTATATTATTCTTTCAATATGTCAAAGCTCTCAAATAAGACCTCTTTTCTGAGACCTCATATTTGAGAGATCTTGTAGAGCTCTTTAAAACGACGCATAAGTCTTCTTAAAGATCACTTTAAGAGCACTTTCTGATAAATATTTAAGACATCTTACAATTTTTAAGACTTCTTGAAGAGCTCATCAAGATGTCTTTTGGCGTTTTGGCTGTTTGGGCTGTTAATAAATTCCGCAAGAATAATTCAATAATTACCGTGCAAATGATTCTCTGAACTAAATGCATGTAATTAATAGTTATTGAAAACACTCGTTTAATATTACGATATAATTTTAATTTAGTTTTTGAATTTCATGTTGGTCTAACTTGGTCTAAGTTGTTAAGTTAATATAATAAAAAATTTAATTTCTTTTATTAAATCATGAATTGATTACTATTGTCATATATCAGTATAAATAAAATGTAGTTTAAAAACCTATGTATATGCGCCGATTATAACTGAAGCACGATAGCATTATCCAAATATTTTTGAAAGAAATACATTTTCAATTATTATTCCACTCTAGATTATTATTTACGGGTTTCAACGTTTATGCTTGCAGGCATATTGAAATTAGCTCTTATATGAATGTTATTTGACCCGATCACCAGACTGGCCGTAGCACACTTATCAAAAATGTCTCATAAGGAGTTTCTTTCTTTTTATATTATTAATAATGTTGATTATAATTCTCTACCATTTTTTGGCAATAATTTCATGCTTGTGAAAAGCACCCGTTACTAATTGCCAAGAAAGCATTCTAGAAGTTATAAAATAAAACTAGTGTTGGCGTGGTGCCTCGCTCGCTTCGCTCGCTCAGAAACTTAACCGACCCAGTAGATACTATTCCTTAAGACTCGTTTGTTTACTAACAGCTTTCAATTATATTACAAAATTATATTGATTTTTGGGGGTCCAATCATATTTAGGTCCAAGTGGCTTCGATAGATGTGTTACAACAATATAGTGTTTCTTATATGTATGAAAATTGAAAATGAGCATTTTCAAAACTTCAACCTCGACAACAGGCCAGTCGAAGTATCAATAAATAAAAGTTGCAAAACACTTATTTCATGCATTTGTATTGTAATAGACTATTCGATGCATATTACATGTTTACAGTGTTTTACTAATTACTGCCTGTGTCATTATGATCTTATATATACAATACATATACATATAATTCGTCAAAGATATCTTGAAAATGCCGAAAAGATCTCTGACGGATATCTTTTAGATACTATAAGACATCTTTTAGATATATCGAAATAGTTATTTTCGAATGAAGGGCATAAAAGAACTTATGCGCCCGTAGGTGATCACGGCGCCCGAGGGGCTGGCGACGACTACCACGGAGGGGTAGGGGGTCGAAATGTCGAAATTTGATGAAAAACTATAGGGTAATTTTTTTGCCGAGGTGACCAAATTCAGTACTTTTTCAAAAATAGTCATAAGCATTTTAAACCAGTTTTTATGGCATTATCGTTGACTTTAGAAAGAAAATGCATACAACCATTTTTGTAGAGAATTTCATGCTCTATCTTTTTTGTTTGAAATATTTTTTAATAAAATTTGTATTTTTCAAAATAAATGCAAAAGACTACGAAGAAACTTAATTGGGGCAAATGTTTTTTAGTAATGGACGGATGGATCTGCGCCAAAATCTAATCAGATCTAAGTTGTGCCAAGATGCGTATTTTAAAAAAAAAATTATGTTTGTGTTGTAAAAATATGTCGATACGCTTATCCGTTCGCGAGTTATCGCGAGACAAAAAAACGGGACGTACGGACGTACGGACGTACAGACGTACGTACGTACAAGATCACGGACAAAAATTTTTTTATTGTTGATTTGGGTTCCTTAGAGTCTGAAACGTCCACATTTGATGAAAAACTATAGGGTAATTTTTATGTCCGAAGTGACCAAATTCAATACTTCGTCCAGACCTAAGGTCTGGGTCGAAGTAATTTATCACTACTTTAATGCTACAATGTGCACAACTTTCCTAACTTAAAATTTCTAGCTTGATATCAGTTGCTAATTCAAACTCTGACAAAATTCAATGTAAAAAATAGCATTAAAGAGTAATACGAGTCTAAATTCGAAATGAAGAGGATTACGCGTTTTAATGTACATGCAATAATCCTTTAACAAGATTTAAAGTAGATTTCGACTAGAAATATTTGTTTTATCATTTTACACTACGTCGCATTTCTTTTTGAACTGAAGGAAAGATGGTCCGATTATCATCTATGATTTTTGGTTGGAGGTTAGGCTAAAAGAAAGAAGGGTTTGCATACATTTGCACTTTGAATTCCAAATGTAATGAACACCTGGGGGGTGCTTGCGTTATGGGGGGATCCGCCCCAGACCTTCCCTGTATATGCTAACCTAACCTCCAACCACGTTTGTATGGGCGACAGTTGAACCTAAGTGACAATTGGTATCTGTTACTTACGTATTTCCTTTTGAATTGCAAGAAACCGGATTCGATTATCATCCATAGTTATTGGTTGGCGGATAAGTTAGCATAATGAGGGGGGTAGTGTCTGGTAGGGCGCATTTGGAATTCGAAAATGCCAGCACTCCATTTTATATTCTAGCGGTTAGAATTTTTCGATCGTCTAGCTCATAGTTTAAAAAATTATTATAATATATATTATTAAATAAACAATAGAATAATAATGTGTTGAGTTAAATTTAATTTTAAACAATATATATTTACTCGCAACTTCGACGTAAAAATGTTCCTTAAAACTCAAACACGAAGCAGCTATAATTTTTTAAAATAAAAAGTCCTTAAATCCTGGTAGAAATCCTAGTTTAATGTTACACCACCCATTTTCCATATACCCTTAACGACGGAAATAATGAAACTAAACAGAAATCAGTCAACAACTTGGCTCATTTTACTAGGGAATTGTAAATGCAATGTATGACGAATATACTGTGCATAGAATTAAGGAATGAAACTTAATATAATTATTTTTAATTAAGACATAGCATGTTCATGTAAAATAACAATAAAAAAGCACAAAATAATCTTCCGCGTTAAAAATAATACAATACTTATTTTTATTTTAAAAATTTTAAAAATGAAATTGAGCGTTTTACTGTTGACATAAAATTAAGTGTTTACTGATTTAAGTGAGTAGGTACGAAGATGAAACGAACATTGACAAGAAAAAAATGTATGGGGTGATTGAGGTCCCCTAACTACTGAGTGGCTTGATGGCTTAGTTTTACCCCCTTCACCGCATATACTCAATCTGCGTCCTTCGTTTCCTCCGAACGACCCTTACATTGACATGTGTATTGTTTCAGTTCAGTGCAAAGCTATACTCCCAGTCGCTTTGCACGTGCATCTACAACCTCGCACTATAATACTCTATACACCTATACCAGGAACCAACATGTGCACAATCTTAGATTTTTACCATCGGCCCATTTGTGATGTATACATTGCAAATATAAGTGTTGGAACGTACACCAAAAAAGGGTATCTGTTTTTCTTTTAGCATGTGTAAATAACAAATGGTAAAGGATGAGTTTATCACCTATTAAAGTCGTAATGAACTGATATTATATCGAATTCGTCATCTACTGCGACATCAGTAATTTCCATATTCTATGAACTATACATGCTAACCAGACGGCGACTGCTAAAGGAGTTCTACAACGTTTGAAGTGTAAATCATTTCAATCTCCTCGACAACCGATCATTGATGTTCGAACTACATTCATATAGAGATGGCTGCATGCTTTACATGCAACATTTTCATATATACAGAGCGATCTGTATTCTACTGAATAACATAATTATTGAAAGCGGTAGCGTATTATCTTTTAAATATAAAGATAGTACATCATTACATTATCTCATTCAAGTTCAAATAGGATTTTTTTATCTACGCTTATAACTGCTGAAATCATTATTATGACCCTGCTAACGCAAAATGTAACCGTTGTGTAACATTTGTACACACTGAGCTTGAAGCATGTCTGAGTTCGACTAAAATGTCAACCATAACCATTTGTACAGACTGACTGGTACACTATTCGAGTTTAAAAAACCACGTTTACTTAAATCGTAACTGATCCCGTTTTTGAGAAATTCGGAAATCAACTCTGTACGTTTAAATTCAGCGTAGGTAAGATTTGATCAATTAAGTTATGTATTGTTTTAACATGGAAAATAGCTAAAATTCGTTGCCATGAGGGTTTCGGTGTCGCTGAGTATGAATGTGATCTTTGATTTTCAAAATTCAAAATGGCGGATCTAACATGACCAACAGATATATGAAATATAGCTTGATCGAGATAAAACTAAACACTCGGAGGTTTTTGGAGTTCCAGATTATGAATCTGACAACAAACTCGTCGGAATTTCATTCAGGAAGTATGTTAAATTTTACTGCGTAATTAAATATATGTAACTGCATTTAACCCCTTCGTTGGCACAGAAAATTCTACAAAAAGTGCCCAGAATGGCAGGAATTTTTTTTATCGCCATTTCGACTCCAAACCGTACTGAAGGGTTTTCGAGGTCGCTGATTACGAATTTGAACTCAAAATTTGCAAATTCAAAATGGCGAATCCAATATGGTGGCCGAAAATGAAAAAAATTACTTGATTGTGATGAAATTTGTTACTCAGGGGTTTTCGAGGTTGTTGATTGCGAATGTGAATCCGCCATCTTGAATTTTGAAATTTCAAGCTTGAATTCGTAATTAGCAACCCCGAAAACCCCTGAGTAACAAATTTCGTTACTATCGAGTAACTTTTTTCATTTTTTTTTTCATTTTCGGCCGCCATATTGCATCCGCCATTTTGAATTTTTAAATTTTGACTTCTGATTCGGATTCAGCGACCCCAAAAACCCCCAAGTTAGACTTGGATTCCAAATCGGAGCGAGTTAAATACGCACTATTGCGTCAATGCCACACAGGGCAACTTCCAATTCCGCGCACTATTGCGTCAATGCCAACGAAAGGGTTAATTTGTCATTCTGTACAAACGGTTTTGGTTGACATTTTAGTCGAGCTTAGACATGCTTCAAGCTCAGTGTGTGTATCCCCGTTACTTAGCTACGTAACATTTACAAGGCTGTGAAATTGCCATTACATTTTTAATTGCATGCTATGGGTGACCGGAATTTATTTCCCTGGAAAAAATTCCCCGGAATTAATTTCCCCGTCAAAATTCCCCCGGAAAAAATTTCCCCTGGAAAAAATTTCCCCGGAATAAATTTCCCCGCATATCGAAGGTTCTTACGAAGAGGATGCATTTCAAAATTTATTGTTAAAAATGGTTCATTTTTGGGTTAATTTATAGCGATTTTTATAAAGTCCGCGAAGTAGCCTCCTAGTGCGTACATCAATTATCCACGCATTAACGACTTTTTAAGCAGGTTAAGGGGGGGGGGGCGAGGTTCATTACAGGTTAGGTTAGGATAGTTTTTTGGGGGGGTCTGGGGGGGGGGGCGAAGCCCCCCCAGTGAACTCATCAATCATCCACGCATTAACACTTTTAGGCAGGTTAGGGGGGGGGGGCGAGGTTCATTACAAGTTAGGTTAGGATAATTATTCCAGGGGAATTTATTCCGGGGAAATTTATTCCGGGGAAATTTATTCCGGGGAAATTTTTTCCAGGGGAAATTTTTTCCGGGGAATTATTTCCGGGGGAATAAAGTCCGGGAACCCATGCTATGTAGCACGCATTCCTAAAAAATTGTTTTAATTTTTCTGGGGCTCTAAACACGTTGAAAAGTGTAAAAGTCGATTGCAAAGAGCAAAATTGGTGCGGGTTGAAAAACCGATAGGTAAAAAATGCGACATTCATAAACGCAACGGTCGAAGGTGTCCTGGTTTATTACGGATTTGCTAGCTAGATCTAAACGAAACAAATGTTATTTTTAGCTAAAAATAAGATAATCATGTTATTTTTTTTTGAGAATTTTTGTTATTTAAAAACTCATTGCGCTATTTGATTCTGCGAGAAAAAAATACACGTAAATCATGGGCCATATACTAATGAAATGATGAACCATTTTATAAAATAAATGTTGCATGTTTATACTTTTTGCAATAAATTTGGTAATATTTAATAGTATACGAGACATTTTTTTTGCATGTAATTTTTTTCATAGAACCAAATATCGTCAACTATTTTTAATATGATACCATTTATGTAAGATATCTTTATAAACAATAGAAGCTGACAAACAAAAAATCATGGGTATTTTATTTTCAGCTAATATCCCATATCCATCGGTTACTTTGGCACTATCTCTGGTGTGCTAGCGATGGGGTTTAATGGCATATAACCTCTTTCTCGTTACGACTTCCATGAATTGCAATAGCGTTGTTGTTTTTTATATAAAATGTTCGTGTTCAGACATGTATTAAACTTTAATGTCGGAAAAAAAGATAAGGTTGTTCTTTCATTTTTATTTCCAAATAATAACTCTAACTGGAAATTTGACAAAAAATTGATTTGAAAAATGTACCGAAAATTGGGGTAAATTCGGCAAAATATTTTTCATGTTTTATTGCTTAAATCCTCACTAGAAAACTTAAAATAAGTATTGGTATTTTTAATAAGTAATCTTTAACTCCTCTGTTTTAAGATGTATGTAATAGAAAAGAAATTTACTTCTTAGAATTAACGGTATATACTATTTTGTCATCGCCGACTTTTACCCCAAATGCGGGGTAAAGACGGCTATCGTCACACATCGAAAAAGTAAGCTATTGTAATAAAACAAAACAATGTTCTATCACCATAGGAAATAAAATATGGCCATCTCATAAATTTCTAAGTGTGAAAACCGCTCTTTAACCCTTTGAGGCATAGTGGGACTGTCAGTGTCCCACCTGTAAATAATTTTCTTGATGTAGATAAATCAATATCTATTTCAATGATGGATTGAAATTTTGTACTCGAG
The DNA here is from genome assembly GCA_030407085.1 of Trichopria drosophilae. Classification (NCBI taxonomy): domain Eukaryota; kingdom Metazoa; phylum Arthropoda; class Insecta; order Hymenoptera; family Diapriidae; genus Trichopria; species Trichopria drosophilae. Next base: position 61,880,313 of record CM059586.1, on the reverse strand, counting down.
GCCGCTAATTACAAATATGTTGTAAAAATCACAAAATTCAAAATGGCTGATTCAATATGGCAGACGAAAATCCGAAGCTTAATTCGATTTCGATGAAACTCTGTACTTGGGGGTTTTCGGGGCCGCTGATTAAGAATATGTCGTCAGATTTTCGTAATTCAAAGTGGCGGATGAAATATGGCCAGACTAAAATCTGAAATTTGATTCGATTTACATGAAAATTTGTACTGGGGGGTTTTCAATGCCACTGATTATGCATCCGTTCTCAGATTTTCGAAATTAGAAATTCGAAATGTCGGACCCGATATGGCGCCATGTTGATTCAGCCATTTTTAATTTTGAAATTTGTAACATTGATTTGTGACGTTTCTCTGCTTCTCGTATTGCATTCTGTAATTGTTCTGAATATTTGAACATTCTAGAAGAATCCGCCTTTGTTTTATAAATTTCCCCCATGGCCGACTTTTACCTACAAATGTTACATTTTTAGAGACACCGATATTTTGCGATATCTAATAATCTTATTGAAGTCATTTTTTATCGTAAATTAGGTTAGAGATATAGGCTATGCGATACACAGTTTGATTTTACATAAAAAAATTTGTACAATTATTTACTAGTGCTTTTTTCACACTACTTACTTTAGAGGCTAAATATACAGTCACACATAAACGACGTTTTTATTAAAACTTATCGATGAATTTGAGTCAAATAAACTGTAACTGAAAGTTTGACATTCCTACTAACTAAAACAATTGCGCATCTTCGACTTTTCTCTCTAGAAAAAGGATAATTAAATATTTTATGGAATGGCCGACTTTTCCTGTCAAGCCGACTTTACCCCAATTTACGGAACCTATTATAGAATTCTTCGAAATTCGAAAGAAAACAAGGTTATTTTCTGAAAACTGTCACATATTTAGTAGTATTTTCTTTTAGTGCGCGTACTGAAATAGTAACCGAGGTAAGAAAGGTTTATTCTAAAATCAATACAATTTTATCACCGATAAATATGGTAATCGGAAAATGTCTGTTACTGATCACATGGTACAGCTTATTTGTGTTTTTAACGATAATTACAAGCAACTTATTTAATCAAATTAATAGTGAGCTAAAGAGAATACGCAAACGTATGCTTGAAGTGCGGGGTAAACTCTCCATAATCGGATGATTTATAACCGCATTGTTTTTTTATGTAATATCGACGATATACGCATGACTCGATTAATGCGTTGATACATAGACATATTTCGGCATACACGTGTATCAAAGCACGCGCATATTCATATACATGTACCGACACGGCGTGCGAGATGTGCACGACTATTCAGATATTGTTGTTATTGTTGGAGGAACAATCGCCCGTCAATAGGGTGCCCCAGTACAATGTATCTATTCAGGTGCGGCCAGAGGTGCTCAATAAATCGAGAGCTAGGCAAGATTTAAAAAAATATTTCGCGTCATTGCACGTGAAACGAAACTAAATAAACCCGTATACGCGCATGCGTTTACATCTCCCTTCACGCTAATGCCATTAAACATCACTGAACATGACGTTATCTACCGTAACATTTAACTTATAATATACGTGAAAATTATCTTGTAAACAACAAGCTGGCAGGTATGCATTACTTGATGAGCGAAAATTACCGTAGCATATCAAAAACATATAAAATGCTCATATACTATGTTAGTGGCTTATCAGAAAACAAAAATGAAAGTGTTAGGTACTGAGTAGTTTAACTTGGATTAGAATCTATTTTGAGTACTTTTATATGTGTCATATAAAATTCATTGTATTCATTGTACGTTTATATAAAATTCAAATTGGTGCATATGTGCATTTATAGGGTTATAACCGGAAATAACGTATACTTTATGTTGAATCTGAAGAAATCGGCATACATTGATTTGGATGGGATTTAAAAATAGTAAGAAATAATAATAATATAGAAATTCTGAATTTAATATTGTTAGTAATATAATTTCAACAATATTTGCATTCCTATATTTGCGATCTAGAATTAGGAACGACATATCCCTTCAATTTTCGAAATCTACAAGCCCCAATATCATTTGAGAAACACTGACATGCCTGCAGTAGGACTCCCTGTCCATAGCGACGATTACGTATGCGGGAATCATTGTCGAGTAACGTGCGATGCACATGTAAAGGCCAAAAATCGTCGAAATCAGTCGAGTTCAACATCAGCATTGTACCTAGGCTTTGTCTCTGCCTCATTGTTGTCGGTACTTGGTGAACGACGCGCCACGCCGCGACATGCCACGTGCGCACGAATGAATGTGAGATTATCGCGGGCTCTTTTATGTCGCGATGAGATCGCGAAATGCACGTTGCGGCTTGATCCGTTTCTAATCCAATATTCACAATCGTTATACGCAAGTTGGCAATCTCCAGCTCGGAGTTATTCAGCATACATTGCTGCCTTCCTACGTAAACTTTTTGTTCTAAATATGGGCTTAACGTAGTTAATGCGTGTATCATTTATTTCGTTATATTTTTCGCAATCAATCAGTGATTTGACAAACCTCGTCTTTGTAGAAACATGTTGCAAGATAATCATGACAAAAAATGATATCAATGTAGAAACCATTGTTATTAAGGAAAAACTGCATTGCAAATAGAAAGGTACAGCGTCGAACGTAAAATACTGCAATGACCGATGGAGGCTAGAATGCACAAAAACAAAAAAAAATATCTGACGAAAACCATTGGACAGGGAGTGTGATGTAAAGAAAGGAAAGAGAATCGAGAAGGAGGAGGACAGAGAAAGAGGAAAGACGGTAAGGTGGCGGGAGAGGGCATAGAGCAGTTGAATAGGAAGCGACACAATGGACCTGGGTGGCTGTGGAGGCGTGTTATCAAATGGGTTCCTCATTCACATACTGCGGCCTGAGCTACCTGTGTCTGTCTGTACCGGTGTCTGTCTGTTATACTTATTCATACCACCCATTGTGTCTCCACTGTTGAGTCGAGTTCAGTTCAGTTGAGAACGCGATGGAACGTGCCACAATGCACGAATATGGGCTGAGCCTCTCCGCTTCCATCTCCGTGACATACACCGCGCGATTCTCCTCGCGACTCTATACTCTCTCTCTCTCCTTCCCACCCCCATTATCCTCTCACCCCTGCACCCTTCGCCATTTGCCACCCGCGACCATAGACTCATAGCCGAGGAGCTTCCAGGAGGGACTTGAAAGAAAATTGTGTCGGGAAATTGTATCCACGGGACTCGACCGATAAAACTGCTACCTTCACTAACGCGGAGTCGAAAGCATAATACAGAATCCAGGCATCAATCACTAAATTTAATTGAAAATTCTACAAAACTACTATGGAACCACAATGTGCTAATCACGAAATTGCCCAATTTGGACATCATATGAGATTATGTAAAGAAAAAAAGGGAACCAAGATATTCATTCTGATTGAGCATTGGCATTCTAATCTCATTTTGATGGGAATATTGAATTAAGAATTACCTACTAAAGATGAATACAATCACGTTGTAACATATTCAGGTTTTCTGAGCACAAGCCAGAACAATATCTGATGACGATGAGGTTTAAGTAGATATGAGTAGATTATGAAAGGTGGTATGGGTATTAATGTGCATTGTGGATGGATGGTGAAAGATATATACTCTTAAAAAAGTGTCATTATTGATATCTGTAGATCATACAGGAACAAATATTAGACCTTATTTGATATTGACAGTGCCTCCAACCTAATTGGATTTCAAATTCAACATATCAATTTAGATCAGTTGAGATCTGATATCAAATATCATCTTATCTTAATTGATTTTATTGCGATCTTATTTTTATTTATGTATACGAATAACAAATATGAAGATATCTATTTAGATGATATATCTTTCCAGTAAGTAGGTCGGTAAATACCTAAGAATCTGTGAGTACCAATACAGCACCTCCTACGAAAGGCGTCCTAAGGTGTTTCGCAGCACCTCCAACCGTCTGCTTTTATCGTCCTGATAACATCCTCAATAAGGCATTCTAATTCCCGAGGATGTCAGAAGGATATTAACTAAGCAATAACAGTGGGTATTTGGACTTTTTGAGGCGCTCCTGATATAAATCTCAATAAGATGTGTTGTACAACCAAAATTTGGTGTACTTGACATAAAACTTAGGTGTGGACATTATTTATTACAATAACTTCATTCGACTCCCTATACAACACATCTTATTGAGATTTATATCAGGAGCGCCTCAAAAAGTCCAATTGTCCACTGTTATTGCTTAATTAATATCCTTCTGACAACCTCGGGAATTAGGATGCCTTATTGAAAAGTTTCTATAATATAACTTCTCGATCCGACTGGACCTTTCACGCGTCTCTGACTACGGCACCGTCGAATTTGAGATACCGACCAGGCTACGATCAGAACCAAAACAGCTTACCTCATCATTCGTAATCGGAATAGTTCGGGCTCCGAAACTCGGCTGGATTCCGGACAAAACGCAGTTTCCATTCGGGCCAAATCTAGTTAATTCTTTAATCGGATTAATCAGTCTGATTCCCATGTGAGATCGTATTTGTATTTGGGTAAAGGGGGGCCAGTTTAACACAGGTTCTTTCGCATTTTCCGTGTTAGAAAGCTGATAATTAAATGATCTAATATTACCAGGACATGTTTTAGTAAGACTCATAAGATTTTAGTAGATCTAGACATACATCATGCAGCCATAAATTATAGTAACGTCACTCCATCGGCATCGTCCTCGTTGTTGTAATTAACATAACCATGAAAAACCAAATAACCCAACATATTATATTGACAAATATGAACGTTGTCTGCGTGGTCATTGAATCTATTTCTATTTTTGAAATTATTCATTTTGAACTTGTTCAATTTCTATATGAAATCTACCAAGGACTACTAGAGCTTTATCTCTGTACAGCGTATTTCTGATTTTCTGTGATTAACGCTTTCAATCGCGATGCTAATTAATGCCGCCTACATAATTATCGAGGGATTCACGACATTCGGATATCAGAGTTCGCTCTCGGAGTTGCCGCGGACACAACAAGAATCAACATCCTGGAGCGAGTTCGGGCAGGCGGGAACCGGGAAAAAATGAAGAAACTCTTGAAGTTGAATGATTGCGAATGGCGAACTGTACGCGCGGGGGATCAGCGGGGCAGCAGCAGGGCGAATAGGATGGATAAGCACGAGCTACATGCAGGCACGGCATACAAAACTCGCTCAATACGTCATTCAGCCAAAGAATACCGCTCGTTCTCGCCATTTTGCTCCCAGAATGAGAGTTTCAAAGGGAATTAAGGATTCAAAGGCATCTTTGCGTACCACGCGCACAAAACGGTTAGCACTGTCTCTCTTGCTCAGTCTCATATACACAACGTCAGGCGCTCTTTGTCTTTCTCTATCACCCTTTCGACGGTCATTTCTTTACTCTTTATATTGTTGTATTCTTTTTTGTTATTGATTCTATCTCATCCACCTCGCTTTCCCGCTTCCCGTACTCATCCTCTGTCATATTCGATACATTCGTCCTATTCAATGCATTTCTTAGGTGAATTTATTTTTCATCGAAAGTCCAAATGCACGTCAGTGTCGTGAGAGTATTTTAGAATTATTATTGAATATTACTAAAAAGTGTCCACGAAAGATGTTCAATTTTGCATTAAGTGATTAATTGTGATACAAAATCTTATGAGACATAATTTTTTCAGCGTCTTTCCTGAGTAAAGAATGTTAAGGGAAGTTACCGTCATACCCCACATTGAGTTAGAATCTTAACCTTTAGACTGCCGGCAATTTTCCCCACAAATTAACTTTTTTTATTGTGAAAATTACTCTTCCTACACAAAAAATTCGGAAAATGCGAAGGGCTGTTAATGGGGTGGCCACTATAGTGGCCATGGCACAACAAATGACATTTTGCAAAATTCATCCAAATCGCTTAAAACTCGTTACTTAGGGGGTTTTGTGGTCTCTGAAAACCAATATGAAATTCAAAATTCAAAATTCAAAATGGCGGATCCAATATGGCGGACGACATTTGGAAAAATCGATCCAAATCGTTTGAAACCTGTTACTCGGGGATTTTTGGGGTATCTAAATTCAAATATGGGGACAAAAAATCAAAATTTCGAATTCAATATGGCAGAATATTTTTTGAAGCGTTGATCTATTCATTTTGCAATTGCAAACAAAATATGTGCACTTTCCTTTTGCATTACCCAGGGCTAATGACGTGGACGTAGAAAGTTATGTAACCCCTTTTTTTTAATTTTTTTTTATTTTTTTTTTTTTTTATTTACATTTTTACCCTGAAACCCTCGAGTTACAAGTTTTGATTTCTTTTTAATTAGTTTTTAGTGGCCAGTATAGTGGCCACCTCGGCAGTCTAAAGGTTAATTCACTTTTTAGTATCTATTAAAATAATAATTGGTAGACCTTGGATGAGCAGCCCATTCGAAATCGAAAAATCGACAAGGTACATTTGATGTATTTTTTCCTCCTGAATAAGAATATGACAATAGAAATTGGCGCTGGGCCTTATCTTGGCCGATACCTTAAAAAAATAAGCAAAAAATTATTTTTTCTCAGTTTTTTACATTTATTTAGAAAAGCAAAAATCGGATGAAAAAATGTTTCAAACAAAAGTTGTAGATCGGAAAAGTCATTTTCTTCGTAATACGAAACGAAAGTCCGATAATCTCCTGAAAAATGTATGAAACGAAACACAGGTGTGGGCGATAATCGAACCTGCAATATGAATTAACGAAAGTTGGAGGTTAGGATAGTAGAAAATGCAAGCACCCCCTAGTTTCTCGCATTGTCATGAAAATGCACAATTTACTATGACCACCTCTTCACAATTTATTGCTATTTTTTTAAGGCAGCGTCCAAGATACGGCCGACTATCAAATCCCGGGAAAAAATGGATTATTAGATCCAATTATATATAATAATATATAATTATATATGTTTATATACGATTATATACAATTATATACAATTTTTGATACAATTAGATCCAATTATATATAATTATATATAATTATATGTGGATTTTGGCCGTATATAATTATATACAAAGCCGTCAATTATATACAATTATATATGCTAATATATAATTATATATGTTTATATACGATTATATATAATAATATATAATTGGATCTAATTGTATCAAAAATTGTATATAATTATATATAATCGTTTATAAACATATATAATTATATATTATTATATATAATTGCATCTCAATTTATATATAATTATATATAATCCATTTTTTCCTGGGATGTACCTTGTCGATTTTTCGATTTCGAATGGGCTGCTCATCCCAAGGTTTACCCACGCGGTAGACCTTAGGAGAAATTTGTTAAGGTCTTTCTCAGGTACATAACGCTTTGGTCAGGACCTGCCAGGGCCTTAATAAATATCTTCTCGGGGATGTATGCCGCCGATACCTTTTGGGAGAATTCGATTCTGGAAGTTTTATCATCAAGCATACTTTTTTACTCACCTATGAAGTTCGCATGAGAATAATCTGAAGAGATACACGAAAAATGCGGACTTATTTCGATACCTGCAACAAATACAACATAATACTTGAAATCAATTGTACATATAATGTGTGAATATTTATTCATCATCTTATCACATAATAATATTTTTTCGCATTTTAAATACTGTCAGAAATATGGTAGTGTGCTCCAGGAATTATATTAATAACACATAATTATTGTTAGGCATTAAATTAATAAATAATTACAATCTTTTAGTGGTTATTATTTTTATAGGAAGAATATAATTTGAGAAAATGCAGACTCAGATAAGATTACAACGTCTTTTAGTTGTTCTTTTTATGAAGCACATGGAAATTCCTGAATAACACCTTAATAAATGAGACTACAATTTATTGGATATTTTTCTCGTAATTTTGGGGATAACCGATTTCGTGAATGGCGGATACTCTGATTCTTGACATTTCCAATCCCGCAGAATAAACTACTAAGGGAACGGATGGACCGGGCATCAACGCGGCCTAGGAAAATCTTCGAGAAATGAGGGGCCTCGGGTCACTTAACCTCACTTTCCGCAGCGGTTTTCGATAGACCCCGGCACGTACTATTTCTTTCCGCGTTTGTATCCGCGCTCTGTCGTAAAGAGATCAGTGCATACGCTCGTGCACACGAACGCAGCTTTGGTACGGTCTTATCGGCAGTTATCGGGCCGTGATGTCACACAATAGGGCAGACAATGCGCGGGACAATACATCCCTGCTTCTAACCCTCTACCTCTACTCGTTCCATTTCAGCCCTCTTTCTCTTTTGCTCCCGGCATCTTCCTCTCTATCCATCGCTCTCTACCGCCAACTTAATAAACATAATAGCTGACTGCGCCGCCTCGTGGTCACAATGAGATCCGTAGCGAGAGATACCAAAGATATGACGATGGCCGCCATTGTGCGAGCCATCCAAGTTTTAGTTTCGACTCGATTATTCCTTCCCGTTTTCTCATTTATATCCTTACCACTCGTCCTTGATTCTTGATTCTTCATAACCCGGTATAACTGCCGATAGTTAAGCTTTATATTCTTCATGATTATTTTCGCAGTCTAGTTCTAATAAAGATGAACTTCGATTCACAAAGGGTGAAAGAAAATTCAACTACATTTGGATCTCAAGTCGCAGACAGATTTGTAAAAATGATATTTGTATAATCCGAGAAGTATGAAGTGAATAATGCAATGTTACAAAGAAAGTTGAATCTAAACTTTCTTCTTTGCATTAGTCACTGATTGGGGCCTAACTAGTGTAAAATATACTCGTATATAATAGAGTGTGAATCACGATTATAATATAAAGAATTTTTGCGTACACGGCGCCAGTTTCTGAACCACAAGCTTTAAACAATTTTAAATCCCGTTTGTTTTCTATAGAAGCTGAGAAAAGAAAAGATCGATAGAGGCAAAAAGGAGACATTCTATATTAAAAAATTTAACTGAACACATTATATGCATTCTGTAAAGTTGTAATTAAAATGTACAATTTCGTGTAATCAAAACTAACGACATCTAATTACATATATCAAATCCCTGGTAGAGATTTGGGTTGTTGAACTAGCCACTATCCTACTGTTCGGTAGAATCTCGGTAGAAATATACACGAATTCTAGACGAAAACCCGCTATAGAAGACTAACATATATTTAAAGTGACATAAAGTAATAATTACAATCTGAAAAGATCATATTAAATTTGTATAATAGGTAAGGATCAATCGATTCGACAAAATGAGCAGGTGTAAATGTAAACAATTTTTCTTTCGTAATGAAGCTTTGATCTTTACAACAGCTTTGTAAACAATCGCGGCAGCATGTGCAGGCGAATCAGCTGAAAGCAAGCCGCGAGAGGTATTCGAGATTCTCGAATCGAGCCGAGCTCGATAACTTGTAGAAGCTTGTCGCACTAATGTTCAACTATATTAACTGTCTCAATGTCTCGCTTCTCGGTAGATTTAGGCCAGAAAACATGTCATTATTAGTAGGATTACTACCCATATTATAGAGCTAGTTTCTATAGCCAGATCTTCAAAATCTAGGATAATTCTGGGCAGATTCTCGTGACCATCTCTACTAGGGATTATTGCATTGTATTATTAGCTGGTATATATGATCATGCGAATGGAATTATTGAATCTTATTCCCATTGGGTTCTTATACAATATGTAGGCTGTTGAACATATAAAATAGAACGTTTTTCTATTCCAAGCTCGCCCGTTTCATAAAATTCAATCGATCTTATTGGACTTACATGCATCAAAACCTATTGAAATATTCTAAAAACCAATTTTTCTCTCGAGAAATTACCTGCCACGGATGAGAAACGACCATTAAAGGATTTCCGAGCTGAACAAAAACCGCTTAATGAATGGCTAACGAATAAAAGTCAATCAACGAAAAGGGCGATATCTCGGGTATTGTACCGGAGCCTCGATGCGTACACCCCCTATTTTGGGGAATATAATGACCGCAGAAGAAGATGGCGCAATAGTCACTATACATGTATATACGCGTGTGAGCCGCGAATTTCGAGTCTCGCGCGAAAAGTTCAGTCCCTCCATCAGAGAGTTTGTTCCATGCCGCCGTTCAGCTCTTACTTCCTCGATCCCGAATTCATCACCACCACCACGACACCACGTTGCATCGCGGCATTCGATCGTTCACGGCGCCGACGTCGGTCAACCCCACTCAACCGAACAATATTCCGCCCCTGTGTGTAATCACCCTAAACCACGTGCCGCCGCATCTCGTGCACGAGTCGACACGAGCCGCAGAAAAACGCGGTCAGGCACCCATTATTTCGAGAACTTTTCACTTCGACTACACTCACTGACATACGCACACTGACGAGTATTGGTGTATGAAACCGTATAATAGCCATAATTTAAGTTAATGTGTAAATCACGGTTAAACCAATTGAAATCCTTCCGTATAATTGAAAATAGTTTCACTCTTTGTGATATAGTTGATGCATGTTTGGGACTAGTTCAAATTTTATTTTTTTTCTCCCAGACCGCAAATTGAAAGTTTATTTCCCTCGTCTAGAGACCGCAAATCGCTATGTGCACATATATCTCCATGGACACATATTTCACGAGAAAGCTGATGTTTTTAGCTTCAAAATGAAAAAAAAAATCATTTTTCGTCAGAAATTGCCGTAGATACGATTATTTCAATATGGCCATAAAACGCATAACGTTAAAATTTCAAATACCGATATTTCCGAAAAAAACAATTTTTGCTCGATTTCCCGATACACGTGTTCACTTATTTTGTATCTAGATCGCGTAAAAAATATTATGAAGCGATTTAAAAATTCGTCAGTAAGAAAGTGTCTGATTTGTAAAAGAATGTCTCATACACACTAGACGGTTTATATAGAATAAAAAATTAATTTTAGTCAAACATTAATTTTAATATTTTTTATGTAATGTTATAAAGTTTTCTGAATTATTTTCGGTTAATATACGTAGGTTTTATTTCTAACTAATTATTATATATATTATTATTTGTAGTAAATTTCAGTAAAGTCGTTGTTGTATAGAGATTAATCTTCAAAGTCGGAATGCATGAATCATAGCGAGATGGTTACGGAACATGCCGTTAGATGTAGTCATGGCTTTCGTCCCTCTTTTCTATATCCATTATAGAAGTGGGTTTCTGTTTAGTACATAAGGAGCTTGCGTGAAACTCTCCAACATTATTCCAATAATATAATTCGCACATTTAATTTTAGTTACATACAGAAGATGTATTTCTTGTTACGATTGCTATAACTTGATTTACGTTAAAAAGTTAACCATATTTCTTTTTGAGTGTTCAAATGATTGAAGCTGGGACGACTTTTGCGGTAGAAAACATATCTACCATTTATCGGTCCTACTCCTAACGCATAATAATATGGACAATACAAAATGATGTTCTCATTCTGAAAATAGAAAAAAAAGTATGCAGACCTTGTGGTAAAAAAATGTACTTTGCCTGATATAATCTGCTATCTCACTCTATATCATGCAAATAAAAAAATGTTCAAAAGACCTATTCAAGTCATGCCTCAGTAAAATAGTATTATTTTATCTAAAAATACTCGCACAACTGCTGACGCATGTAATTCTTATATATATTTTTATCACTGCAATTTTCAGTTTTATCCGTAGCAAAAATTATATTAATTTCCACTTTTATAAATTAAAAATTGAAAATCTCCCAAAAAAAAATACAAACATATTAAAAAAAAGGGACCAAATAGCTGCTACGTCCACGTCGCACAGTGATTCAGAACGTCCGAATTCCTGGTCGTAGGAATAGAAAATGAAGATCGTTATTTTTAACTTTAAGCATTGAAAGTATGTAATTAGATACCCGTAGTTTAATGTTTTAATGTTATATAAATAATAATTGAAGGAAATTATTGTTACAGACGGTTAACCATTTGAACACCTGTAAAATTTGGCGAAAATATGAATTACTTATCAACTGAATTTTTTAAATAATATTACATATAATGTTTTATAGACGTGTTTGTCACTATTCTTAAAGTTTACGCTTGAAATACAGGAACATTATTGAATGTGCTTTGTGCAGTACTTGTGTACTGCAAGCCCGCCTCGAACATCCGAAATATGTTTGCAATAAGGTTTACGATATCTCCTGCGTAATTCACAAACATTTATGCGTTAAAAATCCAAAGTTACAATGGGTGTGTTTTAAACTATCTTATTCATATTTTCATACTGACTTAGTGCCTTTCGAATGTTATCATCCACCATACTTGATCCACCAGTTGATTTCAAAATTTAATCATCAGATTTGCAATTTATGAAAAGTATTGCACACACACTTTCATACAAATTGACTAATTTTCAAATATTAACATCCGCTATTTTGAGTCCGCCATTTACAATTTTTACATTTGATCATCAGATTCGTGGTCAGCGACCCCGAAAACTATTAACTTCACACTTTTGTGCGAATTGGATGATTTTTCAACCTTTACCTCCGCCATTTTGAGTCCACCATTTTGAATTTTTAAATTTCAGCATATGATTCGCCATCTGACGACCAAAAACGCATACAGCGACGACAAAAACCTTTAAGTAAACATTCATAGGCATAAATATACATTATTTCTAAAATTTCTTTTCCGCCATTTTGAATTCGCCATCTTGGGTTCAGAAAAATTAATGACTGATTGTATATTCGTACTCAGCGACCTCAAAACCCCCCGAGTAAATATTTTCAGACCAAAATAGATTATTTTTTAATTGTTTGTTGCGCGATATTGAATCCGACATTTTTAATTTTAATACTTTGACCTCAGATTCGTGATCAGCGACTCCAAAAACCCTAGTCTACACTTCAATAGTTTATTCCATTTATGTTCAGGTTACTTAATTACCGGTACAACATCGACGTCCAGGAATTTGAGCATCCTGAATCACTGTGCGTCGCGTCGTTGGTCCTGGGTAACGCTAAAAGTGGTTCACATTCATAGAAACATATTAAAAAAAAAAGTGTTGACAAATTTATATGCCACTGCTTAAATTAACAAATAATTGTTGAGAAGAAATAAAACTCGCATTTAAACTACTGTTGAAATTATTGAATCTAATAATTTATATAGGAATCGCATTATGTATACACATATATTTCTACTCGGGTACCTGCTGCTTATTCTTTATCCTTAATGGCAATATCTCGGAAACATTTCGCACTAGATCGGATGACCTTCATTTTTACTTCACATGGATTTCATTCATATTATATTATTATTATATTTGCGCCAATATATATACATTTATTTTCCCATTTATATATATATTTACGCCAATGGTACTAAAAGTTATATATGACTACGCGACGTTTAAAAATGAGAGAATGGCGGTTTGCGCCGAGAATTCTGAACATTTCATATGCTGCATCGGTGTCACTAATGCTTTCTTGCTATGAGTATGACATGGAAATTAACCAAATCATCGAAATGCGTTTCTCAGAGTATACATACATATATGTATGCTCTGAGAAACGTATTTCGATGATTATATATATAATCCAGTCCAAAGTCCTTCCGCTCTTAGTCCTTAAACTCATTAATTCACTCACAAAATCCACTATCTTTGGAAGTTATGCTATGATTATTTTACAATTAATAAAAGTTAGAATGATAGAACATTAAGTAAGTTATACTAATACTATGATCTAATCGGCAAGTTTCAATATATGCAAGTACAATACCATTTGTATCGTTGGCTTGCTGTATTTCAGTTAAGCACCTGCACCTTGTTGTCAGATCACCTCAATCATTATTCTCCATGCTTTATTTGAATTTTCTAATAATAAACGAAATTATTGGAAGCGCTGATATTTGTGTTTGCGGAATATAATTAATATACATTGTATACGAAGACACCAACAATGATACAACCGTCCATCACTCGGAGAAAGTTTTAATTAGTCTTTTTTCTTATAAGATCGTTGCCTTGTGTAAAACTCGTCCTATCTCTGGGTGAATTAACAACTAATAGGCATAGACATTTCAACAAGTTAGTTTAATAATCGAATGTCAAGTGGAATAAATTGTCCAAACTGTCGATTGAATTTCTTAGTCAGAAGATCCTTAAATTCAATGGTGTACGTGGATATGGCGTTGCGCCACATATCAATAATACGATGAGGTATGCTATAGAATACTTTGAATAGATAACGAGAAGATCCACATACACTCGACAAAATGAACGAAAGAGCCCGCGAGCTACCAAGCACGTGCACATCCATTGTGAGTGCCCAGAGACTGGAGGATTTCGTATTGTCGTAGATGACTTATGAATCTCTTCACGTCCTTCGCTATTATATTTTACCCCTACATACAATGTGTTGTCTGGTAAGGTGCGAGGGGTATTGGCATGTACCGGATAGATTTAAACTGCCGTCCTCCTATTATGTCCGCATTCTAGAATTCGCAAAAAAGTAAGTACATTTGATCTATTGACCTTGCCCCTATCATTATTTTTATGTTATGTAAACAGGGAGTATTGTGCGCATTTTCAAACTGAATCCACATATACGCACACACAAGCACACACACACGCTCGCGCGCACACACATGTATACATATATGCACTAACATTTGCTGAAACAATGTGACTAGTTTATTATTTTTCTATTTTCGTGTTGCAAATGTTGTTCCATGCTAACATTTGGAGAACGGAATCGAATGTAATACCGTAGATGTATGAAAAAAACTTTATGCATGAAATCGGTGCATTGGTAACAGGATTACGTGCTCTCATTAAAAGCTAGCTCATTTGGTGTAATATTAAAATTGAGCCAAATAACTGTATAGTCAATTATTTAATATTTAAATATATTATTAAAATTAGTGTTGGCGTGGTTCCTCGCTCGCTTCGCTCGCTCAGAAACTTTGGCCCAGTGTAGAGTCGGCTATTCCTTAATACTCGTTCGTTTACTAACAGCTTTCAATTATATTATAAAATTATATCCATATTTGGGGGTCCAATCATATTTATGTCCAAGTGGCTTCGATAGATATGTTACAACAATATACATATGAAAATTGAAAATGATTTACAACTATGACCTATGGCCTGGGTCAAAGTATAAAATGAGCATTTTCAAAACTTCGACCCCGACGACAGGCCAGCCGAAGTATTAATAAATAAAAGGTGCAAAACACTTACTTCATGCACTTGTATTGTAATAGACTATTCGATGCATATTACATGTTTACTATGTTTTACTAATTACTGTCTGTATTATTATATATATATATATATAATAATACAGACAGTAATTAGTAAAACATAGTAATATAATGCCATAAAAACTGGGTTAAAATGCTTATGACTCTTGTCTGAAAAAGTATTGAATTTGGTCACCTCGGCAAAAAAATTACCCTATAGTTTTTCATCAAATTTCGACGTTTCGACCCCCTGCCCCCAGGGGTAGTCTTCGCCAGCTCCTCGGGCGCGGTGATCACCTACGGGCACATAAGTTCTTTTACGCCCTTGATACGAAAATAACTATTTCGTTATATCTAAAAGATGTCTTATAGATATCTAAAAGATATCCGTCAGAGATCTTTTCGACACTTTCAAGATATCTTTGACGAATTATATGTATATGTATATATAATATACGAATTTATATGTATATATAATAGACGAATAATATGTATATGTATATATATACAGGATCATCGAAAAGTATCGGACCCCCCTAATATCTTCAGTTAGAATGCACTTAGGAGAAAATGTCCAATAGCAAAGTTGTATGGTTTCAAGCGGGGAGTAAGATGATAACCTTGACTTTGACCTTGACCATGTCCTTCAAGGTCATTTCAAGGTCAATCTTATTTTTTTAAATAGAACCCCCTACATTTTATTGCATATTCTTATAGCTTATCTCGAGAGCTTTCCAAAACACTATAATAAAATATTTTTTTATTAAGTACTTTTTGAGCTATAAAGGTTTGAAGTTAACAATTTGTTAAGTGGTGTGCGAGTCCGACCAGTTAAGGCAAGAGTGGTGTGCGAGTCCGACCAGTTAAGGCAAGAGTGGTGTGCGAGTCCGACCAGTTAAGGCAAGAGTGGTGTGTGAGTCCGGCCAGTTAAGGCAAATTTAATTCCAATTGGTTAGCTTGGGCAAAATATTTCATTGTACCAAACAATTCACAACAAATGTTCAAATTTTTGCCCTTCAACAGCCTGGCAATGTGCCAATCTGTTATAAACAGCCGAAACCGCATTCCGGTACGTTTCTGGCGGTATTAGTTCTATCTCTCGAGTTATTCTCCCTCTTAAATCATCTAAATCTTGAGGCTTGGTGGCATAAACTTTACTTTTCAAGTAACCCCACAAAAAAAGTCAAGTGGGGTCAAGTCCGGAGACCGAGGTGGCCACTCAATATGACCCCTTCGCCCTATCCACCTGTCCTGAAAGACCTCATTCAAATATTGACGGACAATGACACCATAATGAGGTGGAGCTCCATCCTGTTGGAAATAAATTTCATCCATATTTCCACCAGCTATGTCTCGAATAGCTGGAACAATTTGTTCGCGAAGCATGACTAGGTATACTTGTGCTGTCAAATTGCCTTCAATGAAGAAAGGGCCAACTGGTCTACCATTAAGAATACCAGCCCATACGTTAACTTTTTGTGGATATTGAGTATGATTGTCTCTTTTCCAGTGAGGATTAACGTCACTCTAGTATCTACAATTGTGTCTATTTACATTTCCAGTCAGTTCAAATGTTGCCTCATCAGAGAAAACAATATTATCAAGTAATAGAGGATCGTCGACAATCATCTCCATCATAAGATCACAAAATTCGATGCGTCTATCAAAATCGTCTTCGGACAACTCTTGGACCAAATGGAGTTTGTATGGATGCCATTTATTCAATTTCAGAATTTTACTGACAGATGCATGACCGATTTCGTGTTCTTGTGCAACGCGATTGATGGAAATATGGGGATCTTCAACGAAAGACTGTAAAACATCTAATGCCTTATCATTATTTGTTGCTGTTTTAGGTCTACCAGATTTTGGGCGGCTTTTAACGCTACCAATGGCCTCGAAACGTTGAATAGTAGGTACGGATTACAGTACTTTTGGAGATCCTATTATTTTCATTCCGAAAATTTTCATTAAATAATCGCGTTACTGTTTTATACACTCTTTGTTGATCTCCCCATCCTCGCATCATTAACAGTGTTATTCGATCTCTTTCAGAAAGCTCCGCCATTCTTAATTAGAGCGAAGAAGAATTAATCAGGTAAGTGATAGTAAATTGATCTAGATAATTAAGTAGAGAAAAATACTAATTATTAAGTGTTGGTCCAACTATCGATTTGTTTATTTTAATCAGCACTAGCAAAAAGCTCGTTGAGCAACTGAAAATCTAATAGATCAATTAATAATATTTTCGAAAAATTTCTGGGCTATTGGAAACAAAATGAAGATGTTTGGGATAATCAATTGAAGCGCAATGGTTTCTTTTGTTACAGAAAACATTTTTGAGGCTGTTCGTTTTCGTCCACGAGGTGACTGCTGCTCGCTAAGAAGAAGACAGCACTGCGTCGAAGTTTCAAATCAGTGATCCGTATTGTTTGCTCAAGAGCTCGTACATTGGTGCCTGCGAGAGTGAGAGAATAAAGATTGGCCAACGCTTTCGGTCAGATTCCCGCTAACGCCTTCGGAAATCACGCATTCGAGCAGCTTCTCGCGATTACGTTCGGGCAGTTTTTCGCCAGAGCCTATTAGCATAATTGCTTGAAGCCGTACAATACTTTGCTATTGGACATTTTTCCAAAATGCATTCTTACTGAAAATATTAGGGGGATCCGATTAATGTATTTTCTTTAAACCAATTAATTGGTCTCATTATTCCGCGCACAAAAGTATTAAGGTTGTGATTACTGAAAACTAAATAATATTTTACAAGATATTCTACATTTTGTGTCCAAAAATTGTTAACTTCAAACCTTTATAACTCAAAAAGTACTTAATAAAAAAATATTTTATTATAGTGTTTTGGAAAGCTATGAATATGCAATAAAATGTAGGTGGTTCTATTTAAAAAAATAAGATTGACCTTGAAATGACCTTGAAGGACATGGTCAAGGTCAAAGTCAAGGTCATCATCTTACTCCCCGCTTGAAACCATACAACTTTGCTATTGGACATTTTCTCCTAAGTGCATTCTAACTGAAGATATTAGGGGGGTCCGATACTTTTCGATGACCCTGTATAATATATATATATATATATATATATATATATATATATATATATATATATATATATATATATATATATATATATATATATATATATATATATATATAATATATACATATACATATACATATAATTCGTCAAAGATATCTTGAAAGTGTCGAAAAGATCTCTGACGGATAGCTTTTAGATATCTATAAGACATCTTTTAGATATATCGAAATAGTTATTTTCGTATCAAGGGCGTAAAAGAACTTATGTGCCCGTAGGTGATCACCGCGCCCGAGGAGCTGGCGAAGACTACCCCTGGGGGCAGGGGGTCGAAACGTCGAAATTTGATGAAAAACTATAGGGCAATTTTTTTGCCGAGGTGACCAAATTCAATAGTTTTTCAGACAATAGTCATAAGCATTTTAACCCAGTTTTTATGGCATTATCGTTGACTTTAGGAAGAAAATGCATACAACCTTTTCTGTAGCGAATTTCATGCTCTATCTTTTTTGTTTGCGCCAAAATATAATCAGATTTAAGTTATGCCAAGACACGTATTTAAAAAAAAATTATGTCATTACGCTTATCCGTACGCGAGTTATCGCGAGACAAAAAAACGGGACGTACGGACATACGTACAAGATCACGGACACAAATTTTTGTATTGTTGAATTTGGGTCCTTAGGGTCTGAAACGTCGACATTTGATGAAAAAATACAGGGTAATTTTTATGCCCGAAGTGACCAAATTCAATACTTCGTCCAGACCTAAGGTCTGGGTCGAAGTAACATACTACCAAACTACGATCGCCTCGTTGTAATTTTTTTTGTTTGCTACTTACGTACATTTTATTTATATATTTATTTATTATGATCATGAAACGATCATTTTTAACATATTCTCAAAAAAAAATTTCATGAAACAATAAGAAAATGTATAAGAAAATCAAATAATTTTAGTTGCATGCCATCAGGTACTCAGAATTGTTTACAGAAGAATTAATTTTGCCACTAAAAAGATTTTTTTCCCACGTAAATAGCAAGAAATTGTTTCAATTTCGATATTATCAGTATGCCGGATAGGTATATGAGTTTGAGTTTTATAATGTACGCCTTTCATTTGTCTGGTCTATCTGATATTAATTTACAGAAAACAGTTCGATAGAAATTTCAATAAATTTCGTAACAGGACATTTCGACGATATTTTATCAATGTTGTCTTGTATTTTTTTAATGTTTCAAATTTACTTTGGCTTGTAACAATTACCTAGAGACTTGCATTTATGTTTCTCTCTTTCGAACCGAGTACGCCTACAAATTAGACAAAAGTGTCTAAATATGGATCTGGTCTGATAATTCGCTTAGATTATTATCGCGAAGACTTCGACTTGTCATGTGCAGTGCGTAAAATTCAATTTTTCTCATTTCTCGGAGTGCATAAAGCGAGATTTTTTTTGCGTGAAATTGTCACTAGTGTATAAAATATATACTAGTACATTGGCACATGTTCAGACGACAGACAAAAATACCATTTAAGAAGTAGTTTATTTACGCTCTATTTGCGAATTATACTCTTTTTCTCGGTACACCGATATATAATAGGCCTCTAAATGCAATGTTTGATATAATTGAATGGCAGCTTTTATTATTATTTCGAATATTATTTTATATACAACATTACATATTTTTATTTACAGAATTATTGAACATACCGTTCATGTTGTTACTGCATTCTTGATAATCTTAATACGAACATAGGGCTCATATCTGAAATATCTAAGAAATGTTCTTAAGATTTCAGGCTTCACGAAAATACATATACATCGTGCGTTGTCCCTTTATATTTATATAATTATCGCATACATCGGCACATTTATAACAACTTTCTAATATGCAAATAAAATATAGTTACATAATATGCAGTAATAATAATAACGATAACAAAGACGAAAAAAAAACAAACGGTCTTACTCAAATATTACCTTCGGGAATAAAAAAAATGATAATGCAATACCTATCTTCCGACTTCACTTCCCGCCATAGTGGAGTGACTGACAACTGTGTTACCCACATGGTTACCCCGGATTGTGAAATTGAAAGGGTGGAACCAAGCTGTGACCAGTATTATACGGTCATCGTTGAGATTTCATCCAGGAGGGTTGTTGTGCCTAGCATTACAAGCTGTAACAGCAGTGATTTATTACCGACTAGATAAACCGTTAAGATAAAGCATTTGACGCGTTTCATTTGCAATTTAGCCATGCTTCGCAACATACGAATGCTTCATTAAAATCGGTAACTTTGCATTTTTCTGTGGGCGTTCGATTAAAGGCATATACGTAGGGGAATAATGCTTTTTACTAAATTAAGTGTTAATGTCGTGAAAGATAAATATTGATTACTGTTCTATATTACATAAAAAATATACTGTTAAAAGTAAAAATGTATACAAAGTAACATGAACCATGTATTACCCTACTGAAAAAATCCAGGTGGGTTTTTCTACGTGGTATAACCACCTGATCTCGACCAGGTAGTTTTGGCTCATTTGACCTGGTCGAGACCATGTGGGATTCTCGCGTTTCTATCCTAGTGAAATATTTTTGTTGATACACGTGTCCGTAAAGTAGACACTTTACAGACTCCTTTTAGTCCGTAAAGTGTGATTGTACGGACTGATCTCTGCACTTTAAGGACTAAAAA
Organism: Trichopria drosophilae; assembly: GCA_030407085.1. Lineage (NCBI taxonomy): Eukaryota > Metazoa > Arthropoda > Insecta > Hymenoptera > Diapriidae > Trichopria > Trichopria drosophilae. Next base: position 61,859,276 of record CM059586.1, on the reverse strand, counting down.
CACTCGGTAAAGTGCCTACTTTTTCGAACAGTGTATCAAAAAATAGTGTTCGCTCCTCGGCCGTAAAATTTTACGACCTCGGTTTGGAGATTGTGCGTCCGAGGACTGGCGAAGCCGGTCCACTCGGCTCCACTCGGTCCGTAAAATTGAACTTTACGGCCTAGGACCGGAAAGTACTATTCCGACAAAAATAACTGCATAAAATGTTTGCGTTTACTATTTTGTTAGTAATTATTAACGTCTTCGTAGAATTGCTTAAGTATTTGTTTGAACTAACCCCGCATTTATCAATATGTCTTCTGCATTTGTGTATAAGTTACTCTTGTTAACGTACATATGCGAGCGTAGCGTAGTGGTTAAGGCGTCAGCGTAGTAAACGGAAGACCCGGGTTCGATCCTCGGTCGAGGAAAATTATTTTCAAGTTAAATCTACAGATTTATTTGCGAGAGAAATTGTAAAACTATATTCCGTAATAACATAAACATTTACATAAATATTAATCAGAAGCAAAGTAAATATATGTATATAAATAATAATTCGTCTTGTTATTTTAGTTTTTTGTTGCTGTTTACATTTATCACATTATGTACCATGATATGCAGTGTATGTAATGGATTGAGGTGCGTAGGTGGAGCGCCGCGTAGATTTTGGAAAGCACAATGATGTATCTTGCGGTCATCGTGTGGAAATTGCTGTAGGAAAGGAAAGACTTGTCTCCTTGGGTAGAAGGATATAAAAGGGCGATTACGCCCAGAGACCTCAGTTGCATGCCCACAAGAAGGTTCGGCATGTGCAAGGACGAATAACCGCCGTTGACTTAAGGTAAGTCTTCAGGGGTCAACACCATCAAGGAAAAGTGAGGAAAATTATAGAAGCAAAATTACAAAATCTGTGTTCAGGTCAAGGTGGCAGTTGGCGTTTTCCTCTGCATTTTTGCGTCCAAGTGGCAGATTTGCAATATTTCCAGTTGTCTTCAGTATTTAGAATTTCCGCAGTATTTTCCGTCGCCTTCAGCATGGTCCAGTTTCTCCACAGTTCGTCTTGGTTTTGCAGTTTTCCCAGGTGTCCAAATTCTGCATAATTCGACACAACTCTGCATAATGGTGCATCTTCCATGAGCAACGCCATATCTCAAGTAAAGACCGTTCATGAGGTGGAATTTTTGAAGAGTTAGTTCAAAGAAACCTGATAACATTTTCATCATTGGAATATTCGAATGGACCAGGCTTAACCTCATTGTGTTCAACGTCCACGTCAGTACAAACTTAAAATCAAATATTTTGGCAAGCGATGAGTCCAAATGCATCTGTGCAAGTTGTAAAATATGAGGTAATTAGTTTGAGGTTTTTTTACTCAAAAAATAGTGATGAAAATGTGAATTTCATATGGAAGAGCAAAAATAATTTATGTTAATATTGCGCACAGCTGTTATCTCTTCCTCACCGCCTAATTTCGTGTGCAGCATGAAAAATATTTTGTCGAAATGTAAAACTATAAAATGAATGCATAAGTATGATTTTTTAATGAATATTTTTAAGAACGATCATTTATTTTGTGTAATCTCCTTCCAATTCTATAAAAGTCTGTCTGAGAAAGAATATGACGAAAATGTGAATTTCATATGGAAGAGCAAAAATAGTGGAAAATGTGGAAAGTTTTGGAATCAAAATATTTCGTGTCTCGTTGAATAATCATCATAACGAGTTTCATGATGTTGCAGTGCAATTTTCATGTTCATAATCGCAATAAATAAAAAAGAAAAAGTCAAAATATAAATGGATGTTATAAATTGGATAGTTAAGTGGAGAGCAAATTTTCGTATACAGTATATACAAAATCGAAATTTGTTATAACAATTCGACGTGAAAGTTACAAGATATATTTTTTAATATTAACCCTTTGTAACGAGCCGTTGATCTCGACCGCGCGGAAGAGAAAGAGCGACGGAGAGAAAGAGGGCTAGTACAATATTTATCGACATGTGAAATAACGAAGTGGATACCAAGGACGAGATGCGCGCTTTTTCCGGCCGGTCGGCCATTTTGGATCCCAAGCCCACGTGGGATCCGAGCGCGCATCAATGGACAGGCGCGCGCAATGGCATGGCGCTGGCGCTGGTGCGCCTCTACCTGCGCAGAAGAGGTGCAACGGCGCCCTGGTCGCGCAACCTGAAAAGTGGGCAACAACGGGCCGAGTTCCGAGCTCGGAGCGCATGTGTCGCCGCAATGGGGCGCATGCGCTCCAAATTCAAATGAGGGGCGGGCTGTCAAACTCAAATTAAGCAAATTAGATTTAAATGTTTGACAGTTCCCGTCCCGGTTCTTAGTAAAAAAGGAACTCGGCGACTTGACTGGACATAGGGATACTTACCGAGGTATTATAAGACCTGGTAAGTATCCCTCAAACCCTCTTACATTTGGACTCTACCAGGAACTTCTTCTTGACTCCTGGTGACGACTCGCTACCTCAACATCCGGAGAACCTGGCTGCTCCGGAACAGAAAGTGGGCCCACACAACTTCAACAGTCAGCATCAAAATTCAATTACAATGGAGGCGGCGAGGAGAGCAAATTAAAAGGACACCCAGAATTGACGACGGTGCTCCGTTCGTCCGGGTACCAGAAAGAGGCTGCTGGTCCTCTCCCTCGTGGTCGCGAGGGAGTGTGACACCTAAACAGGTTCAGAAGGTGACAGCAGCCTCATTCATCATCACCGACGGATGGAGGACCGAACCCAAGAAGAGGAATGACGCTCAAGAAAGAAGACAATGTAAGCCTCTTTCTCTTCCGTCAGTTAACGAATAAATATTAATATGTGCGTTGTAATGTATTATGCCGTATAACAAAGTGTCTATATATATGTATATGTTAATTTATTTATGCGTATGTATGTGAGAGTGTGTAATTTGAATGTGTGTACGTGTCATTAATTTATTTCATCGCGTAACTTATTCCGTCGTTGACGACATTAGGAAATATTTTATATATATTGACTCACACGACGTACCGACGACTCGACAACTAGTTTTTAATCTTGACTCTTATTTTTTATGTGCAATGACGACCTCGAGTGTGTTGGTATGAAGGTGTGGTAATTGTATTGAAATGACGAGTTCAATTATTTATAAAATTCAAAGGATCAAATATATTTTAATTGAATGACAAAATAATAATTACGCCTTTTATTTCAGCACCAGCGATTCCAATCTACGATTTTAATTCATTTATTATGCTATTGACTAATAATTTGACATGTATGTATTTTTATGTTTGGACGAGTCGGAGAGATTTTATCTAAATGACTCTGAATCGTTTTACTTTATTCTGCCTATATTTTCAAGTTAAGTCATGTACTTTTTCCTATCAGTTTTCCAACTCTGATATTGCTTTTCATGTTACTGATCATCTATATATTTCGTTCACAATTGTAAATCGCAGTTATTATTATTAACTTAAATATCTATTAAAAAGTAATAATTACAAAGAAATCTTATAGGCTACTGTATTTATTTGTTCATTCTAACAATAGATTTTAGTGAATGTTACAAAATATTTATTTAAAAATAATTAGTTAAAGTGTATTTTATACGAACTAAATAAAATTTTAATTAAATACGTATTCATCGTATTTACTTAAATAGTAAATCGCACATAAATTTGGTGAAAAAATACGTTTTTAAAACAGAATTATAAGTGACATTTTTATTTTATACTAGTGCGAAAGCGATTCAGTGCGTTGCATTAAGTAAAGTTATCGCGAACTCAATTGTAGGGAAGTAAGGCTACGATGATACGATAAACAGTTCTTATGTAGACATTGTATACGCGCTGAAAACGGTAACGACTGTGACAGCGTTAATATAGCTTGCATCTGTGACACGGACTGAGATATCAGGCAAGCACGCGCGATGATTGTAAATCACCTACTCGAGGTGAACCCAGGGGAGTGCTTATGCATGAGTTACTTTATACACTTTAATCTAACGCATTATACAATATTAACATAAAATATTAAAATAAATGTCAAGTTCACTTTTGATAATGATTGTATAGCATTTTCATTGCAGAATATAAATAAATAAGCACAATATGTAGTACTCTCAAAACTATTGTCAATATTCTGTCGCAGAAATATTGCCAGAAAGAGGTCTTGCAAATAATGAAAAACCTTTCCTGCTTCCCTAACTGTTAAAATACACAGAACAAGATAATCCAATAGATGTTTCCGGAAGCGACATCAGGAATCGTTTCAATAGAAACATTACAGAACGTTTTTTAACCAGTTTAAAATTCTTTGGTCTTTTATTACATTTCATTAAAGTATGAAAAATTCCGACGCTGGTGGAGAGATCGAGACAACTTCGTTCGCTAGATGTCCGCGCATTAAGCATGTTGGGCCACTATTGCGTTACTTTGTAAACAGCGATAAATAAGTTTTTGTCACGCTAGCACGAAATATCCATCTTTTCGCCCGGAAAAGATTGGAAAAAATTTTGCTGCCCGGTGACGTCATTCAGCGCATTTCCTCTCGCTTACAATCTGCTGACAGTCTTTCATCGAAAAACAATCTTTCAGCGACCGACAACAAATCCAGGAACAGATCTGTATATGCTACAAGTAATAACTGACAAATATGAGTTTTCGATCGATAAGTAATGTATTTTTATGGAACGACTTATCATTAATTAATAAGCATCCATATCGAATACACTTATTGATCTTTTGGAAGTTTCATCTGCTTAATTTTAATAATCCAGACAAACTTAAAAAGAATGATGCATTTATTTATCAGATTCCATGTGCTTTTTGTGACGCTATGTATATCGGAGAAATCAGCAGATTACTTAAAACTAGAATCACAAAACAAAAAAATAATATTAATGGCAGAAAAATTAATTATGCAGCACTAACGAAACATAGACTCGAAATAGGACATAATTTTAATTATTCTGCAGTTAAGATTTTAGCAACAGAAACTAATAAACACAGAAGAAAATATATCGAAAATTATTACATTAAAAAATGTAATAACTCAGTTAATGAGCGTTTTGTAAGATCGTTATTTCCAGAAGTGTAAAATGTATTACACTAATAATATCGATATAATATAACATATAAAGAGGTGTCTTAATACAATCGTAATGTTTTCGAAAGTAAATATTTCGTTCAATTTCGTTTGGTATAATAGATGTGAATACTAAGGATGTATGTGTGCGGGGTACTAACTATACAACAATGCATTTAAATGCCCAACGTTACATTTTCTTAATCAGTCATGACTTTTTGCTAACCGGAAAAAAATGTAAAATCATTGGGAGTGAGTGATACAAATCTAAAGTTCTCTTTTGCATCAAAATGACACTTTTCAAAACATAGATCCTAACATCCATGGTTCTTCCGTAAGGTTTTTCTGCTAAAGTATCAGCATACTTTTTTTCATTTAAATAAAGTCATCATAATTACTTTCAACAGGAACTTTCAACATTTCACCTCACACTCACAGTTATTTTTTAAACGGAATGTCTTTCGTTTCGGAACGCAAACTTTTAACTCATTCATAAATTGCAACTTTTAATTTAATTTTATTATCAAAATGTCATTTTGCTAACGTGTTTATTTAAATTATACTATGTAAACTTTTAGAACTAGAATAAACTGAAGAAGGCACACATGTGTAGCCTACACGTATTTAACTTAAATACTTTGTTTTCATTATTTTATGGACCGTCACACCGAGATTTTCCTAACTTCTTCTTCAAGAATTTATATTTTACACTTATTGATCATTATATTACCAAAGGAACACAAAAATTCAATAAGCCGGTCAAGTACATTATGTGATCACACAAATTTAAATGAACGCGTTTCATTTAAATGCAATTTTATTTAGTTCGCTTCGAATAATAGATGTATAGTTTTTAAGTCTAAGACAGAATGAAAATATCCGGGTGCACCTCAAAAACCCGACAAATCACAAAACAGACACTTAAAAAACCCGACATTTAAAAATCAGACATTTCGAAATACCAACAGTCAAAAACCAAACATTTGAACAAACAGACATTTAAAACACAAAGTTTAAAAAAACAGACATTCAAAAACCGGACATTTCAAAATACTGACAACTCCGATTTGTGCGTTTACTACATAGAAGAAATGATCTCGGGTCGCCATTCTTGTGGTCGCACAGGTAGGTCATTTCAAGGTCAAAAAATGCTTGACGAAGGGATTAATTTTGTAGGTACTTGAAGGTCAAATTAGTTTGACCTCCAGATTAATTATTAAGCACATAGAATTCAATCCTTAATTGCATTTACAGAATATGTACATTTTAAAAGATCTGGTTTTTGAATCTCTATTTTTTTTAACGTTTGGTTTTTTAATGTCGGGTTTTTTAAGAACACCCAAATATCCTAATCCATTGACGGCAGACGGTTCGAGGATCTGAATTCGGCAGGCACGTAAAAGCCATCAGAGATTCAGAATTGAATCTTTGACCGCTGAAAAAAGATATGTCAAAAGGATTTACTTCATACAGTTTGGCATCGGATGCGGGCGGTCGACAGATCTCCGAAGCGACATCGCATCGGCGGGCGACGTTCGGCCACCCCCAACACCCCTGCTCTCGCCCGCTTCGCCAGTATCAGATCAAGTCCCTCTATTTCGCATCCTCTATTATTTCTTTTATCAATCTGCGCGCTTTCAGAGCGCTTTGAGCTCTGAGCTGAAAGCTGCGTGATAAATCATGAAATGTAAGAAGCTATATATATATAAACATACACACGTATATATATATATATATATATATATATATATATATATATATATATATATATATATATATATATATATATACATATATATACACAACTGGTACCCGCCTGGTTCAATAGACGGCATTGCCGGGACGAACGCCATCCATACAGCCGCCAGATGAGGTCTTCTAGCTTCCGTCGAGTCCGCGTGAAAGGATGCCCCAATAATATTCCATTCACCAAACCGCCCCCGTCTCGTAGCGTCTCGTCAGTCGCGCGCCGCCACCCCAGCACGCCGCGCCTCCTCCCCCACCCCGCGTCTTCCTCCACTGTGCGGCTCGCGCCGGCCGTCGTCGTGCCGTTGCCGTTCGTTCGTCCGATCAGGACCACCGGATCTGCTCCGCGGAATCTACCATTGATTTTTCATTCGTCCGTTTTCCAATAGTTTGTTATGAGATTTCCTTCGACGACACTTCAACTCGCGATCGTTCTTCCCTGCCCCCCCCCCCCCCGCCCTCTCCCACGCATCGTTGTTATTAAAGTTTTACTAGCGTTTAGAATCGATACCTCCTAGCTTTATATATGTCAAATATAATTGTACTTGAGAAGTGGTAGGGATGGTGGATCAGCTGTTCTTGTATTTGATAAAACCAATAATTGAAATGAATATGATAATTTCTTAAAGGCGTGAGGTAACCGTAAGTTTAGGATTAAATTTGAAAACTCAGTTTGTATGATGAAAATTTAAAAAAATCTTTAGATCTAATACATAATAGTACTTTTCGGTTGTACAGTTCAATTTTACGGACCGAGTGGAGATTGTGCGTCCGAGGATCGCACAATTTCCAAACGAGGTCGTAAAGTTTTACGGCCGAGGAGCGAACACTATTTTTTGATGCACTGTTCGCGAAGCAGGCACTTTACCGACTGTCTTTAGTCCGTAAAGTGCGGAGATCAGTCCGTAAAATCACACTTTACGGGTTAAAAGGAGTCCAAAAATATTATGATTATCGATGTCTGTCAGACATTGTCTTCGATATATTATAATCCATCTCCCCCAGAAATCATAATACACTATATTTCTCTTCGCCTTTTTCTTTTTATAATTATCATGTTTCTTCTGTACTATACATATATGTATATAAATAAGTTGGTAAAAAAGGAATCAATCCTGAATATTGGTCACAAGTGGCCTAAATATAGAGAATAACATATATATTCAACCATTTTTTAATACTAGTTCTAAAAACTCTGCCCAACAACGCCAACGCCAACATTAATGTTAGCTACTTTGTTAGTACACTTACAAAATCTAAATTTTCATCTCATAGCGACAGATTGCAATCTACTCTATCCGAATTAGTATATTTCGTAACAAGTGCGGAAAATGCGATTTTTGTGTGAATCATACGAGTGGGGGAAACGTTCGCACGTGTAACGAACGATTTTTTTTTGTAATAAGTGTGCGGAAAATGTGGCCACTACACGTAACATTTAAAATTTGTTATAGCATGCGGAAAGTACGTTCTTATGAATGATGGGGAGATAAGGGGGGGGGGGGGTGGAGCCCCTCCGATATAAACATATTTATGATTTTACAGACACAAAAACTTTCTTATAGTTTTTATAATATCATATCGTTTTCCTATATCAGTGTACAGTGTGATTTCCCAAACCGGGATGTGGAAAATATAAAAATTAAATTTGCCACATCCCGGTTTGGGAAATCGCATTTTCCACACTAAAATCTGTTCGGAAAACACACATTTTCCGAACCCGTATTCCAAAAAATATATTACGATGCAAGTGCGAGAAGTAGGTGATATGCGTACGAGTGTAACGAGCGTGAAAGTCACCTACGGCACACGTGTATCGTATTCTATTTTTTTTCTGACTCCGTGAGAGAAATTTTTGGCGCACTGAAATGAGTGCGCGAAGTACAGTGCGCAAATAGGTTACCTCGCGCACTAAAAATAGTGCGCGAAATTCAATTTCGCGCATGGAGTTAAAAAAAAATATTTTTTGACCCTCCGTTCGTAAAACTCGATTTTTCGACCTAGGGCGAATCCTTCGACCGCGAATTATCGAGATCTACGACAATCGGATCAAAAAATACATTATTGGTCACGAGCGAAATATCGTTCTCCGACGAGTGTGATTGTTACCCTCACTTCGCTCGAGCGACAAACTTCACACTACTCCAATAGGGTTTATATGTATAAAGTAATGAGAAGTCAAAGAAACGAAAAACGAACCTTTCTCATTTTAACCCATAATCCCGACGCATGGGTCGTTTTCGACCCAGAGAAAATTCAAATTGTACTTAATAAATTGCACAACTGTAAGCATTTTCAAACGACAGGACATACTTAACCCAGGTAGTGGGAGGAAAAGACCTTAATATAGCCGTCGGAACTAATGGTTCAGGATTAGAAAAACAAGGAAATAGCTGATATACATATTACACTTTCGCGACCTAAAATTGCGTAGTAGTAGAAGTGCGTAGTAAAGGGAAATAAAACCTGTTTATCACACAATGCGATGCGTTTACACTAATTGTTCCTTATTGCACTTCACATAGAAGTGATGACATTTAGAAGGGAAAGCAGGAAGGGAGTTGGTGTTCTCCATATTACACAAAAAATACTATTAGTTGGAGCTGACTAACTATTAGGACTGAACTAGCTTCTGTGAGGGATCTAATAAATAAATATGTGTAAGATGCTGGAACTTTATTTGGTTGTCGTTACAGTTAATAGACCTAAGTTCCGTCATAAACTGAACTTTCAATCGGAAATCGTTTCCTCGTAGGTAGCAACAGCGCTACTGGTGTTCGCGAAAATATAACGCCGTTTTTTTCTTTCAAATTCGAAACACATTTTACCCTTACGACAATACGCTCATTCTAATATCGAAGTATTCCTTCAGCAGAGAAACAAGAATTGTCCAAAAATCAGTAGCACCTTTCCAAAAAAAGAACATAACTAAAATTTAGAAAGGCTATTGTATGGTCGAGACATCGTTGATTAAATAGGTTGATTTAATAATAAAACCTTCGACTCTTAATTGCTTTGAATTTCATAATCGTTACCACTAATCTATATAATATTATATTAGTTATCCGCGATTTACCGCACTCGTATCATAATGAACTACTACAACCTTCAGGTATTTCAGCAAGCAAGTCTCATAAACATATACCATTCTTTCATATTAAGATGTATCAAAATTGAAGTATTTTATCACAGAATAAAAATACTTCGTAGTAATAATGTGGACTGTTGTTTCCTACGAGCTTACTACGAAATAGCGAACGTAACAGATTTTAAATTCGTGTTATTAAGATGTTCACGATTTAAGTTAAATAAGTAAAAATCACATATAATGGACCTATGCCTTTTTTCCATATCAGCATAGATATATGTATATAAACATAGGATAATAGGTTTAGGAATACAGATGACGCGGTTTTCCAAAAAGCTCCTCATCATGCAATTGCCACCATCCTATTGTTTGGTCACCGCGGAAATTCGAAAAATCGTTCCCCACGACTGTGTGCATGGAAATAGAGCGAAAGTAACCTATAACTTTAATCAGGGATGAACAAAGGGAACCCTTTTCGGAGCGGCGTGCTGCGTCAACGCGAAGAATGGAGATGAGGATGTAGCCGAGTATCGGCATTGTTTTCAAACAAAGCACGACTTTCATGCCCCTATATACACTATCCTAGAACGCCCTAGCCCCTCCGCGCCTGTTCTCGGGATCTACCATTTCGCTCCGCCACTACCTTGGCTTTTCAGTCATTTGACACGCAAAGAAGTCAGGCAAGAGGGCGGACATTACTGGTACCAACCATCGCTACCTCAAAACCATTGTTGGTGAGCCAATATTTCCCCAAATCTACCAACTCCTTCTATCGTCCAACCATCTGACTTTTTCACTTCCACCGCCACCATTGATCCTCAAACTTTGCCCCGAGCATCCTTCTTGACTTACGAGTCAATTTCCTCTCGTAGTTACATTTAACTGCGCCGAAATTTCCAAGACGTTTTCCCTGTTTCTCCGCATTGTCAAAAGGCAACGATTTCTCGTTCTTAAAGACATGATCTTATATTAAGTATTTTAGTGCTAGACAATTATATTTTTCAAATTATATAGTATATTTTCCATCGCATTATTTCAGTCATCTGACCTCCTGCGATTATATAACTAAACATTGAAGACCTACAAATATTCTGCTACACAATAATCTGGTAGAAAATAGTGTTCATGGATGTTGCATTGAAAATATATATGGGTCATATAAAAATCGTCACGTTTGCCATTTCCGATGGCAATCTTAACAATTTGATTTCACGCTATTAAATAAACCCTTAACCCCGACGCCAATGTCGTTTTCGACCCAGAGAAAATTTAAATTGTACTTTATAAATTGCACAACAGTAAGCACTTTCAAATTGCGTAAATCGAACTTTCGTTCAGTTAAGAAAGTGACATGCAGCTATAATAATGACTAAATGTTCTGTTTCCTCCGGATAATTATTGATTTATTTAAATGTATTAAATATCTCTATTAGTGCGCAGTTAGAAGAGTGCATTGACATATCGTTTGAAGCTGTCGTGTTTGATTATTCGGTGTTTTCTCGATTATACGCGATATTAAGGTAGGAGAGCTTGCGCTACTGGCGCCCATCATGTGGGCCCCTGCCGCTTATTATCGTACAGGTACCTCGGCACTGTGACTCCTTTATTGTCCTCCCGCGGAACGAGCATACCACGTGTACGACGTCATTGTATTCGTTCTCGTTTGTCTACGCGGCATTGTAAGCTTGCTTCGCACACTCGTTGGCCGGCACCTGCGCGCATGTACCATTGCGTCTGAAAGCGGCTCATTCTTCCCGCTATGACCGCTGGTACATTAATTATTATATATTATTTAATCAAGTTATCGATGAAATTATGAATGATGTAATATCCATAGACAGAAATGTTAGAATTGTATTTAATTAATCCATGTAAATATATGTCTTGTAATGTACAAGTATGGAATAAGGATCAGCAGTGACCTATTATCAATTGGAATAGTAACTCGATTGATTTTCCTAAGGTATTTTTCAATTTGTACGGGATAAACGAAATGTTACTTTATGTTAAAATATCTAATATATCTATTATAATTTTCTAAAAATGTATGTAGACGTTTTATATTAACGTTCGAGCACAAAACTTATGCAGCCCCACAAAAAAAACGTCCGGATCAGCAGGTATGTCTATAATTTGTTCTTTAGGTCGCTGAATTGGAATCCGAAGTCCATTTAATCCCATCACGTCGGGTTTTTGACGTAACCTGAAAAATCCTAAAAAAATCCTATAATTCGACCTTAAAATATGAAAATCAAAAATGATTCGGGCTTGAAAGTCCATGCCATATCTCCGTTATGATGTTGGGGTCGCTGAAATCATATCCGATGCCCATTCAGCCCTATCACGTAAAGTTCTTGACATAACCTTAAAAAGTGATATAAAAATCTACCCCAAAATATGATAATAAAGAAAAATTCTAGCCTGGAAGACATACCATGTTTACTGGACAGTCCTGGACAATACTGGAATGTATAGCGGATTGAACTAGACACTATTATAGAATAACGGAAATTTGGTAATATTTTAAAACAAAAACTTATAATTTTAAATTTTATACCACGTAACCCCTTCATGCACAAACTCGGGTAGTGTTTTATTCAAAATATATATAAAATGGCCATTTTACGCCCCACATATTACATTGGAATTTCGCTGAATTATAATTTGTACACTGAAAAAAATAAAACGCTGCGGAACAACAATTTTGCCTTGTCAACCCAATCTTTACTAAAATAACAAAGATTCCTCTCTACTATAATACTATGAATATTTGGCACTGAAGAACTTACAAAATTGTTAATATAATAAGGAATCCTTGTTAAGCTGGCAATAAATATAAAGTCATATGAATAAATATTTTTTGTTGTCACATCTGCACAAATTCACGGTCTTTACGTGCATGCAAAGTAGGCAAAAAGTCCCCAATCGCCTCCCGCCAGCGCTTCTGCGCATACGCAGCAGGCTTTTTGCGAATTTTTGAATGAAGTTTGGATTCGGTTTCAGCGGACCCAAAAACGAAAAAGAAAATGTTACAGGTTCCAGGTCAGAATTTTTCGTTATTTCAACATTTTGGAGTAAATTGTTTTATTTTTTCTTGAGGTAATGTCAAAAAGCAGACCTGATGGGGTTGAATAGACTTCGGATTCAATTTTAGCTACTCCAAAAACATACAATGGTCCCCGTCCTAATGTGTACGTTTCGTTCCGACCAATATGGCCGCCTCCGTTCTAATGCATTCACTTCCCCCTAGTACAGAGTACACTCAAAGACATTCTTACCCAAAGAAAATATGCATTAGGACGGGGGAAAAAATATGCGTTCGGACGGTAATATGCAATACCATGAGAAGCATTAGGACGGAGACCACTGTAATGGAAACGTGATCTGCCATACAGGCCAGTCTTTTTCTTTATATTAATATTTTAACGTCGATTTTGACTTTTTTCTTTAGGTGACATCAAAAACCTAATGGGATGGGGCTGAATGGGCTTCGGATATCGTTTCAGTAACCACAAAAATATAGCATAACCCTGGAATGGATTCCAATTCAATATTTTTCATTATTTTAACATTTTAGGGTCAAATTCTAGAGTTTTTGAGGTCATGTCGAAAATCTGACGTGATGGGGTTAAATGGACTTGGGATTCTGATTTAGCGACCCAAAAAACATATTATAGACATAGTGTGACCTCCTGATCCGGACTTTCGTTTTGTTTTTTGTGGGGCTGTGTTATTATTCACTTCCTTCTATTCAGTTAACACCATACATTTTGTCCTAACAAGGCAGAACTTATTTTATTAAATATACCGCTAATAATGAAAATAACATTTTTTATGTAGCCGAAAATAAATTAAAAAATAATTTCGCAGAGTAGATTAGAAGCAATATTACAAATTACCAGTAAATTAAAAATTTGAAAGTAATAATTTGGTCCACGAAAGGTACCACACTGAGATAATATGGTAGTAATATTGACTAAATATGTGGTTGCCTTTTAATAGCCATACATTGTATAATTTTAACTATATTTTAGTTGTTCAATCGGTAACTTGATTTAGTTATGGATACGCTAATATATAGTTGAATTGTCTAAATATATAGTCAACATTACTAGATTTTTTCAATGCATTATTCGCTTCGTGCATGGCGATGGAGGTGATATAGAAATCGACGCCAGCGCTCAGTGTGGAGATTTCTGACAACTCGCATCTGCAACGTGAGAGCTTTCCCATTAAAGGCAATGTAAAAATGCTCTTATTTATTCGTTAATTTGAGATATTTTAAAGTTTATTTCGATCTGTGTTAAGTGTTGCAAGTAAGTTTTACGGTTTAAAGAACCATTTGAAAGGGTTCATTTTATTATACTGTGCAAAAAAAAATGTTTACTCCGAGTTCGAAAATGTACAGAATACAATTCATTATTCAGCAGAAATATATTTATATTGTAATTTTCCATTATAAGTAATTTAATTAATACATAAACGTGGTATTTTTCTTACTTCCAATGTAACTTTGTACGGTGGAAGAGTCACTGACGTTTGCCGAATTACACTGGAACGAATTAATTTATGGTCTGCACATGTTACAAATACTTCTTCTACACGAATTACATGTTCTACAGACAATTTTTTCCCCCATTTCAGCCCCTTAACCTCGTTTTGTCCAACTCCAAATGATTCGCATTTAAAAAGTGTAATATTTTGTTACAAACAAAAATATACGAAATTTGGGCCGAATTTCAAACAATACACTCAAAGTACTGATGCTTTTGAAAAACCCGCAGAAAATAAAAAAAAAAACTAAATATGTCACTTTCTCATATAAATTGCAGATGCAAGTGGTCAAAATTCACCACCAGGCGGCGTGCCCGGCGTCTTGCACTAAGCGAATAAACCAGAATAATGTTTCGAATAAATTCAGAAGCATGAAAAATAGAAATCCGTGTAAAGCAATTTTGATAAAACTTACTTATTCCAAATGTTGATAATATACTCCAACGTCCTAACCCTCATGAACAAATTTCAAAATAAAGTTTTCAATATTTTGGTCGGCCAAATCGATTCTGGTATTTAGTATTTTGAAAATTTGACAGCGGATTCGTATAGAGCTCCGGAAAATGCCAAATAAATTTAATATTTAATATAAGCCATATATTCAATCCATGATTTTGAAAATTGTTGACATTAATTAATGATAAACATTAACAAGTGCACAGTTTATAGTTTAACAAGAATATAAGCTGTACGGTATCGAACTTTGTGTGAAACTGACGATCAGCATAGAATCAGACGTAGAATATGAATTAGCTATTCACGGAAATCCTAATAAAATTGGCCTCATTAAAACCCCGATTTCAAATTGAAAGCTAAGTATTATAATTTAGGATAGTTAGACTAAACTTCGTAGATTTAAAATTATCATTTAATTAAAAAAAAAGCTTTGAAATCTAATTTTTGTTATGTATAGAGTTAAACGCGTTTTTAATCATTTTCTCTATGCACGTAGAAGCCATGTTCATGCGAACTGTCTCGGAGCATTGCGGCGAATGCAGATAGTATAAAGCGCATTCTCGTTCGGAATTGTCAGGGCGTCAGAGGAACCTGTTAAAAGTTGTGAACTTTCATGACAGAATGGGCGCTGGAGTAAAAGGGTGTATGGTCGTTCCTTCAATAGCGTGAATACTAGAATTCGTTGCGAAGGATGGGAAGCAAACTGAATGATAGGAGTGACGAAGAGCGCATGCATTAGCCAATGTATTTATTCTCTGTGCCATTCAAGAGCTTCCAATGAAAAATCGTCAACAATTTTACATAGAAGTTGTGTGCAATGTAAAAGACTTTCAAAATTTCGCGTAAAGAGTGAGTTATACCAATAATCATTGATGAAATCATATGAAGTACAACTAAGCATATTAAAAAAGTATACTCTGCAAATTAACACATGACCCAAATCCAACTTTATGCAATATATTTAAATATTTCTTTTCAACTTCCAATAAACATTGTATAATTATATATTTATGTTCCATTCTTACAATATTTTCTTGTAGTGATGCAGTTTTACAGTACTTTTGTAATTCTATATAAATTGTTGCGATGTATACATATAACTATAATTATATGGTATGTACTCTTGCACAAGTTACGTTAAGGGAGTTATAAAGTGCTCGACCGTAGGTTAGGAATTTTCAATAAAAACTGACTGAATCGATTGTTCAAGTTTCGGGCTCTGTATCGGCAATTTTAATTACTATAGGCGGTTGCCTGGAAAATGCCAAGGAAATTAATTGAGAACTGACCGAACATTTTCGGAAACAAGTTGTTTATTTATTTTAAAAATGTTATTCAGTCAATTTTTATTTACATTTTTTAGTGAAATTTCCCACCTTACGGGCGGACCACTTTGGAACCCAGTTGAGGAAAAGAAGAAGAGGGAACCAATCCGATTCAAACCACCTGTTTTTTTTTCAACAATGACACAAAAGTTGCGGGTACCATTCTTGTAGTTGTTGCAGTGCTCTGCTAAAACACCAAAAATTTAATAATTCTTAGTCGTTGTGTGTGTCCGCAAGAGGAACCTATAAAATTTATATTCAGTATAATCCACACGGTAATCCGAATTGCAAAGCTACTGGATAATATCTTTCATATATAGTATTTTGATTTTGGGGGAACGTTTACTGTTTTTGTGCGATACGTGTAAAAATCTTAAAATAGGCGATGGTCCCATCCGTTACCACCGCAAATGCGCCACCTAAAGATGATTTATTTATTATTAAGAAATATATAAATTACTCCATTGACATTTCGTAAAATATTACCTTGGTAAACTTCCCGAGGTACCATTTTCTCTCAATCGGTAATTTTAGTCGCAGTATTTCGACGTTCACAGTAATTTTGCCTCCTAGGTCCTAATTACGAATATGCCAGTGAAAATTAGTAGACGAACAAACTGAAGCCGTCATCTCGAAAAATCCTCCAAGAACCTTTAGTTTTTCGAGTTTTTTAGACCCCGCCCCTTTTTATACCACGCCAATAAGTATGTGTGATAATCTAACCAACGCAAAATATTTTAGTCCCTGTAAATGCTGAAGTGCACAGACATACACGACATTCCGATCACAACATCCTTTTCTTGCGAAGTTAAGGTTGATATTACCGATAAAATTTGATGATCTACATGTTTTGTTTGAAATATTTTTCGTGTATCTTGAAATGTACTTTTGAAAATAAACTTTAAATTATTTGTCAAAATATACGATTTTTTTCAGATGGCGACGTCAATTTGTCCGACCGTCAAGTTTTATTAGGGAGAGAGGTTCGGTTATGAACACCCTTTCATTTTTGGCTCATAAATTTTGCTCAACTAGATATTGTGCAGACGTATGCATATGTATTTTCAATCAAAATGTACGCAGGGGTGTTCACACCCGAACTATGTTCACAACTGTACTTCTTACTCTATCATATTCATAATCAGGAGGCATAAAATACGTCAAAAAAGTGCTACATTTTAATTATATAGGCAATATCTGAATTTTGTTAAGAGGTAGTAGTACATTTAATGGATTACCGGCATCTTTTTTGTGTGTAATAAAACATAGTTTTCGACGTAGAAACGAGAAACATATTTAACAAATTTGGATTCATCGCATTTAAAGATACGATTCTCATAACGGTAGTAGTCTTCTTTGCAATAAAGAACTATTCGCGTTAGTGTAGTCCGTTGAAGGAAAAATATGAATTATTCAAATGTACTATAAGTAGTTCATAAAAAACAGGGTGTGAACAAGTCTCAGAAACCTTTAAATTTTGTGCCTTTGTGTGATTTGGCCATGTATGTTTCTTATTATTTCTGTAAAATCAGCAATACAGCTCGCTACACTTTAAATAATATAGGCAATTAAGAAAAATTATATTTTATTGATTACGCGCTATTAAATTAGCAAAATATTCATTTTTTTAATTTGGTGTTTATTAGAAGTAATCGGGATAGGAAACAAGTAAGGAACTGCAAATCCATTGTTTATAAAATGATTGCACGGAAAATATAAAAGCCTAGGCCTACAAATGCAACATTTTGAATTAAGAATAAAGTGCTTTGTTTTTTAATACTTTATAAATACATATTAACTGATTCTAGTCATCATTTCTTATCATTCAAAAATCTGGGTACTCCTATGGAAATTCAGACTTATATCGCCACCTTCACACTCGTCATTGCAACTCTACACGCCTGATGTACTAAATGCCTAATATAGCTTAGTTGCGTCATTCAGTGCAACCGCACAATCGAGTAATTACATCAGATTCTACAAATCCCGGTAGATAAAATATAATCTCTTCGTCGTTTTCCAAATCCCAGGGACTCAGCCCTGATGAACTCCAAATGAGCCACCTTCAACCGATTGATTCAATCATTGCTGAGCCACTAGCATTTACTTCTAATCACTTGTTGGCAAAAGCTGAATATCCTACTGTTTGGAAACAGTCATTCATAATACTACTGAATAAAATGGATAAACCTCCTCGTACGCCCAGTGTCACACGATCCATAGCGAATCCGCCGCATCTCCCAATGATTCTCGATGTTTTCGTTACTCGTAAGGTTGTGGCATATTTAGAATCGCATGATATTATACATGCTAGGCAATGTGGTTTTCGGAAATTTCATAGTGTACAGACTGCGCTATTGAAATTGCTCGATGATGTTGGAAAAGGTATATTACAAGGGCTTGTTACCATTCTTGTACTATTTGATACCTCCAAAGCATCCGATTCCTTGCAACATCCCATGATCCTCCGTAGCCTGCGTCAAATAGGTTTTGATGATGTTGCTGTCAAATGTATGCACGTATACCTCACCGAACGATCTCAAACGATCAAATGACTCGATGGAACATATGCCAAGACTCTTCTTACTACCACCGGAGTACCGCAAGTATCAAGTCTTGGTCCGATTTTATTTATGAATGTCTTCAATTCATTCATTGATCAAAATCGACTCACGACCGCCGCTGTACTTGGTGTAGGTTTCTGCGGTCCTACATTTCATACACAAATGTGAAGTATGGCGCCATCTTTCGAAGTCGATCTGCAGCTCTCGCAAAATCTTGCAATTGAAAATACGGCAACAATTGAGTAAAAAAGGGCAATCCCGCCCGTTAACTGAGAATAAAAAAAAAAAAAAAAAAAAAAACGTTATTAAAAACTTGTATTGCTTTTGAAACCGCAGTTATGTAAATGAACCTATTTAGCGTACCTTAGATTGTCTCGGAATGGACTGATTTTTATAATGCCTTCATTTTTCACAGGATAAAACTATAAACGATAAAGATTTAGGTTTTCATCACACCTGTGACGTGAAGTGATGTTTGAAGTGACGAAGATCTTCCTGATTCGCAATTAAGAGTTAAAAGCGAAGAAAAGTATGAATGATTTGATAGAAGCGACTCGTTCATTTTATACAGACTGCTGGAAGTATTCATTTAATTGGAACCATAAATAGTTACAAGCAAATACAACAATAACGCATTAAGAAGGAAAAGAACACATTGCAGAAATGCAACAAAGATTAAAATTTGAAAAAAAAATTACGGTATCATGAACTGCAGTCCGCAACAGTTGGGGAAGTCTTTTCCAGGGCCAGAAGCTGCCGTTGTGAGTTCAATAGGGTATTTTGAACGACGACTTTCATATTAAAAATATTTAATAACATTTATAACATTTAAACTAAAATTCATATTACAGACTTTTGAAGAATTCTGTTTATGATTTAATCTATGTATAGGAAAGGATATATTGTATTGTATTGTATTTATTTGCTGTCTTGGTTATGACCTCTTTGCCATGTTACCTTGAGACAGTATATGACAGAATGAAACATTACATAGTGTAAAAACTTAAAAACTATTATAGTGCTTACAAATATAAGTAATAAAGATTACGAAGTATAAACTAGTCTAACAGTATAGTAAACGCAAAAACCTATGTAAGAATAAGTATAATATTAATTATATTTACAAATATAATCTGACTTAATTAGAAATAGATACGGCCTAGAACATGATCATTTAAATTAATTGTGATCTCGTGTACCAAAAATTTATATAGTTCAGTCTTAAACAAATTCGCACTTGATAAGTTACGTATTTCAGCTGGTAGACCATTCCAAAATTAAGCCGCCTGTATAGCAAATGACCTCTGATAGGATGTCGAACGCGATATCAGAACAACTAGAGGTTCATTTGAAACGCATGTCATTCGTAAAGACGTCGTTTCGCGTAAGAGGAACAGAGTAAACAGATAAGATGGTTGTCTATACAATAGAATATTGAATGTGATTGAGCCCAGGAAATATAATCTTGGATATTTTATGGGCAACCAGCCCAGCTTGTGTCGATATGGTGAGACATGACAATCATATTTAAGGTTAAAAATAAATCTAAATAACAATCTAAAATACAATCATCAATACTTTTTCTTACAAAATCAGTGCAGATTGCGTACTAAAGTTTCGTCGAAATCCAGATTAAAATAATTTGATTAAAAGCCAGCTTTTCTAGCAGTTCGGCTAAAACGCAGAGAATCGCTATAGGTCGGTAATCCGAAAGAAGTAACGGGCTGTCTTAGGATGTACCCTAATAGAGTTCTAACAATCTCTCAGTCCCTCAGCGACACTGGTGCTTGCAGGGATAATTTTTTCCGTGTATACCAGGAATACGTAAGACGTGTGGAATGATTCTCGTAAGGCGAGATGAGGATGGTGATAAATAGAAAGAAAGGACGAGGCTCGGAGAAAGCGAGTGAAAAGGTGGGATTGGGCGGAGTAGCGAGGAAGTACCGCACGCGAATATGTTGTATGGACCGCGAGTGAGAAGCTTGTTCTCTCGTAACCGCGCAGCAGAATGGACGAATTGTTCGGAAGCGAGGCTTTTGTCTATTTTACGGAGTTCCAAGGGCTTCCATTCAGAGTCTGAAAGCTCGGAAATATATTCTCGACTGATCGTTGTACGGATTCGCGCACCGTCGTTCCTAATTACTGTATTTCAAGGCATTCGTCCGCTGAGCTCCGCACTGCCGTTACTACTGGCGCGTCGCAGTGAGTGAAGCATTCATTTCGAAAGTTCATTGCGATCCGCATTATGTGCGAACGAGAGGTATCGTCAATGGTCGAATGAACGGAAGGAAGGTTCGATAGTTCGAATCGAGACGAGGCGCGCGTCAGAGACTTATGCCGTGCTGTTGGCTGGTTCGCGCTCCCATTGGGGACTGCAGCTTCGCTGCACCGCTATGAGAATTGAAAATCTGAAATTCGCGAGGACAAAAGCTTCGAAACGTACAATAGATAACGCCGTCCGCGAAACTTTATTCTTTAAGTGGCATTGTTGGGAGAGAGGCTTTATAATAATGTACTTCACGGAGGGATAGGAAGAAGAAGAATATATTGGACAGGAGGAACCTCCCTTTAACGTCGCAGAATCGACGAACCCGCGAAAGCCAACCTCCTCCTCCTCCTCCTTCTAATATAACTTGCTCATCTTGAAAATTTCACAAAACTTTTGCCCTGTCATCAATTTCGACGAGTGTAATATCATATACATGCTCAAGTATGATATATTTTGTCTCCTCGCATTGTCTTTTCTAATGTGCGTGAAATTATGAAACGGTGATACGCTGAGCATGCACTGGTTCGCTCCACCGAAGTCAATGAAAAGCGCCACAAGATTTTCTTCCTCTTCCTCTTACTTCAGTTAAGTTCGCCCGAAATATCTATTGCTTATGTTGCCATTCAGGGTCAGTAACTAACATTTTAATTACTACACTGAGAAAAAGGATTGTTTGTTTGCCTCAGTAGTATGTTAGCTCAACAGACGGTTGCAGCCTTTTTATGGCACTACCACGTTTGTATCAAACTATTCTAGAAAAGCATATCGGCTCATCTATGCAAGTATACTCTCCCGGCATACCGTGGCGGTATGCCGCGTGAGCAACGGTAACATGCTCGTATACAATTGTTTCACCTATTGTCTAAAATACGTACACTAGGTGCTAAGGGTCGGCGATTACGGTGTCCATGTATCGCGCTCCGTAGTTTTTTAATATATTAGCTGAAATACGTCCACTAGGTGTTCGGCGTCGCCGATTACGAAGTCCAGGTGTAGCGCTTCGTAGTTTTTTTTATCACATTGGGCGAAATACATGCTGCAGGTGTTCGGGGTCGACGTCCTTGAGGTCGACCTTGAAGGTCATTTCAAGGTCAACTTTTTGTTTTTATCTCAGGATAAATTTTGAAGATCAAATGTATTTGACCTTGGAATGAACTTCAAGGTCAATCTGAAGACGGCAGCCCCGAACACCTGGAGCATGTATTTCGCCCAATATGATAAAAAACTACGAAGCGCGACACCTGGATTTCTTAATCGACGACCCCGAACACCTGATGGACGTATTTCAGCTAATATAATAAAAAACTACGGAGCGCAATACCTGGACAACATAATCGCCAATCCTTAGCAACAGGTACACGTATTTTAGCGGATAAGAAGAAAAACCACAGATCGCGATACCTGGACACCGCCCGAGCCTTAGCGCCTAGTGTACGTATTTTTGACGATAGCTGAAAAAAATTGTATACGAGCATGCTGCCGTTGCTCACGCGGCATAGCTGGGAGAGTATACTTGCATAGATGAGCCAATATGCTTTTCTAGAATAACTTTGTAACAAACGTGGTAGTGCCATAAAGAAGCTGTAACCGATTGTTAATAATATACTACAGAGGCATTATATTTTTTTGGGTGTATGTACGCCAAGTACTAATTTTTCTGCAATTTTTAACAAAATCCGAGATGTGATGTCAGATGGTGATCGATTTGACGACGAATGACTCATATATTCCAAGTTATATTCCGAGATTTGCCTCATACGACGTCAAAAAAATGTTACTTGTCCTTAATTACTTCGACCTAGACTAAGTCTGGACGAAGTATTGAATTTGGTCTCTTCGGGCAAAAAAATTACCCTATAATTTTTCATCAAATGTCGACGTTTCAGACCCTAAGAAACCCAAATCAACAATAAAAAAATTTGTGTCCGTACGTCCGTACGTCCCGTTTTTTTTTTGTCTTGGCGCAGATCCATCCGTCCATTACTAATAAAAATTAGCTCCAATTAAGTTTCATTGTAGTTTTTTGCATTTATTTTGAAAAATACAAATTTTATTAAAAAATGTTTCAAACAAAAAAGATAGAGCATGAAATTCTCTACAAAAAAGGTTGTATGTATTTTCTTCCTAAAGTCAACGATAATGCCATCAAAATTGGTTTAAAATGCTTATGACTATTGTCTGAAAAAGTATTGAATTCGGCCACTTCGGCAAAAAAATTACCCTATAGTTTTTCATCAAATTTCGACGTTTCGACCCCCTACCCCCCTGGGGTAGTCTTCGCCAGCCTCTTCGGCGCAGTGATCACCTATGGGCGCATAATTTCTTTTAAGCCCTTGATACGAAAATAACTATTTCGATATATCTAAAAGATGTCTTATAGTATCTAGAAGATATCCGTCAGAGAACTTTTCGACCCATTCAAAATATCTTTGTATATATATATATATATATATATATATATATATATATATATATACATATATATTGTATATATAAGATCATAATGATACAGACAGTAATTAGTAAAATACTGTAAACATGTAATATGCATCGAATAGTCTATTTCAATACAAGTGCTTGAACTAAGTGTTTTGCATCTTTTATTTATTGATACTTCGGCTGGCCTGTTGTCGAGGTTGAAGTTTTGAAAATGCTCATTTTCAATTTTCATACATATAAGAAACACTATATTGTTGTAACACATCTATCGAAGCCACTTGGACCTAAATATGATTGGACCCCCAAGTATCAATATAATTTTATAATATAATTGAAAGCCGTTAGTAAACAAACGAGTATTAAGGAATAGCCGACTCTCTACTGGGTCGAAGTTTCTGAGCGAGCGAAGCGAGCGAGGCACCACGCCAACACTAGTTCTGATTGGAATGTTTCAAAATATCGAAATAAATGTTTTGAATCGCAAGAGGGAATGCAGTTCAGCTGTAAGAGCATCCCTCATACGACTTTTTATTTTTTTCCTCTACATGTCTTACTTAGCAAAAATAACGCCACGGACAAGCGTAACTGCCCAGCGTCTAGAGTTAACATGTTCATTTACTCTCGCAAAAACGCATTGCATCTAAACAGGTAGGTCCTTCAGTGGCAATCCTGGCCAAAAATAGTTTATCCGCGGCTTTACATTGTGTAAGATCCTGACTTGGATAATTGCCTAAATTTCCACCAGGGATTCATTCGACGCTCAAAAGGTCCCGGATTCAATTCCCGGAGTATGAAATCTCTAGAGTTCCCTAATTTTTTTCATTTTCCTCACAATTATCCCGAGAATTTCATTCTCTCCTGTGCGAAATGTGATTTTTCCAATACACCTGTAAATGTATCTGATTGGACAGATGATTTTCTGAGGTTAAAGGCGATAGAAACAAATTGCATCATAACTATAAGACATTCATTGGTATCAATATCAGTTCAATTGTATACATTTATAAATTGATCACTTGTCCTCATTCATTTTACAAATTAATATTTTTACATATTTATGCAAAGAACGATAGTGTTAATCATTTTAATATCCATTCATATGTATTGTAGCCACCTTGGCAGTTCGGCATTGGATAATAAATGGACACCTATTAAGATGATTTCTCTTGAAATAAGAGACAGTGCGTTGATGGCTGAAAGCATAGAACACGCGGGTTAGTTGAAGGAGCGGACGCGATTACAGCATCTCGCGGTGAGCGGACGGGGGTGTCAGCGAAATGAAGGGAATGGGCAACGAACGAGGAAGAAAGGCAGACCAGGAGGGGTTGGGCTCAGGGAGAAAGAGGGAAAGAGGATGGCTAGAGGGGTCGGATGGGTTGGCGTATCGGGTAAGTGGGTGAAATTGCAAAACAATGAGATGTCGGCGGTAGGGGTAACAATGTGAGGGACAATAGGCCTGATAATGTGCCGGAGAATGGACGCCTAGACAAAAGAGTCGAATAAGGGTGCGCGCACACCTACCTGTGCATGTGCACGCGCACTTGCACACAATTTACAGGTATATGCGTATATACATGTGTAAGTGACTGAGAGACGATATATAGCGGCTCGAACATGCGTTATTCTTCCTAGCTTATCCATAGAAACCGCAGATTCCACTGTGCGCTAGGTGCTTTCCAGTCTTTGGTCCGTGCATGGCATTTTTTTTTATTCCAAGAAAGCTATGTTGATGTGTTCTATGTTTTTAAGGAATTGTATCAAATATAAGTGATAAATGTATGTAGAAATAGAGTTTTTCGAACCTAATGATAATTAGAATAAAAGCACGTGAGATTTATAAATTATGAAACACAGTACAATTAAAAACAACTTTTAGTTATAGCAAAACATATCTAAAGTTTTAAATATCGGATGCTCTTCTATTATTGAGTCATCCGTTTTACTTTCTTGATTTTTCGAACCACACGTGTTTCATCGAGAAAATACTGTCGGCGATGGTTAATGTCTAACTGGTATATGCGGGATTCTATGATGATGGAAATCGCTAAAGCAGTAATTGGTTGAGAAATATTGGCTGATAGTGATTAGGTTTAATCTAAATGCCACCAATTTTAAACGTACATTCGACATCTAAACGTTTATCATCCATATCCCAAAGATACCGAAAGTAAGTTGATAAAGGAAGACAGCGGACCTCCACCTTACCCTTAAATGAGCTTATTAATTTCAGTGACTTCTTAAACTTACTGCTGAAAGGCTGTTACACTGTAGCTTGATGATAATGTTTGACATCGGTAACGTCAGTAAGGCGGGAATTTGATCGGCTCAAAAGAGGGAGAAATTTATATTATTGACTGTTACGCGGCGAAGTTCTCAAGATCTCGGTAGTTGCGAATAATTAGGTGCAAGAAATATCATGCGCGTTCTGACAAGTACAGTTTTCTGGGTTGTGGAGTGTATAAATTCAGGTACACTGTGACATTCCCTCTCTCACTTCATCACCAAAACGTGTCAAGCACGAACGTTTGTGGAGCTCTCCAAAGCAGTAGTAGTTCTTCTACAATCAAATGATCAAGTCTCAATCGGGCGGGCCTCAAATTTCATCTCGAAAACTTGACTGAATTACGACGTGCTGTTGGTTTTAAAATATGCAGAGAAGAATAGCTTAATGAAGCCAACGAATTAAATTCTACATATACCGAGGAGTGCCTAATGTAGTTCTAGGAAGTATTTACCTCCTCGGCAAATAAAGTGGCAAGTTGTTTAGCCCCTCGTATAAAAATAATATCCATAAGATCAATTTTACATATGTTTGATCATCTTTTGTGTATCGTCTATAGAAACAACTGAGGGTCAGCTTCATGAAACAATCCGGATGGTGCAAAATTAAAAAAATCACAAATGGATCAATTTCTTCACAACAAAATCCATCCATATCCACTAATTAAGAGGGCTGCCGTAAGTGACTTTTACCATTAACGTGAAGGCCATAGGAGAAAAAGAAGAGGTTTCGTCAGAAAACTGCAGCAAAACCAACGGGCGGAAAAACAGTTTTTTTTTAAAGAAAGTGGGTCCTTCTCGTGTTCGATAAAAAACAATTTCGAAAATTTATAATTCGATCTTTATTGTATTGTATTGTATTGTATTTATTACTCTCGTATTGGGATACATCCTGTTGAGAGGAGAGTTCCGGAATAGACCGGAAGCTAGGTTCGCATATACAATTAAAACGTTGAAAACACAAAAAGGTAATCGCAAAACGCAGAATAAATAAAAACTAAGATTTAAACAAAAGAGTAAGTTACATACAAGTAAGCCTAGAAATTAGTTGCCCAGCAAAAATTCTCTTCTGGCATGCGTTGCCTTTACAAATTTAAATAAGGTCTTCGCCGACATGAAATCCGAATCACAAATCAGAACGCAAAATAAAGTGTTCGCAGTACAGGCAGGTGCGTAGGAGGCAAAGTCGCGTCGAACTGGTGCGAGCAAAGGGCATTCTGAAAAAATATGTCGAAGGGAGTCTGGAGCATTCGAGTTGCACAAAGAACAGGGCAATTGCGGATTATAGCAGAGACGCATACGGGAAACTGAAAGCGAGCGTGAAAAGACTGTTGCAAGCCTAAGTTGGGCTCTCACCCTTAAACAAGACAGAGGCAGGCATAATTCGATCTTTATGTTGTATAGTGTTTTTACAAACTAGTGTTTAAAATAAGTGTAATTGACATGTTGTAACAGAATAGTAATATTTTGAATATTATAACACACGGGGACATAAGACCCTTCAACTAAAAGAGTGTGTAAAGCGAGAAAAACTGAAAAGCAAAATTGATCTATGTCATGCCGAAATTTGGCTACCAACTTGCGGCATTAATTGTCCACTAATCGCATGTGGAATTTACAAAAGTTCTGAAACTCAGGGTATAGAATTTTACAAGGCCCGTTGTAAGAATTACAGACCAATATAATGGACGTTTTGTACGTGTTACTAGAAATAAAACAAACTCAATTAACTGCAAGCATAAGTGCGTAAGTCGGTGACCTAATTACTTCGCTGACAAAATTAAAAAAGTTGACAAGGGTAAAAGAAACTTTGTTATGAAAGTTACTTAAAAAAAATGAAGGTAAACTTTGAATTAGTCGAAATCTATTTATTTAAATAAATTCGATGATGTCGTAGTAAACATCTTTAATGAACAACTAAAGCTAAACTTTTGATAAAATTAGTTATTTTGTATTAAATTACCAACAGAGAACAAACATTACGTGTAATCTACAATGTATGTATTTAGATGCATACATAAGTGAGAACGTCTCATCATGTCTAAGATAATATAAGTGATGCGGATGTCCCTCAAGATCAGGAGAATAGGATAAATCGAGAACAAGAACAAACCGCACGAATACGCTACGGTACTGGTATGAACCCTCGTCGTTAACTACAAATACATGAGGAGTAGAACTACCCAGCTTAAGAAGGAGTAAGGGGACTGAACCACGGCTCTCTCACTCGGCTGGCTATACACCTGTTGTTTCTACTTGCTGGTCTCTCGCTTCCAACGGTGTTTTCTAAGTCCATCAAGTTTCCTACTTTTTATATTTATATAGTTTAAGATAATATTTACATAGATAAATTCTTACATATTATCAGCAAATAATGATTTTGTTTTAAGATAATTGTCCAAAGTTGCTTTTCAGACAGAATTCCAGATCTGTTTATGCACTGTTAAAAATGTCTATAGGAATTTTCTGAAATATGTTGCGGAAGCGTTTTACGGTTACCGTTTCATAATTTTTTAAAATAAAATTTAGTAATTTTTAGTTACAGTAACAGAAATACGTAAGGTGAAAAAAAACTTGTTTACTTCATTAAAGTTAACAACATGTTTGATATAGTTACGTCTTAATCTATAATCTATAGTTTACGTATCTAAATTCTTAGTAATTTAAATTGTTATTTAGATAAATAAATTGTATAAAACATATCAAATTTAATGAAACAACACTGATACAAAAGTTTCCCGCATATAATAACGTATTTGTTTAAATGCACCTTCAGCATGCTGATCATTCTGAATCTGTAATATGTAACGAAGTTGGCAACAATGTTCTCAAAAGTATCCAATATTCTTAACATAAGATTCCTGAAAAGGGATAACACAACTGAAAAGATTCACCTGTCAAGATTTTAAGATGTATATTATTGAATGAATATTACTCTGCGCATGTTTTAATTACGAGTTGTTTCTCCATTGGTTTAATGCGTAAAGGCGTATTGACAGCCTTCCCATAATCGCAATTGAAATGTGTCTAATTTCCATTTTTCGGCTCAATATTGTTATACATATTTTTGCACCTGTATTTTGGATACATTCTAAATCGATTGCATCTCATTTTAAAATCAACGAAAAACTAGAAAAGAAATATGATTATTTTTCGTATAAATATTAAATAAAATATAAATATATATTTATATACATATGTATGTGTGTATATGTGTATGTCTACGTTTTTCGAACGAATTCAATGTTTAAATTAAATTATCCTCATATGTTTATTTAGTGCCGGTAGGCCATTCGATCAGGGAATTATAGAAATGTATATATATGTATGTGATATGTACAGTTGCAATGTTGTTAGATCTTCAATATTTGCGTTTTTATTGAAATTTAGGCACAATACGCGGTGTCCAAAAAAAATTACTCATACGCACTAATTAAATAAATATTGCAAAGGAATGCAATAATATTATTAATATTTATATTAATATAATAATATATTATTATATTAATATAAATATTAATATGAATGTACATACATGATATTGTAAAATACATTGTATAATAAAAGTAAACAACAGGAAATGAAGATTAACAATTTTAATATGCTGCAAATGATAGATCTAGACTTTAAATGTAATAATTTGTCATTATCTCAATTTACAAAAACATTCAATTGGTGCTCTTTCTGTATGAACCAATTCATATATTACCATCGATTGCTGCAATTCTATTGGTTGACATTTTAATATGAATCAAAAATATTCCATAAGTAGTCAAGAAATTTGAAGACAATGAGTCTGTCATATCCGGAAGCGTACAAAATTGAAAGTTCAAATTTGAAAATCTAATTTTATATTATTACACTGAATATTACTATAGAATAAACAGAATATTCGGACCAGGCTGTAAAACAGCACTAGTACTGTCTCTCGCCCATTGTACTTTTTCTTATGTGCAATAAAACTTATTATTATTACATCATTTGAATATTTGAATCAATAGAACACGCGTTTCGAAATATTTAAAATATCAGTGTAATACAATTGATGGTCTAAATATTTTACTTGATAATTTTAGAAATGTAGTGAATTTCATGTGGCCATAATATCTGAAATTTGAGTGAATCACGAAAAAGTAATTAGCGTGGTGCTTCGTGCTGCTTTTCAGTACTGTGCCATTTTTCTGTAGAGTCCAGACCGAAACCAGGGAAGCATTTGCGTCTTTTCCTTCGCGACTTTGCATGCGTGTCCAGAGTGAAAGGAAGATGCTAGCGAAGAAAAGCTAAGTCGACGAAGAAAGAACCTGAAGAGACCCGGCCTAACTGCTGAGTCGAAAATGAAGAAGAGAAAAGGTCGAGGACACAGACACTCCATAGAAATTCTCGCGCTGCAGAATGCACCGCTTGCACGCTGTTATTTAAGCTTCGCATAATGGCTACTCTTTTATACCTCCTGTGTCTTACATCCGAGACTTTACCGCGCAATACTTTTTATGGCGCCCGTAGCGGCTCTCTGGAAAATGCAAACCTTATTAAACTTCTGAAAATATTGTTGAGTTTTTCTAACACCGTTCGGAGCAAACAAACGTTATGAAGATCTGTTAAAGGAATTCAAATTCTCAAGTTTGTACACAATGAAAACCAAAACATGTCTTATACGTCAATATAAGTTTAATTGAATTTTTCTCAGCCGTTTTATTATTTGATTCTTATTGGAATGAAGACGTCGTATAAAATGAGTCAACATCTCCTTCAAATTATGCGATCGCAATAGGATATCTGTCAAATTTATGCGAAAGTCACCATTGTGGCCTGCAATCTGCACCAGCAAACTGGGTTAACGAAGCATCCACCGATTACCAGCCGTCCATCCAATTAGTGGCAAGAGAATAGATGGAGCCTTTACGAACTCTGCGATAGACAGGCCATTCACTATGTCACTGAAGAGCCGACCTTCGAGCTGTGCTTTGAGAATAGGCGCGTTTGTCGCGGTGAGATCATCCTTCGAATATACTGAACGTGCAAAGCTGCATATAACTTGCTTGCTCAGTGCGATGAGTGTTGCAACAATCTTTTGCGTAGATAACCAACAATTTTATTATTAATATGATTGACTAACGCATGTTATAATAGTATGTATTAGGAGCACAGTCAAACATGTACTGTGGATATATTATTTAATAATCATGCGGAGTCCGTAAGGTTTATATCGAACGCAAGTTAGGACTCTAATCAGCACATGAACAGTATTCTGCAGGACTGTTAGGGCTCTTGTCATGTCATCTCAATGGAACATGAACGTATATGTCGAATTGCATGAAAAATATCCCTTAAATCGACACAGTTTCATCGAATTTTCAAATGGCATGTGCGCACTTAAACCAATGATTTTTGCGTTCCATAAAGTGTTTGAAACCAGAAAAAAATTATGCCAATACTGCTGACGCTTGTCACACCCTATTTTTGTCATAGCAGTGCCAAAATCAAACTAAAATTGTATGGTAATTAACCCTCTAACGTACGATTGTTTTATTTCTATTCAAAATTTATGACACTTGGTATCTAGGCTTTTTCGGGGTCGCTGATTACGAATCTGATGTCAGGTTTTGAATATTCGAAATGGCGGATCCAAATATTGCGAACTATAATTTTCAAATTTAATGGATTTTCATGAAACTTGGTACCAAGCGGTTTTTGGGGTCGCTGATTACGAGTCTCATGTCCGATTTTAAAAATTCGAAATGGCGGATCCAATATGGCGACCAAAATTTTCACATTTGATGGACTTTCATGAAACTTGGTATCAAGAGGTTTTCGGAGTCGCTGAATACGAATCTACGTTGAACCAATGAAAAGAAGTTACAAGGTTTCGAATTTGATAGACTAAAAAACCGGATACATCAAAAGATTTAAAGTTTATACAGGGTAATAGGAAACAAAATTCAACAACCCGTAAAACATCTTACCTCTTTGAAACTCAAGAATCACCAAAGAGCAAAGAATATTTACGCAATCGGCACTATAAGATCGAATAGCATAGGATTACCCCCAATTTGCAATCATCGACCCCGAAAGCCCTTAGATACAAAGTATTATAAAAATTGAGCAGATTTAAACATTTTTGTCCGACATATTGTATCTGCCATTTTGAAACTGACATCAGATTAGTAATCAGTGACCCCAAAAACCCCTCGATCCGAAGTTTCATTAAAATCCATCAAATTTGAAAATTATGGTCCGCCATATTGGATCCGCCATTTTGAATTTTCAAAACCTGACATCAGATTCGTAATGAGCGACCACGAAAAACCCTAGATACTAAGTGTCATAAATTTTGAATAGAAATAAAACAATCGTACGTTCGAGGGTTAATTACCACACAATTTTAGTTTGATTTTGGCACTGCTATGGCAAAAAGAGGGTGTCACAAGCGTCAGCGGTGATTAGCATAATTTTTCTAGTTTCAAACACTTTATAGAACACAAAAATCATTGGTTTAAGAGCGCGCATGCCATTTGAAAATTCGTTGAAACTGTGCGGTATATATTTTTCATGGAATTCGACATATATTACTTACACGTAATACGACCTTGCCACCGCAGCACGTGGACCTCAGATTTATCTTTATTTCTTCCAAAGATTAACCATTCGCCATGCAAAACGAAAATATTCTGAAAACGTCATATGAAAACTTATTTTTTCTTTTTCTCTGCGGAAAGTATTATCTAAACATATCTAATATACAAACATAGAAAACAATAAAATCTCGGCAAATGCAGAATAACTAGCAATTTTATAAATAAATTCCATGATTAAAAAAGAAATCTTTGCGTTGATTTTTCCTATTAATTATAAACCTATGTATTGTTTCCATTGTAGATCAATCTAAAAATACATTATTATTATCTTCGCGTAAGGAACAAAAGAAGATAGTGGTTGGGGAGTGCTAGATGGGCGTGAATGCTTCACAGTATTAGGATACACATATATAGGCAGAACACGAACGTGTTGCTCCGATCGCTTACAAAACACCTACGCAATACAATGCCAACGACACAGCAATATAAGCGGCGATACACTAACACTAGTACATTGTTATGAACCAAAACCATTGTGTGTGTCCCTGTTGGACCCTATTCATCCCCTACACGGCACCTTCGCGAAAAAAACGAAGACGGGGACAAGTTTCAAGGGCGCCGAGAAAAGGAAGTCGTTTTGTGGTTACGCACTCTGCACAATGCACCTAGAAGACTGATGACTTACACCCGTGCCGTGGTTAATTCTTAACACTTTTCACACACTTTTCTCACACAATTCAATATGACAAAAAATTCCAAAAAATATTATATGTATATTATTTAATTATTTCAATTATATAAATTATTAATTATATTACAATTTATAAATAGTCGGAATTTTGTAACTATCTATCTCTAAAAAATCGTTTCGAATTTCTATTGCACAGAGGCTAAACAAATGTTATGTCTTCAAATGAAGATGACAAAACTAATCGGTATTATTGTAAACGTATCCCTCGTTCAAATATATTTCATTATTTTCATCAAATACTCGCTATGAATATAGATGTTAATCAATATAATTTTTATTAAATTTGTTTATCGATTAAAAGGATGAGGAGACTCAAAAAGTACAAGAAAAATGCAAATAGAGTAGGTAAACAAGGTATTCCTGTTACCTTTAGTCAATGTTGTCCTGACTACCCTACCTCTATGTTTCATGCTTACTAGAGACGAGTGGCTTTCTATTTAGTTCATATGAAAGCCAACTTATATCAAATGGTATTGAAAAATTATCTTAGGTTTGAAAAATAGAGGCGTGAAAAATGTACTCATGACAATAACATGAAGGTACGTGCCCGATGTGGGAAAAAAATTAAGTTCGGAAATGTTGACCTATCGCAATTCGTTATTAATGAGAAAACTAATGATCTTATTATTCAATTTGTAAATAGTATATTATGTAACAAGGGCGCAAATACCGATATTTCGTCCGTGTTGCATATGATATTTTTTGATACGACGAGCGTGGGGCTCGATAATTTGCACCCGAATATTTCACTACAGGGCGCAAAATCGATATCTACTCCCGGAGTATTAAAAAAGCTATTTTAATTTAAATAGTTAAAAAAAAAAATATATATATATATATATATATATATATATATATATATATATATATATATATATATATATATATATATAATTAAAAAAATAAAAATGTAGAAAAAGTACAAATAATAAAAAATGGCACGCATATATTTTAATTTAGAATTCCCTTTTGATGAATGTATTGAGTAACTAAAGACGAAGTTAAAATATGTGATCCTGATATAATACGAGTATTCAAAGCTTCCGAAGATGCAATTTCTTTTTTTACTGTAAACTTTGAT
Source organism: Trichopria drosophilae (assembly GCA_030407085.1). Taxonomy (NCBI): domain Eukaryota; kingdom Metazoa; phylum Arthropoda; class Insecta; order Hymenoptera; family Diapriidae; genus Trichopria; species Trichopria drosophilae. Next base: position 61,825,083 of record CM059586.1, on the reverse strand, counting down.
ACATCTGAAGAGGTTCATTCCACCAACGTGAAAATTTTATTTTTATTAAAACAAATAATAATAAATTAAAAGATTATGACTTGCACTTAATTTTATAATAGTCGTCTCAGAGACCTCTAAAAATAAGGATTCGCCACTTCACCCCGATATCGCCGCTTCGCCTCGTGTTTTTTAAGCTTTTTAAATTGGCCATAGCTGGCTATCTATATAAAACATATACCGTAAGTAACATGCATGGAAAAATTGACTGAAATTACCTATCAAATGATACTTTGCATCATCCTAAATACGAAATTCAAGGAGAGGTATGATACACGGAAAAAATCCTCGCCGCTTCGCCCCGCCTTCCCTTACACGTAACTTTTTCCACTCATAGGTACGAGTTAAATATAATAACATTACATAAATTGTCCTGCCGACTTTTTTACATTTTACCAGAGATTTAGCAACAGTTCCCCATTGATTATGTCTTTCTGTAATCAACTTTAATGTTTTTATAGGACTGCGTATTCAATGCTAATGACGTATTAACTGCATAGAGCGAATTCTTTATTTACATATGTACAGGAGTGGGTAAATATGAAAGACATGGGACTACAAAACAGGGTGTAAATGTCCCAACGACAGAGAAAGCGAGAAGAAAAGAGACAGACGCGCATAGAAATGGAGACGATTAATGTAGGTGGAATGAAGAAGAAAATAACTAGAGAGAGCAAAGTACAAAAGAGTACAGAGAGTAAGGAGACAACGTTGCACTGCACGCGGAAGAGTACCGACAGAGTACTGCGAGGAGGAAGAAGTCCGTACGTCACACACGCACGACCACATACTCATTTATACAAAGCGAATCGGCCGCTTCACTCATCCTCCCGTCCGTCTCATTGTGTCGGACGATTGTCTTAGAATAATGGCGGAGACTCACAATAGTAAGTACAATGCTTGCTCGTCTAACAATGCAGTGACGTCACGCGGTGGCGTCTATGTGATGTGCCGTTGCGACGACGTCCGTCGTGGGGGCCTTCTATATATCTATCTATGTTCTTCTGCTGCCTCCTTCCTCGATTCTCCATCCTTTTCTCCATCTCACTCTTCGCAGAGCTTTTTTACCCCTTCCCGCATAGCTTTTTCTATCTTTCCATCGCTTACCCTCATCGAGAACGAACCCTTCGGATTCCTCTGTTCGTAAGTATCTCACTCCTGCGCGCGTTATTGCTTCCCGTTCCTCCCTCTTTTTTCTTCATATTATCATGCTTAATAATCCTGGATAGCTGATCAATCTTTTTTATTCTCGCTTACATTTTCATGTTTTTACCCCATGCAACACTATTCTTAAGATCTATACTCATGATTTTTGAACACCAATAAATAATTTCGAATTCATTATTCTTCCTTTCTCAGTATTACCTTTAGCCTTTTTCAATAGGTTACATGTGCTTTTTAATGAAGAAAAAGAAGCGAAGTGCTTTCGAATAATATCATCTTCCTTACACTGTTAAAAAAATGGAGAATGTTGAATTTAAAGAAGTAATGGCCTTTTTAGCCACACAACATGCCATACGCTGTCAGACACTGATTTTGCCTTTGACAAGCGAAGTGTCATTTCTGATGTATTTTTTCGTGTTGAGAGCGGTGGCGCAAGCAACATTTTGCAATGACGTCAGATTTTTGAGAAAAAAGTGGTTAAATTTAACGTTATTTTTTAAACACATTTAACCTCATTTTTCTCCAATGTGTGACGTGATAGCAAAATTCCGCTAGCGCCATCATTTTCAGCAGGAAAAAATAAGTCGGAAATGACACTTCCTTTGACAAAAATAAATTCTCTTCTGCTACAAAGTAAACCGAAATACGGCCAAAAACTCTATTTTTTACACATTTAATATCATTTTTCTTCAAGATGTGAAGTGATGGTAAATTTCTGGTCGCACCATCGGTTTCAGTACCAAACAGTACTTGGGAAATGATACTTTCCTTGTCAAAATTAAATTCCCTTTTGTTACAAAATAAACCGAAATATGGCGAAAAACCGTGATTTTTGCACATTTAACCACACGTTTGCAGCACGAAAAAATATATCGGAAATGATACTTGGCTTGCCAAGGCAGACAAAAAGTATAAAAGTGTCGGTCAGTGTCATGAGCAATTAAGTAAATATCGATGGCTGGTACGAAGAAGCATACCATTAGATTTTACGATGAACAACCTCCTAGTAAGACCCATTCCCTGCAAACTGGCACACCTTTTAATAGTTAGGATGTCAAACCTTCGGAAAGACTGTCATCCGGGAAAAAACAAGTAAGGGCGTTTTCATGCTGATTATAAGTATACGACAATAGAAAATGGAGATCGACAAAACATTGGCAGCCATCTTGAAAAGCAGCGAAGAAACGTGACTTTTTCTTATTTTTGGCGTTTATCTTGCTAATCTGTCAAGAAATATTTCTAACACAAAATGTAGAGCATGCAACTCTAAAAAAGAAACCGTAAATAAAGGCTAAACCTGAGATAAATCGACATCGTTTGTCCTATTTGGTTTGTAATTTAGTAGTCTCCGCCCTTAAGTTATACCTTCCAAAGTTATAGTCTTCCTCTTCTTCCCCCGCCACATTGTTTCGCCCAGCCACACTCGCTTCGCAACACTCACACACAGCACCACCCATTGCACGGATAGCGAGTGACCTTCCACCATTTTGAAAGGACCCACCATATAATTTAGGCCAGGGGCTATTGAAAGTACAATTATCGACGGTTACTGAAATTACAAGATCTCAAAAATCATCTAAACCATAAGAAGTGTCCACTGGATAATCGAAGTTGATCTAAGATTTGCTGTTGAAATACATCTAATCATGGCGATTGACGTACATTAACAATATGGCGTTCCCGTCGAACAGTTTTGTCCAGGTTAATAAAACATATTAACCCTGCAAAACCACACACGCGTTTTTCGACGTTTACAAACCCGAGTCGCCCAAGTCCAACTCCCTCCATGGTAAACTTCATAAATACTTGATATCAAGGCTCTATTTTAAAGATCATACATTTAAAATTATTAAAATTCAGTGAAATATTTTATGACCACTTTTTGCTCGTTAAAAAATTGTTAAAAAGTAAACAGATATTTAATTCTTTAATGTAATTGTAATAAAATATTGTTTAAATTTGTATTGATCGCAGGACCGCAGTACATTTATAACAAATTTAGATTCACCCGCGTAAATGTTGAACCAGACTCTGACCAGAATCCAGCCGGATTACCCTGGTTGAATTGGGGATCTCACCATTGCAACTTTTTAAAATTCTTCTCGAAGATTCCCCCTCGCTGTGTTTACTGCACATTCGCATTTTCATGACAACTTCTTCTGAAATCGTTGAAATGGACTGATTATTGTAGGACAATGCAAACAGCAGGGATCAGAACCTTCCCCATCCATTATTTTAAAGTTTACCGTTCGCTGATGCGTTGAAGTAAAACAGCAATAATTACGCTTATCATCTTCCCTAATAATTCGCAGTCAGGGGATGACGAATCCCTGGGGGTAACTTGACCGAATGAAGTTACGCAGGATCTGCTTATACAAGCAAAAGGGTTTTTGACTTCTATGGTCGCGTCTACACGAAATATGAAGTCGGTTCGATTGGCTTGAATAATGCGTGCGAAATTGGGTAATAAATCTTATCCTGAATACGAATAATAAACTTTACCCTTCAGCTATATACGAAAATGACCCATTCAATAGAAATATCATATCTCATATACATGTATAATACGTTTCTTCCAGGATTTCAAATTAACCCCATCGTTTTTATACTGTACATTACTACAATGTTTAAAATTTAATTGTTTAATTTTAAAGGAAATGTTAATTTAATTCAATGTTTTTTAAATACTGTAAATTTAAAATAATTCATTGTTTTTGTTATGTATATAGTTCAATCGGTGTACGTTGTATCTATTTATATATGTATTCACATACTTGAAAGTGTTTGTCTTTTGAAAAATATGTATTAAATATAAAGCATACAATTATGAATTTTTCCGAGCAGACATAAAATGATATATACATAATTAAGTAAAAATGTAAGATATGAACCATATCGGCTAGAAAAATTGATCACTTGCACAACTGAATGTACATCAATTTTCTATGAAGGGGCTATCGATGTATGACGCAATTATATTTATTATCCTTAAATATGTTGTTATAAATAAGGAATGCGATCGTTGTTTTTAAATCAAACTTTTATTAGCAGACTAGAATTTAATACGTCGAAATATATAATACTATGACTAGCGAGACTTCCAGAATGTTATAGAGAAGGCATTCACGACATGATTTAATATCATCAGCCGGTCGTCAGAAATTATAGCCATAAATAATTTTCTATCATTGAATTCTATTGAAAAACATAGGGTTAGTACATAAGAAATACTGCATTCAAGTAATATTGAAAAACAATGCTCATAATCTGCGGAACAATAAATTTCAACAACAATAAAATAAAACAATATACATAAAATTACGCTGCATTCTATTACACGAAAATTGTCACTTCCCCATTCGAATTCGCACATCTCCGTGCTGTGCGTAGAAAAACGTGTAATTCAATTTTAAAGTGTAACTCATTTTCACTCAGTTCAAATTCTTCAAACTCTCTAAAAATGATAAGATCATTCAACATTTCAATGCGACAATGGAAGCGTCATAAAAAACATTTTTAAAACGAGATCGCAAAAATTAATTTGAAATACTTCTTTGGATTACTGATCCTAACAGCAACTCTTGATTTCTTCACGCATATTACACGCCAAACGAACCATCCCTTCATGCAAGAACTAAATCTTCTGTAATCAGAAGTACATTTGGCGTAATGGTAACAAAATTCTTGGCACAGAGAAAAACATGCATATTATACAGCGGACGGAAACCGCAAGTTTTATTTTCATCTATAAAATGAGCTCCTTCATCGTAGAACTCGATCGACGCTCGAACTGCCGAAAGGAGTTGGCCCCTGGCCGTTTTCAGATCGAAATTTTAAAAAGTCGAAATTTTGATTTGGAAAAATATCGAGGTATTCAGAATGGCGAAACGCATGTTTTTTTTCAAAAGAAATTTTTTGATTCGACGAATAGCTTTCACAATAAAAAATAAAAACCACTAAAATCGTTAATCATAAATTTAATTATATTATAAGATATAAATCGCCATATTTCGTTCAATTATCCCTGAAACAGCTTGCAATTTTTTTTACCTACTCCTGATGGTCAAGCGATGACGTCCGTAATATAAAAATTATACAAAGTTGTTATTTTTAAATATTTTTTAATTGTTAATAACGCTAGATTAGTGACCGCAAACTTATCGCTTCGCAGACAAAAAGCATCGAAGGAAGTTTCGAGTTGAGCAAACTGTCGGTGAGACTTTTGTTCCTCTATATTCAAAGAAGTTTTATGGAAAATTGCAACTCAATTGGTTTAAAAATGAACCAAAATATCCCGTGTTTAACAAAGCGCATGGCGATGCACTGTAACGCGGCGCTGCGGAACGGCTCGTCCGCCGCCCTGAAGTAAACAATAAGATGTGCATTGTTCTTATAGACACTATTATTTAAAGATAAAAAGTTTGTGTAATTATTAAGTATTCGTACTACTGCAAGACTTTACTTCCGACTTTTTTTAGAGAACCGTATTTCCAATTTCTCGTCTCCATCTCCCAAGAGTACATGGAATTGAAACTGATATTTATTGTTTCCAAATTTCGTACATATTATTAATGGCATTCTAAAAATAATGAGGTAAATACAAAAAAACAATAAATAAAAAATTACTTCTGAAAACACAGAAAAACGGAAAACAAACCCATGCGGTGCAGTTCAGGCAGATCAACCATTCCGTGGAAAGTCGCCGTTGCGAGGCGCGTCGCCATGCGCTTTGTTAAACACGGGATATTTTGGTCATTTTTAAACCAATCGAGTTGAAATTTTCCATAAAACTTCTTTGAATATAGAGGAACAAAAGTCTCACTGACAGTGTGCTCAACTCGAAACTTCCCTCGATGCTTTTTGTCCGCGAAGCGATAAGTTTGCGGTCACCAATCTAGCGTTATTAACAATTAAAAAATATTTAAAAATAACAACTTTGTATAATTTTTATATTACGGACGTCATCGCTTCACCATCAGGAGTAGGTAAAAAAAATTGCAAGCTGTTTCAGGCATAATTGAACGTAATATGACGATTTATATCTTAAAATATAATTAAATTTATGATTAACGATTTTAGTCGTTTTTATTTTTTATTGTGAAAGCTATTCGTCGAATCAAAAAATTTCTTTTGAAAAAACATGCGTCTCGTCATTCTGAATACCTCGATATTTTTCCAAATCAAAATTTCGACTTTTTAAAATTTCGTCTGAAAACGGCCAGGGGCCAACTCGTTTCGGCAGTTCGAGCGTCGATCGAGTTCTCAATGTATTCATTTTATGATTTCATTAAAATTTCTAATACGGTATATGTTGCACAGAGATTCGATCAACACAGTCAGAAAATTTTTAGGATAACTTTTTCGTTCAACTCGATCATTGGTAATATTATTGCTAAGGTTTGTTGATTTTTAAGATGAGCGAGAATTGTTTTCATTTAGAACGAAATCAAAATAAAAACGAGAAATTGGGAAAAGTAACGAAATGTTGATCGTGTCATATAAATTTTAGTGAAATTCAGAATCATCTTCTAGATTTCTGCATCAGTAGTCCATATAAAATTTGATGTTTTCGTTTTCTTTCCATTCATCCAGGCGATGACTGATGGCAGGATTAAAGCCACTAATTCATTTCAAATGTATACATTTTTTGTGCATAAATTGTGTAATAGTATATTATGTAACATAGAACTAAAACTGGAATTCTGGTCCGGGTACTCGTCTGCGCCTCGTACCAGGAATACATGCGAGGACCAGAATTGTTTTAGTTACACGTTACATACGATATTTTATGTAACAGGAGTATGGTTTCCGAGGTTATGTGCGTAACGTGTTTTGAGTGCTTTATGGTATACGGACGATAAAGTAAGGTTATATGCCTATGCGCATGCGCATAGATACATAATGTGTACATTATTGTTCTCGGACTATAAAGTAGCCGCCCATCCATAATAACTGATTTCAGGTCCTTAAAACGAGGAAACCGTACTCCTGTTACATAAAATCACTTTTCGGATAAATCCTGATATAGTAAATCATTTATTATCCAATTTGCACTACATTTTTTCATTTAAGGAAGTTCAATTTCATTTCAAACATACCCGTATTTCTCTTAATAATATAGATTTTAATGAATGAAGTATAAAAATGATTGGACTAACTTTGTAAATTTCACATCAACCGGTGTACGTGTTGACTGACTGTTGAAACTCCAAGGCAAACAATAATAGATGATTACGTAAATCAATTATTCATCTCGTACCCGTCCGTCATTCAATACAATTGTTTTGAATACCTTGTTCGCAGTAGTCAAATCAAGATAAAACAATAAAAGAAACAAAGGTGTTTGCAAAAATGAGAAGTAAACGAAACTCTTTTGAATAACTGCTCTCGAGACTGTAATAGTTTTCGTCAGCTACCTTGCTCGTCCTTCGCAATTCGTGCTTTGTGCGATCGGAATGCTTTGTGTCAACGACACCTACCAAGCCTCGTGCGAGAGGCATCGAATTGTATTCTAAGAAACTCGACTCAGGGTGTAAGAATGGACCAGGCTCTGCAGGTTTGCGCGTGAATAACGCTTGTTAATTAATGCCACTATTCACTGCGCATTGAATTGCACGAATTCTATGCAAGTGTTTTTTAAAGGTGTATTCTGTATAGAGGTTCGTAATGGAAAACCCGGGACACATGATGTAATTTCGTGGGTGGGAAGTAACGCAGGAAAAAATGCATCACAGGCAAAAATATAACAACACACAAATTACAAAATTACACAATTATTCCTTTTTTACTTACAAGATAATAAATTTACACTTATAAAAATATGTTAGACCACGCATTCCATCAATAACTTCAAGCTGTAACGTATGAGACTTTGGTTTGCGGTTAAGTTAGACACAGATAAAAGAATATTGTTCTATGATTAATACCACATTATACTTATATATTAACCCTCCTGTGCGCCATGACGAATATATCCGTCCAAACTACATTGTTTCCATGTGGCAAAAGAAAAACTGGTGCTCAGGAGGGTTACAATCTGATTACACCAATTCATAGCAGAAAATACTGATTTTTGGAATGACGAAGAAGCAACAAAAACGTACCGTTTATAGCGATAAGTTTATACATCCTTTTGTGTAGATAATTTGATACTATATCTTTTTTGTTGAAATCTGATTTTTTTTGTGAAAAACCAAGCATAATTTTTTGGGGAATGGGCTCGATTGATTTTTTAACAACAGATTCGGAGAGATCAATCAATTTTACGTCGAAAATGTTTTATCTAACATTTTTTAAATTTGTTTTTAATGTCAAGAAATATTCCGAAAATCTTGGTGAAATTTGTGTCCTCTTGGGCGTTAATGGGTTAAGCCATGGCAAACTGAAAAAGAAGTGTATCTTTAAAATCGGTCTTACCGTGCGTATGAAACAAAAGGACACTATACCGCGGATAAACGGACATACGTACAAGATTACAAAAAAGATATTTGATAAGTTGAAGTAAACATTAAAATTTAAGGGTTCCAAAGATTTAGTCTTCTCAGGTGTCAATGGGTAGTCCTTATCATAACATTTTTATACAAAATTTGCAGTCAATTAGGCTGAGAATCAATGTCGTAAAACCATATAACTTATTTTACAAGAAAAGCTTAAATAATCAACAAAGTGCGGCTCGAACCCTTCTCTCAGACTTTGGAACCTCATACCGCTCGAAATATTGATTTTTTTTAAAATATATATATATATACAACATAAAATATTGTACATTTTTTTACTACGTCTTCCCCTATATACATATTTGTCTATGGACAAATGTAATGTTTAAAGTATATGAAATTAAGATATATAAAATGAAATTACGGTTATTGACATGAAAACCTGGTTCACTGTTGGCCAAGGAGGTTTTCCTTCAAGCCATAATAAAAATTATTGAATTGAATTGAATGTATATAACATTTTCAATGCTGCTCAGTTCGCCAGGTGGAAATTTACCATTGGCTCAGTATTGCACCAGTACAGACTGTACCGGATCAGTACTGGCATAATACCGAAAGGTAACATGACGAGGCAGGGCGTCCGCAGGATTATTTTCAGGGGGGGGGGGCAAAATTAAATATGCGACTATATGTTAATGGAAGTTACATAGACTAATAAATATACACTATCGGGCCAGGGGGCAACTGCCCCTCTTGCACCTCCCTGTGGAAGCCCTTGTGACGAGGTACTGTCTGCACTATCGGCACAGTACAGCAACAGCACTGTCTTAATACCGTTATAGTTCCGGAATAATACTGGTCCAGTACTGACCGAGTACTGATATACGGTTCCAAAAAATGAAAAAATCTGATAAATGATTACTAACTTAAATTAACTGATTTCCGTATTAATTGCAAATTATATTTATGGATTTATGTTTTATATATTATTAACCATTTTTAACGCTCGCAAATAATTAAAAAAATTTTTAAAAAACGTCGGCTATATACTAGTACATAGAATATAGACTAATATAGACGTATTAATTTCTTAGATTAGCTTTGTTTATCTATCAATAAATATTACAAAAGTTGGTAAGCCTAAATAATAATTAAGCATTACAAAAACTTATAATTAGTCACATTTAACTTTTGTGCCATCCTATAAATACAGGGTCATCGAAAAGTATCGGACCCCCCTAATATCTTCAGTTAGAATGCACTTAGGAGAAAATGTCCAATAGCAAAGTTGTATGGTTTCAAGCGGGGAGTAAGATGATGACCTTGACTTTGACCTTGACCATGTCCTTCAAGGTTATTTCAAGGTCAATCTTATTTTTTTTAAATAGAACCCCCCTACATTTTATTGCATATTCTTATAGCTTATCTCGAGAGCTTTCCAAAACACTATAATAAAATATTTTTCTATTAAGTACTTTTTGAGTTATAAAGGTTTGAAGTTTTTCCAAAATGCATTCTTACTGAAAATATTAGGGGGATCCGATTAATGTATTTTCTTTAAACCAATTAATTGGTCTCATTATTGCGCGCACAAAAGTATTAAGGTTATGATTACTGAAAAATAAATAATATTTTACAAGATATTCTACATTTTGTGTCAAAAAATTGTTAACTTCAAACCTTTATAACTCAAAAAGTACTCAATAAAAAAATATTTTATTATAGTGTTTTGGAAAGCTCTCGAGATAAGCTATAAGAATATGCAATAAAATGTAGGGGGTTCTATTTAAAAAAATAAGATTGACCTTGAAATGACCTTGAAGGACATGGTCAAGGTCAAAGTCAAGATCATCATCTTACTCCCCGCTTGAAACCATACAACTTTGCTATTGGACATTTCCTCCTAAGTGAATTCTAACTGAAGATATTAGGGGAGTCCGATACTTTTCGATGACCCTGTATATCACAATGATAAATAAGAAAAAATCGCCCCGAACAACTAAAAAATCATCGAACGAAAAATGGTTACTTATATTCAGGAGTAAAGAATCAACTATTAAAACTAGTGTTGGCGCGGTGCCTCGCTCGCTTCCCTCGCTCAGAAACTTCGACCGAGTAGAGAGTCGGCTATTCCTTAATACTCGTTTGTTTACTAACAGCTTTCAATTATATTATAAAATTATGTTGGGGGTCCAATCATATTTAGGTCCAAGTGGCTTCGATAGATATGTTACAACAATATAGTGTTTCTTATATGTATGAAAATTGAAAATGATCATTTTCAAAACTTCGACCCCGACAACAGGCCGAAGTATTAATAAATAAAAGTTGCAAAACAATTACTTCAAGCACTTTCATTGTAATAGACTATTCGATGCATATTACATGTTTACAGTGTTTTACTAATTACAGTCTGTATTATTATGATCTTATATATACAATATATATACATAGAATTCTTCAAAGATATCTTGAAAGTGTCGAAAAGGTCTTTGACGGATATCTTATAGATACTATAAGACATCTTTTAGACTTTTAGATATATATCGAAATAGTTATTTTCGTATCAAGGGCGTAAAAGAACTAATGCGCCCATAGGGGATCACCGCGCCCGAGGGGCTGGCGAAAACTACCCCTGGGGGTAGGGGGTGTAAGCGTCGAAATTTTATGGAAAACTATAGGGTAATTTTTTTAACGAGGTGACCAAATTCAATACTTTTTCAGACAATAGTCATAAGCATTTTAAGCCAGTTTTATGGCATTATCGTTGACTTTAGGAAGAAAATGCATTCAACATTTTTGTAGAGAATTTCATGCTCTATCTTTTCTGTTTGAAACATTTTTTAATAAAATTTGTATTTTTCAAAATAAATGCAAAAAACTACGAAGAAACTTAATTCGGGCTAATTTTTTTTAGTAATGGATTGATGGATCTACGCCAAAATCTAATCAGATCTAAGTTATGCCAAGACGCGTATTTTAAAAAAAAAATTATGTCAATAGGCTTATCCGTTCGCGAGTTATCGCGAGACAAAAAAACGGGACGTACGGACGTACGTAGGTACAAGATCACGGACACAAATGTTTTTATTGTTGATTTGGGTTCCTTAGGGTCTGAAACGTCGACATTTGATGAAAAACTATAGGGAAATTTTTTTGCCCGAAGTGACCAAATTCAATACTTCGTCCAGACTTAGTCTGGGTCGAAGTAAAATTATCCTATTGATTTCAATATTGTACAATTTCTCAGATATACTATTAAATAACTTAGACTGAAATGAATTCATTATAAAATGCAAGAAGTTAAATTTATAAATTCAAGAAATTACTTTTTAAATTTAAATTAATTGTTTTTGATATACTTTGCGTAACATTTGATTTTACGCACCGTTTTTAGTGTGTAAGATACGATTTTACGCACTACTGCTGACCGGGGCTATTCTCGTGCTGACCGGCTGCGCCACTTGTGCGCCGCGGTCAACATCATATTTGACTCATTAAAAACGGCGCACAAATTTTACGCATACTATATCGAAAAATATCGTTCGACACGCGTGCGTAAGAAATCGATTTTACGCACCGGCCTATCGAATCGCATGTTAAAAACGGTGCGTAAAATCGTATTTAGTGTCGAACTATACTAGTATCGAACAATACTATTTCGTAATTGCGTGCGTAAACTTCGTTTGTAAAGTACTTTTGACGCCTATCTTTCGCGCCTTAAGTAAACTGTTACGCACTCCCGTCGACGATCTTCGTGAATTGTTACGCACTCAAGCAGGCCTCAAAACTTTCCACACTTTCTTTACGCACGCAATTGCAAAAAATAGGATACCTAACATGGGTGTAAAGTATATGCTTTTGTACACACGCGCGGGAACTTTACATGACATGGCGCCTTGGCGCCTCGTCAGTGCAGTACCCGCCCGTGTATAAAAGTATACTTTACACCCTTGTTAGATGATGTACTATTGTTTGAATAGTAGGGCACATGCATTTCTTTATTTCGAAATGTGGTCATTACCCACATAATATGTTTAAATAAAAAAAAATCGTTTTCACTCTATACGAATATGTAATAATCTGGTTGGTTTAACTAATTTTCAGTTATTTAAAAAACTTTTATTAATATTATTGTAGCAAATTATAGAAAATGATAATTATTATGCATTTTGGAATCCGAAATTAGATAATTTTTGGCATTGTACCGACTTTTCCACCTGTGGGTCATGAATATTAAATTTCGCATATTAGAAACTTTCGCAAAAACCCCACATATTTCACCTCGTCTACGTGTACTAAATGAATTTTCAACAGTTTTAACTTTTACTTATAAAATTGAGGTTAAAGATTTCGCGCAAGATCGCGATAGGAATCGAAGTCACAAATTTTCAAGGGGTACAAATGGAGTCCAATTACAAAGATGTTGCGAACTCCGCTTCTGCCATACCGGCAGTTTATCTAAAAGGTTGTTTCTAGTACTTTACACTAGATGGTACTGGTTTAAATCGTGTACGTAAAATATGTGCAATTGTTGATTATGGTAAGCGTGTTCAGTCTTCAGTAAATGACACAGATTGACAAGAATAATGACATCGTAATATTCATCAATAAGGATGAAAATGTGTGGAAAACTATATATAATAATAGAGAATAAGTTAAATCATATTTAACTGGAGAGAAAGGGTTTTGGCATTAACTGCAGTTATTTTTAATACTGTCCGTGGATATTTTATCTAACATTTCGGCAAACCTCAATCTAGAACTCTTTAAAGTTTCAAGTTTACTCCATAATATTTGAATTTGTTATCTCAGAGTTTTAGTAAAAATGAATTTAGCGAGCTAATTATAAAATGTTGGCATATACCACTTCGTTCCAATTATACTCAGCTAATATTGGTCAAAATTCCGAAATCCTTTTCTTTTTCACACAGTGTGTAACACAATTAAAGTCAGAAATTTTGTAAGTAGAGCGTAAAATGTTTATTAGTTTATTGGTACCACGGGGAAAGAACCCCGTTGGAAACAAAATTTTGTAACAGGTAGCCGATTTTTTATAGCACAAAAATAGGGTCGTCGGGGGGGGGGTCCACCAAACTACTTTACCCCCGCCATTTTCAATACTACCCCTTCTGTTTCACATCAAGTTTTAATAACATTCTCAACACGTGCGAATTACGAACCCCTGATATTCACATCATATTTGTGGCCGGATATGCCCCACGCTCTGTATCAATCTCAATCGGTGCGTAAGGTGGTACTCAGTGAGTACTACTCACTAATTATTTATCAAACGAACTTACTTGTAAGTGCAGTTCGATCTTATACAAGATCCTTGTTCGAAATGATTAATTATAATAATTGTATTGAATACTACACTGTGAATTCGGTGATGTCATCATCACTATTTTTGCACACAACAAAAAGCTGCCGTAGCTGTCATATTATTACTGATACGCTCTAATCGAAAAATATATTACTTCTTCGCGAATTTTTGTCTAAAAAGTGTCAGCATGATATGAACTGCTTACACACTATATTCTTATTTACTGTAAAGTCAACCCGATTCTGTAATCAATTACGAGCAACAAAAGTATCTGTAAATGAAATCGGAATAGATGAGAGCAAACAGTTTTATGTCAAACATGAGGAATTATTTATTAAATTTACAGATATTTATATAAAATGTTCAAGTAGTCATGTAAAGGTGATGTATAATCTGCTATTGACGCTTAAAAATATGTGCTAGCTTGTACTATATTAAAGCATCAAATTTTTCTGTACAATTTATAGTTACATGCCCGTGTAGCAGAAGGAATACAAAACAAAATACTAAATGAAACTTTAGTTGTCCATCATTCAAAGCGAAACTTACTTTACTCATCGGTTTACTCTTTGAAGAAAGTAGCAAAAAAGTAGCAATGTTTGACCGAAAAAGCTGCATTACTCAAAATTGCTGCAGCCTAGCGAAGGGAAATGTAGAGGACAAAAAGCTGCGGAAGAGGATCGCCCCTTCTTCATTCCACTGTAGCTTTTTCCGGCGATATGTGAGTTCTTTATCAAAAATGATCGCAACGTTTCTGAGAACGATCGTTGCCTACAGGACGAGGGAGGATATCCACAAAAAAGGAGGAGCTCCAGAGGATTGTGGAAATAGAAGGGGCAAAGAGTCTCTCAACTGCAATGCGAAGATGGGGTACATTGTGTCGAGCGGCTTGATACTTTATTCCGTATAAAGAAGACGGCGGAACAATGGCGACAACTCGGAAGAATAGGATGAAATAGGATCGAGGAAGGCGGAAAGATGCACTCGCGAGTACGAAAATTCATCGTTCTGTAAACAATGCGCGAATACGAGAATGACTGTTTTCGCTGATTTCGCGAACATCGGGCAAGGGTTGCCGATTCTAATAAATACCTTCAAACGTAATTTCATAATTTTTAAAAGTTACCATCGAATAGGCCACAGCACTTAGTATAGCCGAATTTATACTGTCGAGAACTAGAATCCCATTAATTTTGATGTCGTCTTTTACAGTACTAAATGTGTTTGGATAACATCGTTATATCGCCTAGTTTACTTCATTTAAAATGGACCATCATTTATTACTATTCCTACCATATACATATTAGTTCTGATCACGTGTTAAAGGTAATGGAACTAATGCATGCTCCCCTATTTCATTATAGTAAGCTATCATTTTCTGCTTAGTATAGAATAATTACATTTAAAAAGTGAAAATCATTCCTTTTAATTGCTCCCCCAAAAATTCGAGGATTTTCTGTTAAAATTCTCCGTTCATTTCTGTCTTGAGTAAATAGATTCAGATCGTTTCCATTTCCCTATCCGATTTGGGACATTCGTACACGCTCGAGGGGCTATTTGCATCCCCACGTTATTTAAGCTGGGCGACATACGAATATCGAAAGACAGTTGCACAAATACCAGAATATACAATAGTTGTCGCGCGACTATTCCCACCGGTCCATGACGTCGACGCGCGGAGTTCGCCTCACGCAGGATCCGCAGCAAGCACGTAGCTCAGTTGTATGAATCAATGGCACAAAGCTATCGAGCAACCTCCACGGTATTGTCGGAGGAAGATAGGATTCCTTTGACTGAGCTCTGGTCGAACAAAACCGACGAATAGGTGAAGAGACAGTGCTTGCATTGCAATTTACATAACGCGTTATCCACGCGACAATGGGTGCTCGAGCGTGGTCGCAAAGGAAAAGACTCGTTTGAAACCGCGTGCTTCATCGAAACGACCGTGCAGAAGGAGAGGAAGAAAATAAAAGAAAATTAATTCTCACTCGAGCCCAAAGTCCGCGTTGATGAAGATCTCACGGACATCTACTTTTTCCTTACGAGGTACAAATACGAATTGTAAAACTTCAAACCTTATATTTGATAGCGATTTCTATACTTCGAAAGAGCATATGAGAACGAACTCTAACAAATTACTTGAATGACAAATCTTAGAAACTTTTCATTTTCTGATCGACCTTGCTTAGCATAGCCCTGAAATATATGTAAGTTATTACGTACGTTAATATCTACAAGATGCCGCTACCATTTTGAATGTTTTGTCTCTCAAAACGGTATAAAGTTGTAGAGGAACTGCCTCGATAAAAAAAATGAAATGTATAACATATTTTTTATGTATTTCAGGCTGCTGAATACGAATATCGCAATAACATTTGACGGTTGAGCAGTCGTATTGAAGCCGCTATCTTGGAAAACCCGCTAAAAAATGACATTTTTTACACTTGTCTTGAGAAGTAGGAGTCTGCCAAAAAATTGAGTCAAACAAAAAAAATTGGATTCTCTATAAGTGCGAAGATCGCATATAATAGTCACTTATAAGCTCTGGAGACAAAGCGTGTATCCAAAGAGTACCATCAAGGGGTGATTGGTTGCGCCCAACCAATTCCTATAAAATATTTTACAAACTTAAATGTAAAAAAGATTTGAGTTTTTTTAATAGCATCTTACAATTCATTTCGTAAAATACTGATTACTAGCCTCATTTATTTTCTTCCTTATTTGGGCGTTTATTGGGATGACCCAAGTAAAAAAATTATGAATAAATTATACATAATTTATACATAATCATCCGTAATCTATACATAAGATATGCAAATTAAAGAAAAGAGCAAAATCAATCGACGTACACAAAAGTCCACGAAACGATTTTGCGAAGCGACACGACGACGCAGCGACATAAATGAGGTATATTTTATTAAGCAGGAAATGAAACCATCGAAATTTGACTTCATCACTGATACCATTTAATCACTGGCCACAACTCCTGGATCATCATGAGTTTTCACGTGACATTAAGAAAATCATCAGCAATTCTAAAAATAACTTCAGGTCTGGGTCGAAGTTAATGTGCTTTCTTTCCTTGTATTATTGGTTTCTTTCGGATTAGATTTTCAGATTTGAAGCTGCTGACGATTTTCATGGTGATATTTGACAGTTCCTGGTAATCCACGAATATGTAGCCAGTGATCAGTGGACATCAGTTTTGAAGTCGGATGTCGGTGGCTGTTTTGTTTTTAATGAAATCTTCCATCTTTTCATGTGCTTTTATTTTTCGATGTCTTAGTTTCATCACTTGAAATTTCAACCCAGGTCGCAGAATCATTAGATCAAATGTATTTATTTTTCAGGCATAGAAATTGATTAAATAAAACTTATTATTATTAGTATATTACATTTTTATAATTATTATTTTGAATATATATTTTGTGTACATTATGTATAGATTATGTATAGATTATGGATGCTCAATTCCATACATAATCTATACATGGATGATTATAAATTATGTACAATTTATTCATAATTATTTGAGCGTTTTAAGCCAGATTAAGACTGAAGAAATTTAGCTGGGACCCAGGTGGACTCCAGTCAATCGTTCCACATGAGAACCGAATAAAGTTGGTAAAGTTTTCTCCAGAATTATTTTCGGCGTATAAAAAATATTAAAAACCTGAAAAAGTAATATTTTCAAACATTTAATATTTTATGGTGTATTATTGGTGTATTACACTAGCGAAAAAATGGCTGTAATTGGCAAAGCTTCACAAAAATTATGTGACAATTATACGTATGGGCTGCAAATTATTGGACAGTTATATGGGGAAGCTTTTGCATAACTAATATTTTTGGCATATATTTATTTATATATCTATTTTCTATGGAATTGAAAACCTCCTCTACATCGAAACATATACGAACTTTGTTTACGAAACAATGAAGTCAGTTTATAATTACATGATGATATGTATATTACATGAAATACACTACAAGTGTAAATACCCCAAAGTTCATAATTAAACTTCTTACATTAATTATTGACGTAATAAATTCAACTGAATCTTATATTACGGTAACTTTAGGATTACCTTAAGTCCAAAATAAAATTCTGTTAGTTTAACTATAATGCTATTATATTAACTGTACCTACTATTACTACCGGTAGTTTCCAATTTGAATTAAAATGGTGTCACTAAAAATATCATACTAATTAATTATGTCATTAATTTGAATTCCCCAAATTTTTATAAGCAGTTACGCAGGCGTATGTTTACTCATTTTTCTTATGAACACACATACTTCGATGCCATCTACATTTATTCATTTTTGCAGTCAGATAACTTCCAGATTACATTTGTAGTGGTTACACGTACAGACAACCATAAATTATGTCAAACATGTTTTCCGTTTACAAAAACGAAGATTCCAAAAGAATGGAGAAAGTTGGGGTTTCTTCTTGTTTTCATCTATTATTGAGGGCATAGATTTTTGGCAGATTAAAAAAAAATGTTGAAAACAGTGTACTAGAAGATATAACGTAAAGTAATATGCTGACACTTTAGTGCGAAGGGACGAAGTTCACACTTACATGTAATAAATAATGAGTGCTATATTTTTAGATTTATTTGTAGTCTATTTGACTTCGATGATGATTTAAAAATTTATATTTTATTAAATTATAAAAACAACATACCAATTAGCAAAATAGACTGTGTAGCAACCCTGGTAACAATTTTTCCATTTTTTCTTAGACTGGTCATTTCCCCTATACCTTTAACATGGTAAATAAGAATGTTATACAAGAATTGTATAAAAAATGTTTTCACTTCTACCAGGGGAGACAAGGTTTGTGAAATTTAACCATATATAGGCAGTTGTGAGCGTCTGGCTCTATGTGTTTTAATATATTTCTACTTTTATATTTATGATTCAGATCAGTATGAATTATGTTTAACGAAGCAATCGTGTCATTCAAAACTACGAATTGATACATCTCCAACTCGTAGAATATGTATATAAAAACCTTTGTCGAACTCAACTGTAAGCTTTCAAACATTCAAAAGCACGTAGCTCGGAGCACAAGGCGCGATGAACGTTTGAAGAAGCGTAAGGAGTGAGGGGGTTGAAAATATTTAGACATCCGTGAGGGGATGAATAAGACCAAATTGTATCCACAATGCTACTCTGGGGCAGAGAAGCACTGAATAGCCTTAATAAACTCGGTGAATCCACGGAAATATTTCAAGCCAAGAAGGAATAGGCCGAGTTGAACGAAAACTCCATCGGAGCCTCTAGTATATATCTCCTCCCACGTCTCTGCACGAAGCACGCATACGGATGACATGCGCTATGCCTGCATCGCTTCGAGTATTGCACGAAATGCAAGAAGACGACCTTGAAGATATACAACAAATATTTCTGTTGATATAATTACGAGATTCGGAATTCCCTTCAGATAAAAGATACTTAGTGATTTTAATATTCTCATATTTTTAAGAAAAAACTAATCCAACCTTTCCATCTTTATACCATCATAAACAAAAAATTTGAATATTTTTAGGGAAATTTGCATTACTTCTGATTAAGCAGACGAGTTTCTGTTATCAGACAAAATTAGCCAGAAAAATGAAAAGTAATCTTCACAAAAACATCGTTATTTTATCATCTAAGGCATACATCAAATACTTATTTATTATTTAATAATTGCGAGCATAAAATACATTTTTAACACTCCGTGCGTAAAAAACGATTTTACGCACTAGGGCGAAATTTTCATGTACGTAAAATTGCGCTCTACGCACGTCGTATTAAAAAATATCGTATGGAACCCCTCGCTCCGCTCGAGCGACAAACTTCACACTCGTCGAAGATCGATAATTGCGCCCTTGTTGCATAAAATACTATTATCTTAGTACAGGCTTTGCTTAGCGCCTGATTCCTCACGGAGGTAATATTTAAGTAACAAAATAACAAATTAACAACAGAAACAGGCTTTTCGAAACAGCGCCTCTTTCAAACAATCGTCATGCTTAATTCTCGGCCGCAGGTTGCCCAGTTGATATTTTAAGACGAGTCTGATAGCAGACCACGTTTAGGCCCCTTTCAGGGGATGGCACATTCGCTTTTTTTTTATTAACTTTACGTTGTACAAAATGTCCATTTATGACAATATCATGAATGAGAGATGTTTTCTAGTACCTGATCATTCCATGATTATGCAGTAGGAAGTCAGACAATCCACGTAAGAAGTTTCTCCAAGGTGGGGAACAGATGTTAATGTTGAACATCGGATTTACCTTGCATTAGTGAATCTTGACCAGCCTATTCTGAGTAAAAAGTGAAGAACCTCTGACTTATCGTACTGCATACACTCTTGATCAGATAAGTTCCGGCTATACGAACTTATAAGATAACGAAATTGAATAAGCCTTCGATGGGAGGGCCGGCTATTCGTACTAAATAATAGTATGCAATAAGTGTGCAAAGTTAAATTTACCGCACTAGAAGCGAGAGCAGCGCACGAGTCGCCGGCATAGTCGGTGAGTGAGACGCTCTCGCTGCTCGTGCGGTAAAATGCACTTTGCGCACTAGTTGCATAATATACTATTATGCAATTCTGCAATGCGCGAAGAAAATTTTTCTGCAAGTGTGCGAAAGCTGTACCCACAGAATTTCATAAAATTATTTATCTGTTAAATATTATTCAATTTAAAAACAAAGCACACCTAAGACAAAGTGGTTTGCGACCATCTTATTGACGAGTGCATATTATAGAATCACTAGGTCGAGAAATGTAATAATTTAATAAATAGTTCTAATACACCACAATCCATCGGGAGATGTCCTAAGGAGCTCCTCAGGACATCCCGGAAAAAACGTGTGCTGTTTTGATTGTTATTATCATTGTAACCGATGGAAAACCAAACAAATAATTCCAATCACGTGGACGGATTTATACCCAATCCGTCTCAATAAGTCCTATCGTTTTCTGGCAGGCGATGAATAGATATCAACGGCCTTCTGGATGATAATTTTTTCAAAATTTAGCGGCTTCCTGTAGATTTGAATACGGTTGTAATAATAATTCAAGTTGTGGCTATTTGAATTTAACCCTTCTTTGACAAAAGATTTTTTATATCAATGTTAGCATACGGTATTTTAAAAATGAGTTACAAAATAATTTATACTAATAAAAATTCTTATTCCTTTTGGCAATTGATTTATCTGAATTTCGATGTATATAAACTTGTGCTATAAATAAACATCTTACACTCATTCCCGTAAACAGTCACTACCAAAACCATACAAATTCTTGTAATTAATTCGTCAAGTGGTTATTTTGCTTCAGATTCTTGAGGAAAATGGCGGCAAAGAATACAACAATGCCTGTATAAAATAAATCCTGAATACCAAATAATAATTAATAAATATATTGAACTACATATCCATCAATTACTATAACATTTTCATTGGTGCTAAGAAATGAGTGTAGTAATCGAGTCGTCAGATTCTACGTGAATCGCTAGCTGCCGAATAAAGTCCTTTGCCTCAACGACTCTGCTGAGTGACTTACCTTATTACACGGATACATTCTCGACGATGGGAGTAAAAGACATGCAAATCGCAAATAGGTGAATTGTAGGTGGGTGGATGAGGTACTAGGTACACGACGGTGGCGGAGCAGACGTCATTCAAACCTTGCGTTTCTATGAAATCAAAGGCCACATTGTCACCGAAATTACCTCCATTCGAAAACGACGTATTCAGTTAGGCGGCGTACGTGAAATTAACCCTGTTTGTTTGCCGCCTTCGAACCGAGTGTAACGAAGCCACTATTTATTCCATAAAGCACAATTTGTTCGTGGATCCGCAAAATTTTCAGAACGCCGAGATGTCGCGAGTAGGGCAGATGTAAGTTGTTACCTTTTGGTAGCAATATGTGACCTGGATTAAGGAGAGTCTCATATGATGACGAAAGAAGAATACGAAATGTTAGAGCCGTTGATTGCAATTTACATAAACACTATTTCCAATATATTTGGTACAATTAATCATGGCATCAATTAACGTAGTAACAACCTCAAAGCAGAATATTTAATTATCAAATTAAACTTATTTTAATAATATCAATTGTTAAATAAATTACTCTCCCAATTTTAAACAGTGACAATTCACTGCTTGACATATAGTGACAATCAATAGTCACTGATTGGATTCCACGACAATTGATAGAAAAACAATGGGTCGAAAAAACAATTTATCGAAAGGTACAATTGGTCGAATGCACAAATGGTCGAAAGCACAATTGATCGAACGCACAATTGGTCGAAAAACAATTGTTGGAACGTATCAGATGGATCTACGAAAAAATGACCTATGTAACTCAGTAAGTAACCCACATCCACCTTACAGTGCTTTAGTCATTTTTTCCATAGGTCATTTTTTCATCGGTCATTTTTTCCGGAATCCATTAACATCATCTAAGTTTCCCTGAAATAATATTCGAAAGCTTAGAGCCAATTGTTTTTTCTACCAATTGTGCATTCGACCAATTGTTTTTCGATTAATTGACGGGTTACCCACTGATTGTCATAGTGAAAAAGGAGCCACTGAGAAGCAGTTAAATTTCATTCGTTCGCCCTTACCTTCCGATTAAATTATGATTTATATACAGTTATATAGAAATAATATATAATTCCATTGAAATTATATACAACTGTATAGAATTTATATATAATTATACAGGGTGATCCAAAAGTCCCAGAACACCAAAATATCTCAGCGAGAGGACATTTCTGGGGAAAATGTTTCAGACAAAAGTATAAGGATTTTTCCCTGGCTATTTAATGGTATCATAGAATTTGACCTTGAACATGACCTTGAAGGTTATTCTATTGGCCAAGTTAATTTTTTTAAATGGAAAGGGAACAAAATTTCTTGCTGAGTTTTAAGTTTGGTTTGAAATGACATTGCCGAAAAAAACGGCCATAGCATATTCGGACGTAAAATTTTGTGCTTTTTCCGAATCAGCGAAAAGAAAATAGCAGTTTCCATTTAAAAAAATAAACCCGACCTTGGAATAACTTTTAAGGTCCTGTTTAAGGTCAAATTCTATAGTACTGTTAAAAAGCCAGGAAAAATCCTTAAACTTTTGTTTGAAACATTTTCCGCGAAAATGTCCTCTCGCTGAGATATTTTGGTGTTCCGGATCTTTTGGATCACCCTATATGTGACTGTATACAAGTATATTGTCTCTATAGCATTGTATATGATAGTATGTGATTGTATTACTTACAGACGACAGAATACAACTATATATAATTGGACAAAGGTATATATGATTGTGTAAAATAATCGATGTTCGTATGTAATCACACACGACTTTGATAAAATAAAGTTTTTAGCATTTTTTATATTTACTAGCAAAAAAGCCAAAAATGTCAGTAGCTATGCGATGCAAATGAATTATCCGAAAATACTGTATGTAGTAAAGATGGTTTATATGAGCACTGTTAAACATCAGTAATACTTTTTCATTATAATACTTTTTTTAACGACATTTATATACAATTGTATACAGACAAAAATGCTATACAATTGTAGATAAGTATATATAAATAGTATATGCAATTGTGTGTAACTTATATTTACCTTGACTTTCACAGTTATGCAGTGAATATGATGGAAGTCTCTGACCAGCAGTGAGTACATTGCTTAATGGCGAGGCACAGTATTGCTAACATGAAAAATACTGTATCTTTCTAAACAGAAAGGATAAACAAATATTGTCCTCGACACCCCGAGTCGAATTGGCTCTATTTAACGACAATCGAAACCAGTCCGGATCTCGGATACAGCCAGGGAAATCCGTCTGGATTCCTGTCAGAGCCCGGTTAAAAATTCTACTAGGGACAATTCGATGGTACATTATATTGTATCTAACTTTTAGTCCTCTTACGAAGACAAGCACGTTTCAAATTCCGCCCGTGTTATTCTTATGGGCGAAAAATGAAACGTGTGTTATATGATTTTAGCATTAAGTGATTGTATACATTTTAAATACTTTAAAGAATACATGAAGTCGTCAAAGTATGAACATAATTTGTTCGTGCAGAGTTATGTCTCCAAAGTAACAAATACGGATTTACAATACTAATCAAAAGACAATGTTTTTATTTCAGGAATATATAAGAGCGCAGGCAAGGACATGCAGGAAATTGGGTGCAAAAGCCAGGAATGTAAAAACTAAACAGAAAATTAAAAACATACCACTTTCATTTAATACAAGTTAACGGAACGTTTTTCAATACATTATCTGCAATTCGGCTAAAAGTGCCTTGCAACCTTTTACAACAAAATTTCATCAATACGTTGTGATATAATGGCTCTAATAATTAAAGAGTCAAACGTGCCCAATCAAGAAATGGTCTCTATTACCTATTATACTAAATACAAAGTAGCTTCAATATTTATTTCAGGATTTTCATGCACGTGGCACAGTATACTTCGCAGACCAACTGTTCGCAGAGTAAGCAAATCTACAGTCGTACGAATGCCGCAAGCAGTTATGCCAGTTACATATAGCGTATCATCTTTTCCTACGTTTATTGTACGATATTTACACTGAAAAAGATTTCATTAGTTACAAACAATTGAACAAAATTAAAATATGAATGTGATTATTAACGAATTGAATATCAATAACGAAGATTAAATTACCGTAATTATAAACATTTTTTATGATTTCTAACATATTTTGTATTCGTACAAACAAAATAAAAGTCATTGAAAAAAATTAAATGACAGTTGCTTATTTCATCTTCCTTCATTATATGGTAATAATATATGATTGTCACTTATAAATTCTACAAATTACAAATAAAGTCGAAATACTATGGCACGTTAATTTGGCAACAATAGTAATCAAGTTCTATTACTACCCAAGCAGCAGAGTAAGGAATTCTGACCCCAGTAACAGTTCAAATGCCTTATTTTAGTAAAAAATAGGCAAATTACAACCTAAAATATGTCTTCTAATTCAAAATGTATTTCAGTTCTATTTGATGGGTTAATTTAACCAAATAATGACTTCAAAAATGTCCTCATAGTAAAAAAGTATTTGCGGTATATTCTGATAGTAAAATTAACCAAATTTCGGCTGAAAATTGCCCTGAAGGGTTTTAACGAATAGGTTAAATTTTAGTACATAATTTACCAAATATGAACATGTGTTCTGCACCCTAAAGTACAATGGTTTTGAAATGAGAAATTAGGTTCTGGTTGAAAATGAATATGCCTTTGCTAAATTCCCTATTCTGAACTTTAAAGTATTGAAGGCTTTGCTGCGATCCACCGATTTACGTTTCGACTAGTTTCGAGCTCTCACCAAGGGGTGGCGCATAATTGCCGTATTTAACACATGAAACACATGGCGATGTAACCTAACGTTAAGCCAATAAAAAAATAACTAACTAACTAACTAACTAACATGAAACACATGCATTGTATATTGTAACATACTCAAACTTTATCGCAAGCGGTTAGAGCATAAACAGGTACGTATATCCGAAATCGTGTTTCATGGTACCACACGTGTAAGGAATGCGTGCGTACTCGCGAATACTGATCTGTGTTTATTATATGGCATCGAATAGTGGGTATATGTATATTAGGTGAATCTTATAGGTTGTAAGGGGCGAACGAGCGCGTGCTTGTGATTTTTGTACACATATATATGTATGTACGCAAATAACTTATTTCTGTGTATACCGTGAAATCCGGTGGGTCTTGAGGAAATTACAGTATGCGTCCACTGTAGATTGTTGTCAATCTCTGTTGCCGCGGCAAAAGAGTATGACAACAAACAAATCTCGTAAGTGAGAGCCCTGAGTCTTTTCAAGCGAAGGTGACCCACGGTATAATTTCTTTTCGTGTATGAACCCGTTTTCCGTTGAAAATAGTTCAGAAGTTTTTTTCTTAACAAAGGGATCCACTAGGTCAGAAAGTCTAAACTAGGGCAAAATGACCAAATTATTACTAATATTCGACTTCATATAGATACATTCTCCCAAATTGGACTATGCCTTTAAAGTTCAGATGCCTTCTATTACCTAATTTCGACTAAAAATTTACCGTGTTTTTATTCTCCATTTACCTGAAATAAAAGTGGATTCGACATTAATCAGTTAGGTCCGGTAGGCAGCTGGACCTAATCGGAAGTCGAATTGAAGTAATTTCGACCAATTTTGCTGCTTGGATAGGAAAAATTAAAAAGTTGACATTAATAACAAATTACCAGTAGGGTTTGTCACTTCAATGTGAAGCTGATGAAACAGTATACCGGAAATAGGTGAAAATAACAAAACCAGGATATTTAAATTTCTCCAATCTGGCGAAATTTATATTTAGGTAATAAGTCGTAGAAAACCAAATTTTTGTAATTTCAAATACAAATATTACGCTTAAGACTGACTTCAGCATTATGGAATGTAATGAACATACAATTAGCCATTAAGAACGTCATATCATAATAGATCTTAATTTCGGAGTATAAATTTGTAAGTTTAAAGTACTTTCATTGTCATCTAAATACGCCACTAGTGATGGACATAGCATATGGTAGCATTAGTAGACAACATCCGGCAGAGTACTATCTGAATAAAATAGGCTTGTGTTTAATCAAGTTTGCACATAGATAATTAGTAAAACAAGCAGATTATTTTGTGATTCTACTTCAATCCAGACCATAGATCTGGTCAGAGTATTGAATTTGGTCTCTTCGCAAAAAAAAGTTTTAGCATTTTAATAGTTTTTCATCAAATGTCGACGTTTCAGACTCCAAACATCACAAAAATGCAAATAAAAAATGTACGCCGTGATCGTGTTCGTCCACACATAAGTCTGTCTGTATGTGCAATTTTTTTCGCGCGCTTTATCTCGCGAACGATAAAACTGATTTTAAAGTTTGATATGGCCTAACTTAGATCTGATTAGTTTTTGGTATCGATCCATACTAGATTATAAGGCGGGGAATGAGGTCGAACAAAGAAAAGATGAAAAAAAATGTTTAGGACATTTTATCCCCTGTAATGTAAATTTAATATCAGTTTCGTCCCGGCTTGAACAGTTTTCAATGCGTTTGTGCTCAAGTCACGTTAAAAAACAATACAGATCTTACTTTCTTTTCAATCGCAATAGACAGGGAACAAGAAGTTAGGAAATTTTATACAAATAATGTTCAGAAATATCGGGGAACAAATGTTAAAACTGTAAGAATATATTGTACGTTTCTATCTCAAAGAGTTCGATAAAAGTTCTGTAAAGGGCAGTGAAATGTTTTCGTTTAGAAAAATGATTTTACAATATTATTATTATTACCTGTTATTATATATGTATTATTATGTAAAAAATTGTTAAATATCTGGGATTTTGTCGTATTCGTTGGTTCTAATTAACCAAATAATAATTTCGATTCAAATGACAGATTAACATTATTTCATATTATTGTTTATATTTTACGCGTTACCATGCGTGTCTCAAGATATGTAAATTGTGTACATATACATTTAAAAATGAATACAATGTACAGCTATACCTATAGGAAATTTATGTTTGACGACTGTTGACCCAAGCGTCTATTGAAAATGGCGGAACCAATCAGCACATGAAAGACGTACGCACGAAAATATACACGACCTTACTCGCAACAACTAAGAACAGTTTTGTCTTCTTCATACTCTTTCAACTTTTTTCTATACTACAACTAAAATCAGTATTGAAAATATGATTATGTAACAATGTTAGGAAACACCAGCAAATCATATTAATATTCTAATTAGATATATTGCACAGAAAACTGGTACCCAGTGACTTCTTGTGAAGGACGCCCGAGAACTCTTCAAATAAAGAATTCTTATAATATCATTGACGTGTGTGTCATTTTTCCCAAAAGCTTTTTTGGAAGAATGAATAGCGATGTCATTTATTCGCGCTTTTGCAGTATCGCTCAATCGTATTTGCGTCATTGGTTGCATCCTCGTAAAATCAAAGTTTGATGTATTGTATGCATCCGCGCATATTGTGCAGTTGCATTCAGCATTGGCGGCAAAGACTTACGGCCGCTGGAATTCGACAGCGCATTGCTGGCGATCCGCCCTTTAGTTCATTTTTGCAAAGGCTTCTTCTTCCTTTGCTTTTGAAACTGGATTTCTCTTTATCCTACTCATGCTTTGTTTCGTATCTACTATCTTTGTCAATTTATATCGTAGCTCACTCTTTCTCTGATTGTACCACTCTATAGTTTAATATCCGCCGCTTCTCCTTCTCTAAAAAGTATCGCCTCACTCTTCGATTGTCAGTACATTGTAGTTATCTGCTTCTCTCTTCACGTTTTGTTTGTTGCTTTTAGTGTGTTCTCTTTCTCTTGATACGTTCTGCCCCGTACAGTCATCGGGAGCATTTCCATACTGTAAGCCCAGCTCCACAAGGGGATATTATTTCAAAAGCTTTGAAAGCGTAATTCTCGCGGCCGCATTGAAGACCGGCCAACAACAATAGGCGATTTTAATACACCTCATACGGAGGTACACACTCTAGATTTGACGTGCGTGGCGCGAACAAAAGTCACATAGAGAGGACATGGACGGAGACATCGGATTGCGGAAAGGCGTCGTGATTCTGACTGGCGTTAAAAAAAATCACATGCTGAAAGTAACTAAGGAAGTATAAAGGGAGTCAGTCCCTGCACACATGCTACCTAGAAAATGAGGATACCATAAGAGTAGTTGATGAGAAAAGTATAGAATATTTAAGATCGTAAAATGC
The DNA here is from genome assembly GCA_030407085.1 of Trichopria drosophilae. Taxonomy (NCBI): domain Eukaryota; kingdom Metazoa; phylum Arthropoda; class Insecta; order Hymenoptera; family Diapriidae; genus Trichopria; species Trichopria drosophilae. The sequence goes on along the minus strand of CM059586.1, from coordinate 61,796,295 downwards.
TCGCTCTGTTTAGGGTAAAAAGATAATAGTTTCTGTTTTAGAAAATAATGTACCTGTCAAATTAATGAATTCACCTTCACAATGAAAATAAAGTTCTTAAGGCCATTTTCGGAAATAAATGCAAAAAACCGCAATTTTTTAAAATTTGGCCTCGAAACTGACGTTGTCGGCAATTTTCTCTACGAAATACGTAATCAGCACATCAAATTACTTTTGAGGTCTGAGGCTTTAGTAATAACTAATATAAACAGATAGTATAATTATTGATTATTATTTTCAACTGATTAATGCTGAGTTAGATATCAAAGTAATTTTTTTCCGAATATCTACTTCTGAAATCACCTTTCTTTCGTAGTGGCTAATAGCAATTCCTTTCCTAATTTTAAACGCATGACCCGATTTCATCGTGCTCTTAGTTGCTACCTTATTGATCATGATTGAGAATTGGAAAGACATAAATTATTTCGAAAATATTTTCTAAAAACTAAAGGAATTTTAGATAATTCCTTTATTTTGTATCTGCTATCTTAAATCAGCCGTAATGAACATATTAACCACATATTCATGTTTGACGACTCTCCCGTCAGTCCCATACAAGCTCCTGTATAAATGGTACATTACCTAACAAAGGTGTAAAGTATACACTTTTATACACGGGCGGGAACTGCACTGACGAGGCGCCGCCGTGTCACGTGTAAAGTTCCCGCGCGTGTGTACAAAAGCATATACTTTACACCCATGTTAGGTATCCTATTTTTTGTAATTGCGTGCGTAAAGAGAGTGTGGAAAGTTTTGATGCCTGCTTGAGTGCGTAAAGTACGAAAAACAGGCATCAAAAGTACTTTACGCACACAATTACAAAAACAGATTTTTCTTGTTTCACTTGTTTTGGCGATTTTTGAAATCTCTGTTCCAATATATGACTAGTGATTTGTATTCAAATTGAATGAGCCCTGACTCGACCGATTTTGCCATTTAAGATTTTCGACCTCCCCATGCCCTACGTGCTTCCACCCCCCTCCCCCCTCCCGCCCCAAAAGATAGATTTTGTTTCAGGGTTTTTTTTTCATATCGGTGATTCTCGAAATATTTGACTGTTCCGGCACTTTTTTCCATCATTGTATATTTTTTAGATCTGTAACATAAAAAATCTGTTCACTGGGGCTGTAGTTGGTTCAGGCACGACTAATTAGGCATGTTCAATCGTCTTTTTCATGTAACACGTGTGTCGTACAGATATTTTATGCTACAGTGTGCGTAAAATGCTATTTTACACATTTTTCATTTTTTTATGGCGCTTTTTTACACATACTTGCAACATAAAATATTGTTCGACGCATGTGCGAAAATGTTTTTTGTACCAATGTGAACGTGGACCTCACTTTCAGCTCGCCCCGTAACCCTTCCATTCGTAGAAAAATATTTACGCACTTGTATCGAAAACTATAAGTGTTTTTTTAAATTGGTAAGTTTAAAATTTAATCATATTTCAAGTATCGATTGTGATCGCGATATTTGCTCTTTATATTTGTACCCATATTGTATTGTGCAGAATAAGTAAGAATGGCGCGAAAAAAGGGTATGGCAGAACCTAGGAAAGAACAATGAAACGAGCAGAGAAAAGTTCGTCGAAGACAGAGGGCGCGAGTGCAAGAGTAAAAACTCGGTTGCGACTCAGCAGGGGAAGAAGCATGCAAAAGCACACGCAAAGATAAACAAATGAACGCCGTCCGTCCGAAACAATTCGGAAGAGGGGTTGCTGGCCTTTTATGATTTGCCCACCTTCTACTTCTTTCCTCGTCATCCATCGCCCGCACATTCCCCTTCACCCATTCTTCGTTTTAGTCGCCTATATTTTCGTTCCATGTTTTACACCCCTTGGAACTATTATTCCTTCTTTCTTTAGTACCTAGAAATCCCGAGAAACTTAAAATTTTCTCTAGAATTTTCTATATTTTTCATTAACCGTAGAAAAAAAAACAATCCCAACAATACAATTGTATAGCAGTTTTGTCTCTATATAATTGAACATAAATGTTAAAAAAAGTATTTCAATAATGAAAAAGTATTAATAATGTTGAACAGTGCTCATATAAATCATATTACGACATACAATATTTATGGATAGTTGATTTGCATTTGTATAGCTCACTGACATTTCGGTCATTTTTTAGAACTATGAAAAATGCTAAAAAGTATTATTTTATTAAATTCATGTGTGATTATACAAACGTATATTATTTTATACAATCATATACTCCTGTGTCCAATTATATACAATTTTAAACAGTTATATATAATATATACAATCTTATACAATCATATACAATACTATAGGGACAAAATTCATATATACTTGTAAACAACCATATAGAATTATATATGAATTCTATACAATTTTATAGGAATTGTACAGAATTTCTATATAAATGTATATAAATTATTTCTACCCGGGTATGCGATTATGCAACATTGATTACAAATCCCTACTTACAATTTCCAAATTACATATGGCGCATCGAAAATAACGACCAAAGATATAGAAAAATTATTCTCTCAAAACAAAGATGATTTATAATAAGTAAAATGTACGGTATGTATTATTCGTTACTGTGAGTGGTTAAAAACTAAATATAGAATTGTAATCAGCTGTATTATAACGTCCGTCCAGCAAAATTCAAGTGAATTGGAAGTAAAACTATGGGCTTCTACCCTGTGGCCTTTAACTCATGTACTTCTCGACTGGGCATGGTTTGGTAGACCCAGCTACTTAATTAACTATAGAAAAAATTCGAAATAATCATTTCCAAAACTTGGACCCCCAACGCATTTTAGACAGATTATTATATAACATATTTCATCTTCTCAAGGAGCCCTTCTCTTCTCCCCCTTATACGTACAAATCCAACAAATTCATCAAACCTCCCTTCCCACCAAAACTCTCGCTTGGAATCCTTAAAAACAGACGTGAAAAGAACCACATTTAAAAAAAGTTTTTACTAATTTCTTTATTAACGCATGATTGAATCAGGTAAAAAATCCAAGCAGATTTAAGTTAAACCAAGACACGTATTTAGGAGTTACAATGCTTAAAAAAATGACACATACACAGAGAAAAAAATATTGTATCTGATAACATCTATTTCTTTCCTTATACGGACGTACAGACTTTTCGTTTTTTTTTTTGGGTTCTTTGAGGTCTGAAACGTCGGCATTTGTTTTTGGCAGGAAAGGACAAAATTCAATACTTTCTCCAGACCTATGGTCTGAGTCGAGGCAATGACTTGATGGCCATACTATGCCCTCCGTTTTTAACTTTGAAAATCTGAAACCGGATTTCTAACCAGTTTGAAAACTTATGCGTAGTATATCAGCAGCCTTATAAGCTGATCATCAGTGTATATGCACTGATTCGCAGCGACTTTCACTGATTCAAATTTAGAAAGTCAAAAGGGTATATCTAAGCAATATGCCCATCCACGGAATCAAGACGTATAGGAATCGAATTGAAATATGAATAAATATCCAATTCAGCAAAAAGATATCTAAATAAGTTTAAGAGGTCTAAATGCTTATCAAAAAGAGCCCTCATCTGTTGTGATCTATTATGTTTTAAACAACAAATATAAAAAGTGAAAAATTTAGAACATCTCTCTATTATTTGGCTCAATTTGGCGATTGCGGATGAAGTTTCACATACTGATTGAGCATCAAAGATATTTCACCTTCATTTATTAACAAATGATGTGAAAAATAAAGTGGTTTTTGATGCAGAGTGGTTTTTGACATAGAGTGCGGCTGTACGCATTTTTTAAATGAGCTTTACACACACTTGCATAAAAAATATTACTCGACGCACGTAAATAAATGTCTTTTTTACCAATGTTAATGCAAACCCTGACATTCGTAGAATGTTATTAATGCACTTGTCTCGAAAACTATTATTAACCCCTTGACTGCCCCGAGAATTTCACAAAAAATGACCAAAATGCAAAAAAAAATTGTCAGTATTTACTATAACTTGGTGATAGGGGTATTTTGGGACGCTGATTACGAATCTGAAGTCAGATTTTGATAATTCAAAATGGCGGACAAATTTTCTATATTCACTTTATATTTGTTCCTCTTGGGGTTTCGGGACCGCTGATTACGAATTTGAAGTTAGATTTTGAAAATTTTTTAACCAAAATGGTTCAATTTTTGTAAAATTTCTCCACCATATTGTAGCCGTTTACTTCGACCCGGACCATAGGTCTGGTGAAGTATTGAATTTGGTCAGTTCCCGCCAAAAAATTACCCTATAGTTTTTCATCAAATGTCGACGTTTCAGGCCCTAAGGAACCCAAAGCAACAATAAAAAATTTGGTGTCCGTTAGGTTGTACGTTCGTCCGTCCGTCCGTCCGTGGGCAAAATTCTGTATACGCGATATCTCACGACTGGCAGGACGAATTTAAAAAGTACAAACGGATTTGGGTTTCTCTTGACCAAACTTAGATCTGATTAGTTTTTGGAGACAATGCATACTAGATTATGGGGAGGTTTAACAAAAAATACAGATTGTACAAAAAAATGTTTCAAACAAAAAATATAGAACATCGAATTCTCTACAAAAAAGATTGTATTTATTTCTTCGTAAAATCAACGATAATGCCGTAAAAAACGGAAACCGAAGTATCCCACATATTAAAAAATTTATTTCCTGCAACCCGGCCTGTCAAAAACTCGACCAAACCGCGTTTTTTTAAGCATCAGTGTGAACAAGACGTGCTCATTTATCAGTGCTTCGGCTGACCTGCGGTCGGGGTCGAAGTTTTGAAAATGCTCATTTTCAATTTTAATATAGGATGAATATGCCAATGAATGGACGATTTTCTACATATTTCTATTTCTTATCAATGTATGACGCACAACATGCAACAAAATACATATTTTTATGTTCTTTGAACATTCAAAACAATGTTTACAGTACTATTGATCTTCCAGTGTTTATTATTTTGTAAAATCAAAGCAAAGTTTTAAAGCCATCCAAAACTGGTACTGAAAACGTCCCATTTGATTTAACCCGTCTATTCATTGGGGTTTAGCGGATTTTTTTACAAACGTATGAAGACGAGGTTAATAATTAAATAAAATCAAAGGTTGAACTACACGGTCATCAAGAGCAGAGTCTAACGATTCTAATGGTGGTATCATAATTGAATTTTCATAAAAGAATTCAAAAGTTACAATCGATCAAAGTGTGAAAAATGCTTAACCGTCCATTCATTGGCATATTCACCCTATTTAAGGAACAAGATATTGTTACAATATATGTATAGAAACTACTCGAACCTAACGATGCTAGAACTACCCTCTGCCGCCTTCTTTCCTGGCAGTCTTAAAATGGGAATATTCCCGGAAGCATCAGCCTTTCGTCAGGGAACTGCAATACGAATTTAGCCAAAATTGTAGGCACCCGGGTCAAAGGCATCTAGTTTAGATTTTCAAAATATGTCATCACATCCGCGATTTTGAATTTCCAAAATCTGACCTCAAATTTGTAATCAGCGACCCCTAAACCCCTCGAATAACAAGTTTCAAGCAGAATGCTTAGACTTTTCAAAAAAGTGTCCGCCATACTGGATCCACCATTTTGAATTTCGAAAATCTGACCTCAGATTCGTAATCAGCGACTCCGAAAACCTCGAGTAACAAATTTCAAGCGGTTTTATAAACTGTTTATGCATAAATTGATTGAACGTAATGTCGTACTTCATGACTAAAATTTTGCAAAAATTGTGAAATCTATCTTCTTTGTGGATTTATATATTTTTTTTAACACAGCCCAAGCAGCAAAGTAAGGAATCGTGACCCCAGCAACAGTTGAAATGCCTTATTTTAGTAAAAAATAGGCAAATTATAACCTAAAACTAGTGTTGGCGTGGTGCCTCGCTCGCTTCGCTCGCTCAGAAACTCGTTTCTTACTAACAGCTTTCAATTATATTACAAAATTATATTGATTTTTGGGGGTCCAATCATATTTAAGTCCAAGTGGCTTCGATAGATATGTTACAACAATATAGTGTTTCTTATATGTATGAAAATTGAAAATGAGCATTTTCAAAACTTCGACCCCGACAACAGACCAGCCGAAGTATTAATAAATAAAAGTTGCAAAATACTTACTTCAAGTACTTGTATTGTAATAGACTATTCGATGTATATTACATGTTTACTGCGTTTTACTTATTACTCTCTGAATTATTATGATCTTATATATACAATATATATACATATAATTCATCACAGATATCTTGAAAGTGTCGAAAAGATCTCTGACGGATATACAAGAAAATCTACAAGACATCTTTTAAATATATCGAAATAGTTATTTTCGTATCAAGGGCGTAAAAGAACTTATGCGCCCGTAGGTGATCACCGCGCCCAAGGGGCTGGCGAAGACTACTAGCGGGTCGAAACGTCGAAATTTGATGAAAAACTATAGGGTAATTTTTTTTCCGAGGTGACCAAATTCAATACTTTTTCAGACAATATAGTCATAAGCATTTTAAACCAGTTTTTATGGCATTATCGTTGACTTTAGGAAGAAAATGCATAGAATCTCTTTTTTAGAGAATTTCATGCTCTATCTTTTTTATTTGAAACATTTTTTAACAAAATTTGTATTTTTACAAAATAAATGCAAAAAACTATGAAGAAACTTAATTGGGGCTAATGTTTTTTAGGAATGGACGGATGCATCTACGCCAAAATCTAATAAGATCTAAGTTATGCCAAGACACGTATTTAAAAAAAAATGATGTCATTACGCTTATCCGTACGCGAGTTATCGTGAGACAAAAAAAAACGGGACGTACTGACGTACGTACGTACAAAATCGCGGACACAAATTTTGTTATTGTTGATTTGGGCTCCTTAGGGCCTGAAACGTCGACATTTGATGAAAAACTATAGGGTAATTTTTATGCTCGAAGTGACCAAATTCAATACTTCGTCCTGACCTAAGGTCTGGGTCAAAGTAAAGGTCCAAACAAATCATTTTTGTGATTTTCTCAAAATGTCAGTATTTGTACTTGGCAAGCATTTCACCAAAACCTTCATTTTTCAGACATTTTTTCTGTATATTATCTGCGATTTGAACACGGGACAAAAGTTCATGGTTTACTTTCGACAAAGTGCTAAAACAATTATTATAATTACTTTAAAAAATGTCTGATGCTTATGTGTACATGACGAGGAAAACAAGAGGTTCGTCGCATTATTAAATACCAAACGGTACTCACTGTCGTTGAACGATAGGAAGCAGATGAAATTTGGAGCACATATCCTCATAAATTACAGGCACTCGATGACACGTGGAGGTACGGCTCGACCGACCGAACGTAGGACAGGTCAGTAAGGGATGTGGGAGGGTGGAAGGGAAAGTGGGAGGGCGAAGGTAATGGGGATGGTGAGAATGTAGAAACTGCACTCTATCAGCCACTCCGTCAAATCGGAACGTCATTGCAGTTCTAGCACATATCCCGTACTTGGACGCGTGTCAGGTCGGGCAAAATTCAAAACCGAAATTCCGCGCATTGTCTGCGCGTCATTGCGTGTCACGCGCAATCCCGCCGTCTGTAAATCATCGGAGTGCAGCGATACTCCGAAAAAATCCAATGGTAAACGAAAAACAACAGGAAAACAAATAAATCGACGCACAAAGGCACACTGTTGTTGCGCTGCGCGGCACGCGACCATGTACACCGAACGCGAATTTATTTTCATCCATTCCGACGAATTCATTTTCCTACAGATGCGACAAAATTTTAAATACTGCAGCTGAGTTCGATTCGAGCTACGAATTTAGGCGGCAAAATTCAAAACGCTTCAAGTGCCGCGTCAACATTTCTAACTCCGTTTCACCTGGTGTTAATTTGAATTGTTATGTCATGGCATTTTTGCGTGTTTACCTTTTTACGCGAGTTATCAGATATAACACTACTCATCAATGGGCCTGAATAACGATAACTTTCCAAGTACCCTGAAATATTTTGGGAATTAGTAATTACTAATAACTATTAACAAGTTCGTTTAATCCAAATTAAGCGTAGTTCCAAACGTCGATTAATATCCAGGTTGAACTACACTTATGAAGATGATAATCCTTCCACATTTTATTATATCTACACAGTTATAAAAATAACACTTTTAATCCCACTGATTTTACACACTAATATTACTGTAATTCAAGTTTGTTCCGCTTCTAATTGTCATGATTGTGACATCGTACGGAAGATCAGACTTTCTATTATCAAACGTAAACAGCAACACTTGATCATCTAAGTTTGTCACACGCTTGGTTCCATCATTCCCGCTGTTTTCACGAAATCTGTCATTACTTTTCAACAGTTTACCTTCGTTACAGCCATAACAGCTGATGGAGAATTTTCTCAGCACCTCCAATATCATTCTATTCTTATCAACGTTTGTAAAATTATGAAACTACTTAAAACTTTTGTTACAGATTTGAAATCAATGTTGAAAATATTTGTAATAGAATGAAGAGTTAGTTTAGGACCTTGATGACGGAATACGGGTGAATAAATAACAAGAAATCACATTCGAACTTTTCAAAACAAATTAAAATTGTTGCTTGGTTAAACTTTTTATTACACAAACTCGATGTCAAACATAGGACAACATTCATCGCGAATTACGACATGCACACATACACCATGTTTTACCTAACCAGAGAAAAAACAATATAAGAAAAACACCAAACAAGAAATCACAGAACTTGTGAAAATGCCGGTAAAACGGCGCAGACGTGCGCGCCCGTATCGCGCACTGCACGGTACTGAATCCAAATCTCGCAGCCTCGCGGCGAATTTACCCCACCAAAGATGCCCCACTACTATCGCAACGGACACGTTGTCGTCGACGCCGTTAATGTTGCGCCCGCGACTAAATCGCAAGACTGCACTTTTGTCCCAAATGTCTTGAATATCCAAACACGCGTTATACACACGGATGGCCTAGATAATTTTGCATAACAGTTTCACAAATTCTTCAGCAAAACCTGTCGAAAGATTATCTCAACTAGGCAAAAATATATAGCATTTTGGGTCGCTGCATGCATAGTAACTTGATAAAGACTGTAACCCTCGAACATATCTTAGCCAATTGTTTGAAAAAAGAAATTTTTCAAGACAATACATAAAACAAACTTTAAGAGTGACCACAAAATGTGCCCGTTTGTTAGCAGTCGAAATTGGGATTGATTGTAGTGCCAAAAGTTAAGTTATGGTGAGATAAAAACAAGAAAAAACTTCAAGTTGAGACGATACTTCCTTCTCGAGTAAATAGGGGGTCAAATATGTCAAATTATAGCGCTTTCTAGTATCACCTGTATCGAGCATTCTGAATGACAAGCCGTCTCGAGAATACCATACTTTTAAAATAAATTGTGAAATTGTATGGGTGTGTGTGTCCCAAAGACCCCTACACACACACTCTCACACTCAACACAATGAATAGAAAGAATCTGAAGTAAGTGTAACATGAAGTATACAACATGAAGTTTGAACCGTCGACTTACTATGACCGTCAATCGCATCCATATTACACACACATACACGATTACCCGTACACACTCTCTCACGCAGACACACATAAACACACATGCACACTCACCCACACAATTTCACAATTTATTTTAAAAATATGGTTTTCTCGAGACGGATCGTCATTCAGAATACTCAATACAGGTGATACTAGAAAACGCTATAATTTAACAGATATGACCCCCTATTTACTCAAGAAGGAAGTGCCGTCTCAAATAGCAATTTTTTTCTTGTTTTTATCTCACCATAACTTAACTTTTGGCAGTATAATTAATTCGAAATTCGATTGCTAAAAAACGGGCACTTTTTAGGGTCTTTTTGGGGTCACTCTTTCTGGACAAACTTGTAGGTTGCCCCCTAAGCTTTTATACTCATATCTGTTTGTACAATTAACCTATCGTTAATATACAGATGCTATTGGAAAGAGAACTTAAAAAGCTTTGGCGCCGCTAATCAAAAATGTAACGTCATATTTTAAGATTTCAAGATGATGGATCCAATATGGCGGCGAAATTTGAAAAAGTAATCGGATTACAGGTCACCTCACGATCTCAGACATATCGATAGAGCATTGACAACAGTGACGCACTTTGAAACAGGCCTTGGAAGTCAAACTATAGAACCCGGAACCCTTAGAATGTGATGCCGGCGATGATGATGATGATGATGATAATGATGAAGGTGGTAATTATGATGATGAGTATGATAATAAAGCCATAGGAATAAATGGAATACAACAGATACCAACATATTCGACGATCCCAAAGGTCACGGCACAGCTTGCAATTTATTTGTGTCACATGAACTGTTAAAAATCTATAAATATCAATAAAAGCTATCATCGCTTTTCTAGATAACAATTCTAAACACCAAACCATACTAAAAAGGGCATACAAGTGTAATCAGCAGGAAAACCACACTAAAAAAAATCTTACAATTGTCAAGTTTTAAATTTATCCGAAGAAAGGTGCACTGTATACCAGCACAGATCTGCTCAACGCAGATTAAACGCATGATAAAATACAAAATTCTAAAATGTAAACTGATAATATACAGAGTGAGACAAAAGTATGGATCCACCCCCCCCCCCCTCCCACCAATAACTTCAAATCAGAGTATTTTACGAAAACATGTCAAATACAATTTTGACCTTGACCATGACCTTGATTGCTATGTCACTGAAAATCCAGAGAAGTTTCCTAACACTCTTGTATTTAACATTTTTTCGTAAAATGCCTTTCTTAAAAGTTATTCCGGAGTTTCCATACTTCTGCTTCACCCTGTATATTTTTACATTTTTGTGACCCTGATTTTGAATACGATATTAACTTTTCAAAATTAAAAGTGACACATTTAATATGGCGGTAAAATATTTAATAATAATGATGTTTTTTCATATTAGCCGCAGTCATTTGCATTCATTATATTGAATTTCATGTTAGTGCACATTTATCAGCAGCCCCCAAAAGATTTGATTAACAAACTTGAGAAAAGTCCTATATAATGAAAAGTATGTACAATTACTTCGACCCAGACCATAGGTCTGGCGAAATATTGAATTTGGTCAGTTCCCGCCAAAAAATTACCCTATAGTTTTTCATCAAATGTCGACGTTTCAGGCCCTAAGGAACCCAAAGCAACAATTAAAAAATTGGTGTCCGTTAGGTTGTACGTCCGTCCGTCCGTGGGCAAAATTTTGTATACGCGATATCTCGCGACTGGCAAGACGAATTTAAAAAGTACAAACGGATTTGGGTTTCTCTTGGCCAAACTTAGATCTGATTAGTTTTTGGAGACAATGCATACTAGATTATGGGGAGGTTTAACAAAAAAACGCTCAAAAAACACGTTTTTTCCATTTTTTAACAAAAAATACAAATCGTACAAAAAAATGTTTCAAACAAAAAATATAGAACATCGAATTCTCTACAAAAAAGGTTGTATTCATTTCTTCGTAAAATCAACGATAATGCCGTAAAAAGCAAATTAACATAAATTGTACATACACATATATAATGCATATGTATGTATATTATATACATTACATGAAAAACAGAGACACAGAAGAAGCAGGAGAGTGAGGCGGGTATCAGGGGGGGGGGCATAAAAAAAATATTCACTGTAATGTTGGTGTCGGGTAGCCATGGGGAGGTGGTAGCGGAGAGGGGGGTTCGGGGCTTCGCCGGTATCAACAACTTTAACTGATCGTGGTTCAGGATATTGTTATTAACGAACATACTGTTGACGTTATTGTAAATAACGGTTTATAGAATCGGGCAAACAGGACGAAACGCAACTAGCTTGTCAATTTCGGATGTTTTTCAGTTATAAATAACCAATAGAGCCAAAATCTTTCGCGCCCAGGGCGTGAAGAAAAACGTATTAATGTACTGGATCGCGTGAACGGAAACCGAAGTATCCCACATATAAAAAAATTTATTTCCTGCAACCCGACCGGTCGAAAACTCGACTAAACCGCGTTTTTTTAAGCATCAGTGTGAACAAGACTTGCTCATTTATCAGTGCTTCGGCTGACCTGCGGTCGGGGTCGAAGCTTTGAAAATGCTCATTTTCAATTTTAATATAGGATGAACATGCCAATGAATGGACGATTTTCTACATATTTCTATTTCTTATGAATGTATGATGCACAGCATGCAACAAAATACATATTTTTATGTTCTTTGAACATTCAAAACAATATTTACAGTACTATTGATCTTCCAGTGTTTATTATTTTGTAAAATCAAAGCAAAGTTTTAAAGCCATCCAAAACTGGTACTGAAAACGTCCCATTTGATTTAACCCGTCTATTCATTGGGGTTTAGCGGATTTTTTTACAAACGTATGAAGACGAGGTTAATAATTAAATAAAATCAAAGGTTGAACTACACGGTCATCAAGAGCAGAGTCTAACGATTCTAATGGTGGTATCATAATTGAATTTTCATAAAAGAATTCAAAAGTTACAATCGATCAAAGTGTGAAAAATGCTTAACCGTCCATTCATTGGCATATTCACCCTATTTAAGGAACAAGATATTGTTACAATATAGGTATAGAAACTACTCGAACCTAACGATGCTAGAACTACCCTCTGCCGCCTTCTTTCCTGGCAGTCTTAAAATGGGAATATTCCCGGAAGCATCAGCCTTTCGTCAGGGAACTGCAATACGAATTTAGCCAAAATTGTAGGCACTCGGGTCTAAGGCATCTAGTTTATTATAAAAATTGAAAAAAGAATATCCCACGTACAAACGAAACCTCCAGAATGTGCTCAAAATGTCAAAATATCTCGGCAAAATTGTTTCAAATATTCTAAAAACAATCAATTTGAAATATTTGAAATGAGACATTTTCAAAGTATTTTTAATTTGAAATGTATCTGTGATTTCATGATTAGCATATTCTGCAGATGCTACATTTGAAACGTCTCATAAAATCTCAAAATGTCAAAATGTTTTTTAGAAGAAAGTTTCTTCTTAATAGTATTTTATGCACAGATTTTCTATGCGTGAAGTAGCGAAATTTAGTGCGCGAAGTGGATGGAATGCGTGAAGTTTACTTCACGCGCGAAATTTCTACTTCACGCAGGGAAAATCCATGTATAATTTATAATTGTTACTTAATAAAATGATTCCTTTATTATTAATCAACGCATTTAAACTGTTAAGAAATGTTTTTTAAGATTAAAAAGTGATTTAGTTCGCCATATTTAATAAATTCTTTTATTAGTGCAGGTATAATACATTGACAAAGTGGAGAAAGATTTTTTTTATTATTCACACGATTTTAAATGGAATGGTATAAAAATTCTTTATATTAAGAATATGAATTTTATGATAGACGTATTTCTTAAACTATACATATAAAATTACAAAAAGAAGCTTTAAATTCTGTTGAGGAGTCGATTCGGTTACCAGACATATACGATGATATTGTCGTACTTCTAAAAAAATGTTTCTCGCTACCGCCCAAATAACGATTCACATATAAATAGCGAGCACTTCCATATTAAATTTATTCCTCCCGATGAGGGTCTCGAGTTGACCGAAATGTCAAGGTAATAATCTAAAAATCTTTTTTTGTGGGGCCGTACTATACATAATGAAGAGGTCGAATTAAAAAAAAAGCCGAAAAATACGTGTTTTGCATCTCTTATTAATACAAATGACACAAAAATGCTTCTAATCAAAAACATATAGCAACAAATAAATGGTTGTACGCACTTTCTTCGTAAAATCAATCACAAAAAATTACTGAAAATAATGAACAATTTGCGGGATCGTACAAGGTGACAGGTATTTTCGTTATTTTTTTACAGAATTTTAGATTTTTTGTACAATTTAAATTTTTGCAAGAATTTAATGATTTTATATTATTGAATTCACAATTAGCTATGTTCCTCTTTTTTGTGTAATTTGTTATATTTGTTAATAATTCAAAACATATTTAATATTTATTATGGATCTTTTAATTGCTTATGCGAATCTTGTTAATTTTATTTGAAACAAACTCCTGCTTTGGTTTTAAATAAAATTGTGTTATTCAAGGGTTTAAGAATTACGCCAACTCAGCCATTTTTTTAGTGAAGTTCCCAGATTTATGTAAAAATGCAGAAAATGGATTAATTTTATCGTTTAAATTATAATTTTTTACTGTTATGAAATAGTATGTCATGTAACCAAGGGCGTAATTAGCGCTCTTCGACGATTGAGAAGTTTGTCGCACGAGCGAAGCGAGATGTTTCGCCCGTGTTGCACGTGATATTTTTTAATACGACAGGCGTGGTGCTCGATAATTTGTGCCCGATGATTTCACGGTAGGGCGCAAAATCGAGTTCTTCCGATGGAATGCTAAAAGAAATGTTATGATACTCTATAAATTCAGAACATGACTCATAAACGTTCTCTTTATAAATATCTCTTTTATAGAAACTCTTTTAATCATCGGTTTCAAATCAACGTCATGTATTCGAAAAAATAAATCAATTCTGTTAATGCTTTACTACTGTAAAGTATAAATGTATAAGCATGACCCGAGACTTACTGTTTCGTGACTATATTTGTAAGTACTTTCCATATCTTACCCGTATAACACAATAAGCTCCTATGGAGCTCCTCAGAACCTTCTTAATCGTCTTGAGAGCTTCGTATGGAGTTCTCTGGGAGCTTCTATGTCCGCTTTTGCGAACACTCATGTAGCTCCGTTCTAACTCCTAAGGAACTTGCACGTAAGTTCGTTGGAAGTTCTTTAGAAGCTCTCTGGAAGCTCTGTAGAAGCTCTCTGGGAGCTCTCTTGAAGCTCTTTCGAAGGTCTCATATACGTTTTATCGGAGAAGAAGAAAAATTACTCAGAAGATGAAAAAACAGGAAAATGTTCCAGAAGGGACTCAGGAACGGCAGCGGGAGGAACAGCAGCAACGAACCACAACCAACAGCAGCAATATCACACAGGGCAAAAATCCAAAGAGAAATGCAAATAAAGATTAATATAATTATAATATTATATTCTTCGTTCTAACCTAATCTCGATGTTTGAAGTTTGAATCATGCCAGGAAACGGGCAGGCAATAAGGCAACCGTCGTCCTTCAGGACGATCCGCGACCAGGAAAGGCAACCTCAAGGAAAACCACCTCGACGACAAAGTCACCGTTTATCCGTAAACCACGTGAACTATAGAAATAACGCGCTCTATTCATATTTCTCTATGCGGGAAGAACAATACAAAATCACGATAAATATCACAGAAGCACCAGAAGAAAGCCGTTCGCTGATTGGTCGAGGTTAGGTTACCCCTTTTACTAATTCGCCCGGAACTCAGATGTACTTCTGTAACGGAACTTCCACGGAGCTCTTTCAAGAGCAATCGGAGCTTCAACAGAACTACACTGGAGTTCTGTCAGAACTTTCTTCAGAGTTTCGTACCCGTCCGTGCCCGTCCGTGTAAGCTTACTGGCAGAGCTTCCAGAGAACTCATTTGGAGCAATTGTGCGAGGTCTTAGGAGGCTTCTGAAATTGAACTCCCGAGGAACTTAAAGAGAGCTTTGTGTTATACGGGTAACTAATTCCTATCTAAACAGCGGATTATAATTATCTGCAATTTTAAGATATGTTCCTACTTATATAATAATGTTGCCGCTAGTGAAAAGTCTTTTACAGGTATGTGCAAACGTATAATATAAATGTTGTTAATGTTGTTAAGGAAATGTACTAATAAGTATCACACATTTAGTATAAATAAAACTGATGCACAAGATGGATTCGCGTTATTGACTTTTTCGTACAATCGCTATCTTTAAATACGCACCCTAGTCTGCCGATAGGAGCCTACAATGCGTCGGTATTGTTATATCCACCCCCGATATTATTACGGCGCTCGTTGTCGATTCATTCAAAGCATTGAAAGAGATCGAGATGTCCCACCATACATTCGAACATTCTTGCTTAACACCATTGGGCTCGAAACGAATTTCTTAACCACGTTGGGTGTCAATACAAATGTTGCAGTACTATAAAGCACACATGAGTCTAGTGAAGCTTAAGAAATTCATGTAGCGTATGAAACACATTGATGTCGTTTTACTACGGTGATGGGTGAGCGAGAAAATTACGTTTTTGTTGAAGACTCGTATGATTAAGTCTGAAGCCATTTTAGGGATGAGATAAATATTCAATTATATATCGGATATAATGGTAGCTTTTTATTACACAAAATATAAATTAAATTAGTTTTTAAAATATAACATCTATATTTTTATTACTTTTATTTATTAAAATGTGGATTTCTTATCAGGATTAGCAGCCATTGATACAAATAATGATTGAAACGTTAACCCAAGAATAATTAATTGATTTACACCATTTTCCAGTATTAAATACTATTTAATACCTTTTCTAACTACAACGTAAAGCCACAGGCAAGCATATACATATATTCAATAAATATTTATAAAATAATATATAGCATGATTATCATTATTACTGGTCCACGAAAATATAGCTCTTCTATACGGAAAAAACTGTTTGCAGTATCCACACGAAAAGCGTAATACATTTATACACATACCGATTATTCTGTGGTTTGCATAGGATAGTATGTGATTTCCACATAGTTGTATTGTTGATTATACATGACAGTCATACTCGCTTCATATTCTACTGGCTGTAGATTTCACATAAATATTCTGCTGATTATCCATCATGAGGATACGTATATATACTGCGAGATTTTTCTACCAATATTTGTGACGCGTTCTGAAGAAAGGGACCTAAGCGTCCGAACGGCAATTATGAGGAGAGGGAAAAGAAGAGGCGATACTGCGGCGCAGTGTTTCCGATATCTCTTACTCTCTTTCTGTACACTACTAACTCGAGTTAGGAAGATATGCTGAAAATTTCAGCGCAAAATATTGAAAATTGAGCCGTTGGTAGCATATCTTTTCCCTCTCCTGCATAATTATCGTTCGGACGCTTAGGTCCCTTTCTTCAGAACGCGTCACATTTATTAAATTGCAAACGATAATTAAACAAAATATTTGTAATTTGAGGATGTCAAGGGGCTAATCGTTGTTATTCTTAAATCATGAGAACAATATTGATGTAGAAATAAAAGTCACAAAGTAAACTAAAAGTGGACTTACAGAAAAATTGGAACGGTAAATAAATTAACTATATATACAAATATGTTCAATGATTAATAACTGGAATCGGTAGATTATATTCCAATAAGTGAAAAGAGTGAAACAAATGAAAATAGTTTGCACTTTTTCCTATTGTTTATGGTTTCTAAACTGAGTAACCGAACATAGCAAAATGCTTTTGAATATCAATAATTTGACACTGATTTCCAAGCGTCGAAAAATTCGAGGAAACTCGAATGACTGCGCGTTTATGTTTGTTTGGTTGTGTTTCGGGGAAACTGTAAGTGCGCAAAATAAGAAAATAAAATACGTGTACGTGCGTGTGCGCGCGTAATGAAAAACAACAAATTATATAATAAATAGTAAAATATGTATGGCTATAACTTGTACATGAGTGTGTGAATGTTTCATCATGACCGATTAATACAAAATGATTTTTTCCTAAACTTTGCAAATTAACATAACAAAACAATTGTTTGTATTCGTATCTCACTTTTTAAAGCGGACGTAGCATTTTTTGGTAGAACGTAACGTCTTTTGGTAGCAGAAGTCATTTTTCCTTTTTTTAACTCAACATAACAATTTCCGTAAGTATTTGGTGAAGTTATCCCGAAATTGCAAATATTTTTTATAATTATCGCCTCCATTTTCACAAATACTGTCAGAAAATCATTCTCAGTCTAGTGTTATGCAATATATAATTCTGGTATGGGAAAACCACATACCAACCAATTTTAGATACCTTGAAATATATAAATGTCACAACCGGATAAACTTCCGAAAACGCCCCCCAACCGATTTTAATGTACATTGGTATACTTACGTATTTCGGGGTGCTGATTACGGAAATGATAATGAAAATTGGCGCAAATTTTATTTTCATGGTGAAAACCTTAAAAAACCACCATATTTATGTTTTTTTGCAATTATCTCATAAAATTCTCAAAATTTCGGAACATTCTTCCAATAAAAGTTGTAGATTTGATCGAAATACACATTTTATGTTGTATGCATATTCCCGCCAAAATCGATAGTTTTTGAGAAAAATAAAAAGAACTACAAAACACAATTAAGGTCAAAATTCGTATAGTGAAATAGTGGAAGCAGAGAAATGGCAACGTCACGGCTCCCGTTAACACGAAGTTGTCTTAGGTGCTTGTGACGGTGGTGTGATATGCGTGCCCTTAAACTAACCTAACCTAACCAGTCAGAACTCTGCCTAGCCCTAACAATGCCTAAAAGCATATGCGTGCCTTAAAATTAACCTAACGTAACCAGTCAGAACTCTACCTAGCCCTAATAATGGGTAAAAGCATATGGGTGCCCAAAAAACTAACCTAACCTATCCAGTCACAAGTCTGCCTAGCCCTAACAATGCCTAAAAGCATATGGGTGCCCTAAAACTAACCTAACCTAACCAGTCAGCACTCTGCTTAGCCCTAACAACGCCTAAAAGCATGTGTGTGCCCAAAAACTAACCTAACCTAACCAGTCAGAACTCTGCCTAGCCCTAATAATGCATAAAAGCATATGGGTGCCTTAAAACTAACCTAACCTAACCAGTCACTACTCTGCCTAACCATAACAATGCCTAAAAGCATATGCGTGCCCTAAAACTAACCTAACCTAACCAGTCAGAACTCTACGTATCCCTAACAATTCCCAAAAGCATATTTGTATCGCTACGTGGAATTCATGTTATAATTGATCGTTTTCATGGTGTTTTGTCGATTTTTCTCAAAAACTATCGATTTTGGCGGGAAAATGCATAGAACATAAAATGTGTATTCCGATCAAATCTACAACTTTTATTGGAAGAATTTTTCAAAATTTTTAAAATTTTAGGAGATAATTGCAAAAAACCTTAAATTATGGTGTTTTTTTAAGGTTTTCACCATGAAAATAAAATTTGCGCCAATTTTCATTATCATTTCCGTAATCAGCACCCCGAAATACGTAAGTATACCAATGTACATTAAAATCGGTTGGGGGGCGTTTTCGGAAGTACACTCATACTAGTGAATTCCACAGACCTTTTCTTTGCGTGTATATTGGTAACACTACGTTGCAAAATCCAATTGCTTTTTTGCGAATGAAATGGCGCATAGTGTTCCAAAAGGATTTTTCTGCTAAAAACATGTCGCTGGCATAATTTTCCTATCGTGTTACATTTTCGAGAAAAGTGTTATGTGTGCTTTTTTCAATATTTCTTTACGTTATTTCCATATTTGCAAATACTGTATTGCCGCATTTCCAAATGCCATATTTCCATCTATTTTTTCAGGAAAATACTGTTAATTTACAGAAAGTCCTTTATTTCATTTTGCCCTTCTCGTTTCATAGTAAGTACAAATTAAATAAAACGTTAAATGAAGACCTACACTGGGATGCCATAATTTAACGGGACAATGCAAGGGACTGAGGTATGGTGAAAACGCGTTACTGGCAAATCTTCCAAAAATGTTTGGTAAGGTTCTTCGCGTTAATGCGAATTTTCTTCTACCCCACGATTGTTACCGACGTTTAAGAATGAGTTCAATAGAAAAGCATCAAGTAAATCGCTGATACCCGAGTCGTCGAATAATTTGCTGGTACGCGAGAGGCATTCGCGACTAGAATTCAAACGACAATCGCAATCCATTATCTCATTAGGATGTTAAAAAAGCGTCGAAGAGAACGCCCGACTCAGGCGTCACAGGTCTGCCGGAAACGATTATTAAGTTCTGCCCATTGTTACAGCCATTGCTAAATGGAATGCAATTTATTGAAGTTGACCGTTTGCCCGGAGGATGTCGTTTAATTGGATTCACCGTCGACTTGGACCCCCGAGATAATTATTTTTATATCGTTTCATTTCTTCTCAAAAATCCTACAATACACTGATTATATATTGATGCATCAAGAAAGCGGTAAATGCGTAAAACAAGTCTTAATGAAATGTCTCATATGTAGTTATGTAATACGAAATCTTCCGCGTGGCACTGAATCGATAGCCGTCTGTATTAATATGAACAAAATTAGAATGTATGTAATTTACCACACACATTTCTGCAACGTTATAATGTTTAAATTATTTTTATGTTTATGTGTATTTGTACATTAAGTACATTAGAGCCAAGAAATAATTATACAATTATAATTATACTAATAAGCGTTCAAGAAATTAATTATACGCACTTAATGTAATTTATTACTTAATACATTAAGTATGCAATACTTGAAAGACAGAGTATCATTTCCGTCCATCATATCTTCATCATAATTTTCAATCTCGACACAGGTGGACAAATTTTACAAAAAATGTATACTGTTTGTTATAAAGTTTGCATATTTTATAAAATCCATATAAAATTGTACAAACTAATTTAAAATAGAGGATCTGTGAGAATAAAAATGAAATCATTTTTTTTAAATTAACTTTGAAATAAATATCGTTGTCTTGAAGAAAATGTATTACTTATCACTAAGTACGTAAAAAAATATATAATAAGACAAACAACGCATCTACGTAAAGTATTGAAAATCTTTCGAAATTTGAGAATGTCTTTCAAATTATTTCTCTATTTTACTGAGTCGAAAACTATATGAAAGTTGAACAAAATCTGGAAAAGATTCTGCTGCACTGAAATTTCTGCCACATCACGATGTCGTTAAAACTGAAAGACCCATATGGAACACAATATTTAAATAGAAACGACACCTGTCAAATGTATTTTGAAACTCGAACTTTGATGTACACTGAAGATGGATCACAACTCGTTATATGGACAATTTTCTACAAATTCGAAGATTTCTGGAACAATTCCGGAAGAGAACTGAATATTCCGTTGAAATTTGCGAAAATGACTTGCCGCATCAGATACCTCGGATTCTGTTCACAAATAGTCACAACTACAATTCAGATTAATCACAACATGGTCGCATTACTGTTCCCAAACAGCACATACCTCTTAAATTGGTGGCCAGAGCTCAGTCCTAAGATATGTCCGAAAAGACCTACTGAAGAGGTCTTAATTGTAATAATCTATAAAACGAGTTCTTAAAGATGTATTACTTAAGACTTCTTGAAATCGTAATCTCGAAGAGGTCTTATGTTTGAGGTCTTAAATCTATCTGTGTTTCTTCCAGAGACACCAGGTGGATAATGAATCCAAAAATGAGATCGCGCGATATTTACTTCATATGCAGCCCGATAGATTATACGCTGCCCTGACCAAATAAATGCCTTTACGATATTTAGCCAGTGTTATCATGGTATTTTGTATTATTATTGCATGATCCCATTCTATTGAATGTAATCACTATCCAATATATTATATACAAATGGTAACAAGGAACTGAGGTAAAAACTATTTAAATTAATAATTAACGTACAAAAATTGAATCTATAATTTTCAGAAATTTGATTTTCATTTATATTATTTATTGTGTGTTTATTATATGTCAAAGATCTCAAATAAAACTTCTGTTCTGAGACCTCATATGTGAGAAGTCTATAGAGCTCTTAAAATCAACGCACAATTCTTCTTAAAGATTACTTTAAGAGCTCTTTCTTATAAGTCAGCTAACAATTTTTAAGACTTCTTAAAGAGCTCTTTAAGAAGTTTTTTGCTGTTTGGATTGCCGCATAAAATCCGAAACCTCTTTTGCTTTACGATATTCTTGAACCTGTTAAATATACTGGAAATACAAAGAGGAAATCAACAAAGGTTTTATTAACGATTTTCAATTCTTATTTCCCATGTCATGTACTTCTTATGAAGATTAAATGGAAACTGTAAAAAAACCCTTGCATTAAAACTCAACAAACCTTAGCAACCAAGTAACCAACGATTGGTTCGAAATAAGAGAACGCGAATTTTTGTGACAGTTTGGATTCAATTTCCATAAGGAGTACATCACATGGAAACATCGAATTTACAAACGTTAATAAAACTTTCATTTCCTGGTGGTGTTTTCCGTATATCTTGCAAGTTCAAAATTATTCATATCAAGAAGTTGTGGTCCAGCATCATTGTGCATCAGTGTGCGAGTTTCGAGATACATTTCACCAGTGCCGTTTCTACTTTAATATATTGTTCCACGAATAATGTTCGATTTTATTGACATCGTGGCGTGGCAGACAATTCGGCGCAGTTAAACGAATTGTTTTATTCATTTTTCATAATTTCCACTTAGTAAAGTAGGGGAATAAGGCATTCCCTAATTCCGGAAACTTTAAGATAGTTTACGTAGTTGCGTTGTTTATATTTTTTGGTAGGCTTAGTAATTCGTTTTCTCTAAGAAATGTATATTTATTTCCAGGTTAATATTGAAAAAAATGGTTTCATTTTCATTCCACAGTTATCCTATTTTAATAAAGTACGTTATTTTCCATGGGGAAAATAGAACATGACGTTAGAAGACAATAATCAGTATATGGGGCAAAATTTCTCAAGTGTACCAGGTCAAAAAATGAAAGTTCTCCAATTTGACCCAAAGTCGGTAAATTTGTAATTCTATACGGCAGTAGTTCACATATCAAAAATTATTTCGATTCGTCAAATGTGCTTTGACGCATCGCATCGCGCATCTCGCGCCTTTGTGTAGCGGCTACCCAGTCTCAAAGCAAATTGGTAATCTTGTAGGAAAAACTCTCAGCTTTCATTTGGAAATAATTTCAAAGCATTAAAATGGGTGGAACATAGAGAAAACGCCGATTTAATTATTAATTTCACTATAAAAGGGTTAAACATTGACTTACAAAATAATTTATCATAATCAACTGAAAGACCGTGTAATCATCATCAAAAAAGTTCCGATGTACTATTTTGATTAAAGCAACAGAATCAAAGTTACGAGCGATTGAAAACATCCACACCCGTTAAATGAATTTTTTAACCTGGTACACTTGAGAAATTTTGCCCCATATGTATCGTAGTACCTCGGTAGGACGTTTAATAGAGTTCTTCTCCGACTGCCCTAAATTTATCTTTGTCTTTTGCATGTATTAAAAAGCAGATATCGACTAAGTGTTCTCTAATGGAGTCAGTGAAGAAAGCCATAAGCTATATTTCCTTTCGAAAGATGTCTTTCCTCAATCACTTCTAGCTTAATTATGTCGCGTACATGTAGGCTTCCACCTGTCATCGTACTTATGTCATATACAATATCGTATGAACTACAGAGTAGGGATCTTTTCGTAACTTATTTGATGATGCGACACTCGGCACTATACTACTCACTCGCCTGCACCATCATACTCGTTACCAAAAGACCCATTTCTACCCCTTAGTGCATCATATGATATTCCATTTAATTTACACCTTAATAAAGTCTCTTGACCTTAATAGACGCTATAGTTTTAATTTAATAATCACATTTTTTACATTTTTCTGAATATGACTTTTGTCTTGGCTAGCACAGTCGTTTAAATTTGATGCTGACTTATTTAGTTTTCGCTAGGCAGTAGGTGTCTTGCAAACACGCCGTATTAAAATGAATAGGAATAGATTTCGCTTTGAGATGGATAATTTGCCACTTATATATGTTACGTTGATTCTTCGCATGTTGTGAATGATACAATTATAATTATATATTGTAATTAATAATAACAATAGTCAGTAATAATTGTGCACTCCAAACGTTTGAACATTAAATCATTAGATTGATAGCAAATGACGTTATATGGATAAAGAATAAATACAAAGTATTAATCCAACATTGTTACTCAAGAAATAAGGAAATTAATTTTTTGTAAATAAATATCTATAAAATTCTATTGTATTGATACCTACACGAAAAAAAAAACGTTTATAGATTCTGCCGAAAATTCAAGTAAAATTTGCATAAGAAATTCAGTAACCAACATTATGTGAAATTTATATTGTCACTTCGGCAATATTTGCTTGGTAATGTCGAGAGAATGTACCCAATAACTCGTATACGACTTTTCTGCAAATTCTATTTAGTAACTTCGGCAAAAATTGCCGAGTCTCAACGGTCAACTCTTGCTGATCAGCTGTGCTGGTTAATGCTAGTCCAGACTGCAAACTCCAGAATACCTGCGCTCCGCGGAAAATATACAACTTTTCTTGATTTTCCCGATTTTTATTTCGACTTCGATGCATGACAACTATTTTTGTAGTTTGAATGGCTAATTTGAATATAATTTTTTTAATAGGTTAGTTTGTCGGGTTAATAATTCAAATATACAATAATTTGAGGTTAAATGTTAATCTCACAAATTAGAAAATCTCCC
This sequence comes from Trichopria drosophilae, assembly GCA_030407085.1. Classification (NCBI taxonomy): domain Eukaryota; kingdom Metazoa; phylum Arthropoda; class Insecta; order Hymenoptera; family Diapriidae; genus Trichopria; species Trichopria drosophilae. Next base: position 61,771,806 of record CM059586.1, on the reverse strand, counting down.
TTACTCTCTCTTATGTGGTAAAAAAAGGTGATGGTAAATTTACCATCCTAAAATACATTGTATGTAAATTTACACTCAGTTGCAATGTTGCGTGTCAATTCTGATTAAGACAATGACGAACATTGTACATTTACAATTCGAATGCTATTTTACTACATCAATTGCAGTATCGTAACATAACAAACAGTTCAGTTACCACCGGAGTGTGAAATGATGACATTAAACATGAATCGATTTACTTCCAACGTTTAACATAGTTATTTCACACTCCGGTGGTAAATAAGATGTTCATTTTGTTTAGTTACTTCATTTGATACAGTGAAATACCATTTGTAATGTAGATGTACAACGTTCCTCGTTGTGTTACATAGAAATGATATGTAAAAGTACAGTCGAATGTAAATTTACATACAATGTAATGTAAACCTAGAATCAACTTTTTTTACAGTATATATATAGAATCGTACTTCAGTTGGCGCAATAAAAGTATGAAGCAGTGAATTGTGTGATATATATCATGTATTTACAAATGTATGTGTAAATGTTTATATTATTTTATCCGGTTAACCAAACTAAAAAATCAGGTTAACCTCCTAAAGTGAAAAGTTTTAAAAGAAATAATAATATATTTTTGACATTTGCATAATTGCGTATATATCCCCAGCTCTATCGATTCTTGGCTGCTGAGTCTCTCTTGTCATTGCTTGTTACACAAAGTAAAAACAAAGACAAGTGGAGGACCGATGGCCAAGAATCGATAAAACTAGGTATACTTACAAGGAATACATGTAAAATGTAAATAAAATTTAAGGAGCAAAGCCTAAAGAGCAGGGTATGTCATTGAGGGTTTTATTAAGTAGAATGGAATTTATATTTGTTACGTTTGTGTAAATGTTATGCACTCGTTAAAATTCAACTTATGCTCCTGTAGTTGATTGTATATATAAAATTGTTTGAAAACATATATAATTTTTAAATCATGTACGAAAGCGTAAAAAATATCTGCAGAGAAACATAAGAAAATGTAATTTGCATTGTATTTCAGACATCATTTTCTGTTTCATAACGTTCACTTGTGTGATGACATTGTTTTTTCAATTCTGTTCATACTTTTTAAGTTTTCTTACTATCTTTAAAATAGTAATATATTATATTCTTTTATTAATTAGAATTTCTAAATTTGTATTGGAAAGAATGGAGTATGACTTTTATTGTGATATAAAAAATTGAAAGATCTAATTTTCAATCATTTATATCTTATAAGGGAAGTAAATTATACAATTTTTTACAAATATATACTTTTATTCAATAAAATAAGTAACTGATTACAAATACAGTATAACTAATTACAATATATGTCTAATCGCAACGTAGTATGACATTTTCTTTTTAATTAATATGCCTGGAATCGCATTCAATGTATTATTTATTTTTTTCATTACCCGGTTATCATTATCAAATAATACTGAATAAGCATAATAATGTTCATCGAAAGTTGTTGCTGGTAACAAAATTAGTACAAAATACATTTCAATTTTGTAGAACTTACTTATAATTATTATGTAATAAAATTTCACGATTAATAAGACTCTCAGCTAATATCGAGGTATCTACTTTATTGGTCTGTTTGAATTTACTTAAAACAAGCCTTCCTGAAAAATCACTTTCCAAGTATTTTGTAAATTCTTGTGCTTCTGTAGTAAATAAGTAAAATATATACAATACTGCATACAAAAATATATATATGAAATACGTATAAAATAAATGTTACAACTCTAATACTTAACGAGTGGACAGAATCGGTTCCTTCTGAATTTCAATAGTAGAAACTACTATTTCACATGATTGAATCAATTCATCATTTATCTCGATAATTTCTGATTGATTATCAAATGAGTTATTTAAAAAAATGTTCTTTTCTGCATCTTTAAAATCTTTGTATTTTTTCAAAAATTTTTTTTGGTAGCCCAAAATTGGTATCAATTTTTGAATAAATTCGCTGTCCAAGAAGTTTACATAAGAGTAACAAAAGTACAAAAAAATGTTTAAAAAAAGAAGATAAAAGATATAAAATTAAAGAAAATGGTAGGTATGTAGGGAATTGTTATATACCTTCAAATATCTTCATTAATTCCCTTAAATCCCAAGACTCTAAAATATTTTTTACGAAAGAATCCATATTATCCAATACAATTTTCAGGAATGAAGGTTACAAAGAACAAAAAAATATGTTGTTTAAAACTATAATTATATATCGATACGGGGTCGCTTTCGCGGGGTATTTTCTTACGTTTACGCTTCGTTAGAACCAATGAGAACGCTGTATAAGAAATCTCCCCCTGTGAACAAATGTTCTGATTGGTTCTAACGTAAGCGTAACTGAAGACTACCGCGTCAAAACGAGTCCTAATTTACCGACGTCGCAGGTATACTGGCGCGGCGCCGAAGTGGCAGTCCGTGGAAATCTACATAAGCTGGCTAAGCAGAATGCTTAGAAAAAACTCGGAAAATATTTCCGAAGTTCAGACTCGGCAGATTCTGCTGTAGTGACTTCGGCAGAATCTACAAAAGTTTTTTTTCCGTGTATGTCTATCATTTCTCATCATTCCACATCATTTCCACGCAAAAAGTGATGGAATTGAATTTTATCCACAAGTATATAAATAAATTCGATTGCATTATTGAACGTTCGATAAGCATTATGTAATATTAATAATTTCCAAGCCCAGAGTTATTTAACCCAAGCGTAACAATCTAGACTATGCATTTGGGTGTTTATACTTGCAACTTAACAATAGTTTCTTACACTACTCCGATGAGAGAATTTGCCATTATAAACGGATTAAAAAACAAGTACACTACATCTGTGTACCATTCACGTAATATGTATGTTCAACTCACTATCCCAGATTCGCATGCGCTGACAAGTTTATGATCCATTAATCGATTAGGTCAGCATGAGAACAAAGTCAAAAGTCGCATAGGATGTTAAGCACCGGAAAATAAACGTCAACATCGACGTTAGCGTGAAAATGGTTCACGTCTTTAAGTGCAGAATGCGGAAAAGCTCGTGTATGCGAGACGTTCGTCTCGTGCCACCAATACCAGCTCACGAAGACAATTGCTGCAGAAAGAATAGCTTCGTAAATGTGATAGTGGGATAAAAGAATACGGAATAAGAACGCCTGAAACGCAGAAAGCGTTATGTTGCAGGGGTTGCAGAGAGGTCGTCGAGGGTGGGCGGTAGTACCAGGCACCTATACATTTAAATAAATAGCGTTTCATTATAACTTTTGTGCGCACGTTACTGTCCGCCTGACAATGCCTGAAACAAAGCACCCTTCTATTGTTTGCGAAATAAAAGACCGCCGGCCCTCTCAACGTAGCCGACCAGGAGGAAACTAGCAACCTGCGCAGACTTGGCGCACTTGTTCCACTAGTTTCAGCAAGTCTTAGGAACCGGTGGATTTGGTAGTAGTTCATCGATACCATACAAGGAAGCGAATTCTAGACAATACAATTTGATAATCTGTCAGATTTGCCATCGGTTATGCAATACTATTATACTTATATACAAAACTGTATAATGGCAACTATAATCACAACTTTAATCGCAAACCAAATTAAGCATAAAACGCATAAAAAGTCAGTATATGACCCTTGGTTATCTCAACCAGTTAGTACGCAGACAAGAACGTGAGTGCCCCTTGTATTGTCGTTATAGTTCTTTTGTACGTAAAGGTGACTGAAAATAATGCTCATAAAATGTTCAATTGTTATTAATGATCTAGCATAAATCGTTTCATATTCGAGGAGAAATGGGAACATAGATCTCGGTAGTGTAAATAAAGTTAAACTAATTTGAAATATATAGCAATGTATATGAGCCGTTCTTTGGAATTCAGGCGAATATAGGCGTCTTTATCAATCAAGTTCTTCACAGATCGCTTGGTTTCCAGGATTATTTATACCGTTAAAGAAGCAGTTTCTCGTCATAGTTTTTCGTTATCCGGAGATTAAATCTTATCAATCTGTAAAGGAGCATAAACTAGGACTTAAGATGCAACTCATGACTATGAACCCGCCTCCACGTGTTACACATCGATTTATTTACATTAAAATTATAATTTTCAGAACCTTACATTTAATACTGTATAATGCCATTATTTTGAATGTATTTCATAATTATTTTCTCTGCAAATTCGGTAGACTTTTACACAGTGTCACGTGCGTTTCTTATATTATACATGAGCAAAAATGAGGATTCGCGAGTTGAATACAACAACTTCCGTATGTCTTGAATTAGGTTAAGATAATATTAACAAGGAGGACTGGAGATCGCAACCGCAAGGCAATACCAAGCTTTGCTGTAATCATCGCGTTTCGATAACTCGTCTGCGGATTGAGACACTTATCTTTAAGTGTACCAATAACTACCACTAGTTTCCGAATTGTTCCATTTTACATTATGAAACCTATGGATACGGTGGGGCGGCTACAGACATAGATAGCGATGAAAAGAATAAAAAAAAATGTTTTCAACGACTTATCTACATTGATCCCACAGTAGCAAAACGTAAATTTCTATGCAGAATTTGAAGTCTCCGAACGCATACGCGTGCTGCAAGAACATAAGCTTATTAATGTTTCGAGTGCAAGAGAGGTCGGGTGGGTACGTAATATGCGCAAGATATTGTATAGGTGTCGCGTAAAGAGCGACGAGCCGACGTCTTAATAACCCGGTGGAAGGATTAACTCTGCGACCCACCTAAGAAAGGGAGGATCACCTCCTGGATTCTAATTAAACGGAAAACAGCTTCATTAAGTCTCTAACGATACCTCAAGTCAGGCGTAATTCGCAGTCTAAACCACCTTATATCTTCATGCAAGTTCCCGGATAAACGATTGGAAGATCCAAGAGACCCTATAGATAATCTTGGTCATCTAGAAAATATTATACCAATGCACTGAAAGTATGTTATTAAGTTATTGAATTCTACAATTATGCAAACTTAATTTTTATCATATACTTAATTAGTCATTAATTCATAAAATCATTTTGAAAAAAGAGTTCGAAAAACGTCCATATTTTAAAAATAAACTGCAAAAATAAGATTTAATAGTTTACAATAATATATATATATATAATATATATATATACAGGGTGTCCGAAAAGTATGGAAACACTCAAATATCTCGGAAAATCGACATCGAATCGTAAAAGTAAAAATACACGTATTCAATGGTTTCAAGAGAGCTATCCAGTGACACCTAACACAACCCCCCACCCCCACCCGCTGGGGGTGATAGAGGGGGTAACTTAAAAATTTTAAATGGGAACCCCCAATTTTTATTGCAGATTTTGCTTCCTCAGAAAAAGTTACGTAAATTTTGCCTACCATTATAATTGTTTTTGTTGACAGATGGCGCTGTAATCAACGAAATTAAAAAATTATTCTAAAAAGTTTTAAAAATCTCGCGAAAAACACAACGGATCAAAAAAGTAAAAACACACGTATTTAATGGTTTCAAGAGAGCTATCCAGTGACACCTAACACGACCCCCCACCCCCACAGGCTGGGGGTGATGGAGGGGGAAACTTAAAAATTTTAAATGGGAACTCCCAAATTTTATTGCAGATTTCTCTTCTTCAGAAAAAGTTACGTAAATTTTACCTATTATAATTATTTTTGTTAACAGATGGAGCTGCAATCAGCGAACCACGTACCTGGAATAGCGGACCACGTTTCCAAAATTTTAAATGACGTCTTTTGCCTTTAAATATTTCAAAGTTCACCGATTCTTACCGCGAGGAGGTAGACGATTTTGAGAATCTTTTTTTTTTATTTTTGTATATTTTTTTTTTGTTTTTACCTTTTATTTGTTTTTTTTTTATTTTTTTAATTTTTTTTCTATTTTAAAGTTTAAATTTTCCTTCGCTTCTATTTTCTTTACTGGATTTTTAACATGTCTATGCCCACTAATTTATAAGATGTTCGAATTGAAGTCCTTCAGCAACTTGACAATATCCCAATCGTGCATAGAAGTTATCATAAACTTTTTGCAGCATTTCTTGAGATACTGTATTAGAACCTTGAATTATTTTTTCTTTCAACTCATCAATGTCTTTTGGTTTCGTTTCGTAGACCTTGTTCTTCAAGAAACCCCAGTAAAAATAGTCCAGAGGAGTTAGATCAGGTGACCTCGGTGGCCACTCGATCGAACCCCTCCTACCAATCCAACGTCGGGGGAAAATATTATTTAATAGATTGCGTACAATCAAACCAAAATGACAAGGAGCTCCATCCTGTTGAAACCAGACATTATCAAACGCTATACCAGCAATATTTCGTATTGCCGGTATAATCTGGTTATTTAACAAATTACAGTACCTTTCAGCCGTGAAATTCTCTTCAACGAAGAAAGGCCCAACAATTTGATTGCACAAAATGCCAGCCCAAACATTGATTTTCTGTGGATGTTGTGTGTGAGTATCTCTCATCCAATGAGGATTTTCGTCCGACCAATATCGTAGGTTGTGCCTATTAACTTCTCCACTCAACTGAAACGTAGCTTCATCAGAGAAGCATATCCAGAAAGGAAATAATTCATTTTCGTCACAACGTCTCATCATTTCCTCACAAAATTCTAATCTCCGATCGAAGTCATCTTCCGAAAGTTCTTGTACATATTTTATTTTATATGGATGGAACTTATTTGCTTTTAATATTTCATGGACAGACGATTTGCCGATACCAGTGGCTTGCGCAATCTTTCTTACCGAAGTATGGACGTCCTCAACGACACTTGCACAGACCGCTAAACTGTTGTCTTCGTTCGTGGACGTTTTTGGTCTTCCTGATTTTGGTCGATCATTGACAGAGCCAGTATCTTGAAACCGAGAAACAGTCTTACAAACAGTTGATTTGCAAATAGGTAGACGATCAGGATGGGTATCATTAAATTGGCGGACGACTTGTTCGTATGTTCTTTTTTTATCGCCGCATCCTCGCAGAATAAGGATTTCGATCCTTTCTTTTTGTGTCAAAGACATAGTATGCCAAATTACAACAGGAGGCAGAATACAGAATGTATCGAAATGGAAGAAATATGAAGCAAAGAATGAAGAAATAAAAGAAATATAAAAAATTAGAAGAAATTCAAATGTTAGAGAAACATTACATTAAGTATCAAATAGCGAGAACGAAGAGAATTGCGATTTTTTGCGGTACGAATTTGACCAAGTTTTCGACAAGAGTGACGCTCGCATGTGTAATTTTCACAAAGCTGAAAAATAACCGAGACCTTGACTCATTCAAACAATAGAGCTTAACTAATACTAAGACGTGCTGTTTTGATTTGGACGCTGACGATGTTCGATTATTGACTACTTTCTCTGTAACACTGGCAGTTGAAAAAATCGACCGAGTGTATGCAATGGGTTTCCGCAAGCGATACCTACAGTACTTTCACACAAGTATACAAAATCACAGTCATGCAAGAAAGCCATAACACCATATGCGGATTTGGTCACCATTTACGCTATTCGGATACACGACATTCACTTCCTCGTAGAATAAGGATGTCGATTCTTCATTTACTTTTCGGACACCCTGTATATATATATATATATATATATATATATATATATATATATATGGGGCATTCTTTGTGAAAAAAGCCACCCCACCTGTCTAAAAATCAGAAACACCTACTTAGGTCTATTTGGGCTCAAATTGTAGCTTAGAGTGTGTAGTTTCAAAAAATCACCGGTACTTTCCGAAAAACAAAATGGCATGTTGCAATATGGCGCCCGGAATGCGTGAAGCACGAACCGACATTATGTATTTCGGTAAAAATTCATTCACAAGAACAAAGAAAACATTTTTTTTTATGCATATCGTACATTATTGTGTGCACTTTGCATACGTATATTACACATTCAGAAATTCAATATGTCCGATTCAATATGGCGGACGGAATTTAAAATTTATCATTTTAATTAGAAAAATACTCGGTCTTATAGTAAATTAAATTAGAAAAAGAAAACCTCTACTGCAATTTCTCGAAATTATGCATGTTTCTCGTGACAATAATTTATGAACAGATACAATTTCACTGTTACCGCATCTTTTCTAATTCTTTGTTCTTGTGAATGAATTTTTACCGAAATACATAATGTCGGTTCGTGCTTCACGCATTCCGGGCGCCATATTGCAACATGCCATTTTGTTTTTCGGAAAGTACCGGTGATTTTTTGAAACTACATACTCTAAGCTACAATTTGAGCCCAAATAGACCTAAGTAGGTGTTTCTGATTTTTAGACACGTGGGGTGGCTTTTTTCACAAAGAATGCCCCATATATATCATTTTAAGACTATTATTTTGTTAATTATCAAACAATTGACAAAGCCGAATATAGATTAATAAGTTATTTCAATACTGCTGGATGCATAAGCAATTAAATAATAGCGCACAGTATTTAATTAAACGGTAATCGGTCATTTTCAGTATACTATTTCGTGCGGAAATGAGTACTTTTTTTCTCAGTATTTTAAAATAACATATTTCGTAACGTTCTAAAAGTATCCGCATAGCAATCTATAGCGCAACGTATAGTTATTTGCGTGGAAATAATTCAATCCGAAAATATTACCTATGACAAAATGACCGAATGAAAAAATAAATAACAGAATTAAAGCTGAAGTATTAGAGTAGTTTATCGGGTTCTAGCGTTCAAAATTGGCTATGGATTTATATAGATTTATGGGCGAGCATCATTGCTCGTCGGAAGTAAAGTTGCTCACAAATGTCCTTATAAGAATGGAGCTAAAAATATTCGGATACCCGCAACTTTTTCGTTCAGTATTTTTGAAGTTACTGATGCTAATTCATGATATTACACCCTCTTATGATGTTCAATCAAAATTTGCTTCAAATTATTATGTTTTAAATTTATCTTTAATTAGATTTTCATTTCTTTTGATTTTAAAATTTGTATGCAGGGAAATCCAGTTGCAGATATGAAACAATCCCAAAAAGTCTTGTGTAATATATTCAATAAAGCGAGTCATGAAAAATGATTACTTACTCTCATACCAAAATCGTGGGGCTAAAAAGTGTCAACCGAATTTCGTACTTCAAAGCTTAAGGTTCGAAAAGCAATAGCATTAGTGAATAACAATGGCATTCTAATATTTCCTAATAAAAAAAATAGGAAACAAAAAGATCGGCCCGTAAACAGAAACTGTTTGTTGACCCACTTATTGTAGACGATGAAACTAGCCGCCGTTTATCGGAAACGAAAGATTGTGTTTGGTACAAAAAGAAAATGGATCTCGAGAGTCGGTTAAAAATTACTCAATTTAAGTAATCTTTCTAAATTACATTATAGTAGCTTTCAAGCGAAGTATCTTAATTTTATTTACAACATTTTCTCAGCTTAGGCCACGGTAATGTATATGTTTGGTGGAAGAAGCGGAACTCATACTGCTTACGTGTGTACTCGCCATGCAAATATTAAGCAAATATTAAATGCCAGGAAATATGACGGAATTACTTAAAATAAACTTTCTCGAAAAATATACTATGAATGCTTACAATAAATTACATGTGACACACCGACTGTCAAATGCCATCTTCGCCTGTGCAATTCATGTCCTACCGAAGAACTGAAAGATCATTTCAGAAGTCTCTTAAATGACTATTCTATTGAAATGGTGGAATTTCAGGTGGTATACAGCACTGATAGAAGTGCTTTAAATATAGAAGTTGCAGATGCAGATGATTTGATTGAACAACCTCGTTACCTATTGCAGAAATTGGATACTGCAGTTTTTATGTACAAGATGAAAACATCTTATCTTTGTGAAAAATGTATTGAAGGATTGAAAAATGGACTGCAGGTAAATCAGTTTATGGTTCAATGTGATTTGCAGAAAATTATGCGCTCGTAGTTCAGAATAATATGCAAATCAAATAACCCCTACCTAATGGAACAATGATCAATGTTCAACTTTTAATGAGGTTTAATAAGGTAATAAGAAAGAATATTGAAAACAAATTTCACTCCATCCAAGATATTTAACGGTATGGGTGGTGCTGCTCAACACTTTCAAAACAAATACTTTTTTAAACTAGTGTTGGCGTGGTGCCTCGCTCGCTCAGAAACTTCGGCCCAGTGTAGAGTCGGCTATTCCTTAAGACTCGTTCGTTTACTAACAGCTTTCAATTATATTATAAAATTATATTGATATTTGGGCGTCCAATTATATTTAGGTCCAAATGGCTTCTATAGATATGTTACAACAATATTATATGTATGAAAATTGAAAATGAGCATTTTCAAAACTTCGACCGCAACAACAGGCCAACCGAAGTATTAATAAATAAAGAGTTGCAAAACACTTACTTCATGCACTTGTATTGTAATATACTATTCGATGCATATTACATGTTTACTGTGTTTTACTAATTACTGTCTGTATTATTATGATCTTATATAAACAATATATATATATATATAATTCGTCAAAGATATATTGAAAGTGTCGAAAAGATCTATGACGGATATTTTATAGATATCTATAAGACATCTTTTAGATATATCGAAATAGTTATTTTCGTACCAAGGGCGCAAAAGAACTTATGCGCTCGTAGGTGATCACCGCGCCCGAGGGGCTGACGAAGACTACCCCTGGGGGGGGGGGGGGTAGAAACGTCGAAATTTGATGAAAAACTATAGGGTAATTTTTTTGTCGAGGTGACCAAGATCAATATTTTTTCAGACAATAGTTATAAGCATTTTAAACCAGTTTTTGTGACATTATCGATGACTTTAGGAAGAAAATGCATTAACATTTTTGTAGAGAATTTCATGCTCTATCTTTTTTGTTTGAACCATTTTTTAATAAAATTTGTATTTTTCAAAATAAATGCAAAAAACTACGAGGAAACTTAATTGGGGCTAATGTTTTTTAGTAATTTACGGATGGATGTGCGCCAAAATCTAATCAGATCTAAGTAATGCCAAGCCACGTATTTATAAAAAAAATTTATGTTAATACGCTTATCCGTACGCGAGTTATCACGAGACAAAAAAACGGGACGTACGGACGTACGGACGTACAAGATCACGGCCATAAATTTTTGTATTGTTGATTTGGGGTCCCTAGGGTCTGAAACGTCGACATTTGATGAAAAACTATAGGGTAATTTTCATGCCCGAAGTGACCAAATTCAATACGTCGTCCAGACCGAAGGTCTGGGTCGAAGTAAAATTTACTGTTTTATGAAAGTGATTTTGGGCTGAGTGGCTTTTCCACGTTACTGCCCACGGAAAGAATACCCAAAAAGGTTTGCTGGGAGTTCAAAATCGGATAATGAAGTTACGGCTGTAATTTTGAAAAAAAAAACGATTTGTTGAAGCTAACGACAATAGTGGGAACAAAACAAACCATGCTCTGTTTCCGATCAATTCAATATCTGAATGTATTTCGCGTCAACTATTTTGACCAGGGAATTTGACGGTTAGAACATTCAGATTTTATTGTTCTTGGTCCCACAGCTACAGGCAATTTTGCACGTTTACCAAACGCTTTTTTTCTCTTAAACGTAGAGAACAGTGTTGTATCTGAATTTAAAATGGGGAGTTATTTACAGTGTAATGATGCACTAACATGCAATATGAAATACTTTTCGTGAGCTTGCAATTTTTTAAAGGCATTAATTGCTATAATAGTAATATTTTACAGTACAATCGCATACTTTATCAAACTGTTCTACAGGCGTTGCAATAAGCAATCGAAATGTAAATTACCGCGTCCCTTCTGAAGTTTGTTTCTTCTCAATTGCCTCTTTGAGATATATTTTCTAATCCGTCATAGTTTCCAAACTTTACCAAATTAATTTCGGTAAAATGTCCTAAAAGTACTGGTGTATCTATTCAATTGCATCGATTACACTCAGGTAGCGCAACTTGTCACAGTGAAAAATCTTTCAGAATGCATCAATAAAACTTAGCAAGCGCCCAATATCACATAAATCCAGGAAAATACATCGAAGGACGAACGAGTAAGCCCAGAACGCGAAGCGGTATTGGGGAAGCGCGCATGATGAAGAGAAACACGAAGTTGTTTCTCTGGAAAGCGCCATGGCTTCGTTACGCGTCCATTTGCCGTCAGCTGAAAGACACAAATTTATAATTATTGCATTCAGTAGTGCTAGCACCGCACTCGTGGCGCCAACTCTCTAGCATTCGATATTACCAGCTATTGTGCAGTTTAGATTCTATGCCCTCCCTACCCACCCAGTCCCTGGTACTGCCATCCTCTCCACCCACCCCTTTACCGTTCGCTTCGATAGATATATACACGTAAATACGTTCCTACCCTCTCTAGGCTCGTACGTGTGCCCCTCGTGCTCTTTCAGATTTCCCTCCTCCTTTCGCGTCATCCGCCAGGTTTATACAGACTCCCTCTCGCGTTACACCTCCCTTGCCTACTTTACAAGCAAAACGCTTTTGGATATCCTTCTTTTCAAACGAATCTTCCTACCGATTTTTCCTGACCGGGAAGAAAAACTATGCCATGGACACGTGCAATATTATGACGTTTGACATGAAGCAGGACAGAACAATACCTATTCTGCAGTTCATTAACTGACTTCGATTATAGGGGAAGAGCTCCGGTTTTGGGCATCCTTTTGTTTTTAACGAATAATTTTTGACAACATTCATATTATGCAGACATATGTGTATTAGTGGAAAGCTAGATATCTTAGCTAACTACTGTAAAATAATTAAATTGATTCCTTGTAAAAGAAAAATTTTATCATACATTTAGTGAAGTGACGATTTTTTACACAAAAAATATTTGTACCCGGTTGTGGGCACCCTTGAAAAATCTGGTAAAAATGGCAAAATATGAAGGAAAACCACCACAAATAATTTGAAAATAAAAATTTATTTACTTTAAAGCCTCCGCTGACAAAAAGAACACACCACGTTTTCACATTCACTAATATTCAAAATCAGAATCACAATTCTTGCATGTTCAGCGTACTTCAAATGCATCGGTCGACTACGTTCATTGCATTTAATTTATTAACAATTCATCAAAGTACTATAATAACGTTAGGTTAATATAAACAAGTACATTGCTATGTTTCTGAACGAACACGCATTAAATGAGAGAAAACAAGCCTATAACCGGTTACATGAAGGTGCCCATAACCGGGAATGGCAGTGATTATTTAAAACACCAATAAATTATGCGATCCAAAACTTTTTGTTAAAAACGCAACCAATCACAAAATATAATGATCATATTCTACAAAATATTAAATACTTACCGCTTGGAAACAATTCACACTGATTTATATCACTTTGAAAACTGTATACAGTCACTTTTCTGTTTATTTATTTCAGCCCATTTTTATTATGTTTGCTGCTACGACGGAAATATTTATATATTCTTACGGTATTAACACGAAAGCTGCGTAATGTCAACATACAAGTTTTACAATACTCAGTTCAGTGCCGTATGCGTCTTGTCTCAATTTACGAGGAGGTGCTTACAACCGGGCCGTCTTCATAACCGGTGCACTTCCCCTACTTCCCAACAAACCACAAAGTATAATTCATACAAGGGTGTTTTGAAATTTGAATCGACTGATAATTTAACTCTGATTCTCCACGCTCAAATCTCGAACCGCAATCCCCCCGGCAAAAATGATAAACGTGCTAACGGAGTTATTCAACACATTTGGACTATAACCTGCATTTGATTAAACTTGATGACGAAATATGTTACAGTAATTCAGAATTCATGCAGAGGATATAGTATACCGCGTATTCTTCGCAAACGTATGAAATCGCATGAAGTCACTTATATGTGCAATCTTCCTACAATACAGCTTGTTTGAGTTCGAAAATGCAGTATAAAATCGTATTCGTCTTACAGATTTGAATAAGCTTCCTTCATTTTTATGGATATGTGTGAGATCGTATCATTTTGAATGTATATTTATTTATCTGAATACGTCACAGGAAGTACATTTTTCGTTTTCTATAAACAGTGAACACATCTGGAGAATTATTTCGCGGAAAACGCACAATATTATGGACACATACATTTTTCCAGTCTATTGACATTAATATATAAAAAAATGAACTGCTAACTTATGTTTAGGGATAACTTTAGAAGAACATTTTCTGACAGTATATGTATATCAGTTTCCCAAAAATGTGTGGAATGTTGTTGCTAGACAAAATTGACGGAACTTCTTTATCTTTAGCCAACTTAATATTGAACTCGCCTTACAAGTCATGGTGATGGTCAAGATCAAGAGCACAGCCGGCCGCAGAATTTCCCGCTATTTCAATTTTTTGCAACAATATGCGTTTCTATTACAAAAGTATATTCAACCTGGAAATTACATTCAAGGTTCCAGTCGAGGGCATGATTGAACAGCAAGAAGAAAATATGAAACTATTTTTTTCTAAAATGCATTCCTTCAAAGTTATTTGATATTTTTATATTCAACGTCAAGAAAATCATATAGCAAACAATTCTACAAATGTACACCGCCTCACTGTCTTCTTTTGTATTGATGACATGCATAACTAAACTGTCCGTTAGTTCTGCGAAATTGCATAACATTTGTAATGTTAATAAGGTGAAGGTAGTGGTATTTCATGATTTTCACATACGGATACAAGATTTAAATCATAATATGTGTCCTGCAATACCCCGGTCGCCCTACAGTGATAATGTTTATATCGGAGGATTTAAATTTATTTATATAGGTGGTCTTTTGTTTAATTAACATGTAGACAAATTTTTACCGGCAATCCGGTTGTTCTTGTAATTTTGCTTTTTTATGTACAAATACAATGAGTTTATATGAATCGCTATCACTTACAGTAGTACCACATTGATGTATTGTAAAACGCATTCTTTGCATTCCTCCATAAAATTTCTTCGATCATCCTGCATTGTCAAAAGTATGTTTGGCGATTTTTAATTCTTAAATAAATGTCAAACGGCAAAAGCTTAGAAGATAAGATCGAAGGGTCGGAGGCGATTGAAGCAGGAAAGGCGTAAAAGTGGAAATAGGGACGGAACGGCTGATTTGACGATTACAATTTGCAGAATGAACAGAATAGTGATGGTGGCGCTGTTCCGGATTGCCAGAGAGGGAAAGGCCAATGCTGGCGGAAAGTTGGTAGAATGCAACGAATTCGAAAGAGCGAGCCCTGCGCCTGCATACGTAATGCCATCCACCATTGTCGACCTGGTGCCAGCCTCTTTTGTCTAGTGTGCAAAGCGAAACGAACCGCGGAAAATTCTGATCGCACCCGACCCATATCGATCTTCGACCGATCATTTGCATGCTCATTGTTCGTGCATCCGACGAAATTCCGCGCAGGACAATATTCTCTCAGTCACTGAGCGGGGCTCCGATCTTTTGCATTTAAGGGCAACACGATCCGATTGACGAGTCCAAATAACTTCCTTCAACTTTTTCAATCGATCCACCAACGAACTTAGGAGGATCCGCATTTAATTTCATTAGTTTAAGTTCAAGAAACACTCAGACGGTTCGAACGAATAATAGCCTTATTACAAATACTTAATATCTTCACATATAAGATAAGAAGAACAATGAGATCTAACATACCTTCCATGAATATAAGATGAAACCATCGAAATCGGTGACCCTTTGAACAGCCTTGTAACATAAGAAAATCCAAGAAGCTACAAAAGGAAAATCACAAACAAAATATTACAGCTTTTTGGATGACAAAGACCAAATAAGCGCAATTTCGTTACATTTGATATACTAGCTAGGGAAAAATAATTATCCTTCTCTAAATGTGTATCATTTGGTTGGAAATAACGTAGGCATGTTATCAAGGCATGTTGTATTACAGATCAATTGCAAGCACCAACCTTTACATTTCTCACCAGTAATGTACATGCAGAAGAAATGGTCAAAGACGTTGAATTTGTTGAATGATTGAAACGTCGAAACGTTGATAAGATTTTGAAACCACACGAAATACAACGTGTTTATTAAAATTATACATTTTCCCCAATAGGGATTTTCCGTAAAGATGATAAAATAATATATGAGGCGTCAGAATCTGATTTGCACCCGCGAATTTTGAACTTCCGGAATTAATTCGAGCATCGGGTCTAGTCACGGTGGTTGTACAATGCCTGAAGGGGTTGAGGTCCTAGCCATGCCGGCTGCGAAGAGAGGAACAACGTAGCACATATTTTCATGTCATCGCGGCGATGGCATTGTTGTCGTGAGATAAAAGGAAATGTGGCGGAAAAATTGCGGAGAAAAGGCGCGGGACGCTCTGATGGGGATAACATTGGGGCTCGCGGGTCCCTCCGAGTCAGTAGAAAGAGGATGGATGGGTGAGACAAAGCGGAATGAGTTAATGTCGCTTCTCGCGCGATTATGTGACGAACGTTTCTCTCTCTCCACAACCTTGCAATTCTTCTGAAAGGATCCAGTTGCTGGTCAAAATGTAGATTTCACCTCGAATAAATGTCATGTCGGTATAGAAGCATGTGTTTCACATGATGAATAATAACTTAGCAAAAGCTTTTCGAAAAATAAGAATGATCCCATGTAATCGTATTCATCATCCAATTCGTTTAAACTGATTGCAATTGGGATATGGGAATTGCCCGGTAAAAGTGCCACCTTTTTTGTCCTATTTTCTGGATTATTTTTCGCGACTGGATTTCAGCCAATCAGAGCGCGATATTCAAAGGGTTCTATGGTCATTTGTTTAAAATTATACTGGAAATTGCACGGCAGCTCCTGGAAATTGCATTCGAAAATTCCATGCTCGCTACTCATTTGTTTCGAATAACCAGTTCGACATTTCAATAGGTTAAAAGTATATATTCGTCTCTCCTCTCTGCTCAGCTGTAACGTCAAATACTCTGTTTGACTGAAATCCAGTCACAAAAAATAATCCGCCGAATACCCCTCGACCTTCAAAATTAATCGCAATATTTCCGATAATTTTGAAGGTCTCGGGATATTACAACTGATAATCGCATGTATTGTTGCATATATCGAGTTAACTCTTTCAGCAGTGCAATATTTAAAAACCAATATCGTATAAAATGCTCAATGAAATATTTTATGACCCAAATTTTATTTACTCCCCATTCCTATGATTTTTTAAACTGCTAAGAAATGCATCATATGTTAAAAGCTTTGCACACTATAAATATAATATACATTTTTTATGGCGCATCCCGAGCGGAAATTTATTCAGGCAGTCTAAATATGTACCACGGCCTGAACAGGCTCCAGAAAGACGTTCCTGATCAAGTACTCCTGAATGTACCCAGCTCAGGACATGATCAGGTTCCAGTAAGTTAGTTTGATCAGGTACGCCTGAATATGCCCTGATTAAACGCTGATTATGTTAAAATAAAGTATAACTGATATAGGGAAGCCTGTGAATTTCCACATTCTAAACCATGAATTGATAAGGTTTGCCTTATTTTCAATTTCCGAGAATCGCTAGCTGCTGTAGAAATTTCAAATCAGGGGTAGATCAGGGGGCCTGCTGAGAGCCTGCTAAGGACGTCTGAATTCAGTCGACACTAGGCGTGATCGCTTATCTACTTCATTCCTTTTAAGGAGATGTATTTCTATTTTGTATATCAGCCTAGTTGTTGGAACGTTTCGGCACAGCATATTTTACCCATTGTATGTGATGGATATGTATAAGATTCGGGTGTATGTGTAAATAATATTTTGGTAAAACTGCACAATATAATTGTAAAAAAAAATAACTACGTCACCTCAACAAAGATTTGCGGGACATGTTTTGGATGTATTTTCACCTCCTGATTACGAATATGACAATAAAAATCGGCGGTCAGACATATCTGAGCCGCTATTTTGAAAAAACCACAGAAAATCATGTTTTTTAAAAGTTTTTTGTATTTAGTTCCAAAAATATGCATCACATGGAAAAATGTTTCAAATAAAAAAGGTAGAGAATTAAATTCTCTACAAAAAAGATACATTTTTTTCGTACTAGCACAGGGAAGCTCCAAAAATAGCGATGAACATGGCGAGAATGTACGTGGGTTTAATTATTGATAACGTCTGTCGGTTAGAGGTTAGGATAGTATAAATAGAGGGGTCTGAGGGGCTCCGCATTAGTAATACACTTAGTACCGGCATTTCCTTCCCAAGTATTATGAGTTCACTGATTGTCCGCAACGCGGCGCGTCATTCTCGCCGATTGATTGCTGATAAGATTTTTAATAAAAATGCAGCCGGGCGTGATTCAGATTAAATAAAAATGCGAAACACACACACACACACACACACACACACACACACACACACACACACACACACACACACACACACACACACACACACACACACACACACAACACACACACACACACACACACACGCGCGCGCGCGCGCACGCACGCACGCACGCACGCACGCACGCACGCACGCACGCACGCACGCACGCACGCACGCACGCACGCACACACGTGACGGCAAGGGGAATCATCTGAACAAAGCACCCCAAAGAAGTGTAATCCGGCCGTGCAACCTCCACTCGGTACACCTCGGGTTATGCTAATGACGGCGGTATTTTTAGAAAAAACTGATCATACGTAATGGTGAAGGTTGAACGCATACATAAAAATACATGCCAATGCATGAAACTAGGGAATTCTCATGTGCGGGGCGGCTCTGGCCCCCCGACCCCTCTTTTTATACTAGCCTGACCTCTAACCGACAGACGTTATCAATAATTAAACCCACGTAAACTACGTGTCCCCGCAATCAGCAATGCGTGGAACTAAGGAATGCTTGCGTGCTGGGGGGCTCTGCCCCCCTGGCCCCCCTATTTATACTAGCCTAACCTCTAACCGACAGACGTTATCAATAATTAAACCTACGTGAACTACGTGACGCCGCAATCACCAATGCGTGGAACTAGGGAGTGCTTGCGTGCTGGGGTCTTCGCCCCCAGGCTCCCCTATTTATACTACCCTAACCTCTAACCGACAGACGTTATTAATAAGTAAACCCACGGTCATTCTCGCCATATTCATCGCTATTTTTGGAGCTTCCCTGTGCTAGTACAAAAAAAAATGTATCTGACCTTTTTTGTAGAGAATTTGATTCTCTTGAAACGTTGTTCTATCTGATGCGTATTTTTCGAATTAAATGCAAAAAACTCTAAAAAAACACGTATTTCTGTAGTTTTTTCAAAATAGCGGCTCAGATATGTCTGACCGCCGATTTTTATTGTCATATTCGTAATCAGGAGATGAAAATATGTAAAAAATATGTCCCGCAGATTTTTTTTGAGGTGACGTAGTTATTATGCAGTTATACTAATATTTTTCTATTTTGCAGCCTTTTTACTTGTCAGATAGTAATAAATCATTAAAAATTAATTTGTTGTGTCGTAATACTATTGTAAATATTTTCACCATGAAATTTGGAAAGCATGCGAAATATTGGGCAATGTAATGTCCTGATCAGGTCCTGTACATTTGCCTGATCAGGGCCTTAACAGAAAAAGCGTTACACGATATGCCAGGGCCTGATAAGTGGACATGTCAAGATCTGATTTTATTCGCAGGTTTCAAGATCAGGACCTGATTCCAGCCTGAATAATTTTCCGCTCGGGATGATGCGTACAAGCTACCCGGAAATTAGAATAGTATATTTTGTCACACCTGCACAAAAAAGTACCTTTACGTACCGAAGCCTGCAAAGGGTCCCGCTGGCGCTTTTCGCGATTTCGTAGCCGCTTCACAGGTCGTTTCTCACTCTTTCGCGCCCTCCTCTCGTTTATTACGATATCGCACTCGCTTAAACGCGTATATTTACTTCATCGGCATTAACACTCCGTGCGTCTGGAACACGTGCACCAAACTTCACACTCACCGAATCAAAACACACAAGATCAAAATGTTCTACCTTGATACTTGATATATTATTATTTTATGATTTGATTTTATTTGATACCATTTATTATTGTCCTGGGTGTGAAGGTCCGTGGCAGAAACTAAGTCTATTTCGGGACACAGTATAATATAATACTATATAATAACTAGTTTTCATATGATATTAGCTTTGGAAATCAGTCTATAAAATCTATCTCGGGCTAAAATCTAGTATAATTCTATCTCAGAATAATAATTATTTCAACTCCTACCGCAGCTCAGGATGATCAAATTGATTCTATTTTCTAATTCTCACACTTCCGGACTATTTAAAAAGAAAAGAATAATAGCGGTTCGTTTCCATATCGAAATATACCAAAGCTACATTTGGCCATTTGCAAACTCGCGATAATTCGCGAACGGAAAGTCCTGTCAATGTCATTCATTTTTAGAAAGATGCGTCTTAAACTTACTTGAATCTGATAACTGTTTGCAAATTTGCATAATCCATTTATTTCAAAATTATTGTACTTCATGAATGGATGTATATTTTAATTATTTAATACTATTTATAAGAGGGCATTTAATAGACTACTGCTGATCAATTCTTTCGATACACTTCTGCTAGAATGAGAGAAGAGTGTTAAAGAAAATAATCATTATTGTTATTTATGTGCTTAATTTGTTTATTATAGAATTTAACAAGCGAGTGATTAAAATAATGGTGATCATCATGTGTTCATAACTCCACTATTATTCTCTGTAGGAATCATAACAAATGATGTGTTATAGTAAATCTAAATAAAAGATTCATAATATAAGATTATTTAGATAATAATTTCAAGGTAAAAAAGAGTCCGATCTTCATTATTTTCAGGAAATAAACGACAGTTCGCTGAAATTCGCGCGTCTGAAAAGAACGAAATGGTGTCTAGAAAATAGAAAGCGCTCAAGTCCTTCTCGATTTTTTCCATATCTTTGGATAATATTGATTTCTTTATTCATTTCTTTCAATGAAATTGAAAGTATAAGTATCGAAATCGCATCACAAAACTATCAACATTAAGAATATGCATTGAAAATAGTCAGATATATCTTTAATATAGTGAAAACTGTTCACAGTCAAATTTATCAATATTTTCTTTTATTTTGTCTAATTAAATCTTCCACAACTCTTTGCTGCCTAATTTTTCAACCAAAATATTCAAAGAAAAGTTGTAGAGGGTACTGTTGTACGTAAGAAATGCCTATAATGTTGCGTACAATATTACTTAGACGTGTAATAGAAATTTTTATTATACACATAGTTGTTCCATAGTATGCCTACTAGGCGGGTATCCTATATTTCATCCCTTCTGTTGAACATCACATACACAGTGAGAAAAAGAAGGTTAATGGAACCATGAAGAAAAGGTAAAAATGATTATAACATTTCATAATAGTACAATTAACATCGTGAAAAGCTTTAGTTGCCAGTATCTTATTTTTATAATTCATAATATTGTAAAATATAACGTACAATAATTACTTTTTATGATGATAAGTAGTTTTTAGTATTTTCATTTAATCACTTTTACTAAATCTATTTTTCTAGTCAAGAATATTTCGAGTGACTATTTATCTGTAAAGCTACGGTACATTTGAGGTGTTGTTCTTTGCTACATATTTAAGTATCGGGAAATAGTAAACGGAACAATGTTTTTGTTTTGTTTTATTACGGAAATAGTTAATTTAACCATTTTTTATAATCACGTAGTTTACATCTCTAAAATGGTTCCATTAACCCTTTTTCGCTCCCTCTGTATAGGTGCTATTATTACCCTTTTTGACTACTTACCACGTGTACCGACTAGTTAGTGATTAATTCATTAATATTATTTTTATTATCATTATCATTATTATTATAACATAATTATTACCAGAGCTGTTTTAGTTTCAATAATAAATCTACTTACGCACAACACCGCGGGAAGGATCATAGTTGGACTTTAAAATTGAATTTTTCTTCAGAATACCATATTAATTTTTAAATATTTATAAGTGGATGCACATATATTTTTCACTATTTTATATCCTTTGTTAAAGAAGTTATTAAACAAATTTGCGAACCTGCACAAAAATAAAACCTTGTTTGTCTTAAATGATAAAAAATATAATCTTCTTACAGTGGTTACATAGGGCATTCCGTACGCAATTTATGTTTTTTTTAGTTTCGAAATCTTAATAAAATAGTCTCAGCCGTCGAACAAGTTTGAGTAATTAATGATAAATTTGATTATTTTAAAATGCATATTTTATCGAAAGTTGATATTTTTATGAAGAAAATTCGATATTTATACTTTCAGTTTTATCGAGTCAAGGATGTGGACAAAAATGGAGTAGAAGCGGAACGCATTCTACGTTCAGGCCACCACTTTGTATTGTTCAGGTCCACGAATTTTAGCGAACTTACTTACTTGTTTAATCGTTTATTTACTTGTCATGTGACATTCTTTCAATATTTTATAGTTAAAACTGGTTATCTCGTCGTTGCCGGTTCAGTGACAACTTGAGGGTTTAGTTGCCGGCCTACGATTTTAGGGGTGTATGGAAAAGTATATCATTTCACTTTTCCTATTTTTAATAGCCCCACAATTTTCACCGGGTACATACACACATCCCTGTCGTACTGCGTAACACCCTAAACAAATGCTTGGTTGATTTGACTACTTTTCAATTACTCTGCATAGTTTCTTTACCCTCAACTGCATGTTATTAGTTACCGTAAACATGCTAAGTAATCTCGAATATCTGAAAATGAAGTTACTGGAATTAACCCTCCTGTGCACCAGTTTTTCTTTTCTCATAAGGGAACAATGTAATTTGGACGAGTATACTCGCCCTGGCGCACAGGGGGGTTAATTGTATAAGTAAATGTAAAAATGTCTAAACTTTCTTGAAAACAGTAAAATAACCCTACAATAACAGGATTTATTGAATTTGAAAAAAGCTATATTTACTACTTTCAAGTCAACTGTCTTACAGGAAGGACATATCTTTTATACTGGTTGACATACCAGAAAAATCATAATAATATTCTTGTATTGTAAGAAGGAAGAGAAGAACCGAAGTTAATGAGATAATGAAAGAAATAAAGAAAGGCGAAAAGGAGAAAGAGTAGGTAGGTAGATTAAATTAGCATGGATCGACTTTGGCCTTCCACGAATACTATAGGGGAGACCGACCGATGCCGTCGGAGGTAAAAGAGGACGGGCGAAAGGGCAGAGGAGCAGGGGCAGTTGGAGCGTTAAAGTTAAATGACAGTTGTCGGTTGCTTATTCTTCCCAACAACCGATGCATGATAATCTGCAAAACCCCTCCTTCTCCACGGTCGGCTCTCAATTCTGCCCAATAGTTGCTTGCGCGACCGGGCCAATTTCCTCAATGGATCAACTCAACCACAGTCAAGCTTAATTGTAGTTGCTTCGGTTTTCAGTTTATTTTCCATACTTACACATACGTCCGAGCTTCAAATAATTTACTTAATTACAAACTTTTATTGGATGGTTTAATTGACGTGAACTATTGATGTACAACGAATTTACATATATATTTCAAGAGCATTTCTGATTTCGTATTTGGATTAATCATTCAAATTCGATTTTTATACTAACATTACGTGAACTTTTTATTAATACACAAAAAATTTATGTAATATACATCAAATTATTATTATTAACTTTGATTCCTGAGACTGCTATGTAGTAGTAGTAGTAGTAATTTATTTCTATTACCCGAGGTTTTAAACTCTTGGCCAACCATACAAAAGCGTACAAAGTTAATAAATATATATATATATATATAAGGTGTCCCAGAACTCCGGCATAATATTGCAGGGGGTAAAACTTCACATCATTCTGAGCAAAAAAGGTTATTACCAAATTGGGATCTGAAGCTCAGAATTTGAGTGGGGAGCGATTGAAGTTTAACAAAAAATATAATTTTTTTGCAATAACTCGGCTCGTTTTAAAGTTAGTTTTACAAATGGAAGCTGATTTTGAAGGTTTTTTATAGAGCTACAACTTACCTCGGAAATCATATAACCTGCAATGAATATTTCGCCAGTTATCGACCAAATAAGGGTAAAAATGGCCTTTTTTGCAGTTTTTCGCGCCTAACTCATTTCCGTAAAATGCTAGCGAAATATCATACAGAACAATATTGTAGATCTTGAAAAGACGAAGAATTCGCCCTCTAATGCGTTTCATTTTTATAAAAATTGAGCCCGTGGGAGGACGTTAAATATCAGAAAATAGACGAAAAACGCACTTCAGCAATTCCAAATCTATTTTTCGCCTGTTTTCTGATTTTTAACGTCTCCCCAAGGACTCGATTTTCATCAAAACGAAACATATGATGGGGCAAATTCTTCGCCTTTTCAAGCTCTACAACGTTGTTCCATATGATATTTCGCTAGCATTTTACGGAAATGAGTTAGACGCGAAAAACGACAAAAAAGGGCATTTTTACCATTATTATATATACATTAAGTCGATAACTGGCGAAATATTCATTGCAGGTCATATCCTCTAGGAGGTAAGTTGTAGCTCTATAAAAAACCTTCAAAATCAGCCATCATTCGTTAAAGTAACTTTACAACGAGCCGAGTTATTGAAAAAAAAAACTATTTTTTTTAAACTTCAATGGCTCGCCATTTAAATTCTGAGCTTCAGATCGCAATTTGGTATAAAACTTTTTTGTTCAGAATTATGTCAAGATTCGCCCCCTGCAATATTATGTAGGAGTTCTGGGACACTCTACATATATATCGCATAAAATAAAATAGATTAATATCGTCGATTTACAGGAATTAACAAAACCAATACAATAAAAAATTACAAAAGCAGGTTCATAGGAACAGTCGCGTAACAAAACAATTTAGGGACTTAACTTACAACTATAGAAATTGAAATTACATTACAACTTAGGTAAAATGCTACGATTTTCAAGTTCTGCCTTAGGATTGTTTTTAAAAGCCGTCGGAGAAGGTGCAGATTGAATTGTGGTCGACTATGTGTAAAATGATTTCTTTTCACCTTTTGTTCTGAGTTGCTGTGGACTAAACCCCACGGGATTTCTATATAATTTTATAGTTTTGAAGCAATATGTCAACACATATTTTTTTTTTTTTTTTATTTTTTTATTTATTAATTAACGGGCGGAATCGCCCTTTTTACGTAATTTTTGCAATATTGTACTTAATTGTGTGAATTTTGCGAGAGCTGCAGATCGACTTACGAAGATGGCGCCATACTTCACATTTGTGTATGAAATGTAGGACTGCAGAAACCTACACCAAGTACAGCGGCGGTCATGAGTCGATTTTCGCCAGATAAACAATATTTTCGAAACGTAAACAAACAACGTGGCTCGTCTTACCAACAGCGAGCTGCTGCTTGAAAACGAAATCGAAAAATTGTTCACCGGACGGGGATCGAACTCACGACCTACGACTCCGTAGTCCAGTGCGTTAATCGCCTGAGCCACGAAGCCGACATATGAAGAAATTCTAACTAGAAACTGGGATTATTGCCGGCGTTTCTTGTTAGTTGCACAATACGAGTATATACTATTTTGATTCATCGTTAAATGGTAACTTTACGCCTCCTTTTACAAGCATGAAATGTCCAGTTCACGACCTATGTAGTAGATAGGGATTTTGTAAACTCATCATTTGTAAGAATGGCCATTTTCACACCTTCGCAATCGAACGTTATTATTCACACCATAGACGTAAAATGTACTCCTAATAAGTAATTCCACAACCCTCGGGACGGTTTCGCCGTCCCTCGAGCGTGCAGTCGCCAGCCGATTTTACACCCATGGTACGAAAAGTATTATTCTGTTTGTTGGGGGCGTATTAATGTATATTAACGTACAGTACTACGTAGTACTACATTTTAAGTTATTTTGTACATTAGCACTGACTTATGAATTTGCGATTGCACTCGTGAATAGATTGAGAAATATGCTAAGACATTAAAATAGTTAATATAGTATTTTTACACTTGCTACTCATTTAAACATTTAATTTAATGAATGGTTTTCACCCTGGTAGAAATCAACCATGCTATCACTACCCAGGAGCTAGCACTAAATCGGCACGTTTTGTTTAGAAACAGATAGGGTTGGAGCAATGCGCATTCGTCTCTACATGCAATTTACTACTGTCTAGTGCTAGCCTTCGCCGGTCATTGGGGGTCCCGCAGACCCCACGATGAATTTAAAGGTAAATAATTCGCTTTATTAATTTTAATTTAGAAATATTGGAACACGTATCGGTAATTTAAAGTACTACCAATAAATTTCTGTTAATGCCGTTGTCTTACAAACGTCAGTATACTCGTGGTACGTTACAAAAGTTAGTCGATTTCGCGGCGGGATCCAGTGGACCCCAGTGTGACTTCTGTGTATACTTTGAAGAAGATAAAAAAACTTTTATTTCATGATTCGTATAGTATAAATAGTCAAAATAACACGGTAAATAATGCATATTATACATCTATTATTGACTGTCAATAATATTATGCAACATATATTATTTATAGTTTAGAGATGGCTTACAATTAAAGAGTTCGTAATATTCGCAAGCAATTAGAAAAGACTGAGGAAAATGAAACTATTGGGAGAGATACTTTAGAAATTTTCAATTATCAGGATGTAAATTACTTTATTTGTTCATTTATATATCTTATATTTAAAAATGATGTATAAATAAACAAAGTATGTAGGTAAAAATTATGTATTTTATTTTTTTAAGATTATGCACTTCATTCATCTACATAAATACCTTCTTTAAATTGTACATCAATAGACTATTTTTTTCTACAAGACCGCAATCTGCAAAGTACCTCCAGAAAATTTCATTAAAAAATATTAAAAATATAATAAGTTATGATTTTTTAAGTAAATAAAGTCATTTTCTTCACTTTTTTTATTTGTAATTTTCTTTACTATGTTAAATGCAAACTTATGCAAATTGGACAATGGGGTCATAATTTGAGATGGTTGTACAACGTCTCAGAATTTTTGTAACGGGCTACGACTTACTCTTCTATTACAGGAACGATTTTCAGCATTGAGGTCCGGTAGACCGCGTGTGTTGTTCTTAGCATTTTTAGGAGGTGTGGCCTGCAAAGGTTAACATGTTTGATTTCGAATTCCAGTTTGGGCATCCTCATTTCTTTAATTATACTCTACTTCGTTTATAGCAAATTAAATATTTTGAATATTAAAATCGCTCAAGTAGAACTGAAGTAATTGCATTTGTAATCCGGATCAAAGTGAATCAAGTTTATATAAATATCACTATAAATTTTTCACTATTTCTTACCCTCCACATCATATTGAGCATGTTAACTGATTCTGTGGACACTTTTTAGGTGAACTTTTTAAAAAGACGGGTGAGAAAATGTTGCTTACCCATTTGTTCAACAATCTTGCAAGATGCAACATTTTAAATATCGTTTTTCTTATTATGTAATTTGTTTAGCATTTTACAATGTATATGGTTTTGTAATTGTTATAAAGTTTGCCTTATTTAGTTTGGGGTGAATCTGTAACCGATATCGGAAACGACCAGCAGCCTGTAAATAGCGTCTTACGGATCGTTGCTGCTCGTTACACTATCAAAAATCTGATCAAGTTTTTGTCGAGTGTACTTGGAGCAGCAGGTCGTGTGGTTAGTTTAAAAAGACCTACTACAGACGAATAGGAAACGGGGGAGAGGGAAATAAAGGGAAAGAGAGGAGAATGAGAGAGGGAGAGAGAGAGAGGGAGTAAAGATGCCGGAAAGACGAGACGAGGAGCACAGCGCCAATGAGGAAACAATGCGTCGACGTAACGATGAACGAACGGAGAAAGACACGCGAGCCACCGTCGAACAATGCTCCGAAACAATGCGCGCAAGAAGGACGCCACCGCGCGTTACAATGTGGACAATAGGTGGATAGCCGGAGAGAAACGGCGAGAGAAATCGCGAATGCCGCGGATCTTTAGAATAGACGCAGAGGGGAATAGGGAGAACAAAAGCGAGTGAGACAGGATGAAACAGAATGAGTCCGACAGAGAGGAGCTGAAAAAAACAAAGAGAAAACGAGTGGGAAAACTGAAGGATGGATGAATACGAAAAAGAGAAAGATGATATTATTAAATGAGGTTATTAATCGGAAACCTTCAGAAAGAAATATAATCCAAAGTTAATTAAGCAGAGCGCGAGAGCTCTGCACTTATTACAATTATTTGTTAATCATTCTTCATTCCAGTTTATATCCTGTTATTAAATTCAGTCAATATTTAACGATTTATTCAATATTTAGTAGCGACGTTAAATTTAAGTAAGTAGATATGAATTATGACTAAAATAAAATTACAATCGATTTGTGTCAATTGCTTCTGGTTGTTAATTTTTGAAGCATCTTGCAAGTATGAAACAATGAATCTGAATTTTTGGACTGCTGATGGTCCTTTGATCATCGCTTGACCTCTCGGTGACGGACATATAACACAGGTCAACATGGTTTTGTTATTGGGAAGCTGAGGGTCATTTCCGACGTAATTTTGTGCGTAGAATCAGAATACGAAGTCAGAAGTGGCCCATCACGTCAGGATTTTGAGATATTTGAGGTTATTTGCTCGAAAAACGCGTTTTTTGCTACTTTTGAGATTATGTATATAAGTCACAAAATTTTTAGGAGTTTTTCCTTTAGTTGGATCATATGGTAGTACTCTTTTTCTTTAATATGTAATGCGCAGAATTCCATTACGACTTTTCTTCACCAAGATACGCCAATTGGAAATTACGATATACATGTAAACAAATTTACCTTGAAATGCTCTTGGACAACAAGCTCAAGGTCAAATTCAATGTCATGAAACCTATATAAATATAAACAACTATATAAAATATGAATACTAATAACTAAAATCACGTTTCAGTATTGTGACAGTTTTTTTGATAACGTTAATGGAATATATCTCGTAATTTCAAAATGTCCGTAACTTTGTAAGAAAAAATCTTAGATGATCCAATAAAACCTCATTTTGGAGGGTAAAGGTAGTACTAAAACAAGCAAACAGTACAGAAGGCCAAAAAAATTGTCGCGTCCTGTACGTAACCTCAAACATAGCAAAATAACGCGTTTTTCGAGTACATGACCTCAAATATCTCAAAAACCTGACCTGATGGACCAATTATGACTTCGAGTTTGGATTCTACACATACAATTACGTCCGAAATGACCCACACCCAGGCTCTCTTTTTTGTAGACCTGTGTAATTAATTATAGGTTTTAAAGAGCAATTTTATGCCATCTTGTTGATATGCTACGATGTTTTAAACAGTTTAGAGATCTTGCAGTACAGTGTTTAACCGTTCGTTTCCGAATTTTTCTGAAATTTTGAAAAAATCTCACTAATGGTCACTAATACAAAAACATGGTGCAAAAAAATTGTACGAATTTCTATATAAAGAGGCCATGTATTTGGATCAACGAAATGTAATGCAGTATTTTAATAAAAAATTCAAATGACCTCGTCGATTGCAGGAAACAATTTTCAAGATGCAAATATTTAAAGGTGTAATTGAGTCGTTAAAGGACTCTTTGAAGTCAACATTAGCATATCACAGCTTGACGTAATTTAATTGAATAATTAGTTGATAAATATTAATGAAATCGCCTAGCGGTCAGCACATGGTCGAAAGACGAGCCGCATAAGGGTTGAACAATCGCGGAAACGAGGAGCGGAAGGAGCGACCGGGTGGGCAATATTGAGTGCGCGAGAGGAGAGCAAAGTGAGACAGAATGAACCCGAGAGAGACAGGAAGGGAGAGAGAGAAGGAGAGTGTCTGTCCAGGGTTCGCTCAATTCGCTCGTTCGCTCGTTCGCTCGCTCGCCAGCAGCGTCATCATAAGACCTCTTTGTTCTCCGGCAATTTCAGCGGCATTGTCACCGTCAACAATGTCCACTTGACATTCTCCATCTCGCTCCTACGCATTGTTAACCCATTCTCTGCTCTCTCTTTCAATCATAAAGCACATCGTACCTCACCCCGAGCCGGCGCGTACATACCGCGTTCCCGGTATACCACCGAAAGTCCCCTTGTTCCAGGTCGAAAAGACAAAATCGGCCTGAAAACAAGTGGCGAACGTTCCTCACCACCCAATCATGCGCGTTCTCCGCAAATGAAACTCGGTTACCATTTTAAACGCTCTTAAGGCGAGGTTGACGGTTTAAAAATGATCATTTACACCACTAGAAGTATTTTCTATGAGAATTCTAAAATATATTCACATCTTGTTAACTCGCGTTTGTCTGTTAATAATGGTTATTACAAAATTAATCGGTCCATGCAAAAAGGACACTAAATCAGTAGAGTTCGTTTTTAGAAAAGCACAAAAAACTGATGATTTACAATTCAGCCAAAGCAAGCACGCAAAAAAATGCTAAACCCAATAAACAATATTGGAGCAAAATTCGCATTAGGCGCTTTCTGTACAAGCCCTGTGAAAATGCTGTTGAATGAAGCTAGTTCACCCTCACTAGAAAATAGAAGGATACTACTATCTCTTAAATACGCATTTAAGGCTGCGGCAAATAGTAAAAACCCCATGTAACGAATCTTGTACAGTACTGAATGTAAAAGAAGATATGAAGGGAAAACAACACCTAAGCCATTCATCACCAGAATCAAGCAGTACCTCGAAAATATCAACCAAAGTCTGCCTCTTTTCGAAAATATAATAACCTTAAGCTCCCCACCATGGCTGACTACTATGCCACAACAAATAAGCATTTCCGTTGGTCTTAGGAAAGAGTTAGGAGACTCAAACATCTTCAGGAATATATGCCAAATAAATCTTGATAACCTCATGGAATACACGCAGATCTTCACGGTCGCATCAAAATCAAAAGAAGAAAGGGCTATTCAGTAATTACTCCAGAAGAAAAAATTCAAATAAAACTACCAGAAAGTTTTGACAAAAGAGGTCATGTTAAGCTGGATCCCTTCACACATAGGAAGTAGGATGTAATGAGGTAGCTGATCGCTACATAAAAAATGAAGCCAAGGAACAATAAACGCACAACACTTTACTGCTACATATAGATTACTAGGAACAAACAAAAAAAATAATGAAAATTGAAGAACAGAGGTGGAAAAATGAGTTAAATTCAAAAAATAAGATATGAAGCAAAGCCTTCTAAGAGTCCGGCGATGAGCTTCAGAAGGCAAGACCAAATTACCATCTCAAGGCTCCGTATTGGTCATACAAGACTAACACACTAACACACTCGTATTTAATTAGCAAAGAAGACCCTCCAAAATGTGATCTGTGTAACGAAAAACAATTCTTGGTACATTTATTAATAACATGCAAGAAATGCACCAGGGAAAGACAAATCTATAGAATACCAAATAACGTCAAAGATGCCGTCCAAACAAAGGTATTATGCAAACGCACCTTGCAATATCTACAGGAAATAAAACTATATGACAGAATATAACCCCAATCGATGAGGAAGGTACAGAAGGACCACTATCGAAGACAGAAGATAGAAGGAAGTACAATGTGTGGATATTCATAGTAAAAACAGAAATGAAATGACATGATAAATAATGTGTGTAATGTACATATTACTTATATGTATACTATGTTAAACGCGGTCGCTAATGACTGAATGGTTGATGGGACCTAAAATTGAAAAAAATTGATTTGGTCATGGACTTAATGCTCATTTTGCAAAAGAAATTTTATGACATACATCTAACTAATTTATTTCAAATACAATGTATAAATTGCATTTGTTCATATAAATTATCTTTTTTTTCTCGGTAGAAATGTAGACATTTATCTGGTATGTACTATTCCAATCGTTAGATCTTTAATTTTTTATTTTTTTATTGGAATTTGACCACTATCCGTGCGGAAAATTAACATGAGCCCGGCAAAGACTGAAATAAATTTTCCGAGTCTCAATCTGTCCAGTGGGCTGCTCAGTTGTAGGTATAATGTTATTAGAAAAACTTCAAATCTATTTTATATTTAACCCTCCTGCGCACGAGTTTTTCTGAAGAAGTAATTTCCAATTCTGTACGTTTATACAAAGTTCTTTTCACGAAGGTGTTTTAGATTTCTAAACATTTACATCGCAATTTCTGAACCCTAATAATTTTTAATTTGCAATTTCATATGCGTTTTAAAATTATTATAATCGAAACTTATCTAAAAAATGTGAGGACAAGCGATGTCGTGCTTGGATGAGTATTCTCGGCTTTATGCGCAGGAGGGTTAATTTCGTAAAATATATTACAGGAAGTATGTGAACGAATTTATTACAAATTGTATAACAACCATAAATAATTTATTGTATCAAGATCAAGATTTAACCCAAAAGTGATTCTACACAATTCGTGTACAAAATATATCAAGTTTGAACGAAATTATATAAATGAAGTTACCTCATTAAAATAAAATAATTAACGGCTTAAACCTACCAATTGCATTAGATGTTAAAATGCTATAGTTTGGAAATTTCTAAACATTTCAAACACCTTCCGTGAAATTACCTCAATTTGTTTTTTGTTGAAT
The DNA here is from genome assembly GCA_030407085.1 of Trichopria drosophilae. NCBI lineage: Eukaryota > Metazoa > Arthropoda > Insecta > Hymenoptera > Diapriidae > Trichopria > Trichopria drosophilae. The sequence goes on along the minus strand of CM059586.1, from coordinate 61,739,204 downwards.
TCTAATATAATTTAGTTCAAATTTTTCAAACTATCAAAAAATTGCAGGATCATTTAAAATTTCAATGCGGAAAGAGAAGGGACCTGAAAACACGGAAAATACAATGGACCGTTGCAAAAATCTCAAAGATGACCCCCAAGATTTTTGTGGCACGACGATGCAATGGAGATACAAACCCGCACACAGAAAACTTTTATATTTTTAAAAAGATACCACGAAAATCAATTTGTAATACTTCGATACTTGAGCTTATTGCAATTTCTGGTTGCGTAAAATGACAGGAAATTCTGGGTGATCTACACGAAGTTCATACCACACGAATTCTCCCGTCATCCAAGATATCATCAAACATTTCGCAATTACGAAATTCATCAGCTGAAAGTATAGCAAAATTGTGGACGCGGAAATTTATTTATTTTATAATTACTTTCCTCTACTTGACGATTATATTTAGAGGTTCGTAATATTGTTAAAAATTAACATATAATATAGCAACCACGGTACCAAGCATAGAGGAGAACCGCTGTACGAAACGCTTATACTGAATTTTTGTGAGAATTTCGATCGAACCTCTGTTAAAAATATATACGCATAAGAAAAATAAATCAAAATACAATTTTTTATTTCCTTCTGCTGTAACATGGATATCTTTTTGCGTCAAAACTTATAAAAAAACGAAGAGTTGCAGTAGGATCAACAATCCAAAGAACTGGTCCAAATTTATTTCCGCGGTATCGTTTTAAAAGTTTGTAATGAAGTTTTTTGTATTGCGTGTTTGTTTCTCCATATCGTCGTTGTGTCACAAAAAGATCCTCAAAATCTGAAATCATCTTCGAAATATCTGCATCGGTGCATTGTAATTTCCATGTTTTCATATCCTTATCCATTTCCGCACTGATATTGTAAGTCGGTCTACAATTTTTGGAAGTTTGAAAGATTCAATTGAATTCAATTGTATAAAAATTAAATAACAAATAAACTGACGTAAGTAATTTTTTATTATATACAATTTTGTTAAAACTAGACATTTTGTATACAAATGGCGTAGAATCATTTTTGGGGTAAATCTGAATTCAATAAATTACATATTTTTATTACACAATTTGTTAAATTTTTTCATTTATTACTTAATATTACATTTTTTTCATCGATATTTCGCTGAAAAAATTTATTATATAAAATACATTATTTATTATCGCCATTACTGTCATTATGCTCTTGGTATGAAACGTACTAATGGTTAATTCGAAAATTCAGTAAAACGTATACAACTATTGTTGCAGTATCTATTAACTTAAGTACTTGTCATGGGTGTTTCCTCACGCCATTACACCTCAAATGGGAGTACTTCCGAAAATAAAAGTAATCCTGTTGTAAAATCAAAGTATCGTTATTTACAAACACTCAAATAAATTCAGACTAATTTAAGAATTGAAATCGATTCTTTAAAGCCCCAACAGTGAGATGCAAAAATTTGATTTGACTGATTGACATAAAATATGTTGAATTATAGAATTTAGAATATAGAATTTAGAATTATAGAATATGAATTATAGGAATTCCTATTTTTGTGGTTAGTACCACTCATTGAATTGTAAAACTGCAGATAGTTTTTTCGGTATGTATTTCATTCTACTTAATTTTAAAAGTGAATTCAACGAAGTAATGTTAGATTTAAGTTGCATATAAATAAGTGTATGCAACTAATATATACTGTCAAACCATAAATGGGACGTTCCATGCCAAACGGGCCACTTTTTTTGACAAAATTTTTAATTTCAATTTTACTTATATGTACTTGAAGAGACTCGGAAATGTATCAACTTTGACCATTGAAACCATAAAAATTCCGACTTATGATAATTTTAGAGCGTGTTTGATATTTTTCATTTTAAAGGTAACCATTGATTATCTTTATTTTTACAGAGAAGGAAATGAGCTGGAAAAATAATATGTGACATGAATTTTGTAGACTTTTGGATGACCTTTGTGGTAAAAATATTAATTTTCATATATGTAAATAAATTGAGGGTAAAAAACGTAATTTAATTTTTGAAATCACTTTTTCGAAATGTTCGTACCCTCCAAATATTTTAACAAAAATACAGAAAAATAGCTCATTCAAGTAAGAAACTGTTAGTTAATGCAGAACTCTGGTATACGCAGCTAATACACACGAAAAATCAGTTAGAAACGGACTGTCAGAATAGAAGGCTCCTGGATTATATGTAAATGCATATAAAACAGGGGCCATCTTACTCGTACATTCAACTGCGCGTATCTCCCTTCAACTGCAACGCATCTAAACAAATTTTTTTTTCATTTTGAACAGAATTTAATTCTCTTTCAGGTAAAAATACAATAATTATGATTAGAAGTGTCTAACTATGTCAAAATATACGAAAACTTTTAGTAACAAATTTTTTGCGTTTCTCGCAAAATTACAGCTTTACACTACCAACTTTAAACATTCATTACTTTTAAACTATTAATGCAATGATGATGAAACTTTCCAGAAAAGTTTTTCATACCTAAATGAACAACTTTCTCGCTGAAAGTTTTTGCTTGCTTGAATTTCGCTCGATAAACGAAGCGCCTGAATGTATAAAAACGTAAATTTCACAGTTCCGCATTAAAAAATTAATAACTTTTTTGTTTATTGAAATATAAGATTTGTTCTTCTTGCACTAGATGCGGGAAACTGTCATGACCAATTTCGTTTTTTATTCGTTTTAAAATTCTCTAAATTGACTGAGTTGTAGTGAGTTGAAATAAAAAGTATTTACGAACCGGCCTTGCAGTAACCAGCGTGTTTCGTGTTTGTTCCTCTCCGTGTAGGAACGACATTCTTTTGTTGTATCAAGATGTATAACTTGAAAACTCCCTTCTGCCACTAGGTGGCTATAGCGTTTTGTGATAACCCGCTAACAAAGTGGACTTTAATTTAGTACATAATGAATTGATATACGAACATTTTTTACATACCGAATATTTATTATTCGATTACCTTTTTCAATATTGATTTCTATATTGAATAGATCTGTGAATCAGCCCGCCATAAGTCTTCGTGCAAAAAAAAGTATCTGTTATCGAAGTGCAGGTCGTCCATAATATTTAGCCATTCGATTGATGATAGGTCATGCCGCGTTATAATAAATGCATCAATCCCTTCAAGACATTAGGAGTGAAGGGGCATAAAGGAGGAGATCTTCGGCATCCTTCTGCGAATTTGCGACAAATTCTTCCTTCATTATCTAATAAATGCATGATTTGTTCAAAGTGTCGACGTATGGCAATAAAGCAAGTTACTCCCTCTCATCCTTCAACCTCCCACTCGTCTTCTCATTTATTACAGCCAGATGATGAAATGAATGGCGTTTTATGCGACCAGTCTGAAATTAATTGTAACACTGACAATGCTGCTGCTGCTGCTGCTGTTGCTGAAGGTGGTGTTGATGATGATGTTGTTGGTGACAATGATGCGGATGATGATGAGAGTAATGATGATGGTGATGATGATTTTGTGCCCTCTGAATACTCACCAAAAAAAAGCCACTCTCAAGAGATGATGAATTACATAAGATGTTGGAGAACCTGAAGCTTAAATTCGCTGACAGTAATACCACTCATGCTGAACGAATTTGCATGTTGACAATCGCTCCGAAGTCTTGGAGTGAACGTCAACTCGCTAAGGAATTTAACAATTTAACACGCAGCTAAAACGCTTGTGTCCATGCGTGGCATATTTTCGTTCCCAACACTTCGTCCTGGTCGGCAACTGTTAGACGAAACTGTGGAAGTTGTACGTCGTTTCTATGACGATGATGGAAATAGCCGTATGATGCCTGGTATTAAAGATACTGTGTCAGTTAGAGTCAATGGCGAGAAAGTGAAGCTGCAAAAACGTTTGGTTTTATGCAACTTACGGGAACTATATCGTTTGTACGTTGAAAAATACCCGAACAATCCTGTCGGATTCAGTAAGTTTGCTGCACTTCGACCTCCAAACTGTGTTCTTGCAGGGGCAAGTGGTACACACAGTGTATGCGTCTGTACATATCATCAAAATTTTAAGTTGATGGTAGATGCTGCACAATTAGCGGAGCTGACAGCAGATTCCGATTCACCTTTGCGAACCTACAAAGATTGCATTGCCAGTATCGTTTGTTCCAATCCCACGGAAAAATGCTATTTTGATGAGTGTATGACATGCCCTGGTGTAGAACCGTTTACTACCAGACTAGAAGACTTATTTGAGAAAGCTGAAGTTGAGAACATTCAGTTTCACAAATGGCAAACAGTTGATAGGTCAACACTGCTAAAGCAAACGATGGAAATTCACGAGTTTGTAGATGAATTCTGCAAGTCCCTGTCCATTCTAAAATCGCATCACTTTATTGCCAAGCAACAAGCGGCCTATGTGGCAAGCAGAAAGGAAACACTGCAAAGAGGTGAAGTTCTTATTCACATGGATTTCTCTGAAAATTACGCCTTTTCGCTCAGGATGCTGCTCAGGCATTTCATTTTAATAACAACCAGTGCACTGTTCATCCGATTGTTTATTACTACCGTGATGAAAAAATGGAATTGAAGCATAAAAGCCTAGTTGTATTGTCCGATTGTCTTCTTCATGACACATCAGCAGTGTACCTTGCGCAAAAAATTGCTATTGGTCACATTAAGTCTGCTTGTTTAGTAGAAAAAGTGATTTATGTAACTGATGGAGCGGCACAGCAGTACAAAAATCGCTTCCAGTTTGCGAACTTGATGTGTCATGAAGAAGACTTTGGAATACAAGCGGAGTGGCACTTTCATGCCACAGCGCATGGAAAGGGTGCTTGCGATGGCATTGGTGCAATATTAAAAAGAGGAGCACGACGTGCTAGTTTGCAGATGACATCTGGCGAGCCCATTCTTACACCGCATACTCTTTTTCAATGGGCCAAAAATAGCCTGAAGCAAACCGATGTTTTTTTCGCGACCAATAATGAATATGAAGCTACAAAAGAACAATTGCAGACAAGATTTGCTACAGCTAAAACCGTGCCAGCGACGCAAAAATTTCACAGTTTCATACCAACAACTGAGGTTAATGGAGAGAAAAAATTGATGATCAGAAGAATTTCAGCCTCTGGAAACTACTCCATTTTTCCTCGAGAAAAACCGAAAAAAAGGCGAAAAACAACTTGGATCACATCAGCTATGTAAGCATATCCATATGTGAGAGGCAAGGGGACTCACAATAATCTAGCACCCCGAAGAGATGTAAGTCCTATCGAGCGACCTCCACGCGGTACATCTTGGGTAATGCTAACGCCGACGGCAATAGAATGTTACAATTATATAATGTACTGGAAGGACAGAATCATTAAAATAGCACACTATTTAAAGAAAATCTCGTAAGAAAAGAGTAAGAAAAGCTGTAATTTTGCAAGAAACGTAAAAAATTTGTTACTAAAAGTTTTCGTATATTTTGACATAGTTAGACACTTCTAATCATAATTATTGTATTTTTACCTGACAGAGAATTAAATTCTGTTCAAAATGAAAAAAAAATTTGTTTAGATGCGTTGCAGTTGAAGGGAGATACGCGCAGTTGAATGTACGAGTAAGATGGCCCCTGTTTTATATGCATTTACATATAATCCAGGAGCCTTCTATTCTGACAGTCCGTTTCTAACTGATTTTTCGTGTGTATTAGCTGCGTATACCAGAGTTCTGCATTAACTAACAGTTTCTTACTTGAATGAGCTATTTTTCTGTATTTTTGTTAAAATATTTGGAGGGTACGAACATTTCGAAAAAGTGATTTCAAAAATTAAATTACGTTTTTTACCCTCAATTTATTTACATATATGAAAATTAATATTTTTACCACAAAGGTCATCCAAAAGTCTACAAAATTCATGTCACATATTATTTTTCCAGCTCATTTCCTTCTCTGTAAAAATAAAGATAATCAATGGTTACCTTTAAAATGAAAAATATCAAACACGCTCTAAAATTATCATAAGTCGGAATTTTTATGGTTTCAATGGTCAAAGTTGATACATTTCCAAGTCTCTTCAAGTACATATAAGTAAAATTGAAATTAAAAATTTTGTCAAAAAAAGTGGCCCGTTTGGCATGGAACGTCCCAAATACAACCGGTAAATCTTCGGAAAGACTGCTTCACCTGGAAAAAATATTTCTTATATGGTTTCCGACGTATTTTGGGTCGCTGATCACGAATCTGACAATAAAAATTGGCGGTCGGCAATATTTTTGGCTAAAATCTTGAAAAAACATAAAAAAACTTAATTTTTTTCAGTTTCTTGCATTTATTTCGAAAAATTGAACTCGTACGAAAAAAAGTTTCTAACAAAAGTTGTAGAGCACAAAATTCTCTACAAAAAAGGTTGTATAAATTTTTTTCATAAATTGCAAAGAAACCCCTTAAATAAAGCCCTAAATATGAGAAAAATGATAAAAGCGGGATTTCTGTCCTAGAAATGGCCAAACTCGCATATGTGTCTAAACATCCAATTTATGCTAACCCAACGTAACTACTGCCGAACCTACGTAGAACTAAAGTATTCCTAAGGCCATTTGTGTGCTTGGGCTTCGCCCCCCCAGACCACCCCCTCCTCATTTATACTATCCTTCGGTATACACATTGTTATTCAGAGCGACACATACTACATGTAGGTTCGATTATCACTAAAATCTGGTGGTTGGAGGTTAGGCTAGTATAAAAAGGGGGTCTGGGGGGCGGAGCCCCCCAGCACGCACACACTACTTAGGTCTACGTCCGTGATGCCCTTGCGTGACCTAAGTGGTGTTTGCGTGCTGGGGGGCTCCGCCCCCCAGACCCCCCTTTTTATACTAACCTAACCTCTAACCACACAGTTATGAGTGATATAATCGAACCCATATGACATGTGGCTAGATTGTCAGCCACACCATCTCAGGTTTATTTCGCGTTTTTTATAGAAGATACGACAAAAATGCATATAACCTTTTTTATAGGGAATTTCCCGCTCTACAACTTTTGTTTGAAACTTTTTTTCGTGCAAGTTCAATTTTCGAAAGAAATGCAAAAAAAATGACATTTTTTTGGTATTTTTTCGAGATAGCGGCCAAGATACGTTCGACCGCCAATTTTTATCATCAGATTCGTGATCAGCGACCCAAAATACGTCGGAAACCATATAAAAAATATTTTTTCCAGGTGAAGCAGTCTTTCCGAAGATTTACCATACAACCTTAACCTTGAATTTGAGATTTAATTTGGGTTCGCTTAATTTAAGTTATTAACCTTTAGTTTAGTCTTTTGTGCATGGCCCAAACTCACTTTTTCATAGAAAAACGGGGAGTTTGAAATTTCTCAAATTCCGGCACTTTAAAGGTTAAGCTTATTCGTACTGTCTTTGCAAATACGAACGGATTAAAGAGATTTGTATTACCCATAAAACGAGCAGTATTATAAAGAATCTCCGAGTGGTGCTACAACCAAACGAGCCGTATTGAGAAATAATTAATAATTATTGATTAACGTTGATTTTATTCGTTTACCAAGTCGTATTTGATAAATAGAAATACCATGACCCTATATTTTCATATATTTTCTTTCATCATTCAATTTCTTAATTGTTTCTCTTGATTAAGGAATTTTTAAAATCAAACGATGGAAATTGCGATTTATTAAGACATTTTAAGTCAAAGTTCAGTAAAATTTGTTTATATCATTAAATATTAAAGACGGAATGAAATTTGAGCTGAATTTCAATAATCATTTTTGTAATGCTCATACCAAAGAACCACTTTTCCGAAAATGTATCAAAAGTTACTTCCTGAAGTCGCAAATTAAACGTTAGTTAATATATAGCATTCTAAATAACATTCCATTAGACTATTCGAGTCATAATCAAAATACAGTGTACGGTAATTATGGTACTAGCGGCGTATGTATCACTAATCTGATCAAGTAACATACGCTATTTTTTAGCAATACTACGCGGAATGCACTACCACACAGACAAGTTTAAGGTTACATCCGGATGCCTTAGTTAAGGATATCAGTGTCTTAAATGCAGACTGCCGGTGTTCCACTGGAAAGTGATGGCGTACGTACCATGTACAAATGAAGTGTTAATATAACAGTCGTCTTCTATGTTGGAACACCAGCCGTCTTAACCCTTTTTGGAAGGAAAGACCATTATTTTTTTCAACTTTCAACGCTGTACCTTTTCATGAAATTGGGCTGAAAAAAATTTGGCAGATACCATTTCCGAAAATTTGAAGCCTCCTCTTTCACGTGAAAAATTACAGTTTTCTACGGATAAATCGGCGAATTCAATGGCAATGTATTTTGGCAGTATTATATTGTATCTAAAAATACTGTAATTTTTCACGTTTTCTAAGGAATACGTCTTCTTGATCCTCATATAGGTATATTTTTATGACTTGTACACGTATTGGATATAGAAATCATGTATTTGAAATGAGTTTGAGGAAGGTTTACTGGAATGTTATGAATCGGAAAAATATAGTTTTCCTATATTTCAGGCGCCATCTTGAAGCCACCGTATTGAATTTTCGAAAACGCCCAATGGGATTTGTAAAAACCGATATCCATGCCACCTTTTACGGCGGTTACGATATTCTGGGAAGACGTTTTCAATTTTAAAATGCGGAATTTTCATTAAAAAACGTGAAAATTTCGTGTTTTTTTTTAAAAATAGGCTGTAACTTTTTTATATTGCTTCGGAGGCCAATTTCAACGACGGGGTCCAAAAGAGGAGGCTTCAAATTTTCGGAAATGGTATCTGACAAATTTTTTTCAGCCCAATTTCATTAAAAGATACAGCGTTGAAAGTTGAAAATAAATAATGGCCTTCCCGTCCAAAAAGGGTTAAAGGTGGCGCGATGTTTGTCTTAGGACATATTACCTCTGCTGCTCTATACCCATTACAGCTAATGACTTAAACTTCTCTCAGTGCAGTTGTACATATTACAGAGACTCAATACTGCGAGAGAATATTGAGTACCTCAGGATTTGCAAATGCTATGCTTGAAAAATATATAGATTGAAGGATTCTTGTGTTAGAGTATACGTTTAGAGCATTCACCGGTATGTGTTTAGAGTGAAATTGCACTGTTTATGCCCTGCAGAGCCGTAGACGTTTTTTTCAATACATCAGAACGTAAAGCTCGGAAACAGTTGACCGACCCAGCAAAGCAGATGAAAGAAATGAAGTATTTTACTGCTGCGTGACACGTATCAACTTGTTCTATCATTTATTATCTTGTAAACTTTCTTGAAATATTGAACTAATGTTTAAGTACGTCGTATATAATGCTTGGCGATTGCGATTTCGTACGTGAATGCAAATGGTAGCAGAATACGCTCATACATATACCCACCTATAAATTGACAGCGTTCCGCGCTTTCGTCCGTTTCACCGAAAAAGTAAAGAGCTTTGTCGTCGTGGTATCAAAAGCTTGAATGGCGCAGCGATGAAAGCAGGAAGTATCGGTATAAGAAACTGCACGGTGAATACTGAGAAGAATGCGACTCAGGGGCACAGGGTGAAAAGAAAAAAAGAAAGAAAGCGAAAGAAAGGGAAAAAGAAAGAGAGAGGACATGAAAGAAGAAAGAATAGCGTAGAAGAGTCGCTGTAGCGTGAAGTTGAGGATATTCGGCGCTTCGGAAAAATGCTAGGGCCTCAACAAAAGCGTATAAGTCTCCAAAGGATTCAGTAAAAATGTTATATAATTCAAAGAAAACAAAAATTACGACTTTAGAAATTCATGTCACATGCGATGATGCCATTCATTACCATACTGATTAGTTTATGCGCCCGCTACATTAAACCGTACTGCATAAGTAGTGGTTGAGTAGAAGTATTGAGATCGGTTATTTTTTGTTTCAATTTTAATTTTCATCTTTTAAAAATGTATATGCACCACTGCCCAAGCAGCAAAACAGGGCGAAATTACCTCTTTTCGACCTTCCATTAGGGCGAGATAATTTCGCGACCACACAATATTTACCTAAATTAGAAGTCGAATGACGGTAAGTGGGTACAAAAGTGGAAGTAAATTTACGGTCGAAATTAGGTAATGGAGGGCATTTTTCCCAATAGGTCGAAGTCCGAATTTGGTCAAATGGACCTGTACGTGGTCGAAAATTGGTAATATTTAGGTAATATTTACCTCTTTTCGACCTATAAGTCGACATTGTTCTCCGTGTAGATTAGATTTTTTTTCCTTCGTGTTCGAAGTTGACAAGCCTGTATATTTATGTTATTATATATTCTCATGATATGGCAGTACTGTAAAACTCTAAAACTTGCCCCAATGGTTCCTCCATGCTTGCACCAAAACACAAGCCAGCAATAAAACAAATAATTACGGATGATGGTAAGTAATTGCAAATGAAATTGCGCGTTATTTATGGGCAAATTTTCGTGCGATTGATAATTTCTCGATCAGAATTTTATGCTACCCTATTAATATTAAATGCGCCTCGAGAAATAGTACATTTTGAAAATTTTTGTAATTGTTGTGAAAAGTATGTCAATATTATTTTGCATTTTAATCATCTGGTAATGATTTTTTTGAATTTGTACAATGAAAATGATAAAAAATATGTATTATTTTACTTGATACGTTCAACAGAATATCAGAATTATATTATTTAATAACTGGTGAATATTACAGGTTATGTTAGTTATTACATGGCGGATAATGATTTCCTTGCGTGTTTATGAATTTCGACCTGATAGTCGAAGATAAGAGGTCTAAGTCAAATTTCCTTCCTCAAAGTATAAATTACTTGCCCTTGAGGTAAAATTTACTTATTTAGGGAATTTTGACTTCAAAGTTGTGAACTTTGAAGTAGAATTGGCGACTTATAGGGCATTTGCGTATATATATGTATGTATGTATTCGATTACTTTAGTTGATTATCGATTATAGTTAGGTAAATCGATCTTCTCGCGAATGTTGACATAACATTAGATGTACATAACCTATGAACTTCGTAAGTCTTCTGAGCTAAGAACTGTATAAACAACGCTGTTATAAAGAGGGTAGAGTGCTGGTCATGAGTAAAATGGATCGTTTCACGATAGTATCGTTGATGAAGAAACGAGGCAACAATATGTGCATAGAATACTGCCATGTTCCACATTTGTGGGTTAAAAACAATAATATATATTGGCCTCCAAATCAATCATTAACCCTGAGGGATGATCCTTTTTTTTCTATAAAATGTCGATGAACGGTTTTCTTCTAGCCATCGTGGTTTGAATTTTAGTTCAGACTGACGTATGTACAGTTTGAGGTTAGGTTATTTTGTATAAAAGTAAGCTATTCGCATTATATATATGTCGTCGGCTAACCTTCTTAGTCGCAATGCCCTATAAGTAATTTTCCGCGGTAAATTCGACTTTCAGGTTAAAATCTAACCAGGTTATGAAGTCTTAGTTTCCCAATATTGACCAATTTACGTTTATGGTTACGTTTCAGGCAGTTGCTTGCTGCTAGCGCGCCAAGACACACGGTCGTTTTCTTTCGTTATACATTAAATGTTCTATGTACTATAATCACTTATTATATTAATAATGACTGTTTCCTTAAAGATATTACATAAGACATTTCGCCCTAATGGTCAGAATAAGGTAATTTTGCACGGTCATTGTCATATAGCCTTCCAAGTGGACTCTAATATTGACTTAAAAGTCTATTCGACTATGAAGACATATTTTTGGTCACAATTTGGGAATTTTAACCTCATTTATAACTTTAAAGTCACATAACTTTCTAGGCATATTTTAGGGAATATTTACGTACTTTTCGCCCTATATTCTCGACTATAAAGACTTTTTTACTTTTAAGACAGTTATTAGGTCGAAAATTGGTCAATTTTACCCCATTAGGGCATTTTGACTTTGGCTTGGTCGAAATGACTAGGATTGCTGCTTGGGTGACGTCTTCTAATATTTTTACGTAACGTACTATTTTCAGGGTACTATAAGTAGATGATTCTAGCACACTATGTTTACTTAGTGCACTGGTTACAAAACATATTTTTGTCATAACGAGGGTAAAATGCGGTTTTACTCATTTTTGACATTTCTCGCCTTTGGCTCAGCCCGCAACCCTCACATTCATTTAGAACACTTTTCCCCCACTTGTATCGAAAACTACTATTTAGGACAAAACTGCGCGATAGGGGATTCCCGAAACTCACATCTACGGTATACACTCGCTACGTTCGGGCGCCAACTGCGCTCAATCTTGAATCCGCTACTTCTGATTATTGTACATTTTTGTTTATTGCCACAGTTCTTGTAACCATTTTTTAATATTAATGAATTCACGATCGAAAATAAAAATCTTAGCATGCGATATAAAATTTTATATAGATTTTTATCATTAATCATGGATCGGTGTTTCGTCCCAGGTCTGCTCACGAACTCATGAGTTGGACTGTGTGAGCAGACCCTGCACAAGACACAAAACTATAATCATAAATGAATATAACAAAGTAAAAGATACTTCACCCATATCGCGACTGGATCTGTTACCGATCCTTAGTGACCTTCCTCGTGACACAAACTAACCGATATTGATCAGCAGTGTTGATATTTATACAGTGTAATGCAGGCAAGTAAACAAGTAAAATAGATATAAACAAAACAATTTAAAGGTTCCTGCTCTACCCTTATTTTTCTTTATATTCTTCTGAAATACCGACAGCGATAAGCATGGTGCCTTATATCAAAATACACCATTACATTCTAAATAGAAAAAGGTTATACAAAATAAACAGTTTTCTGAAAAAATATGTTTATACTCAAACCTATAAGATTTAAAATTCAAATGAAATATTGTTTTTGCTCGACAATATTATTCATTATAAACATAAATATAATGTGTACATCTTATAATGAGTAAAAAACAATGTTATTGTTGCAATGTACTTCTTCATTATTCTATACAAACTCTGAACAGGTTTATCACAGTTTAACTAGAAACAGAAAAACATTTATTTTTTAGTTTTGCTAAAAAGATTCGGGATAGTAACGATATAATTTTACGAATCTAGTCAAGAGTTGCAATTATTGTCTAGTTTACTATACAGAATCTAGCGTTATGTGACAATTTTCCACATGGGTGTATCAATGATGACACATTAAATCATCAATAGGCAGAACATTGAATGAAGCGGCATAACGAAGTACACTACGCGGCAGAATTATAGAGATATCATCTTCGTAGTATAACGAAGAAATGCAATTCTTTTTAATTTAATTCAATGACGCCATTATTCGCAGCCCGTTTCAAGTCGTCTTCGGCAATTTTCCTTTATTTTCAACTCACAATGTCCATTTCCTTGAATCTATTTAATAATCTTTTGCAACGATTCGATTTTCAATTTTACCTTATCTTCAAGGTATCAGCAAGCTCATCGAAACTCTACGATGTCCGACGCAAAATGGGGTTCTAATACTAAAGTGAAAGTACGTTGGATTACAGTAAATTGCACAAGCCTTCAAAGCGAATCGCTCCGCATGTACACAGAACTGTCTCTATAGGAGTTGCAGCTACGGAAGAGGAAGGAAAGGTATACGGAGAGCTGAAAGCCGTATTCCATCGCGTATGCAGATAATCGGTACAAAGCCTTTCGTCCGATGACAAAGGAATGCTTATGCTAGCTTTTATATTCTAACATTTTTTTAATTATTATAAGTTTCTATACTTTAGACGGTCATAAAGTCATTTGCGTTTGAGTCTAAGACTTTTTTCAATAAATTTATTGTGAAGCTTTAATGATTGATATTGTCACCGATCCATTTATTACATCTATTATTTCTCCCGAATACCAACTACTTATGAACATTTAACCGGTATTTTAAGTTAAACTTTAGTCAGTTCTCCGCTATGTTCTGCACGCCAGTTCGATGAAAACCATTTAATTTGGTTCTTCATTATATTTTTCAAAATAAATATGTACAGTGATGTAAATCAAAAGGAACTCTCTGCGCCTATGTAATACATGTTGGAACGCATACTCAGATTAGTTTACTATTATCATTTCACTTTAATTTCCTATCTTCTGATTTACTTAATTGCGTAAGTACTTTTATAACAAAAAATATGAAAATCGTATTACATTCAAATACCAAATTTAAAAACCATAGGAATTGTTATAACAAGGCACGGTGACTTTGAAAAAAATTAAACCAAAAGTCAAAATACTGCGTATACAAAGTGTTGTGTTTGTAGATTAAAAAAATTGCAGATTCAAAATCATCGATGGAGAGCTTTTCGAGAAACTTAACTTTGAAGTTTTGTTTCAACTTGAACATTTTTTTCGCATGACATTTTTGTTAGGAATTTTTATCATGCATGTATTATTGTTTATGCAATTCTGTGTGCAAAGTGTGACTTTGCACACTAAAATTCGATGCGCAATAGTACATTGTGATACATGCGCGGAAGGTTAGTCATTCCCGCATGAGTGAGAGATTTAAACCTCGCATGAATGTGGGAATTACTAATCCGCACGCGTATCATATACTATTTTGTCAAACATTGTGTGGAAAGTTTGTATGACCGATTGTAGTCATTCCCGCACGCGGATTTCCGTGCGGGAATGTTACCTTCCACACGATTTTCAAATTGAATGGAAATTAACTGTTTTCCACACGATTTTCAGTGCGGAAAGTACAAACTTTCCGCACAGTCTTTGAAAAAGAAAATTTTACCGCACCAGTGCCTAAGCAGTGCGCGAAGTAAATTTTACCTTAGTGCGATCACATTCGTAATCAGGAGAATATTCCGAAGGTTGCACATTTCACGATTCCTGGAAAAAATATACAGTATTGCTTTTGAAAAACTTCTATTGTTTCAAAGGAATATTGTCGAAATATAACTGGAATGATGTATATTATGTGGGTAGGCTAATTAATGAATGCTTCAGATTTAATCTCTAGAGATTTCCTGTCTTCCACATAATATACATTATTCCAGTTATATTTCGACAATATTCCTTTGGAACAATACTTGTATAAAACCTATCTAAATACGATTCAAGTTGCGCAATCAACATTAATTTAAATCAACATACTATTATTGAGTTCTTCAACAGTTAAATGACCGCCGGTTTGATGGTGAATTTCCCCTTTTTTTAAGATTGCTAACAAATCGTAAATAATATACAAAAACACTTTGCAAATTTTTCAAACAAGAAAATTGGTCAAGTAACCCGAAATGTTTACAAGTAGAAGACAAAACATTATTTACACGCAGTTCAGAATATCGCTGCATATGTTAGATGATTCGTTGAGGCCAATCTTGTGGATTACTTAACCACCGCGGGCCATTCCACCATAAATTCGAATAACCAGCGCATTAGGAAGTACTCCACGAAATGCTAGGTATGTTGATATATATTTTGTGTTAACATAGTCCCACGTACCTTCGGAAAAGAGAGCTCCGATATATTTGCCACCACAATGGATTCTCGAGAATGATAAGCCTGAAGAATACCATCATTACGAATTAAGTTTTGAATTAAAGCAAATTTTGACACACGTACTTTTTTATTCAAGTTTGAAAAGAAATGAGCATAATGAATTTGATCAGTTTTTACTTCGATATGAGCGTCTAAACCATTTTGCCTTTTCCTTTGGATGCAAGGGATCCTGATTTTGTTTTTTGTTGAAATGACTTGGATTGTAAAAGTATATGATTATTATTTGTATCCAAATTTAAACTAGGAGAATTGCAAATTTCGACTTTATTATATATAGCCTATTACTTCGACCCAGACCTTAGGTCTGGACGAAGTATTGAATTTAGTCACTTCGGGCATAAACATTACCCTATAGTTTTTCATCAGATGTAGACGTTTCAGACCCTAAGGAACCCAAAACAACAATAAAAAAATTTGTGTCCGAGATCTTGTACATACGTACGTCCGTAGGTCCCGTTTTCTTGTCTCGCGATAACTCGCGAACGGATAAGCGTATTGACATAAATTTTTTTTTTAAATACGCGTCTTGGCATAACTTAGATCTGATTAGATTTTGGCCTAGATCCATCCGTCCATTACTAAAAAAAATTAGCCCCAATTAAGTATCTTCGTAGTTTTTTGCATTTATTTTGAAAAATACAAATTTTATTAAAAAATATTTCAAACAAAAAAAGATAGAGCATGAAATTCTCTACAAAAATGTTGAATGCATTTTCTTCCTAAAGTCATGGATAATGCCATAAAAACTGGTTTAAAATGCTTATGACTCTTGTCTGAAAAAGTATTGAATTTGGTCACCTCGGCCAAAAAATTACCCTATAGTTTTCCATAAAATTTAGACGTTTCGACCCCCTACCACCAGGGGTAGTCTTCGCCAGCCCCTCGGGCGCGGTGATCACCTATGGGCGTATAAGTTCTTTTACGCCCTTGATACGAAAATAACTATTTCGATATATCTAAAAGATGTCTTATAGATATCTAAAAGATATCCATCAGAGATCTTTTCGACACTTTCATATATATATATATATATATATATATATATATATATATATATATATATATATATATTGTATATATAAGATCATAATGATACAAACAGTAATTAGTAAATAGTATCGAATATGTATATTACAATACAAGTGCTTGAAGTAAGTGTTTGGCAACTTTTATTGCTCATTTTCAATTTTCATACATATACGAAACACTATATTGTTGTAACATATCTATCGAAGCCACTTGGACCTAAATATGATTGGAACCCCAAATATCAATATAATTTTATAATATAATTGAAAG
Source organism: Trichopria drosophilae (assembly GCA_030407085.1). NCBI lineage: Eukaryota > Metazoa > Arthropoda > Insecta > Hymenoptera > Diapriidae > Trichopria > Trichopria drosophilae. Next base: position 61,722,376 of record CM059586.1, on the reverse strand, counting down.
CTGTTAGTAAACAAACGAGTATTAAAGAATAGCCGACTCTCTACTGGGTCGAAGTTTCTGAGCGAGGGAATCGAGCGAGGAACCACGCCAACACTAGTTTGAAATTGAAATAACATGTTTTAAAAATTACACCTATAATTTTGCATGTAGCCTATACATATAACCAACAAACACTCAGCAATTTAGCAGATAGTTAACCCATAGACTTTGATATGGTGAAATACAAAAATTATTTTTTTAGTTTTAATTCTTTCAAGGTAGTTAGACCCCGGGATATAGTATTTTTGGGGAAAATATTTAATACAGTTTCCAAGACAACTTTTTATTATTAAAGATATTTTTGACGAGAGAAAGCATTACTGTTCTTAACAACATTTGAATAAGAATCTTTTAAAAATGAATGGATTTTAACGAGTGACGGCTTATTTTTTTGAGAAAAAGATTTTTTATATTATAACTCTACCGTACGATTTTCACAATTTTTTGAAGTTAATGACAAACATTTATATTTATTACAAAAAAATATTACTTTTCACAATTTCTGAACGAAGCGAGGGTGAGGATCACACTCATTTTTCGCCTGCGATATATACGATATTCTTTAATACAACGGGCGTGGGGCTTGATAATTCACTTATGAAGATTTCCCCTAGAGCGCGAATTTGAGCTTCGCGTCCAGAGTGTTAAAAAAATACTCTCTTAATCTGAATCAGTGAAAATTTCGCCAAATGCGCCAGCGAAAACAATTTTTGCTATTAAATCAGTCAATTTCACTGTCTAAACAGTTGATTTTACTATTTAACCAGTGGAAATATTGTATTTACTGAAACTTCCGCAGAACTCAACCCTAATGCCCACTCTTTCACTGGTTCTTCAGTTGTACATTCTTTTAAGACCGATCACTGGATATAATCAGTGATTTGATTTTCATCCTACATAAAACTGAACATCTATATACAATTTCAATAAAGTAGATTTTAAGGCTGCAAGAACTTTATTCCTCGAATTTGAGCTGGTTTTACGGGCCTAATAAGTTTTTATAAGGGGAACGTAAATAAATGTTCTTTGTTAATTTTTGCGTTTTCATAATCGCATTTGAGTTCCACAAGTTGCCATGCAAACACAAAATTCTAGATACTGGAGACGCCACCGAACAATTGAATAGTAGAGATCTGTTTCAGGTCTTAATTGTTCGTTTTTAACAATTTTTGTAACGTTTAAAATTGCATGCAGGTGCTACTATATAATTTTAGGGAAGTGTACAAAGTTATATTAAAAGTTTGTATTATAGATTTTGTTTAAATTTTCCGAATTAGATTAATTATATAGAAAATTATCTTCTATTTAACACACGCAATACGCGACACTATTATGTGTTAGTTAAGATATATTTTTAATAGCTTTGTGTATTACTTAAGATGAGTAGGCGCTGCTTTTTAGCGCAAACAGTCCATTCAGTCGATTGTAGCTAAATTCGCTTAATTGATCAGTTAGTAAGCACTATATTCCAGCGAAAATCGCGTGATTTCATTTCACTGATTTCAGCCAAATTCACTGGAGCGATCAGTGAATAGGCATTGTTTTGAAGCGGTAGTAATGTGATTTCATTTCAATGATTTTCCAGCCAATTTACAAGAGTTCGTTGTTAAAATCAGTATCTAATGGTTGATTCACAGCGATCGCAAATGCGCTTTGTGAAATAGCGACTATGAACTGTCAATTAGTAGCTTTTCGGTGGTTCAGATTAAGAGAGTAGTATACTGTATATCAAGTGTGAAAAGGAAGGGATTGGTGACAGGTGCGCGGTGCAAGACGAGGGGGCAGCTTTACATATAAAAAAATGCGCCTTTATAGTGGCGGTGAAGTAAATTGGGGTAAATCGTGAAAAACGAGAAGCGGGCGCGAAAACGCGAAAAGCGCCCCCCGGGCCCCAAAAGGAACGCACGCTGAATGCGTTTCATTTCTTTGGAAATTTTACTATGCTACGTGATTATTAGGGGATATAGTTGCATCAGGCGAAAATTTTTACTATAACTTTCTGAATTTTTGGCAAAATTAATATTAAAAATTCCGGAAAAGTATGATAAAAATAGCAAAAACTGTAGTAATTTTTAGCAAAAGGAATAGGACATTTTCGCTTGATGCATGTCTGTCTCCTAATATCCATGTAGAATAGAAACATTTCCAAAGAAATTTTTCACCGTCTAGGGAAATAATTATATAGTCTACATTTTTTATTTGAAACATTTTTTCGTAAGTTGCGTATTTTCCGAAATAAATGCAAAAAACTGGAAAAAATCGTGTTTTTTGACAGTTTTTTCAAGATAGCAATTTCAATATGTCCGACCGCCAAATTTTATTATCATATTCGTAATCAGGAGGCAAAAATACGTCAAAATAGCTTTATAAATTTTTTTTTTCGAGGTGCTGTAGTTATTCTGCAGTTATACCCAAAATTAATCGAGTAATAAAATCCACCAAGGGAAATTCCCTACATACATATACATGAAGTCTACCAGTTTTCCAGAAAAATAAAACTTGATTAACTTTATTTTGTTGGTAAACCGTTTGCGAAGTGTGTCCACAATTTATTGCCTACATACCCCATTCATAATTTATTTAATTGAAAAAATAGTGTGACAGCGAGACTTAAAATTTATGGTTTACACCAGACACAATGTAGACCTAAATTGATTATAAATACGAGCTAGTATTTACTGGCATTTCAAGATTTTCATAGAGTATAGTTTCTATGATTTAGGCGGCTAGCTGCGATTTTCTTTTTTCAGTTGTGCAGGGGTAATGCAAAATTAATAATAAAATGTCATTAAAAGATGATAAAAGGGCAGAGTTTTTATCTAGTGATATTTTATACCACAGGTTAAAATTAACTGAGGAACGAAATCTACGGTGAACTATCTTCACATACAATGATTTTCACAGTTAGATTTAATCGTTAAACTAAATAGACATAAGTCATAGTATGTAATAATACTTTTTTATTATTCACACATTTTTTAGTGTAATTGTAAAGAATAAGAGGGTAATATTTTCTGAATGTACAACCCCATCCAACGCATGTTCCTCTCATAATTTTGGTAGCGAAGGGAAAGCGTGCAAATCCATTGAAATTTCAAAGTTAAGCGAACCGAGTAACATCTTACTTCGATAAAAGTGGCGGAAGTCTATTAATCAGGCGTGTCCATTGTGCGGCGGAATGGTAGCGTTCAAGCGCTTCCAATATTATCAATACTACAGGATGAATCGCCGTCGGGGGCTATTGAAAGGGAGTTTATCAATAGAGCGCAGGACATTCCTGCAGCAGCACCCGCGCGCACCCTGTAAATCGCTGACGTCGGTTCGTCATAACCTTTCAAAAGCTCTACCCCTGAGCTTTATAGCGCCTTTGCCTCCGGTGACGTAAGTTTCCCGTTTTCACAAAAAGCAAATGAAAAATATTACAATGACGATCGCGAAAGCGATTTGAATAATGGCACTCTTAAGAAAAAACGAAGGGATAAGTTGTACTACAATAAAAATTATTGATTTATATTGTAATATATACTGATGATTTCGAAACTTTTACACATTACACGATTTTATTGTACAAGCTCGGTGATAGAGGCAGTGTGCACTAGAGCCCCCTATTTCTCTAAATAGAATAACATTTTTAAAAGGAAATCTAAACATTATGGAAAATAATAATGTCACCATTTTTATATTTTTTAAAATAGATTTTTTTGCAGTTTATCATATTTATATATGTACATAATGTGCATAAAAGTGAACACATGAATTCAAATTCTAGACAAAAAGATTTTCATGTACGTCTTTTCGGTGCGTAAAGTAAACTTTACGCACTCGATTATACCTTTACGCACGAAAAAGCCGCACGTAAACAATATTTCGGCATACGTGTGTGTGTGTAAAGTTCTTTATGCATACGCCCTTGTATCGAAAACTACTATTTTTCTATATACCCACGCATGCTCTAATCGGACGCTGCCTCGCCGCCCTACGCAGGTAATACAGCATATTGCTTAAGTTAGGTGCGTGATTCCTTCATATCGATGACGATTAGAGCGCGCACGGGTGTTTGTTATTTTCTAAAAATCTATAAAATATGCCAATTTCATGTTCAGATATAAAAAAAACTTTCTATCTAGCAGGTCCAAAAGAAATGTTAAGGTGCGATTTATATATATATAGAATTTAACATCTGACCTTGAATTTCAAGGTCAAATTCTACTTGTGTTTAAAATTTATTATTACCAACTTGAGGCCCGTGAAAAAATCTTTAAAAATCATTACTAAGTTCTATGTTCGCTTTTATGCATACCACAAATAAATATGATAAACTGAAAAAAATCCGTTTTGAAAATGTCAAAGTTATGATATAAACTAACTAAAAAAATATACAAAAATATCAAATTCAATAATACTTGAGATTATGACTTCTACTAACAATGAAAACGTTTCAGTAAAGTTTGATGAAATTGGAAAACTGTTATGTTTGAGTCAGGACATTTCAGGAGCTTTGTCCTATACAGGGTGGCTGATTTATATGAAGACATAGAAATATCTCGAGAACTATGCACAGAATCAAAAAAGGTGTGGGATGAAAGTTGTCCGACAAGGGGGGCATCCAGTGATAATGAAATCAACCCCCCCCCCGCCCCCTGTGGGAGGGGGAGGGGGGACAATAAAACTTAAATAGGGACCCCCCATTTTTTATTGAAGATTTGGATTCCTCTAAAAAAAGTGCACCAATTTGATCCACGAGTTTTTGCGTTTTGGTTCGATGATAAAAATGAAAATGTGTAAAATATCGTTACAAATTGAGAATGTCACCAGAATTCGTTTTAGATCAAAGAAAGTAAAATGGTTGCCCAGCACATTTTTCAAGAGTAGCAAGAGAAGTACTAGACCGTGATTCCAATGGTCGGTGGATTGGTAGAGGTGGCCCCATTAGTTGGCCGGCGAGGTCACCCGATTTAACATCCTATACATCGGATTTCGTCCTATGGGGTTACCTAAAAGGCAAGGTTTATGAACAAGTACCAACGACTCGTGAAAACATGGTGGAACACATTAGAACTGCTTGCGCAGACATTTCTGCAGATATGATACTATCCTGTATAAAATCATTTGGAGAAAGAATAAATAAATGCATTGAAGTGGAAGGTCAACATTTCGAACACTTACTCAAGTAAGTGAACAGTGAGAGGCAAGGGGACTCACGTAAAACAAGCACCCCAAAGGGAACAGAAAAATACTACGTCCACGTCGTTGTTCCTGGGTAACGCTAAATGTATTTTTTCCCGGCTTTGTTAGAATGACCGTATTCCATATCCGATACTCGGGGCGAAAGTTGTCAATTACGTCTGAATGCCCGTGCGCATGCGCACTTCGTTCTCATTACTCTCGTGGGACGAAAAGTGCTGCCCGCGGGAGTAATGGATGCGGCCAGGAAAAAACTAACGTTTGCTTCACGAGAAGAATGCGCGCGCACCTGGTGAGAGGGCTGCCCTCGCTTCGCTCGCACAGCAAACCTTCCATTCGGGGATCACGCTCTTTCCTCCCTTAAAGCATAATATACTATTTTTGAGACACAACCAAATCCATGATTATTTTTCAGATAATTTTCATTGTAACGGCTAGAAAACACATTACAAGAATAATATAAAGTCAAAGAAAAACGAACACTTTGTAGTGGTGGCATTGAATAGTATTTTTAAAATAAAATACGTCTACTATTGTTTATCAGATGTGATGTGAATTCTGGAGACGTCGAATTTTAGGGATTTTTTACTTTCGCTTTTTGTCGACTACGGCGTCATCTGTGAACCACAATGTAATAGCTCCTAGGTCAAGTTGGTGTACTTTTTTCCGGAGAATCCAAATCTGCAATAAAAAATACAGGTTCCTATTTAAGTTTTATTGTTTTTCCACCACCCCACCCCCAAGAGGTGGGGGAGGGGGTCAATTTCATTATTACTGGATGCCCCCCTTCGTGTCGAACAACTTTCATCCCACAACTTTATGTATACAGGGTCATCGAAAAGTATCGGACCCCCCTAATATCTTCAGTTAGAATGCACTTAGGAGAAAATGTCCAATAGCAAAGTTGTATGGTTTCAAGCGGGGAGTAAGATGATGACCTTGACTTTGACCTTGACCATGTCCTTCAAGGTCATTTCAAGGTCAATCTTATTTTTTTAAATAGAACCCCTACATTTTATTGCATATTCTTATAGCTTATCTCGAGAGCTTTCCAAAACACTACAATAAAATATTTTTTTATTAAGTACTTTTTGAGTTATAAAGGTTTGAAGTTAACAATTTTTTGACACAAAATGTAGAATATCTTGTAAAATATTATTTAGTTTTCAGTAATCATAACCTTAATACTTTTGTGCGCGGAATAATGAGACCAATTAATTGGTTTAAAGAAAATACATTAATCGGATCCCCCTAATATTTTCAGTAAGAATGCATTTTGGAAAAATGTCAAACCTTTATAACTCAAAAAGTACTTAATAAAAAAATATTTTATTATAGTGTTTTGGAAAGCTCTCGAGATAAGCTATAAGAATATGCAATAAAATGTAGGTGGTTCTATTTAAAAAAATAAGATTGACCTTGAAATGACCTTGAAGGACATGGTCAAGGTCAAAGTCAAGATCATCATCTTACTCCCCGCTTGAAACCATACAACTTTGCTATTGGACATTTTCTCCTAAGTGCATTCTAACTGAAGATATTAGGGGGGTCCGATACTTTTCGATGACTCTGTATATATATATAAAATCTGATTTAGCAGTGCGATACTTCTCGTTTCATTCGCAGAATACAGACGTCAAAAGTCGTGTGTAAAAGGTTGGTGCTAATGATGGATGCTGGTGTGCTTTATAGTACTTTGGTTTTGAGGTTATTTACAACGTATGGTTTACCCCTATATTGGGAAGCACTGTGTCGAAAGAAAGGTATTCTATGAGACGACGTACTGAAATTAGAAAAAGTATAAAATCCGACTCACTCGTTCACTGACTCATCACACACCTTCACAACTCCCAAATGACACACTAGCAGTTAAGGCAGGTTCTTATTATACGATTTGTGGTGTACACAAGGGCAAAGGAAATATTCAACAATTCACAATTTCACTTCGAAAGGGTAATTTTAACACTTAAGGGAGTAAAAAGGGAGTTAAAAACAGTGCCGTATAAAATAAATATTTCGAACGCATTTTACCGAAAATAGGGTTACTGGGCGCTGGATAAAGCCCTTACTGACGGTCCTTACTGGCAACATCATTACCGGAAAATAATGAAGGTACGTTTGAGTAGCTCATGAACATCTATCCCCATCAGTCTCGGAATTATAATGCTGAAGTTTGTTCTGAGATTACACTTGATATGAAAAGAATGTTGAAGGAAGGATATTTATAAATTCATTATGCCAAGTCTAACATGAAACATTTCTCCTGGCGAAAAGAGGGGCGGGGGGGGGGCTGGGTTCCAAGTTTTTTGTAAAAAGCTATAGTTAAATTAGACATTTTTGCTGTAAATACTAAACCAAAGGTTCCATATTTCATTAGGGCACTTTATTAACTAGGTTTACACCTAGGTAGAAATACACTAACTGACTACAAATTTTTTTATTCATTACATTTGGGGTTGAGCCGTTGAAGCAGCTGCAAAAGTTACTATAAACTATAGAAAAATTTTCATATCACAGTAAGAAATATATTCTTATCTATATAAGACAATTTTAATGTGTTTTATTTACGTACAATAGCTTTTGTCTATCGTGTAACGTTTCATTAGAATCTGTCCGGAAGAATGAAAAAGACAATAAATTGTATGTGTTTTCACTTTTTTTATTTAATAATCTCGCACACTCTCGCGTAACATCGGAAAAAACGGCCTGTTTCAATCAACAATACAGATATTCAATGGAAATCAGTGATGTACTGCTGAGTAAACAGCAAATCTCATGAAACGATTATGAAAACTTCGAGATGTTCGAAATTGTGAGAAACTCACTGAGACATATGTGTAGTTTTAATAAATCTTTATGGTTTTAAATTACTACTGCCAAATGTAAGTACTTTTCAATTATAACATTTTCATTTTTGATTTTATGATTGCTTAATTTAGAAAAATTTTTTTCGAAGCAATGTCCTAATGGACAATTATGAATAATTTCAGAAAATGATCTTAAAAAGTTTTGACAAGTTGGAACAATTTCCCAAAGAAACCAATGCAATTCAGTGTTGCTAATCAGTGAAAAAAATATAAAGTTTGGTGTCCAGAGATCCGAGGAAAAACAAAAATGTAGTAGATGACATCATTAAGACAATTTTGATGTTTGCAATACTTTTTAGAAAAATATCAACCAAATAATTTTTGAATATCAATTTTTGAATATTATTACCTACTTTGTTAGGATGTTTTGGTTATCAACCTATATCCCACTAGAAACAAAAATTGAACTAAAAACTAGTGTTGGCGTGGTACCTCGCTCGCTTCGCTCGCTCAGAAACTTCGACCGAGTGGAGAGTCGGCTATTCCTTAATACTCGTTTGTTTACTAACAGCTTTCAATTATATTATAAAATTATATTGATATTTGGGGGTCCAATCATATTTAGGTCCAAGTGGCTTCGATAAATATGTTACAACAATATACTACTGTTTCTTATATGTATGAAAATTGAAAATGAGCATTTTCAAAACTTCGACCCCGACAACAGGCCAGCCGTAGTATTAATAAATAAAAGTTGCAAAACACTTACTTCATGCATTTGTATTCTAATAGACTATTCGATGCATATTACATGTTTACTGTATTTTTTTCTAATTACTGAAAAAAAAAATTTGTCTCTGAAAGATCTTTCCGATATCTCACGGGTTTAATCTCGTAAAGATCTCGCTACTGGGACGGAGCGAGATTGTTGCGAGATGAACAAAAAGGTTAAAATAGTATGTTAAAATTATCGATTAAAAAAAAAATATTTAAATAAAAAAAAAAAATTCATCACGGCCGGGATTCGATCCCGGGACCTTTCGGTCTTGAAGCAGCAACTCTAACCACTCGGCTAGACATTCATTTTAGAAAGGATAACAAATGACACGTATTTGAGTGAACCGAGATTTGAGTTCCGATGGCCAGGAACTGCCAGGGGCCTGCCCCGTGCCTGGCCGGAGATTCACACGCCACTGGGTGTAAGCAATCATAACCTTAAAATCTTCTGCAAAACAGGTTAATGGCCAGGCACGGGGCAGGCCCGTGACAGTTCCTGGGCAGGACCTGCTTGTCCGCGGCGTTACATTACCTGATCAGAAACTGGTCAGGATAACTGTCAAAATTTCTACCAGGGGTGTTTAGAGTTGCCGCTTCAAAACCGAAAGGTCCCGGGATCGAGTCCCGACAGTGATAAATTTTTTTTTTTTTATTTAAATATTTTATTTTTAATCGATAATTTTAACATAATATTTTAACCTTTTTGTTCATCTCGCAACAATCTCGCTCCGTTCCAGTAGCGAGACCTTTACAAGATTAAACCCGCGAGATTTCGGAAAGATCGTTCAGAGACAAATTTTTTTTACTCAGATGAACTAACTAAAATACGAAATATTTTATATATAGATTGTATAATGTCTAAATGTCTATCTATTTTAATAAACAAAAAGAGTTTGAAAGTAACGTCTTTTCAATCGAATTTTATGTGAATAGATCTACTTCCTAATTTTTCAATGATAAGTTTCCCCTTCAATTGATTTCTTTAGCTTAGACGTTACAGAATTTTCCACATAAAAAAAGGACCCCGTTTTAGTTCTGCGTTTTGAAAGCCATGTATGAAGTTTTTGATCACGTTCTACATGCTTTTTATATGCGCTGCATTACGTTCGCAACTGCTTAATGTCGTGGATTTGAAAGAACATAAATTTTGATAAAAAATTGAGATTATAAAGCGTTGAAAAATTCCGTGAATGATTTGTCGTCCCAACCTGTCATAAAATTCGTCCACGTCTGATGAAACGAGTAGAATAAGGAAACGGAAGGAAGGGGTGGCCGTGAAGAATCGGGTATTGGTAGGCAGTCAGGGGGTTGCTGCAGGTTCGTAGTCAAGACTGCCTTCAGATTCTAGAGTGAAGCATTGTATGCCGAAGGAGCATTGTCCTCCCGTCACTGGAAACTCGACAATGCCGAGTCCGTAAGTTAGTAACCCTACCGTAAAAACTTATCTCCTCTCCGACCGAGCGTGCCCCAGGCCCCCGCGATTCTGTTCGATTTCTACCCCATCGTCCACCCATCGAACGACCCCCCTTTCATCACCCCCTCGTTCCCTCGTGCACTTGGCAAACGGTTCGTAAACTTTGAAACCATCATGTCGGGGTGCCGGATCGTAATGACGGCTGATTTTCAACGTTGGAGTAAAACTTAAAATGTTTACCCATTTGTGGGAGAATGTTTGACATAAATTCTGTTCCATTAGAAAGATTAACTTCAACTTGGTCATTGCAGTTCTGCATGTAAAATGTCTTCCTATATTGCCTAAGTTTATGTACTTTGGTGTCCAGTATAAGCTTTTCATTAAATCAAATAAAAATAAGTAATGACAAAATTACTTATTGTAAGATGAATGTAAAAATTAAGTTTATATTTCATATAAGCTGAAGTCAAACATACTATTTAAGCATCATTAATGCAACCAAGCCTAATTACCAGGAGCAACCTGTTCACGCAGAGAGATGAAAAGTAATGAAAAAGACTACACTGGACAAAAACATCTTTGTTGCAAATGGTGCATGCTCTTACTCTCACGCGCGACATTCTATACCGTCCGTATGAATTACGAATTAGCGACGTATTGTTTGACTCGCAATAATATAAAAAAACTGGTACATTCAAACATCGTTTCACATAATGCAAACAATAACTTGCAACATATATGATATCACTCTTATCACTGCAGGATACATTTTATTTTACATATCAATAAACTTGACAGTTTGTAAAATATCTGCAAAAATTAATTATCCTGCAGAATAATTTGTAAATCTGAGAGAAAATTACGGTTCAAAGAAAAAAAAACTTATAGAAATTTGGACGTGCGACAAGCTTCTATTTCATGGGAAATTTCACTAATGCATTTACACCAAAAATTAAACTGATGTAAATCAATGTTTAAACTGTAGATGCTGTCAATTTTTTGTCCAGCGCTTGGATGCCTATTTTACCTTATATTTAAAATATAAACTCCATAATACTTTGGCATGAGAGAGCACTTTGGATGTGGGTCGAAAAACCGACAAATCAAAAAGCCGACAAGTCAAAAAACGACAGACGTAAAGCCGACAGTTGACAAGCCGGCCCATAAAAATTAGGCATACGACAAGCGAACAGTCATTTTTTGAAGTGTCGGTTTTTTCACTGTCGGCTTCTCGATTGTCGGTTTTTTTTGACGTGTGGGCTTTTTGATTTAACGGTTTTTCGACCCGCACTCTGCACTTTTTAATTAAGAAAATCATTGTATTGTTCCAGTAATCTCCAAATAATATTACACAATAAATTTAATTAACAAATTGTGATATATGTGATCAAAAACGTTTACACGTCGTATATGTTGACCCCTGGGTTACTGTTATTGTTATATTTCTTAGGGGCCAGCAAGAACGAGTAAGCCCCTTTGATAACACGTGGTTCGTTTAAAATTTTGATAAAAGAAATAATCATAAGATGTAACTTTTCTTGTTTCATTAATTATGTTATTTTTATAATGTTGATGTGAATTGTATATAACCATAACAATTTATATGTTAAGTTTTTCGCAATCGTAAAAAGAAACAAACAGTTTTTTAAGGATATACTTCCGAAAAGGACAATCTTCAGCGGGCATGTTTTCTGGCGTATTTTGATGTGTGATGAATTCGAATATAATGACGAAAATTGGCGCAAACGCGATTATCCTGGTGAAAACCACGAAAACCCCGTAAAAAACGCTATTTTTTTATATTTTGCGTTTATTTAAAAAACTACAAATCCGAGAGTTAAATACATTTAACAAGCTAAATATGTTGTAGCGCTCCGTCACTCCATACATGTTATTTGTATACAAATCTGAAGAATACAAGACGTTAGGAAATAAGTCTGTATATATGACCAACCCGTACTAAAGGCTGGAACTAACCTAACCTCTAACCAACAAGCATGGGCAATAACCTAAGGTTAATGTTGAATCTTTGTAATAATTGCTGTAAAGGTAGATGAATGTAATACAGTACAGGCTAAGCAAAGCAGGTCATGCTAATTATATTGGGTTTAATCATCATTTACGGGGTTACCGTTGATAATACATACGATATTTTTTATTTCAAACATTTTTTTTGTCAGATTTGTAGCTTTAGAAATAAACGAAAAACCTACAAAAAACAGCTATTTTGAGCGGGTTTTCGCGACTTTCACCGTGATAATCGTATTTGCACCAATTTTCATCATGACATTCGAATTCAATACGTCAGAAAACATATGCCCGCTAAGGATTTCCGGAATGTCCTTTTCGGAAGAACACCCGTTTTTTAACACTCAGAAAAATGTTATACGTTTCTCAACGGAACACTAGGATTTCATTCATTAATTTTAATTAAATGGAACAGAATGTTAAAAATTTCAATTCTAGCCCAGACAAATGAAGGGTCTAAAACAACTCTCGGTCTTATAGTCCAGTCCAGGATGCCAAATTTTCAAAAACCAGGACAAAAACAAGATACAGTGACAATTACAAAGGTTATCATTTACAGTCAATAATGTCATTTTGAGTTGTGGTGACATTTTGTCATTTTTGAGTTTATAGTTACCGCATAAAAACGATTTATAATGGTAAATTGCTAGCGTTCCTAAAAAATTGTAGTGAACCAAATAAACCTGTATGTAAACATTTCAAAATATTACATATCCCCACCACAGTTTTAACTTTACTTATGCCGTGATGTATTTATAAATACAAAGTTCTTTTGACCAATGTTTTCCCTTTTATTCGTATACAGTTATTGGTGATGTGTATTCTTGTGATTGCTAAAAAAGGTAATGACTAAAGAAACATAGAGAAATGTGATATTTATTATGCGACTTCCAAATCTTGTTTGTTCTGTTATGATAGCACTGTTTAAGATGCCATTAAACATGTGATAAATATTATTGAATCAATTATAGTTGTTATATGAAACTACTGCTACTATAGGAGCCAATTATGTGCCACGTGTCCATTAAAATTACTATAAACAAAGACATTCGTGTTATACTGAATTTTTACGAAATATTAGTTATGGCTTTTAAAGTATAGTATAAAGTTTTTTCTGGAAATTGTAGTAAACTTGAAAATGATTAATTCATTCAGAGTATTATAACTGCTTAGAGGTTGAAATATTATTTAAGTGTTTGGTTAGTTAATGATAGATGGCAGCTATTATTAATTTAGACATGCGCAATTGTTATGTAGTACATCCTCAATGACGAGCAGGAGCGATCCTACTTGAATTAGTTGCTCAAATATATAGTTAGGGAAAACACGTGTCTTGATAATTTATGTATACCAAAAGTGAAATCCACCTACAGTATTAACACAGAGAAATTGTTAATTGTGACTGTATTTCGCTCAAATTTATAGTAATCAGTACTATAGTACAATTAATTTAACTATGAAATATTACTATGCCTGTACTTCTCTCAAACCTATAATAACAAACACTTTTTTTCTCTGAATGTTAGAGCCATTGTTTAAAAATGCGTGATAATCATAAAGCATCGTGCTGCATTATAAAAATAATTCTCAAGTACGTAAATGAACTGAACATATTCTTTTGCCATAAATTCACGTTTTCTTTTCGTATGGAGTGTTTCATGTGGAAATGATTAAACAAATAATTGAAAATACGCTAATTAGTGGGAAACTGATGTGCTGTATGTATTGAATTTTTTTGCAAATGCAGTATGATCATGGATGTACCCATATATATTTATTTTTTTAGCAAAAATGTATGTTATAACATCAATAAAATATTAAAGGAGACCAATATTAAAAAAACCTAAATTACATTTTAAATTTATTACAGTCGACGGATTGTATCCTCAATTAACTTAGACACATTTTAGTTTCAACATAACTGTGCTGCATAAAAAATGAGGTGGATAAAAACTGTTAATCTACTGTCGGTAAGACAGAAATCAGGAACGGCATTATGAGAGGAAAGGTATACATTCCTACTTTGCCGAATGCCGATATCAAACTCGGGAGAAATACGACAGAGGGAACCTTAAACTACTTTCAATTTGATGGGAACTTACCAATACTCAAGGCAAATATTTCATCTAGAAATAATTTTAAAAAATGTTACAATCTGCCGCGTGTCGTTGGGTAAGAAATTTAGCAGAGCTTCAGCATAAACAATTTTTTACATATTCGAGTAAAAAATAAATCATTTCTCATGTCAACCCAATTGCATATCGTTTAATTAATTTTGAGGATGTCATTTAATGGTGAAAAATATACGGCGTTCAAAAGTAAAACAGCAGATGGAGTCATTTTTCTAAAGGTAAAATAGAACAACAATGATTATACACCGAATTTTCCTGATCGTTTTTTGACAATAAAAATCTTTTCTACAGAATACCGCAAATTGATCTATAATAATGAACTTAATTCTAACGAATTTTGAGGATTGGTAATGCAAGTAATTACTTTTGCGAAGAATAAATGACATCTCTTACAATTAGTTACAAACATAATGAAACGAAGCATTAATTAAAATAAGATGTCTTTAAAAAATTATTGGAAATTTCGAGTTCTACAAAAAAATGACTATTGGCATTAATAAGTTTTTACTTTCGTCAAAATGATTCACCTTGAATAATTACCTAATGAATAATAATTACCTTCTTACTATCTTCATTTTGTTGGTAATTTGATGATGAATTTTGAAAAGAAGATAATATAGAAAATAAATGTTAACATCATGATAAACAAATATTTTTATTCATTTTTTTGTAAATTAATTGTCAAAGGTCATAACTAAACGCAGACATTTAGAAGTTTATTATTCTTATGGCAGATGAGACAATTATGTTTTAATTTTAATTTAAAATTATGACATTGTAGTATAGTCTGGTTTAGTGTATTGCTTGTTAGGACTTCCGGTTGCAAGGTGAATGGGGCAAAATGGATTACAAGTATTAGATATAAAATTTGTGTATTAAACATGCACAAATTATCCCTACGTGGACGCTGTTGTTTATAGAAGACGAAGCTCATAAAAATATAAGAGCCGTTCAAAGAAGCTCGTCCATCATGGCAGAACCGAGATAATTACATTTTATATATAAGTGCAAACAGATCACGATGGGTTTACAACTATGTACTGAAAAACTAATGTTACAGTTTTTGACAATTTTTCAGTATCACTGGATATAGTCATACATACATGACTTTTACCAATCACCAAACAAATTCTATTAAATACTACATTTTGGTAAAGTCGGACTGTTCCGTTCATTTCGTGATAACTATATTGTTATAAATGAACTGTAAATTTTGACAAACCTATATTCATGAATGAATAACAAACTCTCTAAATCTTACTTCATATGGATAATTAGTACAAATGAGTTTTTACAATAATTTATATACGTAATTACTGAAAATTTTTATATGACCGAATCTACAATAAAAATGCACTGTCCGGGAAAAAAAATCAGTTCATCCTAAATATTGGAATTACTTTGAGACGATGTGTTTGTAATTATGTTTTATTAAAAACTGACAGAATATGTTCCAAAAAGAAATGTCATAACGAACTGCATAAAATAAAAGAAGAGAAAAGTATGATTTAAAACGCAGGAATCCAAATTACGATTTCGTAACGATATTGCATAATTATATTCAGTATGGTTAAATCAAGTCTCGGTTATGGCTACATGTACATTAATCATTGATTTTTATATCTAACTGGATGGAAATTTTTAAAATTACTAGATCATGATACCTAATATCGAATCTTGATAAATCTCATTAGATCTAATTAGATCTAGTCTTTATTTAATCTGATGATAGCTGCGTGCATGTGGCCATAAGTACGAGATCTAATTTGATCTGAATTTTCCTTTCCTGGGTGCACGCATACATAAATAATTGAAATATACATATCAGCTACAATTCTCATAAAAATTTACAAAAATGTAATAAAGTAGATATCAACGTGGCATGTCTTAGATTAATTTAAAAAATATTCTTTACATTCCTTTAGCATAGGAGTATTCCGGGTTGAAAGCGTCGGTTAAATTTAAAAATTTAAACAACAAATTTAAAAAGAAAGTAACGTTCTACCTAGAGACGTATACAATGACGTATATGTATGTATAAATCATTTTATATAAATAATTTCCCTATGAATAAATTGTAGATGAATCGGTTAAATTTATTTGTTGACGAACAAAACCTTGAAAAATAATCAACTGTATTTAAAGTATGGATGTATAATCAAACATAATAATTAATGTATGTTTGGAGAATATAATGAACGTATCGATATATAGTGTGGGAATGTATTTATCGGGAATCCCGCGAAACATGCAACATTGAAGACGCCATAAGTAAGTGGTATTGTACAGATATGATAATCGACGGTACACATGGTATAATAGAATATGTGTATTTTTGCCGCAATGCTCCCGATAATTTTCACGGGCAAATATTTATACGAATATTTAGTAATTTCAAAAGTATTAAAAGAAAACACTGATAATCTTGGGAACCACTTTATACCATACTCGAAATATTCCGTAGAAGTGACGGATTATTTTTTAGATAATTAAGGAAATTACGAGGCTGATAATCATTATTTGTCGGATAATTTGAAAAGTGTATACATATATTCAAATAGAATGTTACTGATAACACAGTTTACATAAGAAAACAATAATTTATAATAAAATAATAGGTCATTGACCCTAGTTGAATCTTATCCTTTTTTTGTTGCACGATGCGGCCGGGGAACAAAGTTCCAAAAATCAAAACCCCGAAAGGCTAAAATTTCGATATTGCGTGAGTCCAAGGTATTATTCGCTTAACCATTAATTAAACAAGGTTATTAATTCGCTTTCTTTTTGCCAAATGTTCAAAGACAAAGTGAAGAAAATCACGCTGGAGCCATTTTATATCCAAATTTT
Organism: Trichopria drosophilae; assembly: GCA_030407085.1. Taxonomy (NCBI): domain Eukaryota; kingdom Metazoa; phylum Arthropoda; class Insecta; order Hymenoptera; family Diapriidae; genus Trichopria; species Trichopria drosophilae. The sequence goes on along the minus strand of CM059586.1, from coordinate 61,705,148 downwards.
GGCCTGTCGGTGTGTTGATTTTCTTTGCTCCTCGGCCCACGATGCAGTTAATAAAAAAGTACTACACTTTAAAGGTAATAAATTAACTGTTGAAACATTTAGGATATAATCAATTTTAGCTTCAGCTCTAAAAACCGTATTTTTAGTTTTGGAAACTTATTTTTAGTCAATATTTATGTTTGAAAAAAGAATTCTCTAACTTAGGTGGGACAAGCTCGAATAATTTTTCTTTAAGCATAAATCTAAACTTTGCTGTCTGAAAGTAAGACTTTGACCGCAAATATTACTTTATAAAATTAGCTCAATTTTAGACTAAAATTAAGCCTTTCACAGTGCTTAATTTGAGATGTAACGATTTTAAGACTTTTTTTTCTGTGAACCTTTTCAGTGATTTTAACAATTTGTAGATTTATTTTTCTGGTTTTTTGATTAAGAATAATTTAATGGTGTTATGAAATTGACAAGAAGATAACAATTTCTATTTTTTTTAATATTAGGTATTAAGTTATATAAATTTAAATATTTATTATTGAAAGCCAATATATTGAAGGAAACTAAACTTTAAGTTAAATATTCAGACAGAGGACCAAGCAGTTATTGCCCCTCTAAAGCAAATAAATGTATACATTCTGTGTATAGAAATAATAAAATAAAAAATTCATTTTTTTTCTTGATATATAGTCATGTCTGTGCCTTGAATTTAATTTTAATTTCTCGCATATCATATGAATATATTAACATAAATATATGTGCAAAACCAAGAAAAGATTTTGGTAATTTACAAAAGAAAATTAAAATCTTATAATGAAAACTAGATTAATATTTCTGAATAAATATTTTGAAACTTTTATTTGGAACTGGTTTGATTGATTTTGTAATTTATTAAGGTAAACGTACCAATAGCTGGACGCTTAGCACAACGACCCTGTAGCTGGACAACCTAATGCTTGTCTAGAAAACAAAAGAATATCGCTTAGTCTGTCCAGCGATGGGTACGGGTCCCGTCATTGGTACGTTTACCTTAATAAACTATAAATAATATAAAGAAATCTTAAAAAAATTTAATTTATGAATAAAAATTGTTATTGTCAAAACACTGTAAAAATAAAGTCTTAAAAATGACTGAATCGATTTTTTAAAAATTCAGGCTTTGTAAGGGCAATTTTAATTACTATAGTCCTAGAAAATGACAAAGAAATTAACTGAGAATTGACCCAGAATTTTCGGAAATAAATAAAAATCAGTTATGTCCGAAAATTCCTGGCCAGTTCTCAATTGATATCTTTGATATTTTCTAGAAAACTATTTATAGTGCTTAGAATTTAATAATTACCCTTACAAAGCCCGAATGATAAAAATGTTATTCAGTCCTATTTTATTTACAATTTTTAGTGAAATTTCCTACCTTACCGCCGGACCACTTTAGAACCCTCTTAAAATGATCACATCTTACAATCATTCAATTTATAGTGTATAAGTCTGTTCTTGTTTAATTTGTATCTTATTTACATTATAACTTAATTTCAGTCAAATTTCTTACTTCATTCCTGATTTCAGTGTCATTTCTTGTATTAACTTAAGTATTGCTTTTTACAGTAAACTATTCAAAATTTTGGCAAATAGCGTCCACTTTCAATTAATTTGTCAATATGCAGTGTAGTGTTACTTTTATATGATCCATAATACATATATAATGCAAGAAATTGCATTTGTTATGTTTACAAATAATCACATTGATACAATAATATGACATTAATAAAAAAGCATTTCTCTATTTGTATAATAAATGGTTGTTTCATCGAGTTTTAACAACCAATTATAATATCACGTAACAATCAATTTTGCCTATGATGTCTATCAAATTTGTGACACTTGCTTCATTCCGCTGCTAAATAGATGTGCGACAACGAATGTGTTCTACTAAAGTGAAGGTAATTTTGTGAAGCTTAACGAGGTGGAAAGTAGAATTACGGTCGGCCAAAAAGTGCATTCTCGTACACCCTTACGTAACGACGAACTGCAATACCAGAAGCAGAGAAACAAAGGATTTAGAGAATTTTAAGAGCGATTAACAATTCATTAAATTTGAATTCCTTCTACATTATATTTATGACAATTGTAGTAATACCGAACAATAAATGCCTCGAAATAAAAAAATACGCTAGTCTCACTAACACATAGACTAATCTTGGTCCAAATTAAATTACTTCGTTTATACTATGAAACATATACCATATTAAGATTTTTAAGAATCTATATATATATTAAATAATGCAATTCTCTAGTTGAGAGAAAGCATTAAAATTGTACTTCTTCTTCGCCGCTTATTTTAAACTATTAATAATCAAAATGATTTATTGGGAAGACGGCATACATACTGAATGTAAACAAAGGGAAAATAAACAATGCGTCGTTCTAATGCGAACAACCGCAAAAGATTTAACTTAAACGGAAATATTTAAGGCCAGAAAAAGTTATTTTACTATTGGTTTTATATGAAAAACAAACCCCACCTGTATTTAATTTTATTAAAACTATTGCATTATATAAAAAACGAGTTTCGCACTTGGCTGCTGACTGTTTACATTCAGTATGTATGCCGTCTTCCCAATAAATCATTTTGATTATTAATAGTTTTAAGAATCTAGTGTTGAAATCTCAATTCCTGTCAGAAAGTGAATATAACATAACTGAATTTGAAGTTATGTTCTTTACAGAATTTAACTTTATTTTACGTGCTATTTGCCGTGTTTCAAAGAAAAGTGTAAACATTTTTTAATACTTTGTGTTTTAATGAATTTTTAAAAATGATCAATTATGGTAATTAATTCGTTGGATAATAAAACTATTGAAAAATATAAAAATATAAATGCATTGAAAAATATAAATTATAAATTATCAAAAACTTTTTCTTCTTTTCTCTTTAAAATGTGATTTTGGGTCCCTGAAAATTATATCGATAAGACAACACGTTGCCTTTACAATTTGAGCGATAAATGCGAATTTCAACCCCACTCCGACGAACAATAATTTTTGTAGGCACACTCTTTTAAACCATGGTGATCGTCTGAAGGCGTAAAAGAAAACATACTATTCTGACATGTTACTTCTGTATGGGGGAAGGAGCACGCCATCCTAACTGCTGATTAATATGCTTATTGGTTTAAGGCCGACGTGAATAATAGTAAAAGTCTAATAAGTAATAGACACAAACAGTAATGTATGTTTATTTACTAACGCACAATAGAAATGAAAGTTTTATTAAGTGCGAATAGTTTATTTTCTTTCTAAACAAAGAAGGTGTGACATAATAAAAAATAAGCAGCAAGAATGACATTATATTCTATGATTACTATATTACTTCATCAACACTAGCTATTACATGAATCAAGATTTCATTAAATCCACATCATTTTAACACTTTATTGTTACCTAATTTTATATAATATTAAATTGTTATGGGGGTCGTCTTAATTATTATTATATAACAAATAATGTTAATGAAAGTTTGCCATAAGAGGTATTAAACAACAGAAATGTGTCCGAGTTAACGGAAGCGTATACAATAATTAAAATGAAATAAGTAAGAAGGCAATGCTTGAAAAAATTAGATGCATTATCTGCGCCAAGTCAAATGTGGAGTACATGTGAGAAAATGTTACACATAATAGGAAGTCTTTCTCCTCGTAATTAAGAGTAAGGATCAAAGTGCCACGTCTTGTTTCGAAACTTAGCATTTTATTTTCATGAACGTAAACTAATGTTTTAGCTGCTATAAATATTTATTGAACTACAGTTATTTATCTTATTCTTGCAATAGAATCAAAATTGTTGCATTCAGTATTTGGAGGCAATAACGTGAAATAAAATATAAATCATTGTGGAAATGTGAAATGTATTAATATGTAATTAATGTTTATGATAGGAATAGTTACCAATAACTCCAATAACAGTAATATTTACAATATTATATAATAAAATGTTCTACACTCAGAGACTGTAAATAACAAAAATTGTAAAACAGTTTAACAATTTAGGGACAATCGATGCTCAGCCATAGTAATAATTCTAAAATTTTATATTAATTTTTCATATATTAATCGCGTTCGTATTTTCTTACTATTATACTATTATATTAGTAAAATTTTAGAATTATTATGGCTGTGCATCAATCATCTCTAAACTCTTAAACAGTTTTAAAATTTTTGTTATTTTCAGTCGCTCAGTGTATTTTATAAAGATGATATTTTGCCACTTACGCAACATTATCATCTTCTAGATTTTAATTGAATATAATTTTCATTGTGCTAATATTTATTATTTATTATTTATAATATCATGATAATTATTTATATATATGTTTATAATTTGCATGCACCAATTTCCATTCAATACCAATATAAACAATGTGGAATCGCATATTAGTATTGAAATTTAAATAACATTCCATAGATATGGAAAACTTGTATTCAAATTTTAATGAATTGCAGTTATTTTTTGTATGGCTTTTCTTAAAATATATGCAAACTTTAAAAATCCAGTGTGTTTTAAATGTGATAACCTTTCGTTACTTGTTCATGAAATTAGTTCATGAAAACATTGACATAGGTCAACAGTGCAGTTCGATGATGACTCATAAACTTCCCGAGCTTACATGATACAAGCAATTGACATATTGCATCTTTTAAAGACAGTTAAAACAGAACATTTTTCTTAGAAATTTTATCATTTCAGATGTTACTTTTAGGACTGACTTGTATAGAATGGAGAAAATTTCCTTTATTTTCGGTAAAAATTACTAGACTTTGTGTATTGTTTACTGCCTAAATAGTAAATATTCTAAGAACTCATAGTCTTCTTTAGAAAAAAAAAATTTCTCATTCTGCAAGTAAGTCCCAAAATTATATTGATACAGCGGTGTTATTATTGTGAAGATCAGAAATATAGTGGAGATTATTGTACCATGAGCCGGAGGATTATACTATTCAGCGTTGGGATGAAAACTGATTATAGTTCTGATCCTCACAACTATGCTTTTCAGTGTACCGTCTGAAATTGTAAAATTTACAAGAAAATTTGTCAGATCATCTATGTATAATATCAAATAAACAAGTTATTTTGCAACGGTCATACCCAGTAATAACAAGTGTACATTAAATTACAACATTTTCACCAGAAGTGTTAATATATTTATAGTCATAAATAAAAGCAATTAAAGGACACAACCAGCATAATGCTTTTTAAAAATTTAGATTATTTGCATTTTTTATTGTTACCGACTATTGTAATGTTGCATCAGCTTTTTCCATGAGTTACAAAAAATACCATTTTTATTTAAAAAAAAATAATGTAAGTCTGTTTCCTTTAATAACCTTATACATGGTACTTCGTTCCTCCCGACTATGCTAATTAATATTGTCATACAGGTGAAGTGTAGATGAGAGTTTAAAATCTAACGTCAAGTCGTAATACAGTATTACATATGTTTCCTGTTGGAACCTTACCGGAACACTTGGCAGAATTTTCTCACGCAACGTGACATCGATCATGACAATGAATTCGGACAAAAGTGTATCTTCCCCACTTCGGAACAAGACAATACGAACGAAATAACGGCTTATCGTCGTTCAAGCTCAAGGACAGCACGCGTTATCGTTTTCTAGCAAGTGCGGCAGTCGACGAGTGATGATCAACAAATAAGTCAGGTTTGTTAATTTTCCTGCAGTCTTGCTTGCGACCTGCGCAAGCAAGATCGACTTCTAAGTATATTTGTAAAGTGTTTCCATACTTGAAGAAAAGATGCTTACGTTACTTACGTTGTTGCTTCTGGGCAGTGTGCTCCTTGGTCATCATGTTGATTCAAAAATCTTGACCGTGTGCGACGCAGCCATTGAACTTCAACGCGGTGCTGTTCCTCGATCGCTAATTACTAATTATATTTGTGTAATGCAGAGTGAAAGTAAAATGAATACAAGTCTGAAGACCGGTCCAAAAACGAAATGCAGCTTCTATTTTGGCGCTTTCCAAATCAGCAGTTTGGATGCTTGCATTCGAGGTAGAAAAGGTGGTCTGTGTAACAAGAAGTGTGAAGATTTCTTAGACGACAATATCCAGGACGATATAGCTTGTGCTTTACTAATCGAGAAGACACACGGCTTCAAATATTGGCCAGGGTGGTTAAAAAAATGCAAAAGCCAGCCTCTACCTAATATTTCTGGGTGCAAAATTCGATCAGCCCGGGAGGTCGAAGAAATTGAAGAACTTGATACCAACTGATAATCTGTTATGCAATTTGCAAAATATATTGCTTTTTATACCCTGACTACAGACATAAACGCTCTAAAGCGTACGTGAATACAAAAATAAAGAGATATACACGAAACTGAATTAATAAGGTATGTCTATATCATTTTAACTGCTATCTCTACGAATGGTCCGACAGGTCTAATAAGTTTCTGGAAAACGCACTATTGACTGAAGTTGTTTAATGTGTCGTGTAGAAAATCATACACTGCAGGCTTAACAATATACATAAAACTGAAGCCATATATCAATTCGAACAAATATATCCTCAAGCAGAGTTATCTATTTCGCAAAATAAAATGATCATCAGCACTGATTTTAAACCAGGATGAACAACATACTAGAATTTTATATGCAGTTGTGAAGTTTTAGACTCTTAAAACGCCAAGTATTTTAAATACAACATATTGTTCATTAACATGGATGACAAAGTGATTGAATCGTTGTGATACAAACTAGATTATGATTGTGCAAGATTTCACTAAAGCTGGATAATATATTTTCAAATATTATTCGTCACGAATAAACTTTTTCGTGCCATACATCTGTTTATTGTACAAACTTCATTAAAAATGTGAAATTTGTGAGAATATATAAACAAGAAATATATTATATTAGCGGAAGTTACCAAAAATATTGAATATATGATCATTGCAAAAACTACCTTACATGCCTTATAATCAACATTTAATATCAACCAATATAACATTTTTTAATTCACCTTTTCCATTCTTCAAACTATGTTACAAGAATTATTTACATATTAAAGAGTAGACAAATAAAAAACACATATACGTACGTTAATAGATTGCATTAATTGAGTTTTAAATAGTCGTGTTATTCATTGTCTATCAAGGGAAACACTGAATGTAAATGAATTCTGCAATTTATGTCGAATCATAAATTACAAATACGAATGTAGCAAAGTATAAATCATACAATAGTATCGTAGCAGAAAACATGAATTTATCAGCGATTAGCAGCATGAAATGTTAATTACAGTGACAAAAATAACAACGTAATGTGTACTTATCAACGCCGACACATTGTAATGAGGATAGATTCGATGCAAGTATTTTTAATTTTTGGAGATTTACCTTAAAGAAAAAAAGTATTGCTTACAATAATTATTATTGCTCTTTTTCTAAATTTCGTAATTTTGACTGATATTAAGGCTGATAAATGCCATAGGTCTAGGCCAATACAACGGCCTTAGATAGTGATCTACTCAGCGATAATACTCAGTAGCTAAAAAGCAAACAAGGTATTTATTTAATCCAATATCGTTATCATTTTTTATCTCGTTTTGCAATTTTATCTGTAACTAATTAACCAACCAATGTAAAAAGTTAACAAGATAAGTGTCGAAAATTTGACATTTTGGTAGACGTTGACGACGAAATACTTAGTGAATTTTTGATACTTCAGGTGTCTCGTGGGAACTGACCAGACCTTTAATGAACTGTTTGCACGAAAAAGTATTGCATCCCGAATCCCAGAGAAAGTAGCCCTCCTGGGCTCGATCAGAAACGCGCTTGCTCTTTTGGAGAGTATCTCGATTGTCGCTTCCAATTTAAATATCTCAGGCGAAAGTGTTTTGCGTGCTTCATATTGTACACCAAACCAGTAATTATGGGCTCTAAAATGCAATTAGCCGGTTAGAGCTTTCGATTTACTGAAATCAAAATAAAATATTTTACAATATTGTTTTATTACATCATGCTTATTTTATTGCAATGATTGTTGGATATTTGTTATGTAACTATCCAAAAATTATTTAACATTAATTATACATTTCATTAACGTTATCGATAATATTAATGATTCCGTTACATGTACAGTTTAAAATTGTATGATGTCACTGCTTATGATGCATTTTTTTATTTAAATATGTGACAAATAATTGCTAATTATATAAGCGAACGTCAAATGACTAAGCCTGGGTATATAATTTTCTTCTAAACACAGGTAAACAGTTTTGGTTATCGCATATGGGCAAATCAACGAAACTTAACACTTCATCGTTGGTAGGCATTATTCATACTTATAAACTTATTATTTCACTGTTAATAAGCAATTAAAATCCAAAGCCATTAATTTTTATTCAAACTTACATGTTAACAAAATAATAATATGCAACCATTATAATTAAAATCTTTAGAATTTGTAACTTTTTTTTCAAAAGAAAATTATAACATGACTTTTTCTATCATTTTTCTTCATAGATGGTATGCAAAAGAGAAAAGATGGTTGCAATAACAATAATAAACATCGATACATCAATTTCAAAATATTTTATTCAAAATCTGCATGAGGATTTTGTATTTCGTGAATTAAAAAAATGAGTCATTTATTTAAACGAAATGTTAAGAATATATTTATGATAATTAAATCAGGTGTAGAACCATTTCTAAAAATTAATATGATAGATTAAACTAGAGAACTACTCTAGAAATCGTTTGAATTTTATTACATTGTACCAGACTGAAAGGCTATTTGACTGATGGTGCACACTTAACTAAACGTGATTTTCTACGGCTATTTACGCCCAATAAATCTCACATGACTGTTAGATGTATGAAAGGCTAAATATTCGTAGGAGATGTAACATTTTTTAAAAAGTGATCTCATCCTGGTAGAAATAAGTCCATTTTTTCTTATACTGGCCATTGTCCCTATACCTTTAACATGGTAAACAAGAATGTTACACAAGAATTGTACAAAAAATCTTTTCATTTCTACGAGGGTATTTTTTGGAACATTATAACACTTCGTTATTGTAGGCACACACCAACATTGGGTGGCTTCTTGTTGTTTGATTAGTAGTGAAACTGGAAACAAAATTTAAATTTATTATTGAATACTCTGAAAAGCGTAATAGCGGTGGTATATATAATATATGTGTGTGTGTAAAATTCAGATAGTACTACTGTGAAGTATGCATGTATGACTTAATTTAGAACTTTCTTCACTTTTAAATGATTAAACCGACTTGAAATTGTAGTGAAATTGTATGAAATTAAACATACTGTTATATTATAACCAATAAACTAATAAATAAAATCTTACAAAATGTCGATGATAACTGAAAATGAGGATTTTCAAACGATGAATTGACGACTATTACGTATTTTTGGGTTAATATGCTGTATTAGCATAAACAGATTATGAGCTTCTAAAATCTTAATAATATTTGCTCAAAATCTTAGAATAAATATCTACATTTAAAAAAAATTAATATATTACATATCGTCCAAATTTGCACATGGATTTTAGCATTATTTTAATTAAGCAATACAGATTTTAAAAACTGAATATCCATCTGCGACTTTTTGTGAACATCTCTCGAATGACTGTCAAACATTTACAAAACATTGCGTTTAACAGATTTTTTTAATAGTAAAAATAACAATGTTCCATATGTAACGTATTTAGAAGGGTTCCCGAACGCCTTACTTCATATATTTCAATTTTTGTCGATTTGTGTTTTCAAATATCTCCAGAACAAAACAAAAATTAAAAAAAAGGAATTTAGGGAAATCAAAATGATAATTAACAAATTACAATTTCTTTCGATTCTGTAGCACACGAAATTTAGTTCATTTTTACTAATCGTGAATATAAGCTCAACTTAATGTTAAATAATTTAGTTTAATTTAATAATTTAATTTAACCCGCAAAATGCAGAAAAACATCTAAATTCACCAACATCAACATTCAACAGTTCCCGAGTAAAAAAAATTTGTCTCTGAAAGATCTTTCCGAGATCTCGCGGGTTTAATCTCGTATTTTTTTTTGTGATCGGTTAGGAGGTAATTAAAAAACAGTATGTGAGAAAAAATTGCATCCAAAGGAAAAAAATGGATCTCAAAAGTTGTATTATTTCAATATTTAGGAAAAAAAAACAAATTAATTATAATATCAAATGTGACAATTTTGAATACAAAAAATTATTATCCTGAAATAAAAATGATATGTCTAAATATTACTGCCCAAATTAATAATTGTTTATTTTAATACAAAACTATTATACGACACAAATTTTATTGTGAAATAATAACAACTTTAATGTTGAAAAATATTTATGTTTGTAATGATAGTCGAGTACATTGATACGGATAATGTAAAAATTACATGTCAAGAAATTCTTAATTAAATAAATTAAATAAATGTGTCTGATTTCATTTACTAATTTTATTTTTACACACTACAATTTTTTTTTTCGAGAGATGTTTTAACATAAGTGTAATACTTTGTACACTAATATTTTTAATTGTAATATTTTTATCGTAATATTTTTTACAGTAATATTGAGACCGGTTACCGAAACAAAAATGCATAGAGCATTGTAAAGTCATTATACTAGACAAAAATTGTAGGCACAGTAGGAAGCTATATGAAGTAGTCAGAAAGTTAAAATGTAAAATAACGTGAGGCGACTCATATTATTATTGATCCTTATGTCTGATCGAGGGAATTGCAAAATAGGAACAAATAATCTTATGCGCGGAAAAAAGTTTGGGCTCCACACAAACCAGGTTTGTGCATAATGCAACTTAGTTTGTGTGGTGCCCACTTTTTAAGAAACTAAATTAAGACTGGGCACAAACTTATGGATTATAATTTTAAATAAAATGTAACATTTTCAAATATATAATCGCTATATGCACTATTGTCCACGAATATTCTTCTGAGTTGCGACTAATGAAACACGTTTTAGATCGAAGATATGCATTAATACTACCTAGTCATCAAAGATTTCTACAAAAAAAATACAGGCTTTGTCATTATCTAACATAACCACACTGGTGAAATAAAATGGTTTAGGAGCGCTCTAATTCACTGTTGACGAATCCTTTTACTCATACAGAATAAACCATTGTGATATACTTTCACTCATCCGTGCACGGTAACTTAATCTCTCAAACCTTGTTAACTCTATCAGTAAAAAAGACCACTTTTTAAAAGGAATAGTTACTCTTATTGTATATTTCAAATATCAAGACGACGTGCCATGAATACATAAAGAATGGTTGAAAATTATACATATTTCTAACATTATTTTTTATTTTCCGATATTTTTAGCTCCATATTTGCTTAATATTTAACAATCTTCATCATAAATATTTATGCAATTTTTTCACAATGCAATTGTAGTTTTCAAAGTTTCACCGTTGCAGCAACTGCTCTAACATGCAATTCTATTCACGTTTTTTGTCCACGTAGAATTTAAAGAGCTTGAAGACTCTTGAAACATTTGCATAGATGCGATTAATGATTAGAATAGGTGGATGCAGGCGAGAAATTACGCAAAGCGCAACAATCTTCCGTTGCGTGAGGAGAAGCGTCTGGCATCGAATCGGTTCGTAGTAAATCGCTGTGGAAATTCCGACTATTAGGATTACGAAAGCCTGGCGGGACGCAATTATGTGACTTCTTCCCGATTTCATTTTCTAATTCATGCTACGCACCGTCTGGATACGAGTAGAACGTTCGCCACTTGTAAAGGTGATGGTGTGTTTTGCGTTTTCAATTTTTTGCATTTCATTTCCTTACATAATGTATTAATATTCAATCGCGTATGAAATTCTGATATATTTACTGATCTTATAGAGAACTACACTCAGAATTTAATGTACATTTCACATGTAAAATGTGCAGTATTTCATATCATATTTTACAGAGGATCAGCTGAACAATGACGTAGTAAGAATGAATATATTTAGTTTATCCTTAACATTTCCTCGGATCAAACAACAAATCCATTTAAATATAAGGAACTTCTAGCTTCATTAATAAAATATGTGTAATTTTCCTTTTCACGATCTTCGATCTAATCATCAAGATCTAGCGTTGACGAAGTTCTTACAAATACTCCATTGTATTTGGAAACATTTTAGGTTTAAAATCTCACAATGCATTTAAGATTAGAAAAGCAAAATGTAGTTCTATACTAAAAAGACTATACCCATAGGTATGACTAAAGTTTCATAATAAATGTGAAACTTCTTTTGATTGAAAGTTATCGATTCTAGATTCCATATTGGATGAAGTTACTGTTACGTGTTGAAGTCTTAATACCGATTTTTATCAGGTTAATCACCCACTCATAATCGGCTCTTTAAATTCAATCGAATTTTGACGTACATTAAAAATCGTTAAAATTCCTACACTTTACTAAAAATAAATAGAAAATACTTCAGCGGCAATATAGTGTATTAGATTATAATATAACTCATTCCGTATTACAATTATTTTTAAATAATGTATATAAATTACATATTAATAAATGTATCAGTTGATGCCAAATTTTGGGGGAGTGGGGCTCAGTGGCACACGAATGTTTAAACGACTTTTTACGATTACGGGTGAAGTTTATTTACAATGTACACTGCATTAATGATATATGTAGGGATTCAGATATATTTTAACGTCATTGTAATAATTTGTATAGATCGGTTTATTGTATTTAAAAAAGTCGCTTGAAAAACTGTAATAAAATAGGATAACCATTTTTGTAACCAATTTCACAATAAAATTTAGTCACATTTAATTATTCGTACAATTTAACTTTTCTTAATATGCATTCACATATGATTTAAACGTTTATTCAATACACTTTACAAATTTCACTAAATGAATGACATTTTTAATATTTCTTTATTTTCATTATTTATTCTCTTCAGAATGTAATTTTGATTGAAAATCAATTAGATACCATTAATTCACTATGGTTCGCGCGTCAGTGTTTCATTGTGTCCCAATGGCAATGAAGTTATTTTTTATTAATTTAATTTAAATACGAAAAAGGCAAGCACTAAATTAAAAAATACCCAAGTCATCAATATTTACCCGAAACTTAACAAGACAAGAAATGTGGGTTTAGAAATAACATGTTTTCAAAATATCAAAAAATTTGCTCTTCAGAATCCAAAACTCGACGTATTTTTTAATTCTGCCCGTGTTCAGAATATACTTACGTTTGAAGAAATCCAATATCGATTACTGTTTTCTAAAAGAACAATAACGATGAATCCGCCAACGATTTTCAAGACATTGGACACGTTTCACTGCGCCCTGCGAGCCACTGAGCCCCACTCTCCCTCATATATGAGTTATTCCAAGTCCAAATAGTCCATGTTCCTGAATTGTATGGAAATGAAATATTTCATATAGAAAATGTTGTAGTAAAATTATTTCATCATGGCGTCACATTACGTTCTTAACCTTTTAGCTTCGGGGATGGTCGATATATCGACCAGTTAAGAAGCACAAAATATTTAATGTTTTTAGACAAAATTTGATGTTTAAATACTTAAAAAATAGTTTTCCAATTCCTCTAAACAATTTTGACCTGCAAAATCGGTATTCCAGGGTCAAATTTCATTTCTAGTGGAAGTGAGCGTTTCAGAGTGCTTTCCTACGTATTAATTCAAATATTTGTATTTGAGAAAATATACCGGTATATTTATTTAAAAAATGTGAGTGATCTGGAATTTAATACACTGCATAACATCACATTAACCCTTTTAGGACCAAACGGACACATTTTCTACGAAAACTTCAGCGCTCTATCTAATAATGTTATGAGCTTCAAAAAAATTCTTCGTGCATCATTTCCGACGTATTAAGGTCTGATCTTTCAGATTCTGCTAATAAAAATGGCCCAAAATGCTTTCCAAAAAAGATACGAATGATTTTTTACAAAAAATCGTGATTTTTTCAAAATACTTTTTCTTAAATCCAAGATTTTCACCCGAATACTGCAACGCAGAAAGCTCGGGAAAGCCTAAAATCGCGTCAAAAATAGTTCAGCATTAAAATGGTATCCATGACTTTTCGAAATTTCAAAATGGCGATTTATAAATGGCCCCCGAAGAGCAGAAATTTTATAAGATTACATTGTAAACTAAGCGATTGAAGTTTCGTCATCGCCATATTGTCAATAACCACATATTTATATGTTTTTCGGGTCGCTGATTGTAAATCTGAAGACAGATTTTCAAAATTCAATATGGTGGATACAATATGGCGGACGAAATTTAAACAAAATTGCCGGATTTTCATAAAAATGATCGCTAGGGGGTTTTCAAGGTCGCTGATTACAAATCTGAACACAGATTTTCACAATTCAATATGGCGGAATCAATATGGCGAAGGAAATTGTAAAAAATTGTCGATTTTAATAAATAATAGCACATTTTTAGCCGTCAAAATATTATATTTTGCCGTTGCCCGACTCTTACTGTGAGGAAGTAAACGTGTACTAATTTTCATTTCTTTGTCTGATAATAAACATTGATTTTCAGGCAAGAGTTTGTTAGGATTTTCACCAATAACCCAGTCAAATTTATGATCATTTTCCAAGCGTTTTTGTGTATCCGAATAATTTTGAAATACTGTTCGATAAGATATTGTGGTGTAATTACTCGATGATAATTCAATATCATCATCATCATCATCGTCGCTATTATTTTCATTTTGATCTATATCTGAATCCATCCCATCAGGAAAAATAACTGCTTGTATTTCATTACCTTTTTCAAAAATTTCACTACATTCTTCACGTAAAATACGAGAAACACAAGTTTGATCAGTCTTAGCTCGTTTTTTAGGTGTCATTTTAGAAGTAATAAATATTCAAATAAAATTTAATATCAATAAATACCTGATATCACATCAAACATGACAATTTAAAGAAAATACAGAAAAATTTACTCCCTATATATACATACAACAAATTGACAATTATTTTATCAAGATATGTACTACCAATTATGAGGCTAAAGTATATTTTACATCTGGAAGACCTCCGTAATTATATTTTCAGCAATGCAAATTCATTTGTGAGAAAGAGTTCATATGATATCAGCTCAAATATTAGACAAGTATATAACATTAGGATCGCCATTCATATACGTATTTTTCGAAATGCTACTTCACTTGCGAGAAAGAATTGATATAATGCCTACTCCAATGTAAAATGAAAATATTTAAAATTAGGATGGTCCTTCGTATTCATATTTTTCGTATTGCAACTTCACTTGCGAGAAACAGTTCATAATACCGACTAAAATGTGAGACGAAAGTATTTAACATTTGAAAATCACAAAATACAAAAAAAAAAATCACAAAACATGACTCTTTACTACACGTTTACTTCCTCGCAGTAAGAGTCGGGCAACGGCAAAATATAATATTTTGACGGCTAAAAACGTGCTATTATTTATTAAAATCGACAATTTTTTACAATTTCCTTCGCCATATTGATTCCGCCATATTGAATTGTGAAAATCTGTGTTCAGATTTGTAATCAGCGACCTTGAAAACCCCCTAGCGATCATTTTTATGAAAATCCGGCAATTTTGTTTAAATTTCGTCCGCCATATTGTATCCACCATATTGAATTTTGAAAATCTGTCTTCAGATTTACAATCAGCGACCCGAAAAACATATAAATATGTGGTTATTGACAATATGGCGATGACGAAACTTCAATCGCTTAGTTTACAATGTAATCTTATAAAATTTCTGCTCTTCGGGGGCCATTTATAAATCGCCATTTTGAAATTTCGAAAAGTCATGGATACCATTTTAAAGCTGAACGATTTTTGACGCGATTTTATGCTTTCCCGAGCTTTCTGCGTTGCAGTATTCGGGTGAAAATCTTGGATTTAAGAAAAAGTATTTTGAAAAAATCACGATTTTTTGTAAAAAATCATTCGTATCTTTTTTGGAAAGCATTTTGGGCTATTTTTATTAGTAGAATCTGAAAGATCAGACCTTAATACGTCGGAAATGATGCACGAAGAATTTTTTTAAGCTCATAACATTATTAGATAGAGCGCTGAATTTTTCGTAGAAAATGTGTCCGTTTGGTCCTAAAAGGGTTAATAGATAATATTTTCCATAACGTAATGTCATTATTAACTTTTCACACTTCATAATGCATTTATTTTTTAAGATATTAAAAAGTTCATCTTATGTACATTTTTGGGATATGTAATGAGCCGTATGAATCAAATTTTAAAACAATATATATAAAAAAACATCCCAATTTTCATAGGTAAATTTCAAAGCAAAAAAAGTTATTTTTATCGTTTTCTGTTATATAACTACTTACTTAGTGTAAACTATATAATATAATGAAATATAAAGAATCTAAACAATATCTTTACTTTAGCGAAATAAGTAAAAAATGTCTAACAATAATAGCGTGCAGACTACGTTTCCTTGTAAGTATATGAACTTAACAAATGGTTTTATCTTTCATCTGACATCTAAGACAAAGAAAAATAATTAAGACAATTTCAACATCTGCGGTAATCAACTGACGGTCTCGAAGTTTACATATACACAGGAAACAAACTCACATCCTGTACTTATTTTTCATCGTTATTGACATTTTTGCATTATTTTTTAAGATCTTGAGTTCCATTTACCAGTTTTGTACATGAATTTAAATCCAACAATTTAGAATGTAACATTATAGTTCAAATTATTTGTTCCTTTAGTGACATTACGTCGGATTTTTAAGCCCTAGAAAAAATTACAAATAACTGTAACATGCGAATGTAAAATAGATGAAAAAGTTATTTATATCTTTATCTCATAATCGAAGCTTTGCAGATGATGTATGGATTTTTAAATATTTAAAATTTGATCATTTCTGTTTTTTGCACACAATATTGAACACAACTATATTGGCACATCATACACATATAGACATTGGTTTATCAATGTTTGTTCTTGATGTGTCTTAAATCTTTCATTTTCCTGATGAAATCATCTTCCTACTCACAACCTACTGGTTTCTTTTATTTTTTTCGTCTATAACAAGACATATTTGAGATATTTAAAGTAGGAAAGTGTTGCTCCCTGAATTGAGGTAAATACCACAATTTTGCAGAAAAAATAATAAAAATTATGCAACTGTTACTACATTTGATGTAATATTTGCAGAATGGTTTTTTACGATAGTATTAATTTAGAGAAAGCAACCTAAGTTGAATTTTCTTATTTCTATGATATAGTGTTTATAATTGAAATAAATATTACAATTTTTCACCACTATCAACTGTTATTTATTTCTATATTTCTGAGTTTTATGACTGTCCCAAACTTTTTAACGGTAGTATGTTCGTTACATACAGAATTTTCAGTATTTTATATATAAACATCGAGTATACATAATCATACACCGAATACAAAATTTAGTAATTTTGGCTAAATATGTGGTTGCCGGTTAGAACCTAATTGGAAATAAAACGTAATGCCGATTCAACCACAATTAGCCAATTCAATTAAAATATAAAAAAAAAACTAGTTGCACTTGCTCAATATTTAAATGCTAACCACGCTAAGGCAACCACACATTTCATCAATATTACTACATTTTTCTTAGTGTACATACATACGTATAATAGATTAAAAAAATGTTTAAATTGAATAATATAATGATAATACTTGACCTTTGTCCTTAATGATAAGACATAAATGAAATTGAAAACATAAGAATATAAATTACTGGCCATTTTTTTCAAAATAACTCTATATTAATTCATGGAATTAATAAATATTTGACAGTTTACCGTATTAAATTAAAGTAAGCAGAGACCAGTATAATAATATGCACTTTTACTTTGGAAATCGAAAGTTTCTCATTTTAAAGATTATGGATACAATTCATCTTGATTTCGAAATAATTCGAAAATGTGCATGCTCATTGTTTTTAACGAATGAACTCTTCCATTGACAGATATAATAATTAAATCATCATCATAATTAGTTAAATCATGGGAATGTTTTTGAATTGACAGTGACAATTGGTCGTCAATTAACGAGTATTTCACAGGAATTAGGCTCACGTATAGAAAGACCGCGTTTCGTTATTTCGCTGTTATAGAACTTGACTTTAATAAAATGTCATTGTCAACGGCGTAAATTATTCGCTCACTCAATTACCTTGAATTCTAATTTCCTTTGCTCCGCAGACTGTTAATGTTCGCGAGAAAAGTTAGTTTATTTCGTAACTTGCCTTACAAATAATGTACTTAAATTATTATATAAAATCCAATTTTACGGCAAAATTGTTATGCTGTTTTTAACATTTTTTACATTTTTTGTATGTATTCAAATATTAAACATATTGGAAATTGAAGAATTAATTTAATATGATAGCGTTATTTTAGACGAGATTCAATTTTTCCATATTTTATAATCGTTGATATTTAGTTCCAATTTTTTAACTTTGTATAACATTTATTCATAGGAACATGTCTTTCATGGTTCGTATTTATGCATAGGGGAAGACGAAGCGAAGTGACGAATCTCACATATTTCCATTATGATCATACTGATTGCAAAATATCATGTGTGGTTTCTTTGTTTACACCATTTTTCACATTTTGAGACATGATATTTAATTTTTTGTTCTCTTACTTACCTTTGGGAGCGATAAATGTAATTTTTAAACAAAATTTTCAAGTAATTTTCCTATACTTTGTTCTCAGATTGGTCAATATTTTCATTTTAGTAGTTTAATAATCACTATATACTTATAATATATTTATTCTAAAAGTATATTTTTTGGACTTATTTATTCAACATCCTTTTTGTATATTTATAATGAGATATCGTACCTTTTTAGTGTGTAAACAAATTTTGAGAGAAATTCTTTGGGCTGTTTTTAAAAAAGTGATTTTTTGTGTGAAAAATAAATATTTTAACATTTAAATGTAATAAATAAGTAGTATTTCATTCAATTGATTAATAGAATATTTTGTATCAGTAAAATGGCTTATAAAATTCATGAGCAATAATTTGAAACAGTGAAACTCACTGAGAAACAGTGAATAGTCATTGAATTTCAGTGACAAAGAAGCCACTGTTTCAAAATAGTAGCTCCTTTTTCACTGGAATCAGTGACTTTTCACTGTTTCAAATTGAGAGAGTAGCAAAGGCAAAACGGAACCCTTTTTGTTTCTATTTTGCATATCACGTATTGAGAACATTAGCATTTTTTATGCAAATGCTTCTAAAATAACTATATACAAAATATACGTATGCTGCGTTAACTTAGGTACATATTATTCGACAAAACAAAGAGAAGAAATGTTATATCTTTACATTTATTTATACGTAAGTAGGGTTAGAATTTTCTCAAGACAACATGTCTCCAAAGTTAAAAGATAATCCCATTATTTTTTCCCAAGATTCTTGCAGACGAATATTAGGGGCCATCCATAAACTACGTAGACCTTTTTTTGGCATTTTTGACCCCCCCCCCCCCTCCGTAGACAGTTTTATGATTTTTATACATACATTTTATATAGACCGTAGTTCTTGGCTGACCCCCCCCCCTCCTTCCTAAAACGGTAACTTAATTTATGGATGGCCCCTTAGAAGTAATTCCTCTGTCGGAACTACATCTCATGCTAGGAGCTTTAAATACGATTTATAAACACATGTTAGAATTTGAATTCGAGGGAATGAAATGGGCCAAAGCGTGCATATGTTACTCGAGCGTTTGAACATGGCATGCTTAAAGTATGTAAAGTGTTTTGAAAATGTTCGATCTGTTGTAAATTCATGTTTTTCTTCGATTTTAAATAACTGAATTATTTAGTATTTATTTCTGCGTTTCAAAGACGCTATTGTGATTTGAAAATCACAGTCACCCCTAGTCCATGCCATATATTTTCATGTCGGTGACTTTTCTAGCAAAGCAGGAAAATCGCTTAGATTTTTCAGCGAATTGAAACACCGCATTCTGAGTTTACAAAAATTTGGGATAAATACAAAGTGTCTACTTCAAATCCCCGGTATTCAAGTAATTTATTAAAAGCAGTACAAGAATAATATAATGCCCGACATTTATAATTTGCGTGTCCAATAAGTAAATGATATATAAGAATAAAAACTGTTATTTTAAGTTAATATACAATATTTCCGTATTTCTAAAATGTTATCATTTGTAGAACAAGTTATTTTACTAATCTATACTGCTTTTCTTAATCAATTAATCGACATAATATATATTTGTTATGTTTAATTGTCAAAAAAATTGAGTTTTAACACAAAAAATCACTTTTTTTAAAACGGCCCAAAGAATTTCCCTCAAAATTTGTTTACACACTATTTTTGACCTTCTGAATCGAATACCTGTAAAACAATCGAAGTAAAAAAAGTGGACATTTAAAGTTGGTTCAGGCACGCCGTGGCTTCGTATTCATCTTCCATCATACATCTTGGATGGTTATCCGTATTCTTCATGTGCCAACTACTATCTAACCGTATTATTCATTTTCAGAGATCATTTACCAGCTAAAATAGGAAATAATCATAATTTATTGAGCCAAATAGCTTTTCTAGTATTTCACTACGATTACCTGACCACTATAAATGATGATGGTAGTTCGTAAATTTGCCATGTATATCAGTCACTTTTCTCCGTACCGAATGTAGATCATAGTAGCCATGGTGAGTTAGTGGCCTTAGTTGAGGATAAAGAAAGCTATCCACGCCTGTTAAACATATCATTATTTACATGTAACGTATAAATTGAAATCAATACGGAACGCATCTTGGCTCTGTCACATCCAAGTAAGAACTTTGACTAAAATAAAAAACACCTTCGCTGAACGCGAATAGAGTTTTTGCAGCATCGCAATCCATAAAGATCGTGCATGAAACTCTGATCGTCGGTCTTTCGCTAAGCTGCCTTTTTTGCCGGTAAAACGCTGCCGGTCTCTGAGGCGCGTGTGCATACACGTGTTTTCCCCGAGTGCGTATTGAAACGACCAACGCGTCGAGTCGTCTTCGGCGCGATTCGCACACACTCGCGCAGGTGCATTCTCACAAGCAACAGCGAGATATGCGAAAAGGCTAACGTGCACAGGCACCTTTCACTAGCGGAAGTGAACAGCTGAGAGAGCGCCCTCGGGTCATCATCGCTCCATCCGCGACTGATACTGTATTAAGGATGTACTTGAGTGACTCGTGTACGTGAGCCTGCTCTTGTGAATGTGAGCAACTGTGATGCACGTTTCTACATAATGTCCGATTACGTCCATGCCAGCATCTCTTTCCTTTCGGCCGTTCCGTTCTCTAAGCGGAAAACGTAACATATAGGCGAAGCCATTATTCCCCTACACTCGTGAAAACGATTTACTTCTTATTAAATTTTCATTCTTCGCGGTAGGAGTGATAGATGTGCATTTTCGGTTATCAAAATAATTTCCTTTATGATTTATTGTACAATACTAATATATGGCTACTAAAAGTCTTTGATGTACACTGCTGAAAGACGATATTACTGTTAAAATTGTTCAGGTAGAATGCATGAAAGCGCCGATTGATGCTTCAACCGGAACTTTCTATCGAATTTTATTTAATAAAATGAAATGCAATATTCAACACTTTATTCGAAAAATGATGTTTTATTTGAATGTTACCTTATAACACAAAATATTTGGTTGAATGATATAACATACAACCTAACAAAACAACATATTTGGTGTATGTGGAAACCCATAGTACCTTTATAATTGAACCCAATAATGACACTTTTTCGAAAAGCAATTCTCGTACATTTATCTAACATTGAAAACTGTTGAAATTTGACTGGACGCTTATTACAATTCCCGATCTTATTTTTTAAAAATTTTAAATGTTGGATATGATGGCCGATCGAAATGCTAAAAGTTTATTGAGATGAAAGTGGATTATAAGAGGTTTTTGGAGTCGCTATATTTGAATGTGATGACCTGCCGAGCACACAATTTCATATACCTATAGTAAATTTGTTCATTTCGGTTGACCATTATACCAAACATTTTGAATTTTCAAAATCTGAATTCAGATTGGTAATCGGTAGCATCGAAAAACCCCTGCATCCTAACTTTTATAAGGTTATGTTTAAAAATTTCCTCAATATTGAATTTTTTATTTCAAAAAGGTCACTTATGGAATTCATTTATTCATTACAAAAAATATTGACAATAATTTTAAAATGTTGTACGTGGATTTTCATTTTGACCATCACGTGAACATAAAGTTACAAAAAATAAAGAAAAAATCGAATAAAGACTACTTCGAATTCGTAAAATCTTGTAATGAATAACCGCTATAAATATTTTTAATAAACAAATTAAATAAAAAAAAATAATACAAAAAGAAAAATTGAAAGTATTTATAGTAAGAATTCAAATAATATTGTTTTTTAATGTTATACTTTCTGGGAACAATTTGGAGATCTTAAATGTACATATGACATATAAATACATGGTATTTAAAATGACTCTTTAAAGGAAGCAATTTTGTAATAATAATAACACTAAAAACTTTGAAAGCATTAAAACAGTAGTGTTTTCAAACATTTTAATATTTGTATTCTTGAACTGTTGGTCGAGAATAACCGATACCGTAATGATCGAAATGCTCACCGCACAGATGATGCTTGAGAAGTGTAGCGAATGCATTCATGTTAGGTGAAGAAATATCCAATCTTTCTCGTGAGTGTAGGAGCATAGTTATTTCAGTACATAATAAGAGCGATCTTTTGGACATAAACTATCACAAAAGTACATTAGTTTACCCTATTTTGCCCATTTTATTTTTGCGCTGTTAGCATTAACAGGTATGCATTTGCCTTCGAAAATCTACCTATTTAAAAATAATGAGAACACTTATAAAATATTAATATAATAATATTGATATTAGGGTAAGAGGGTTAGTTGTTGACTTGACAATAATTCTTCATACACCCCTGCGTAACTTTTGATAGAATTTGATTCATCAAATCGGGATGCATGAAATTGTTTGTAATGTCAATTGTGATTTTTTAATCATTTGATGATGTCATAGCACGGCATAATTATACAATAAATGTCATCAAATCACATTTTGTGATTCAACATCATGGGCCATCACAAAATTGCGAACCAATATTTTTGCCATGACATTTCAAACTGATTAGCAAGTGCGGTTGTGACTAGTAAAGTGGTTTGATTGTGGCCACTCCTTTTCTTTTGAACAAATCGTAAAATATCTTTATTGGAGTAAACATAAGTAATTGTTTTTTGAATATTCTTCATTCGGTGTGAAAAACATGTCCAGCCAAACAATCGGCAAAGCGCACCAAAAGAAAATCCTCCAACTAACAAAGTCACCAAGTACCGGAGTCTCCGTCATCAGACTTCTCAAATAGGCTTTTGAAGAATGGCTGAAAAAGTGCAATTTGTTATTATGTTGTTGTTATAGGCTCTTCTTATGAATAAAATTTTATTTCTTTTTATATCGTTCGTGTTTTTACTTTACGTTTCCCCATTTATAGAACATTTTTCAAGGGAAGCCACAAAAAATAAAAATTTCTTTTGTATAAAATGCTTTCAGAAACAATAAACATTACCATTCTCTTTCCAGTTGATCTAGGTTTTGATAGTCCCATTTCGAGTATTTGATGGCTTACTTTAATCTAGTAAATTCATATACCTACACGGAAAATAATAATCCAGTGAAAATTCCCGAATTCGTTCGGATGTTGAGGATTTCAGTATGTTGAAAGAAGATTATGAACTGTCTCGTTAGAAATATTCTAGACCCTTTTTCATGAAGAAGTCAAATTAATTCATGAGGAGTTCCCGAACTGTGAAGCAATATGCTCGAATTATATTTAAGATCTTATAACTAAGATCATTTTTCTAAACAGTTCGGGAATATTTCCGAATCAGTTCAAGAAAAATTCGAAGCTAATATAATTAAATAATCCGACTATAGTTTAAGGGTTAAAAATTTGGTTTTCGTATGTATGTCTTTTAACCACCATTTATTAATTCAAGAACAAACTTTTCTAACATTTTATACACAAGGCCCATACATAGAAATACATCGCTAAACGAATTACAACGCAGACCTACACAATAATATTAAACTAGATAACAGTTAATATACGCACGCACGCAAACGGTATTAACGGAACGCTAACATATTTACTCATTAGTAGATTGAGTCAGAAGTTGTATTTATACATAATCTATCAGTTTCGCGCGCTGGCGAGAAACGCGCCATCTGTGAATATCTGTGTAAATGAATGCCCGCGAATATTTGAATGTAGTTATTCACAAATAACGTTCTTTATATGTTTCATACAATCGGGTATGTAGGTTTAAGGGGATTCCGTACGGCTCAGTCAATAAGGTAGAAATTTTCACAAAGATACTTAAATTAAAAATGATTTAATTGATTTTTCAAAATTCAGGCTCTGTATTAGAAACTGTAATGAATATACAGGGTCATCGAAAAGTATGGGACCCCCCTAATATCTTCAGTTAGAATGCACTTAGGAGAAAATGTCCAATAGCAAAGTTGTATGGTTTCAAGCGGGGAGTAAGATGATGACCTTGACTTTGACCTTGACCATGTCCTTCAAGGTCATTTCAAAGTCAATCTTATTTTTTTAAATAGAACCCCTACATTTTATTGCATATTCTTATAGCTTATCTCGAGAGCTTTCCAAAACACTACAATAAAATATTTTTTTATTAAGTACTTTTTGAGTTATAAAGGTTTGAAGTTAACAATTTTTTGACACAAAATGTAGAATATCTTGTAAAATATTATTTAGTTTTCAGTAATCATAACCTTAATACTTTTGTGCGCGGAATAATGAGACCAATTAATTGGTTTAAAGAAAATACATTAATCGGATCCCCCTAATATTTTCAGTAAGAATGCATTTTGGAAAAATGTCAAACCTTTATAACTCAAAAAGTACTTAATAAAAAAATATTTTATTATAGTGTTTTGGAAAGCTCTCGAGATAAGCTATAAGAATATGCAATAAAATGTAGGGGGTTCTATTTAAAAAAATAAGATTGACCTTGAAATGACCTTGAAGGACATGGTCAAGGTCAAAGTCAAGACCATCATCTTACTTCCCGCTTGAAACCATACAACTTTGCTATTGGACATTTTCTCCTAAGTGCATTCTAACTGAAGATATTAGGGGGGTCCGATACTTTTCGATGACCATGTATATGATGTCCCAAAAAATATGAAACCCGTTAGTTAACAATCCACTGAGAATCGTGCTAAATGGATAGCCGTCAAAAATCATTTTTAAAAATACAAAATTACTGTTATGTCTAAAAACCGTATTTCACGAATAAGTGAAAATCGTAGAAATGTAGATACGACCTTTTCTAAGACACACAGCAGTATAATAGCATTTTACACTAGTTACACTAGTACGGCCAGTGAAAATTGCTCTAAAGAAAAATTGTCTCATCCCAGCTAACACACTGTCACATTCGTCAACGAAAAGTTAATGAAATATACAAACAATATACAAAACATTTTGTATATTTCGTAACATTTTCGCACATGAACATGACCGTACGTCAGCTGGGATTGAACCGAAAGGTTTGATTATTATGTAGTTTGGAGTTTTACTACTACTATTAATAAGTTTGGCGTTTTATTTTGTTTTAAACATTTAAATAATTTTTTTTTTGTTTTTACCACATTCACTTCAGCATTATCGCAATGTACTTCAATAGCATTTTCTACAAGCTTGTCTGTATTATGACTGCCATCAAATTCCTATTAATGTAAATTAAGGTAAACAAAATTTGATAAAGGTCAAAATATTTTTCAAAAAATAACTTTCCTACCGGCATATTCTCCATTCTTTACCTGTGTTAGAAGAAACATATGGAAGCATAATAATCGAATATATATATATATTATTTTGTTTTCATTCCCTGGCCGCCATGTGCGAATACATCGCCTGCGCAGTACGGCGGGGTTGGTTCGTTGGTTGTGCATATATATGTACATGGTCTCGCGTATCGGTATTTGCGCATATAATATATATACATATAGGTAGAGAAGTACACAAAAGTTCGGGAATTTTCATAAACTGGATCACAACTTCTCACAATCGTAATATAATAAAAACTATTTCATGTTTTAGATGTACATTTTCTTAAATACTAATGACATAAATATTGAACTGTTTCTTAATTTTATGTGAAATCATCTGTAATATTTACTTTCAGCGTATTTCCGAAACAAACTGTGAAATATATTTTCAGTTCGGGAATTACTCAGAAACATTTCAAACATATTTACCGATAATCCTGAGATTTTCGTCGAATTTTTCTCAAATCCTTAACATCCGAACAAGTTCGGGAATTTTCACTGGATTATTTTTTTTTCGTGTATTTCGCATCTTTAATTACTAGATCAATTGAAATTTGGACCTTGATCAGCATGAAATATCATGAAAACTATATACTTTGCTTCCATTTTTCAAAGTCAGACCCAACTCTCGGGCACTGCAAATAATCTGCTTGTTCCAAAGCAAAATTTATAGTTTACTGGCTAACGTAACGAAGTGTCGAAACGTATAAGTCAAGTTATACTCTAATTTGTCATTCCTTGTAGGAATTGCCATATACAATACATTTAACAAGGTTCTTAGTTCATAGAAAAATTCTAATGTATTCCATTACTTTTGATGATTTTATAAAAATACGTCTCTTCTTCGTCAGTATAGCACAACTTTCAATATCAAGTCCGGAATGGCCTTGAGCATCAATGACATAACGATCCCTTTGATATTATGGACAGTAATCGCATAGGGATGCCTTTAACAGCAATAAATATATTTTAAAATAAAGATATTTTCGATTACCCTGCGTATACTCATGACTTCCGTCGCATTCCTTTTTTAAAGGCTTACAAGTTATGAAATTTATGAGATAAATATATTTTGCATTGATTTTTTTTCAAAATTCAAAACTGTAGTGGACCATAAAACATGAATGCATTAAGTAAACCGGAATGACGTTTCGCGCCTGATCTAAAACAATTTCCTTCGAGTACAATGAAAAAATCCGTTAATGTAACACAGAACCAATAGTAGTAGTTTAGTAGTATATCTTTATTTTGGTCCCAGCTGTTGCTGCTTAACCAATCCACCAAATATTTATAAAGAGAGTAAAATTTAGAAGAATCAAAGGTATAATATAGGTTGGAATTGCGTTTGGGAGAATTTACTAAAATGTTGTTAAAAAAAACAAATAGTTATGAACATCATGTGTTCTTATTCGCAGAAGTATTATGTGCAATACAGGTGCAAACTAATGATCTTTGTCGAGTGTGATTGTTGCTCTCGCTTAAATTTGGCCACAAAATTCACGCTCATCGGAGAACGTGCCTTGATACATAATAATAGTTTTCGATACTAGTTCATAAAAGTTTTATCTACGATTGTGAGGATCGCGGTACGAGCTGCAAGTTAGGATTGCATTCAAATTGGTACATTTGCGCATATACGTCGAACAATATTCTTTGATGCAAATGTGCGTAAATCGCATTTAAAAAATGTAAAAATGCTTAAAGCCGCACTTCATGCACACTCTATCAAAGTACACTATTTCATATGAAGGGCATAAATAGTACATTTCATATCAAGGACGGAAACAAAGTTACTGCAGCGAGGACAATGAAAGGCCCGGAGAGGAGTAAAATGGCCATTTTAAGCCTTTTGAATCGGAAAATAATTCAGCAACTTAAAAAGTACTAAATAATATGTAACATTTAGAATAAAAATAAATAATAATTGAAATAAATTCAATATTTTAATTTTGAATTGCTATAAGTCGAATTTAAGGCAGAGAAGGAAGAAATATTTTTGAAAATATTATATAAATAAATAAAATCAGTTACATGAAAGTTATTTCACACTTTATCTAAAAAACTTTAAAAATCCGTATAATTAAAAAGTGAAAATTATGTTCTGGCAAAATGATATAAGTTTTACTTTAAACTATTTACCGTATTTCCTTAAAGTGCCCGCATGTCAAGCCATATTTGTTCCCATTTTAACGCTTCATTTGTTGGTCTCATAAATGAACGTCACATCTCCCCTTCTCTCTTACATTTTAAGATAATTGAATTTAATACGTTATTCTCCATAATGTTGCCACCAAACTTTCTCTCTTTTTTCTAGATATTATTACATTATCACATTGTTATGTTTAATATCGATCGTATAAAAGTATCGAATCTTAAAAATTTGTATCCATACATTTAGAAAAATAAATGAATTCAATCGTTTATATTAATTTTTAATATATATTGAATCGAAGTGTATGAAACAATTTTGTAATGTCAAGAAATGTGTATTAATAAAAATGTTAATTTGTATACAAAATTATGTAATCTACATACATTATTTTTTGCACGATATAATTTGTTATTTATGTACCTTTAACCGCTGGTTTATGTCCACGTAAATAGATTGCGTCTCCCTTCTCTCTTAAATTCAGGAATAATATCACATGAATTTAAGTTAAATTGCCTCCTCTCTCTTTTTTCGTATATATGTATATAATGATGGAAAAGCGTTTATGAGAAATAAAATTTTCAGTTTAAGACTTGTATTTTAGAGAAGTATAAAAATGCTAAATATATTGTAAAAGAAAGATATTTTATTAACTTATGCAACAGCTCGCAAAGATATTAATAACACGTGTGGGAAAAATACATTTGTAATAAAACATATATGTTACATTAAGAAGATAAAATTATCTTAACCTATCCAAATTTAGAAAATTAATTTGAAATTAGGAATGAAAACAAAATTAATTGTTCAAATATTCAGAACGTTTTAGTAATTTTACAACTGACATCAATTTTTGAAATAATATTTCTTCAGCGACATACTGCTTATTATATGATAACTTTAATAAATAATAAGAACGTTATACAAATACTAGACAATACGTTTACAACCAACGTATTAAAACAGATATTATTGATAACAGAAATCTCTTACAATCATCATTTCTACAGAATCGTGATTCTCCCTGGCTTTCTAACCATTTCAGTGACTTGAAAATTTTTTAAATGGTTTTTGAATGATCTCAATGGTCCTATTAATGCTGACTCTTTGTAATTCGGACACTGATATTCTCAGGTGTTGTTGGTTTTTTCGTGTACATTCTGTCATTCAGATACCCCCACAAAAAGAAATCTGGTGAATTATAGGATATAACTCATTTATAGGACTGCCTCTACCAATCCAGCGACAATTGAAATCACGATTAAGAAATCGTGTGCTACCGCTGAATAGTGTGCCAGGCAACCATCGTGTTGAATACATCTGTTTTGCTGAATTTCTAGGCTCAAGTCTTCAAGTAACATTGGCAGGTCATTTTCTAAAATGTCTTGATACTTTATACCAATTAAGCTGTCTTCGATAATGTGAGGACCGTTCAGTTTGTTGCCAGTTATTTTACACCGTACATTGACTGTCCATGGACACTGGTATTCGACTTCACGAAATCACTGCGGATTTGCAATACTCCCGTAGTGCATGTTGTGTCGATTAACTGTTCCATGGTTAGCAAAAGACGACTCGTGAGAGAATAATAGATAACGAAAGAAGTGGAGAGTTTGCTTTATGGTTCACGTGTCCACTGACAATGAGCTACCCAGTTTTGGAAATCAACGCCATGAAATTCTAGATGTGAGGACATGACAAGGATGAAATTGATTTTTTTTAATTTTTTAAATTTTTAAAGTTTCGAAATTTTCCAAACACTGCACTACTCTCAGACATTATCCATATGTACAAGCAATTTTTCGTGTACTAACGTGAAGATAATTAGCAACTGCCGCTAATACAGCACTTTCGTTATTTTTTCCAGTGACTTGTTGTACGGGTCTTTTCCTTAGGTTGACCACTACCATCGGTAGTCAATTTTCTAATAGTACGATAAAATGAAGAACGAGATATAATCCTTTTTTGAAAACGCTGAGTGTAGAGGTTCACAGCATGGTCCAGAATCCTTTAGGCTTCTCCATATACCAGAACCATTTTACTTCTTATCGTCCAGGTATTCCATTGTAAATTATCAGAATAATGTTTGGGCTAACCACAATTAGTTTTGTCTTAAATGTATTTTTCTCATTTACTGAATTTAAAGAAAGAAAAAATTAAATAGTTTCTTAATGTTTCGATTCCTCCGCTGACCTTGATCTGCAATAATGATAGAGCTAAATTAACGAATATACAACAAACACTGTTAATGTAAATGTTAATTGTAATTTCTGAGTACTTTTTCGTTTTGGCTTTATCGCTTATCTATAAGAAAAAAAGAATGTGAGCGACTTAAAGGTAGATAAGAAAAAGCGGATAGTAATAACATTTAAAAAATTGTATACAATGATCTATACAGTCTTCCGTGAACGGCCGACGCGTATAGACGTATTTATATGC
Source organism: Trichopria drosophilae (assembly GCA_030407085.1). Lineage (NCBI taxonomy): Eukaryota > Metazoa > Arthropoda > Insecta > Hymenoptera > Diapriidae > Trichopria > Trichopria drosophilae. The sequence goes on along the minus strand of CM059586.1, from coordinate 61,674,553 downwards.
ACTGGTAATTAGCGCTCTACTAGTTCCGGGAACGAGTTCAAATTTAATATAAACGGTCCGATTTATAGATAGCGAAGTGAAGTGGAGGTAGTGCATTGCCTCAGTGCAGTGCACAGAAAGAGTGCAACAGGATGACCTCTGACTACAGGAGTCATCCAATTCCTAGTTTCCCTTCAGTACCTACAGCCACCAACCGAAGAAGTTCCAGCTACGCTGCCATAACCCAAAAAGACATGTTCCCCAAGAAAGAACAAGGACTCATCTTGGAATGTAAAGAGGGCCTTCATCTGAGTGACTACACGTGTGCAATCGGGGAAGCTGTACAACCAAAGAACGTCTTGTTTGCATCAAAAATTTCAAACAATCGTATCTGCCTGTATCTATCAACGAAAGAAATAGTTGAACAATTTACAGAGAACAGAGACTCGATCAGCATAAACGGAATACAAGTAAAAATCCGACCACTTATTACTAAACACCAGAGAATAATTTTATCCAACGTGTCACCAACGATTCCTCATGCAATTATCGAAGATGCATTAGATATACGAGATATAAGACGTGGATCATCTATATCCTTTCTAAAAGCCAGCATCCCCAAAGAGGGTTATAATCATGTACTAAGTTTTAGGAGACAAGTTTTCATACATCCAGAAGATCTGCCCAAATTACCCGAAATTCTTAAAATCAATTTCGACGAGACAACCTTCCACATATACCCTTCGACAGATACAGTTAAGTGCTTTTTGTGCAAACAAGAAGGCCATATAGCCAAAAATTGCAATAATATCGAACAAAATATATACAGTTCCCAAGTAAATAACAGAACAATAGACGAAGAGTACAATGCAGCGTCAACATACTCCCTGGAAGAAACCCAAATGCCAGAATCCGAAATAGAGATACCAAATATAAACAATAATAAACGCACACACTCGCAAACAAGTACAACCGACGAATCTTCTATTTTAGAATCACAACAATTAACACAGAAATGTTCTAAGCCCGATAACAATAAGGAAAAAACCAAAAAACAAAAGAAAATTGTTACAGAGGCGGAAAACAAGAACTTAGACACTATGCTCAAACCAGTGGAAAACCTACTGAACGAACCTCACCATCTACTAAATTATTTACAACTAAAAAGTCTACTGGAAAACACCACCGGCGTTCCAAACCCCACAGAAATAATCCTTCAATATACTCAAGATCTCGAAGCCTTTTCAAACTTCATCAGATCGGTTGGGTTACCCCAACCTGACGGAAAGGAGCATAAAATGCCGATTAACAAGAATTTTAAATAAATTAAATGTCAATTCTGGCGAAGGAAACGTTTCAAACAATAATAGTCCCTACTCATCCGAAGACGATACAAATAAAAAAACAAACAAAGCACATAAATAAACCTCTTTACATATACACAATGGCAAGAATCTTACAATGGAACATAAGTGGATTAAAAGCTCGTTACGAAATCTTACAAGAACTTATAGTAAACAAAAACATCAATATCATATGTTTACAAGAAACCAATTTCAAAGACGACACTTATGTCAATCTACCAAAATTTAATTTATCGTACAAAAATAGATTGAATTGTGCAGCTGCCAGTGGTGGGGTCGCAATTTATTCAAACAAAAATATATCCGTCAAAGAAATTGTACTGAATACGAATCTAGAAGCCGTTGCTGTAAACGTTCGAGTAGCAAATATCGAAACCTGCATCTGTAATATATATATCAACAACCTTACAGAAGTTGATACAGTCGAAATTGGAAATTTAATAAAACAACTGCCTAGACCGTTCATACTATTAGGAGATTTCAATAGGTATAGCACCTCCTGGGGATGTAAGAGGACAGACAGCAGAGGAAAACGCATAGAAGAAATAATATTTAATTCCAATTTATCACTGCTCAATGACGATTCCCCAACGCGGTTCAACATTCACAACGCAACAACAAGCGCCATAGACCTTACCCTATGCTCACCCACCATAACGGATAAAATAAGCTGGATAGCTCTGGACGACCTATATACTAGCGATCATTTTCCAATCTTTATTGATATCAATGACCCTCAAGCCCAAACACCAATATACACACCACGCTGGAAGTATAATAAAGCAACCTGGAATAATTTAAAAAAAATCATAAACCAAAAAATTACCCAACTAGAGACCATCCTTCTGCAATCCGATACTGACGTAAATGAACTAGTTGACAAATTCACAGAGCTAATTAAGGAAACCGCAAAAATCTGTATACCAAAAACAAAGAATTCATATGAACGAAAAAATACGCCATGGTGGAACAAAAAATGCGAAGCTGCAATCAAAGATGCAAAAAGTGCATTCAATAAATATAAACATCAAGCGACGGACCTAAACAAAATCGAGTTCAAACGACTGAAAGCAGTGGCTCAACAAACTATTAAACAAAGCAAAAAGGCATCTTGGCTCCACTACGTGTCTGGTCTCAACAATAAAGCCCCAATAACTGAAATATGGAAAAAAATTAAAAATATAAATGGAAACAAAAATAAAACGGGCATAACCGCACTGATAGAAAATGGAGTATCCATCACTAACCCAATTAATTTAGCAAATACTCTTGCCGAAATGTATGCAGAAAACTCTAGCGACAACAACTATGAACCCGATTTCGTAAAATTAAAGAACGTAACCACCGCCAACACAAACTACTGCGAGGTGGATGAAGGACATAATAATCCTTTTAATGCCCCGATTTCTAGGCTGGAATTAGATAAAGCTATTTCTGCTAGCAAAAACAGTAGCCCGGGTCCAGATGATATACCAAACATCTTTCTGAAAAACCTTCCGAATAAAGCACTGATCTATTTACTGCAACTGTACAATTATATTTGGCAAAATAGAACGTTCCCCGACAAATGGGCCGAAGCCATAGTAATACCAATCCCAAAAGCAGGAAAAAAAGCAACCGATAAAAGCAGTTGTCGACCCATTGCACTCGCATATTGCCTGTGTAAACTGCTAGAGAAAATCATAAACAGGCGACTTAAATGGTTTTTGGAGCATAATAACATACTGACTCCGTACCAAAGTGGTTTCAGAGAAACGAGATCCACACTTGACTGCCACACGTACCTCGAATCTAACATCTGTGAAGCTTTCAGTCTGAGACACCACACGCTCGCAGTGTGTCTAGATATGGAAAAAGCATATGACATGTTGTGGAGAGAAAGAATACTACAAATAATGATCAATTATAGTATTAACGGAAATATGTATTGGTTCATAAAAAATTTCTTGGAAAAGAGATACATCAAGGTTCAAACAAATGGTGCAACGTCTAAAAGAATGGAAATTAAAAACGGAGTACCGCAAGGATCTGTCATCAGCGTAACTCTATTCTTGCTCGCCATTGATGACGTCAAAAAGACCATTAATCCCCCAGTTCGGTTAAACGTCTTCGCTGATGACATCACAGTTTTCGTATCAGGGAAAAATGTACAAACAAGTCAAATGCTACTTCAACAAACTCTAAATAGGCTACAAGAATTTACCTCAACTACAGGTTTTAAATTCTCGAAAAATAAAAGTATAGCCATCCTATTTAACCGATACACAAATCGCACAAAGCCCCAGCACAAACCAATACTAACCATAGGAAATGCGGAACTGGCGTTAAAGGAAGACGCGAAAATTTTAGGGCTTACATTTGATCGCCAACTAAACTGGAAAGCACATATTAAACAAGTAAAGGCAGAGTGTACTAAAAGACTAAACATTCTCAAAACGATAGCTGCAAAAAACTGGGGTGCGGATCAAAGAGTACTCACGTACACCTATAAAGCAATAGTCGGATCAAAACTTGATTATGGTTGTACAGTTTACGACTCAGCAAAAACAGCCAGCCTTAATTCATTGAACCCGATCGTTAATACCAGTGCGAGAATAGCTACTGGCGCCTTCCGCACAAGCCCAAATAGCAGTGTACTTGCCGAGGCTAACATTTGGCCGCTGAAATTCAGAAGAATGCAGTTATCCTTAACGTCTGCAACAAAACTCGCATCTTCACCAAAAAATCACCTGTGCAACACAATGTCAAACAACGTCAACGAAGCTCTGTTTAATAGTAAACCAAGGAACCCTAAACCATTTGCACTACGTGTTAAACACTACCTCAACAACCTAAATACACATCTCCCATCGTTTCATGAAATCATCCAAAATATCCCACCGTGGGACCATATCAAACCATCTACCTTCAAAGGAGTGAACACCAGATGTATAAAAACGGCAGCGGTACAAAATAAGCACGCGACAGCTAGCGCCGCTGTATTACCTAACGGAGAAAAAATCTTGCTTAAACACCCACCTGATTACCCGACTGAAGCGAGTATGGCAACGATAATCCTAGAGGCAATTGAATTCGCAAAAACTGAAAGAGACTACGATTTTATTATATATACAGACTCCAAACTCCTAAATAAATACTATCCAATGAAACGTCAGGACAGTGGGATAAGTTCAAAAATATTCAACCTTTTATACGAAACTAGCAATGCAAGCTACAACCAGACGATATTGCTATCAGAACCACCTGACGGTATCAATATGGAGGATGCTATGCAAGCTGCAAGAGAGGCCTGTAACTTAAAAAATGCCCAAACACACAATTTCATCGACCAACCAGCTTTCAAACAATTCATTCGAAAGCAAATTAGGCAAAATTGGAATACTGAATGGAGAAAACTAAACAAAACGACACTACACGACGTAAGAATTAATGTGCAGGATCCAAATCCGGCGCTGTCCTTGCCACGACGAGAACAGGTTATAATTACACGCGTGCGCATCAGTCACACTAACCTAACTCATGTACACATCTTCAAGAAAGAACAAGCTCCGAAGTGCACAGACTGCAATGTCATTTTAACAGTGAATCACTTACTTATAGAGTGCCCAAAATTCGAAAGTGTGAGACAAGAATTTAAACTCCCCAAAGACATTCGGCGTTTACTAAATGATCATAGGAGTTGCAAAAGGACTGTAGAGTTCTTGAAAAAAATTAATATATACGAATTTATATAATTGGACACGGACTAACATATGTATAATAAGAAAACTACCATTCTATTCTTAAGTTAACCAGGTACCAAATGTACTAATCTATGTAACTTTAGTAATTGTGTCGCTAATACTACTAATGTAGGGATGCGACGGGAAATAAATAAATAAAAAAAAAAAATGATCTATACATCGAGAAAAGGATATGGTTATATTTATGGCGATTTTGTAAAAGTTATAGATGCTTAATGAGTATTTAAGAACATGAATATTTGATTATATTTATTCATAGACATTATTCCACCCTGAGATTTCGTAAACTCGGAATATAAAATTACTCCCAAGCAGCAAAATCGGTCGAAATTAGGTAAATTCGACTTCAGAATGGTCCGAATGCCAAACGGCCGCGACTTCTTTTACTTCCAATCGACTTTATTTGGAAGTAAGTGGGGACAAAAAGGACTTAATGTTTAAGTAAAAATTGAGTAACGGAAGGTATTGTGACCTGTAAGTCATAGGCCAGTGTGGTCAAATAGACCAATATTAAGTCGAATATTGGTAATATATTGGTAATTTCAACATAATTACGACCTATTAGTCGTTCTTGGATGTAATACATATTAGCGATGGTTAAGTGGTTAGCATGCTCGCCTCGTAAACTGAACGTTCCTTAGGTCGTAAGTTCGAATCCCTGTCCTGCAACTTTTTCTGATTATTTCCATTGCGGATAATTCAGGAAACCTTGCTGGGCGAAGGTACGAATTTGGGACTGCTACCGACATCAGTCGGTAGTTATCGATACCGTGAATGGTTTTTCCGTGGTCGACGCTTCGTCAATATTGTCTTGAATGAAAATAAGACAATGTTTGCGATGCCCCTGCTACGGCACAGGCCGCCGACTAACTGTTGACGGTGTCGATTATGTGAAGTATTTGTGATTGTTTACTTGTTTGTATCGTCCTGTGTGGGATGATGACTAAGCCTTGCCCGATTAGCCATAGATGGCATAAAGTTGGCAAGTAAATCTGACCAATGTATGTATGTATGTATGTATGTATACATATAAACGATCCACGGAAACTGATTTCCATAGGTGGCGACTCTAATATAAATATGCATATGTATATTCAGATAATGCATAGCATGTTCAGCACGCCGTATGGGAACTGAAATCTATTCAAGTTCCAAAATAATGGATATGTAATATGTATACATATATAACTAATTATTCCATCTTACACGTTCTTTTTGAAAAGTTAAATATTGCGAGAAACATGATGTAAATTTCACAACGAATTAAAATTTTCTGTCTAGATTTTAATTCTAAAAGAAATTTTTTTTCATTGGATTGTTTAAAAAAAATTATTTTTCAATAATTGAATGTCCTATATTTAGAAATCTTACTTATTTTGTTAATTAAAAACAATAAAAGGGAACAAAATAAATTATTTTTAATATACAAATTTGTAGGTTATAAATTGACTTTCTATGGCGGATGGATAATTTATGACTTATAGGTTTTCTCCCCTTATTTGTCAGAAATACTTAAAATTTTAACTTATAAGTCGAATTTCCTCAAAGTGAAGTCCATATGCTCAAATATTTTTCCTTCTTAGACAAATTTACCTATTTGAGATATTTCGACTTATAAGGTCAAGTAATTGATATCATAGTTAGGAAATTTCGACCAATGCATGTTGAAATTTATTTTTTCGTATTATAATTTCGTAAGTACACATTCGAGACTGTAAAATGGATGGAAGCTATTTTAAAATTGTTGCTACACTGAGAGAAAATTATAGTCCCCATTACCATAATTTTACTTTAAATTTGAGTGAAATACAGTCACAACTAAATTTTATGAGAACACCTACTGACGAATTTTTTGTTATTCATACAATAATATAGAGTGAAGGTAACAGAATTGAGAGTAAACTGCACCTTTTAAAAATGGTTCAGCTATCTATTATCGAATGTTAGGCTAACTATATAATATGGTAAAACCAACTATATTGTATAGTTATTTTTTAAATCTGGATTAAAGAAAACGAGAAAACAATATTACTTATTTTGCCTCGAAATATTTTAGAATGTGGTATCTGCAATAGACATTTATTGAATTGTATGAACAAGGATATTATATAATAAATACACTATTTACACACATGACACGCATAAACGCAGACGTATATAACAGTATATTCGCTCCATACATTTCAAACACATATACACATACCGCATTCGTAAAACGCAGATACATTTGAGAACTCGCAACGACCTAACATATAGCAACGTAGGAATCCAACTACATATATACTAATATAAATATGGTACTGGTGCTTGCGTAAAAACAAAAGAAAAGATTAGCCACCTATCGTCAATTTATGAAAATTCTGCCCGCGAAATTCAAATGTATTATGTATATTAATGTATATTAAGTGTTTGTCGGTTGAATTTATTTTTTTTGCGAACCATACTGGTTTGTTTTCATCTTTTTTTATATACATACCTACTATAAAACAAAGAGAATATAAAACAATACACATACACGTGTCAGAAATATCTTTAAGCGTCCTATCCTTCTCTAGCATGCAGAATAGAAGAAAACAAAAAATTCTTCCAGTTCGAGTTTCGCATTCGATATCTCGTTAACCATAAATTGCAGTGCAGCTGACTAAAAGAATAGTTATGACCGTATTTAACTAAAATTTATGGTAAAATTTACATGGAATATAATGTTACATTTACTATATTAATTCATGTGCATGTAACCACAAAATTTAATGTTAAGGAACTGTAATTTTACGTTCCCTGTAACAATATTATGGAGATAATATTTTACTATATTCATATAGTACCGATAACATTATTAATGTCAGGTTTACCATAATATATCGTCAAGGTTACTGTAATTTTTTTCACTAAACAAAATAGTTGCGGTTACCAACAAGTTTTCTCTCAGTGTATGATTAAAAACCGTTGATCCCTTACTGTGTTGGAGTATTGCTATGTACTCCATTTACGGATGACGAACAATATTTTAAAATGTTCAAAACGTAATTGTTTAATTTTACGTAATGATGCTTCAATTGTTCCTCAAAACGATTGGGAGTCATATAAATGCAAAGTAAAAAACACTTCATAGAGCGACTCATAAACGCGTTCGCTGAAGTGTGTTTAAGGTATAAGTAGTCCGATTTACAATGAGGTCTAGTTTATTGGTCTTTTTGACCAAACATTCTACATATTTAACTTTATGGGTAATTTTCGTAGTTATTTCGACTTTGAAGTAATAACAGAAAACGTCATCATAGTCGCAGAAGTAAAATATAGCATCATTCGAAATTTTTGGTAATTCCGACTTTTAAGTAAAAATTAGAGAAATTCACGAGGTCAAATTTACCAAAAAACACAACCTATTTTCGCTGTCAAAGTCCGTTTGTTTATCAAGTCAGAACAGAGGTCGAAATTTGCCAAGATTTGATATAATACCTCAAGTACAATTTTACTATGAAGTAATTTTTAAGTCGTAATTTGGTAATATTATCCTAAGACAAAGACTTTAAATGCATTTATACTTATAAGGCATATTTGAAGGTCGAAATTTGGTTATTTTTAAAATAAGACAATCTGACCTAAGGCTGGACAAAATTACTTCCTTTGCTGCTCGGGATATACTACCCACCAATCATAGGCACGGATAACAGTTTTTGCTTTCTCAGTGTATATACATCTCATTTTCTATAGAAAACATTTTCGGAATATTGCACGTCCAAAGCCTAGAAAGAAATGTTAAAAGTTCCTGAATGGAACAGTAATGGAATGAATAAAACGCAATTCAAAATGGAAGTAGATCCTTTTGACTAAGTATTACGTCGTTTAACCGTTAATAAAGGGAAACATTGCAAATGAAATTATTACTAAAGTTAAGAAAGATTAAAAATTTATGTGATTCCATTTGCCCATAATTTCTATTTTTAATATTTTTTAACTGAATACAGAAAGAAAGTGATTAAAATAATAACAAACGCAAACTAGGGCAAATGCAACACATCATATTTACACAGTACTCAACATAATTCGTCACTAAATAACACGTTTGGAATTATATCACTTAATTTAGTAATCTCCACGATAAAAGGGTATTAAATCCATAGATTATATTTATCTGATAATCACCATCACGCATTGATCTATTTATTGAGCAGCGAAAAAGAAAATAGACGTTGAAAGTGACAGAAACATGCCACTGCCAAAGGGTATTTTTATCGGCGTGATTATCAGTTATATAAGGTGCTACTGTGTAATCTTATTCAAATATTATCTTATTAAAGTATTATGTGTCCTTCGGCGTCAACATTTTATTTTATTTTTATTTTATAAATCAGCGCGATACATTCCATATGTGTATGTTGAGTGCCTTTCTTACCAATGGACGATACTCTCATGACATTCGAGCCGATCGTGATTAATCGAGATCTATCGGATGCTTATTAGTCGTCGGTTTCTTCATAACGATCCACTAAAAGGAACGTCTTACTTCATGAGCGTATATATTTACAGAGCAGCTTTTTTTAGCAACACAAATTCAAGTGAGTTACGACTTACGACTCAACGATAATGAAGCAATGCTCTCAACGTGGAAACACTTCACTATATCTCATTGGAATCCCAGGAGTTATTAATTTGCAATTACATAAACTAGCACTGATATTCCGTCTTATCGTTCATTGCTTCACCAACATCTCAAGTTTTAAATGTTTTATATCATGCTTCAAATTTATATGTGTTAAGTTTAAATTTTTTAATCAAATATATTAACCAAAATGTAGCTAATAAAATTGCTAACAATAAAATATAGCATTGACCTACAGTTAATACCCAATATTTGCCTCAGTCTTGCATTGTTAAACAATATCTGTAATAGAAAATCACCTTTCCAAAAATGCCTAAATTTCAAGTGTTTTCAGTGTAATTAATCAATTAAACGAAAGTACATTGGAAAGGTTTGAAAATGCATAATGGTGGACCCGTAAGTATTTAATACTTTCACTTTTATTCACATTCAATTCAGTTTTATTAACTATTTTCTTATTTCTCTACCATTTCTTAGATCTTTTTATCATTCCTATTTATTAGAGATAAATAAAACCTTAGACAATGTGAGTACATAAAAAACTTAATAGCTAAACCGTCAAAAAGTGGACGCACGTGCGCCTCAGCGGTGATTCTAAAATTGCGGCACAAACCGGAAGTCTTCGAAGGATCGAGGAGATCGTACATCTCGATGCGTGGCGAGACTGACGGGAAACAAAAAAATGGATTCGAGGATCTTGGAGAAACTCGATCGTAGCCGAAGTGACCTCTGCAAAGGTCGTCGCGCGTCGCTACGAAGAAAGCGGCCCAATAAAGAGCATCTGGAAGCGACTCGGCAATGCGATTACGCGCCACCGCATCGCGAAATCTTTCGCCTTTTATCCTTTCGTATCGAACGAACAACTTTGCAATTTGTTTCCGATATCTGCGAAAGTCAATAAATTCCGGAATCGCTGAAGGTGCCTTCATTGGTGTTTCTCAATTGTCCAAAGTACAAAAGACCTCATGAATACGAGCATCTACAAACTGAATACAATAGGAGAATGTAATTTTATCTGGCAATATATTACAAAATAACCATTCAATTGTACTTGTCACTTACAACAATATTTAACCATACTCATGATTTCATAAACAAACAGAAAGTTAAGAATATTGCATAGAAACTGTAGCAAATTTGGTCGTATGTAAATAGGTATGCAAATAAGATAAAGTCCTTTGTATCCATATTAGAACACCACTGCGGTTTCTTGACTTCGTATATGTTGTTATTGTTTTAACGTGCACCAAGTAACACAAATGTATACATTCTTGAAAATATCATGAAATGTCAACTATGAAAAATATATTGCACGTTAATTTTTCAAAAGCTGTATGTCTAAAGGGGAAAGTGGTCTTATACCGACCTCTCCGTGATTCTTATAGATTATATTACCATCTAAATTAACAGTATTGTGACTGAAACGCTGTCATACTCAGAAATTAATTTCTCAGTATCACGAGATTTTCGTTAGCGGCGCTAAATTGTTTGGCAGAAATCAAAAAGTTCTTTTCATTACTTATATGGTATCGGCTTAACGCTTGCAATAAAAATTACATCGCCTCCGTTGCTAACATTGAATAATAATTCGAGCGTGAAAAATACTAGAGGTGTCCGTAGACCGTAACCGGCCTCCTAGTAGTGTTCCGAAACCGACCTCCATTTTTCTGCATCTTAAATATTTCTAATGAAGTATTATTAATAATGATTTTTGACGTCAGTTATACTCCTTTATTCTAGAAATAAGATGAACATCCAAGAGTAATGGAAAAAAATAATAAAATCCGAAAAAAAGATGTGACGATTATGCGGAAACTAAATGAAAAAGATAATCGACACAATAAAAAAGGAAACTTTAACCGAGATTAAGCTACAACTCTTGATTTATTTTTGCTTCTTAAACAAAAACATTCAAGGATATTTGATAATAAAAACATTTAATATAGATAATCTTGTTCTAGTTATATTTAATATGAGAACTTTAAATTTTACTACTTCTGGAATAATAAAGGTTCGGTTATGGACAATGACGATTCCCAACGGACACGAAAGTCCCCAATGTTTCTAAAACGTTTTTAGAACGTTCCAGAAACGTTCCTAAAACGTTTTATGCCTGCAACATGGATGAAACGTTTATAAAACGTTCCGTAAAAGTTGCAGACATAAAAATGGAACATTCTAAAAACATTTTAGAAACATTTGGGATCTTCGTGCCCGATGGGTTTTCAACCCGCACCCTCCATACTTTGGACCTCCTTTTTTTGATATTGTTGAAAACCTAGAATTTTGTCTTTGCTTTCTAAATCTCCCTGAACACACCGCATAAACAGGATTAGCCAGCGTATTATCTACATATGTAGATGTAGCGTATTGACCCTTTTTGGACGGGAAGGCCATTATTTTTTTCAACTTTCAACGCTGTATCTTTTAATGAAGTTGAACTGAAAAAAATTTGGCAGATTCCATTTCCGAAAGTTTGAAGCCTCCTCTTTCAGATCCCGTCATTGACATTGGCCTCTGAAGCAATATAAAAAAGTTACACGAAATTTTCGCGTTTTTTTAATGAAAATTCCGCATTTTGAAATTGAAAACGCCTTCCCAGAATATCGTAACGGCTGTAAAAGGTGGCATGGATATCGGTTCTTACAAATCCCATTGGGCATTTTCAAAAATTCAATATGGCGGCTTCAAGGTGGCGGCTTAAATATAGGAAAACTATATTTTTCCGATACATGCCATCCTAATCTCAGTAAACCTTCCTCAAACTCATTGCAAATACATGATTTGTATATCCAATATGAGTAGAAGTCAAAAAATATACCTGTATGAGGAACAAGAAGACGTATTCCGCAGAAAACGTGAAAAATTACAGTTTAGAGACAGTACAATACTGTCAAAATACATTGCATTCGCCGATTTATCCGTAGAAAACTGTAATTTTTCGTGGTTTTTATGAAAAAATAGGCTGTAATTTTTTTTTATATTGCTTCAGAGGCCAATTTCAACGACGGGATCTGAAAAAGGAGATTTCAAACTTTCGGAAATGGTATCGGCCAAATTTTTTTCGGCCCAATTTCATTAAAAGATACAGCGTTGAAAGTTGAAGAAAATAATGGTCTAAAAAGGGTTAAGTATTAATATACGTGTACTCTAATTTGTTTATGTCTCCTTTGCGTAAGTTTTTTGTTAAGCCGTACTCTGAATTCGCTTTGATCAGATTTTTTGTGTATCGTCCAGCAGTTGTTCAAGTATTTGTAGTCCAGTCAAATTGTAGAAAAAAAAGATGCGATTTTATTTTTCGGCGGTGTACGGGAGGTCAATAAAATCTTAACCCTAAGTTCGTGTCCTTTTTAAGCTTGCGCTTTTTTACTTGCCACAACCCTGTTTTTTATAAAAAACAACGATATTTTCGTCTTCTAACGAAGGTAGACGGTCGATCAGGAGATCAGTTTAAATGGGGTTTCATGCTCTACAAATTATTTTGGAAAAGTTTTATTGTATGATCGATAGATTTCGAGATACATTTTCAAACTGTAGTCCATGATCACCTGATCAGGAGTCTCCGAAAAACTTCTTCTTATATCATGTACATAAACAAAACTAATATGATATTCTGATTTTAAAATATACTTTTCATTCTTTGTACAGGTTGATAAAATCATGTACATTGCAAACATATCTGTATTATATTTGCAGATATTCAAGTGTGGTTATTTAAAATTTAGTATACAGACCCAAATACTCATAACAGTTATGTTATATAAAAAACATGTCCGCTTTCACGTTTACGTTATTGATCTTATTACGGTAACTTGAAAGTCCATCAATTTATGCTCCTTCATAAATATCAAGGATGTACACCAGGGCCGCTGCAATGGATACGAACCTTGAAAAGAACGTGGTCGCATTTCACCGGAGGAAATTGTTTACGCGTACTTGCGTGTAATTATTAATTCTTTACGGAATTGTATATTGGAATTGAGAAAAATTATTACTCGTAATTATGCTGTGCAATTTTTTCCAATATTAAACCTTTCGTCGTTATATTTGTCCTTATTCGTTCTTCTTTTCCAGACGTAATTTTCAGCGGTAATACAGCGGCGTGTAAATGACAAACGTATAATTAAAGTTTAAGTTATTTCTTTATATAAAACGAGAACTATTTAAGCAGTTAAAATAATACTATATACTATTAATTATGGATATTCATTTTTATCCGTTAATTTGGTTGTGCTTAATATTTAAAAAACCGTCAATATAAAATTTATCAGCAACGAAACAGGAGAAATGAAAGTACTTTTCCATCGTCGACTGCGTGAAAGAAAACTTTTTCTCCCTTTAAGGCAAGAACAGAAATGTCATTGACTTAAAAAATAGAATTATAAGTTCGACCAATGTACCTACGTAGGATGCTGCATCATTACTTTTGTTACATAACTCTTATTTCATGGCTATGAAATCATTAATTCTTCATTTCACCTATAAATTCAAATGTAATAAATCATATATTCCATCAATTTCTCCTCGTCTATTCAGACTCTAATAACAAAATCAAACTGTCTTTCAATATGTGGATAGCAGATGATTTGAAATTAATGAGCAGATTTCTTCTAAAAATGCAACACACATGACAATTAGACACAACGCCACTTTTACATATACGAATATGTAATTCCAATTCAATTTGGGCGCAATGCATAATAATAATTTTTTATGAATTTCCAGTTTTTAATATATGTTATGCAATTATGTTTGTGATGTTGTGCAATAATTAAGAAACCAATATCGCCAAAAGTTTGGTTACCTTTCCATGAATTTGACGACTACCTAATCAGTACATTGCATATATATAATCGGTTAAAATCAAAGTAAATATTATAATATAGAAATATACATACGAGTACAAGTAGAATGATCAAAACGATCATTTTTAAAACACTAAAAGAAGACCTTGATGGAGAGTTTGTAAAATTTAGATTGAAATTTCATTAATTTTATTTAACTTAAAAAATTAAAATGTTAACCCACAATTATTCTTCTCCTTTTTTTGATTGTATAAATTATCCAGCACATTTAAAAAATTATCTCTGGAAGTTTATCACTATTTAATGACTTCCGATAACCTGTTTCAATTGTGAATTCACAATTAGCTTTGTACCATATTCTTTTTGCTTAACTCTTTTTTAACTAACGCCATTAGTAGATCCATTAGCCTTTAATAACTTATAGAATCTAGTAAAAGGACTGTAATTTAAAAGATCTTATGTTCTCTAAAATGATTGAAATTTCATTCCCAATTTTGCATTTATATTTTGGTCTTATTATAATCATTTTGTACAACATTTTATTTATTTTATTTATTTAATCAATTACTTTGCTTGTTATGATAAAAATGAACTAACACTGTTTCTACCAATTCCAGTAGAGTCGCGGTTGCGTCTCGTTATATTTACGTCCCAGCATATTTGCGTTGTTCCGTGTCGTGATATTTACAGGTTGACGCTCTCTTTTTCCCCTCCTTGCGGGCTGGGCTGTCATGAAGGGCCTGCTGTAACGTCTCAAACATAACGCCACTGAGGAGAATGGGAGAAGCGATGCTCCTTTTTTTTTGGTAAATAAAGAGACGGAGGGGAAGGCGAGGAACCGAGTGGGTAAATATACCGGTACTCTACTGCATTACAAACTTAATCAACCTTATTTTTAACTTCAATTATATATGTTTTAAAGATAAATGTCATATTCCTTGTCGAATCTTCTGCACTGTGTTATTGCTCTGATTTTTAAATCAATTATTTCTAATTTAACTATTTTGTAATTAATCAACAACGTTTAATTTGATTATTAACCATTCTTGTTGTAAAACTTTTCAGTGGTGTAAATAATTTATTTGATAACCATTGTATCTTTTTACTTTTTAGTTTCTTCAGTGAAAAGGTTTTTTTTAATTAAGATTTATTGAAATGTCATAAATCGCATCAAAATTCAACTATAAATAGAATATTTTTGTCGAGTACATGAAGAACACGTCACATAAAAACCATTCAGAGGGATTTGTTCGTAAGAAGACCATATTGTACAGTCAATAATATATTTTTTAACAATCCGGGAGTAGAACTCGATTTTGCGCCCTACATCGAAATATTCGGGCCCAAATTATCGAGCCCCACGCTTTAAGAAATATCGTGTGGAACGTAAGCGAAATATCCATCTCCTGCGAGTCTGATTGTCACTCTCGCTTCGTTCGTGCGACAAACTTCGCACTCTTCGAATATCAACAATTACGACTTTTTTAAATAATATGCTGTAATACCAGGTCTCTGTTTATTTAAGCCTCCCTTTTTATTGTCTCATGATTGTGTTTCCTCTATTTTAACTCATCTCCATTATTTCTTACAGCACCGGACTGATCGTTTGCAAAGTCGATGAAAAGTGGTTTAGACATTGAGTTCACACCTTCACACATTGAGTAGTTGGAATAAGAAGAAAAGTTCAAATAAGGTGAATCCTACATATACTGTGTGTTCGTTATAGGATTCAGATTGTATTGTCACCAATATATAGAAAATAAACGAAAACGGCCGAATGAATTTCATTTTTTAATAATAAAATTTTTTAATAATAAAACACAGAAATCTTTTACCTAATATTTATTTATACCAACTATCATGATCACAAAGATATTTGAATATGATTTCCTTACTTACAATGCATTATTCTGTAACCAAACTACTATGCTTTAATGCCATGACACTTCCTTGTATAAAATGTTATAACTTTTAATATAATTAGTTGTGTGTTGCAATGAATGATACGGATGAAAATAAAACCAGAAAATGAAATATTTGAGCTTGAACGTGCAAGTCTCTTAGGATAAGGCATTTTTATTTTTGAATTTCTTTATCAAGCATGGATTTTGAATATAGTTGAAATTGAATGCGTGTATACATTTCTTATTGCATGCTGTGTAAAGAATGAAATTACTTTCCAAAGAGGCAAAGTCAAGGTTATTGAAAAGGTATTCCCGTGGAATACATGAAGCATCCTTTTCGTTTGAACGAACTAATGCGAGTATGAAGCGGAAGAGTTTCACCAATTTTCACATACCATATAACGATAATTAGCTACATGACGAGATATTCACAGAGGAATGTATACTACAATTCTTTAAGACAATATCATATTTCATAATGTAAATACCGCAGATACCACCTTACTGAATGAAAGAGTTTCAGAATACTTTAAAAAAGTCACACTTTCATCTCTGATTATGTGCTTTAAGTTAATTTAATGTTTGCAGAAGCATTGTATAAGTTGCTATCATTTTTAATATAATCACCAGAGTGGAAGGACTTTTTTATTGGGAGTGGTGGAGGCAGAGTTATTTTTAATATTTACATCTATGTGGTTACACACACACACACACATTGCTGCCCATCCCGGCTCTAATGATCATCATATGCAGTCACGTTACTTTTAAAAATTTCGCAGTCCATATGTTCTTCAGATAATATGAGACAAGGTAAAAAATAATGGAAAAAGTTCTACTTCCACGTGACAATGATGACAGCTATTTGTGCCATTATCAAGAGCACACGTGGAATTCTAATAAATCTAGAAAGAGATTCTTATCTCAATACGGCGATTTCTGTTGAAATTCGACGCAATCAACGAAATTCATTATTGCTTCAAATATCTGCGCAAATCGAGACATTTATTATAAATGATTTATATATGATATTTTTAAATGAGGGCGGTTTGAATAATTTATATTTTTAAAGATACGTGTCAAATTATTTTTTTAGTTCACTAATAGCATTTAATAAAAGGTAACGAAATCAAATACTTAAAGTAATCAAAAGTCGGTGAATGATACAGCTATAACTTAAAGTGCAAACAATTTTTCATGACAAAAATATTATGTCCATTACATAAAATTATTTCACGTGCAATGTTTTTCATCAATGTATATTATGGAAATATTCTAACTCTTCTCGTTGTAGTAACATCATACTAAGAATGAATAAGCATATAAAGTGGCTTGCATTTTCGTCATTCGACAATATTGATAAATAGAATATAAAAGATTTTATCAGTATAATGTACGAAATCAAGATTCATGATTGTTAAGTGGTCATTCACTCTGGTGCTCTCAACTCTTTCTTCATAATTTACCGCTCTCAGTTAATAAAAGAAAAATAAGAAGAAATTTTCTCCTGAATAACTAATAGGCCTGAGAGCTTAGTGTCCCAAATATTCGTATAAACTAGAACAACATTGCTGACAACATCGATTAAACTACTTCGAATTTTAATCGCGTATTTACTGACGAGACGTGGGATGCTCTAGAAATCTGGATTACAGGGATATTATGAAATTTTTCACTTTCTGCCATTCTGAAGAATTTTGATCTCTTTAGATAACTTCGGATTATCGAGATTGCAACCAGTATAAATAAATTAAATATTTAGTAATATTCAAAATGGCATATATACAAATATTAAGCACGAGCTATATATATATATACCTCAAAATACACTAAAAACACTTTAAAAAGTAGCATGTGACTTTAAGAAATAAATAACTGTCCGAAAACTGCATTATACGAAAATTATTGAATAAGCAATAGTATTGCTTATATATTACATATATGCCGATTGAGATGTGTTTTTAATTATATGGACTTACTGTTGAATAACTCTATATTTTAATAGTGTTTTCATTTATTCAATTTTAATGAATTTAATAAGCTAAAACCGTTGTAGAAAATTAAACTAGTTGCTAGATAGTTTTTGCCCATTTTATTTATTTTACATGTTAAAGGTATAGGAATACTAGGCAGTGTAACAAAAAATTTGACAAATTTATATACCCGGCAACACACGGAAAAATGATGTGTTATAGTTTCTAAACATTAATTTTCTACATAGAAGTAACATTTTCCATTAACAGTGCAACAAACCAACATTGTTTAAAAAAGTATAGTTAGGAATACTATCCGACGATTCCTTTAAAGCGTCTATTTTATTATTTAATATTCCAGTTGTCACAGTACCGACAGCCCCGGCATTTTTGTGGCTTCGGAAAATGAATAGGCTACATTAGACGATGTACAATAACACATCGTCAAAAATTTAAGAGACATTCTCTCCTGTAAGTTTTGTCTATTTAAGAAAACATAACATGCATTGGTTGCAAACGGAATTGCAAACTCATTGTAAATGCATCAATCCAAGAAATGTTATAGTGTCAAACTTGTCAACACGACAAACATTGCTTCTTCGTGCACTGACCCTGATAGCCAGATTAAAGTTTTTCTCAAAATGATGTCATAATGCCGAAATTCATTAGCTTGTTTTCAGCATACTAAGAGTAATATGAGTGAGCTAGTTCTCCTTTCAACAGATTTCAACACGTTATGCTCTCATAATGCTGTAAAAATGCTGAATTCCTATTTACGTTTTGCATTATTAGTGTATGTACTGAAGAGATACAAACAAATTTCAGCATTTTTACAGCATTATGAGAGCATAACGTGTTGAAATCTGTTATCGTGTTTCTAAGAGCAAATAGCTCATTCGCATTACTCTTAGTACGCTGAAAACAAGCTAATGAATTTCGGCATTATGACTATGAAAAACTTTAATCTGGCTATCAGGATGAAAAATCTGTTTTTATTTAACGAGCGCCAAAGAAATTTTATAATGTTCTCTACATGAGAACATATATATATATTGATGACTATCAGGATGAAGCTCGATTCGCTAATTATTTCTGTGTCCTGTACAAAATTTATATGCAAAAAATTAATTACCCTGTTGATATTTATGAATATGGG
Source organism: Trichopria drosophilae (assembly GCA_030407085.1). NCBI lineage: Eukaryota > Metazoa > Arthropoda > Insecta > Hymenoptera > Diapriidae > Trichopria > Trichopria drosophilae. The sequence continues at coordinate 61,655,029 of CM059586.1, read as the reverse complement.
TTAATCATTGATATTAAAATATTGTAACTTAATTGTACTCTCAACTCGAGCAGCCGGCATCCGCTACTGTTAAATATATAGTTGAGGGAGACTTCACGTGATATGTAATTTATCATTGCAAATAGAGTATTAAGTTTGTCTCGCTTCTCTAATCAAGCAAAAGATTTCAGTGGAAATTTTGGTTGCGATTGCAGAACCTTATCTTATTTACAATCGAAATACTTTATTTATGAACTTATTCAATGAATTGAGTTTTAATAAAGTAGTAGTTGCTGATAAGCATTTTAAATTCGCAAATAAGAATTAAATAAACGATACAAAGAAATCACTTCGCTGATTGTGTATTGACATTTAACATAATTTTTTTCATGTAAGACCTCTTTTAACTGACCAGTGGTTTTATAGTAGTCTGGACCTTATTAATTGCTGCATTCTCGTTATTGATGCATGCAATGCAGAATGTCGTTAACATGCAACAAGTAAACAATAATTCAAAAGAAAAATATATCGATATGGTCGCCAGTATTCGGGACGTCAGGTCACAGGTTACTGTGTTCCTTACACAATTCACCGTAAAAGTATATGCGACACCATATGCCTTGCAAATACTTGCGTACGCAATGCGACTGCTTGATTTACGTATTATGCACATACATTGCAACAATGTAACTGAAAGTGCAATCCAAACAGTTCCTAATACTACATGTAAAAAAGTACTCAATTGCAAAAGTATATTATAATTTGATGCGTTCATATTCACAATATCATAATTAATTTGCAAAATATATCATGTATACAAAAAAATTAAGAAGAATTTAAAATATGATTAAAACAAAAGCATTCACAATAAAAAATAAACATGTTAACATTCACCTAAGCCGTATTGATTAAAGTATTGATATTTATTATACGCTTGTACTATCGCGCGATATAGAAACTATTAAATAAATGTACATTGGATGTCATTAACAAACATAATAATTATCCCATTATAAAGGTGCTATTGCTTATATTTGGATTGTCAAGTAGGATGGTGATGTTCTGCGTAAATGAAGGCTGAGACATGACCAATTTAATTAACGCCACTAAAATTTCTAATATTTTCTTTCAAAGAGCTTAGATTTACATATCTAGCCTGGGTATTTACATTATAACGATCTGCTTTAGAATCCAATTTTTGTATTAACTTCGGATATTCTAAATTAATTTCCTTTATTTATATATATTTTATATATAAATTGTATATATTTTAAGCTTTATGCTAAATATGATATACGTATATCATTGACTTCATTCTCACGAACCTGATTCAGTTGTAATTTTTTCATTTATACTTAAGATTATATGTTTGAAAGCAATGATCCGTCCATTTATGGTCTTCAGGGGTTTTTTAATTGGTAGAGAACTCGTTTAAAAAGAAGTAGTTCAAAGCAAACTTCCGTTAATAAAGGCTTTGTAAAACGTTCCGTAAATATTTAGGATGTGTACAATCACTCAAAAAATATGATAGTCTTTCTTATAATATTAAAACAAATGTACTCGCTCAAAAGAAAAGAATAACAAAGACTTTTGTAAGTAACCTGCCCTTCGAATAAAGAGTGGATACTTCGAAACTGAAATCCAATATAAAAGTAAGGCCGCGGATAATTACGTAATTGAGATAAGTACATGATAATTGTAAAATTTCAGTCAAATTAGTGCAAGTACGAAAAACGTATACCCTTTAATAACAGTAATTAGTTTGACGGGTTATGTCAATTATAAAAATGAATTCAAATTAGCTTAAACAGAAATCACACCGTTTTAAGGGTAACGTATTAATAAACTTCATTAAAATATTCATGTTTAACATGTTTAAATAACGAAAAAATCAAGACTGCCAATTTTTAAGTAAAGAATATAATTATGTTTGTAACAATTCTAAAAAAGTGTTTTAATAATTCAATATATTTTGACAAAACTGCTCATCTTGGTTTTCCTATATATGTATAGATTTTAAATGAAGGTCAAGGAGCTTTCGGATTTCTTGTACTATTTTTGAAAGTCTAAACAATGAAAGGATGTATTAGCAGGGAAGTGAATACATTTACACGATATAGCATGTCCACCATTTCAGTTGCAAAGTCAACATAACAATTAAATAAGACGAATTTTAACGTGCATCAAAGGAAGGATGCAACTTGCATCAGGGTTTCAGGTGTTGTAACAGCGTGGTCTCGCAACCAGTAAGAAAAGTACGCTGTATTAAAATACAAACGAGCCGCTCACTTTTTTCCTATGAACCGAAAAAGCACGCCGGTGAACGGCTTCGTGCCCTCTCTTTAACCTGAATATTCCAACAAGGTCGTACTCTTTTAATTGCCCCAATTGAAGTCTCTGGAGATTTTATACAATACTAAATCTTGTCTTGATCAATCGAAAATAAATACGCTCTACACTTTTATGTACAGGGTGACAAAAAAGTACCAGGAAGGTCAAATACTTAAAAAATCATCAAAATTTAAAAAAAACAATAAAATACGTAAAACAATTTTTCAAAACACCTTTTGAAGGGGGGGGGGGTAGTGATCCCACCCGCAAGGGGACACGAGGGGGTCGAAAATCTTAACTCGATCTTTGTTGCCGTTTAAGATGTTCGTCATGTCCCACGTGGCCCCTTTATGAAGAGGAGGAGGGGTAGCTATCCCCTCAAAAGATCGGTTTTTGAAAAATTGTTTTACGTACCTCAGCGTTTTCTTTAAATTTTGATGTTTTTTTAAATATTTGACAGTCCCGGTATTGTTTTGTCACACTGTATACATATTACATCGTACGCGTGATATGATAAAATCCGCCAATCAATTACAATATAATGGAGATCATTCATTTGAATGTTAACTGCAAATATCTCTGTATGAACGTGACATTTAACTAACAAAAACAACAATAAAAATAAGGCAATTAGTACTAGGTACCGCAAAGACCGCAAACTCAAGTGCAGTCTCAACTATACATTGTTTAGAGCATTTTGGAAAATTTTAATGCCATCTAGCTGTAGTAGTAAATTTTAAATGTTTACTGTTAAAAAATACAAATTTGTAATATTGAAGTAAAATTCATGTTTAGTTTCGTATGAGTTAATTTGTGCAATAAATTAAATATATTATAAGTATACATATATTATTAAGTTTAAGAAATTTCTTACATAATTCTCAACACAGCGTCTTGTCATTACAGTTCAATTCATGCATAACGACATGCTTCCAATACATGTTCATTAAGTTTCCTTTAGACATTTCCATTTCGACCATTTCGCAGTTTCATGAAACTATAATTTCCATATTTGCAATTATAATATTACAACATCCATTAGAATAAAGGAATAATATTAGGATTAAAATATTACTCAAATAACTAAGAAGAACAGACTTGATTTAAATATTAATTTTGATAATTTGCAAAATGATAAATCTATTTGATCGCTACAAAAGCAACAGTTACTTAAAAATCGAATGCTGATCATGTCGTCATTCTTCTTCAATCAAAGATGTTTTACTTGATCAGTCATTAATATTTGCAGAACTTCATTATTTATCGTTGTGTAAACGAGGATAACAGAAATTAAGTAAATACCACGAAGTGACTTGGAATTTTTATTTTTCATATCTTGCTAAATGCGTTAACATATTGACTAAAATCTATAACATTTTTACCGTCATAAACGAGTATAGCTTTAATTATTAGACTAAGTTGATATTGACTAATTAATCATTTCATTTTGAAAATCACACATTATTGGGTTTAAATGAGAAAAACTTTAATTACAGGTTATTCAAACTAGAGTATTTTTAATTGTGAATCAGCATTTTAGCATTATGATTCCAGCACCAATTGAATGATTCATTGAATTGTATATTAACCCAATATTAATTTCTCTTCCTTAGTATTAAATTAATATGGTCTAAAATATTTAAAAGTTAACTCAGCACGTATATGTATATTTATTTAAATTTAAGTCCAACGGATTTCAGAGGGTACGAATCATTTTTCAGAATATTTTGTCACTCTAAATTCAATCAGTTAAAAAATGTCACGTTTACCTATAGGTGTGTCTAAAAATATCACTCTGACAGACATGTAATACAATTGTAAACAGTGTAACATATATATCGACATCAAAATAAACTAAATATAATATTCTAAATGTTGTAGAATTTTCAACCGGGCTCTAACCGGAATGCAGCCGAATTGTCCAGGTTGTGTCCGGGAACCGGCCGGGCTTGTCACGCTTACCCGGACTTCAGCCTATAGTCAGATTTAAAATACCCTCGTTGTATTCTGAAGAGATCGGCTATCCCCGCTGGATTCCAGCCAGAACAAGGGTCAAATTTTTAATTGGATTAACCAGTCCATATCCAGGCTGGGCCCTGTTTCTATTAAGATAAAATCGGACCAATTCTACTCTGGATTCTCTTTATATTTGGAAACTTAAGCAAGTTCGTAGTAAAATTAACCATATATCGACGGACCTCTAGTTTTCATCCACTGTGGATCCGTTAAAAATACGCAGAAAATAATGAGAGAATAAGTGTAAAAATTAATAATCGAAAGTTTAAAGAATAAAAAAACAAAAACTAATAATTGAGTTTGAATATTTTCGGAGTAGTTCCGAATATACTACTTCGAGCTACCAATATATTTTCTGCTAGAGTTTATAACCAGTTACTAACAAGTTTATAAGCGACGTGTTTGTTGGGCCAGCTAGTTATGAAGTATTGCTGGTAACACAAAATTGACCCATCTGCATATAATAGAAGTTACATGTAACATTCGATACTTATTGTAAAGAAAAACTGGACGTGCAGCTTCGTGTGGTGTTTTCGAGGTAAAGTTAATAAATAACGAATCCTTTCATCTGCGTAATTTATTAATATTTGAATGTACGTTATTATATGTGTTGAATGAACAAATTATGTCAATAAAGCAAACTATTTTAAATCTGCAGTTTATTCTATTTTGCAGATCTAGAATGGTTTCGTGACCATCCATATACAATTATATGCATGTGGATTTCTGCAAGAACGGATCCAAATTTGTCTAGGAGAAGGGATACTTTATCCGTAGATATACAAAATTTAGATAAAAATAAGATCAGATGATCCAAGTATATGGAAGAGCCTGAATTTTTTGCACCATAAATCTTTCCCACGTGACTAATAAGTAACGAACGAAACCATACAGCTAAATCTATACCTCAGTTCAAAAAGTAATAGACTGCAGGCAATTTTTTAAACATATCGGATAGAAGGCTTCTAACTGACGGATGTAAATGAAGAAAGGAAAATGAAATAAATTTGATCATTTCATCCTGGAAACAGCCTGACGAATTGACGTACTTCAGTGCAATTAGAAAGTCAATATCGTTAAAAGATTTTTAATGATGCAAAAGCACACGTACAAACTGTAAAACATACACAATTGCATTAACGGCACCAGTCAAACAGCATCGAAGAAGAAGAGGCGAAGAAGAAGATCCGAATGAAGCGAAAGTTGAGCCTAAGGCATATCAGGGGATCCCCTTTCTTCTCCCTTATAAGATGCAGTCATTGATATTCAAGGAACTTGGCAACTGAGAGGTAAAACGTGACTCATCCTCAAGAAATCCGCTGAAAAAATCCGGAACCATAACTGCAGATGTATAAATTGATTATTTATCACATAAACCCAATCGTTGGCATCCCAGTCAGTCGAAGACTCCTCTTTTATACCGGATTTAACATTTCGAAATTTCAAATGCTATTTTGGTTAAATTATATCAGTTAATTCGAAACGAATTTACATGCACGGAATTGAACACTTGAGTGTAGGTTATTTAAGGTGTCTTGCCTCCCTCGCGGGTTTAAGGCACCCCCCCCCCCCCCCCATGGGGGAATGGGGCCAAATTTTAGTGATGCGCCAGCACCGCTGGTTGTGCACACTTAAAAAAGATATACAACAAGTCAGCTACCACATTTATTAGCAACAAGCTGCCTGCCTTGATGCTTCTGTTGGTTCAGAGAACCTTTCTAACGTTGCCACGGCCCGCTAGAGGCCAACCCTTTCTGCGGTTACTGCCTGCACGGACACGGCACGCCGTAGCGCTCCCCCGTGTGGAACCCGCCGGCAGGGGCTTGACACCGCACCCTAGCTCCCCAGTACGGTGGGTCTCTCGAGTCGTTTCACGATCAGGCATTCGTCGGCACAGACCAGCCGAACGATCGGGTCCGTGAGGTCGTCAATTCTCAAAACTTGCTAAGAGAAGCGGATCTTTCAAAAGCATTGCTCCTCTTCGAGCTCGGGCACTTCGACCCCTCACTCTTCCACAATTAAATTGTGGACGGAGATAACCCGCTCCGCTCTCTTCCACAAGTCCCCTGCGGGGGCACGGAATTGAACAGTCGGAGGTTAATAAATCAACATTATTTGCATGTGTTTCTTAAAAGTGTTGTCTGAGAGTAATAAATCTACCTACCACAAGCTACCAACGATTTTAACTGCAATACCTTGAAACTGTTGACGCCTCAAATTCAAGTCATTATTCACTCCAAGAATGTGAAACACAGAGGGCTTAAAGTGTGTGAACATTAACGGAGAGGAATTGAGGCAGCAAGTGTTTTGTGAAAAGAACATCAACCTAAACGATATTATTTTACTGAAATTTTGCGGGATACGATGGAGGGGATTTTCCGAAAATATGCGGAGACCCCTGTGCTAAACTACGCGGTCATCCGCCCATCACTTTGAAATTATTCGAGAATAGTTGGACCCCATCGGTCTAACAACTTAACAATCTAACCTACTTTTCACCACTTCGTGGTTCCTATTATCTTAGTTACCGTTAGACACTTGCTCACAGAAATTCTCCATTTATTATTATTCCCTTGATACAAAAATAACAATTATTGATAAAAATTAAATTTAATTATATTTTTTTATAGATTTCAGAAATATATTCATTCAATTACGAGTTTACCCTTCTTCCCAATTACACAAATTACTTAAAATGGTGCTTCGCCGTATTAGCTGCTTCGTAACAATATCCGGCGGTCCGCTACGATGCAAAGAACGCATTAAGATAAAGAATAGCAATAAAAAAGATACATATGTGGATTGATAAATATGAATGAATTAATATAAATAGTTTATTTTTCTTACCACCATTTTAGCCAACCGTCATAGAATATAAGCGAGGTCCTGATGCGAGGACAACTTCAAATCTAGTGCTGCTTTTATTAGTTCCCTGCGTCAGTAGGAGTATTATAAAGCGTTAATACCCCTGTAGCCTGTCAATTATTTCCCATCATCCATTTGACAGAAATGTTTCACTGCACGTACCAATTTTTTCCTTCTGTTAAATCTCCAGTTCGTTTGGAAAGCCATAAAATAATAATTTTTAATCTGTTTTCTTAAAAGTTGAAGTAGTTCACAACATATCCACGTTCTTTTTCAATACTTAATTAAAGAAATAATAGTATATTATGCTTCAGGGGAGGAACTTCTCTCCGTGTCGCATACGCTATATTTCTCCCGACCCCATCCATTACTCCCTCTGGCGGCACTTTCCGTCCCTAGGGAGTAATGAGAACGAAGTGCGCATGCGCGCTGATGCCCGGGCCGAATCGGCAACTTTCGTCCCGCGTTTCAGGCATGGAATACGGACATTCCGACGGGAGAAAACAAATATTTAACCTTCTCGTACTGCCCAAAAGTGTAAAAAACAACCACGAGGGCGGCATCACTTTACCTACACTGCAGGCGTATTACACCTTATATTTTATTGGCATAGATGGTCGGTTTAGTAAGTATTATTATATAAATATTTATTTCATTTTTCTAGTAAATTTCCAGTATGAACCGCGAAGGGTATACAAATAATGTACGTGGCGAATTTTTTACTGTTGGCAACAAAACTTTTAATTTCTTCAGTATAATGCATAGAATTAAAATAATAAATTAAATATAGGTTTTCTTCTAGGTTGGTATTAGAAACCAAACGAAATTAAAGAAGTATTAATTGATCTAACTGAAATGTAGTGTTTACTTCCAATACTTGCATATCGATACCGCCCATCTCGAAGAAACTAAAATAGTAATTACATCCAAATTCCGAGCAAAAAAAAACGTAAATTCCTTATACAAATCTGGAAAAATAGCATTTACGTGTAAAGAAAGCAGTCATGATATTGTCGACTGCCGCTAGGTAACAAAATTGTTATCCTGTAAGCAAAAAACAAATACCATATCATCTTCACGACATATATGTTGATGTACCATTGCATAAACAAACAAAATACTTGCAACCGCTGTCCTTGAAAATCCTGTATCGGGCGTAGTTTCACTCAATCTATGAAACAAATCTGTTCTTAATCAAAATAAACAATACGTTATTGTTTCCGTACGATGCAGAAAATTAATATCTCATTGCCTCAACATGATCTAGTGAAAAAGAATTTCCACATAAGACATAATATTAATCTTTACTCTCATCACAAGGGATGATGTTACGGAAGTGATAAATAAATATATATTAAGAATACATGAAATAAACAGTGAGTTCATCAAATCAATTGCTTAATATTTGTTTTTGTTCTCACGATAATACAAACGCAAGAGCACATTACTAAAATCAGCTGTGAAAATTTAGGAAACCCTTTATTGCCATGAGATTTTTGAGCAACATTACTCTTTATTCATAGTAAGATGAAGTCGTCGAGATAAAAATACATTAAGAGGTTTTGCTCAATTTTCATGTTTTTGTTAATGCGAAAAAGTGTATCCGGATAGAAGCGCATTTGACAAAGACCAATTTGATAGTGTGTAACATAACGTACGCAGTGCAGAAAGTCTTTGCGATTTCATTATACTGTGAAGTGGTGATGTAACGGTCAGCAGACGGGTACATCTGCCTTGCGCATTTTCATCAAACCTCCGAATGAAAAGAAATTCCAACTCGTTCGCGTTCTATCTCATAACCCATTCACGATATATTGAGTTGGCAAATAACATTGTTGCAACAGCTGACTGTTTATTGATCTCAGCCCTTATTTTGCAACTTTAATTAGCGACATATTCCAACGACCTGCACGTATCGTATTACATAAGAACATATTTTGCCTAATACTTCAGACTTAAATTATTTGCTTTGCAAGAATTTAGCTGATATTTCGATAATGCGAAATTTAATTGAATTCTGCGTTAATTTCTTCGAAACAATTACCACAAATAGCAAAGCAATACTGTTATTAATTGACATGTTTAATTCCAATTTAATCAAACTGCATACAAAGCCTTTCAAATGTCCAATATACTTCTATAGAAGTGTAAAGTTCCTCGAAAATACCGACACGAAATGTCCTTTCAGTACACCAATAAACATTCCCGTTGCGTCCGGTCGTAAAACGCAATTTCTCATCGTTTAACGTTTCGAGTTCACGTAGATGCATTGTTTAACGTTCGCCGCAAACGTTGCGGTAGCTCTTATGACATCGAAAGTTATAAATTGTAGGATAACAGCTGCCAGTCATTGATTTCTTCGATGATTTAAGACGCGACGGTACTTGTTAAGGGTCTCTTTATCGCCAATATTGATTTATGACGACAATTCTAAATAGTGATAAATTTCCATTATTTGCAGACTTCCGAATTTTAAAATACATTCTGCATTTCATTTAAATTATAAAAATCATCGCATTTTTATTTATATGCACACTCACAACTGGAAAAATAGTTAATCTGAAAGTATAGTTGTAATCGTATGCCTTGGACGAAATTCTACAACAGTTGAACCTTTTAATCACTTTACGGATGCTTTAACTATCAGGGTTTGTCAATGTACATACAACATTTTTTAAACTATTTTTATTATGTACGGCATATTCAACTTTTGTATTTGTATGACTACTTTCATAGTTTATGCCCACTTTCACTAATCTCCGACACCATGTTTACATATTTTACGGAAAAGTAAAATTTAACGGGATATTACTAAATATGCGGGAATGTTTACGGTCAGAATGGAATAAGCATGTAAGTATCTAACTTCCTCTAGTGTGCCATGAACACTTACTATTTTTTATTATATGGATCATTCTCTCAATAAGTACAAATTCAAAATTAAGATTTAATTTTAAAAAATAAAGTAACAAACCATATTGTTGGTTTTATTTCACAAAGAGAATCTAAATAATGTTGTAAAATGCGGTTTTAAATTCTTTATAAACATTATTTTTTACACTATTGTGGCTTCATACTAGCGGTAACCTGAGTGGAGTTCCCATTCTGCTCTGCAGCTCCAAAATAAATTGACTCTATTATTAAAAAAATACATTTTATAAACAAACAATCAGCAGTATTTGCAAAATTTCAATTAAATAAAAATATATTCTAAGAATTATTTATTAATAAAATGGATCATTAATCCTTGCAAAGGTTATTCGTTAGATCTCATGTTTTCATCATTATAGTCCTGATTTTTCATCTTAACGGATTTTCATCACCTTAACGCATATTTTGATTTTTCGTTCGGCGTATCTAAAATTTCGATCAATCCATTCTCTATTTCTTTTACTGAGTTAAACAATACTATCCTCAATTTAAAGTCAACATTCACGTAGGGACTGATAGAATCCCTCAGATCGTGATAAAAAACTGTTTCATTCCTCTGTATTACTCCCATTTTTAAGAGTGGTGATATAAACAACGTAGAAATTTATCGTACGGTCACAGTTATCAGCTGCATTCCGAGCTGTTCGACTCCATTATTGCAAATAAACCGAACGATGTATTAATTCATTATATGATTGAAAATCAACATGGATTTACCATAGAAAAATCTACAGTTACTAATGTTTTATTGTTTTCGGATTTTGTATTAAATGCCTTAACCATTCACTCTACAGTCGACACCATATGTTTAGATTTTTCGAAAGCCTTCGACACGATTAACCATTCGATTTTATTGAGCAAGCTTAATCATCTTGATTTTCCTGGCTCCTTTGTGCGATGGCTTCAATGTTACTTGTTAAATAGGCCTCACAAAGTAAAAATAAAAAATAGTATCTCATCACCTTGTATGGTTCCTTCTGACGTACCGCAGTGATCTCATTTAGATCCAATTTTTATATTAATGATATCTGCAGAGTTGTAAAGTTTACAAAATTCTTGATTTTTTGTGACGACATAACACTCGTTACTAAAATTTCATCCCCTATTGATGCATCTAAATTACAGAATGATCTGGACTCTGCTACAGAATGGTCAAAGAGAAATTCGCTCATTTTAAATTTGAATACATGCAAATGTTTGAACTTCAGTCGTGCTGATAAATTTGATTTCGCCTATAAGCTTGATTACCAGTCTCTAAAAAGAGTCTTTGAACATGTGGACCTAGGATTAGTAGCTTGTGACAATTTGTTTTTTATCGGCCACATAATACAGTCTTATTCTAAGAGGGGGATTTTTCAAAGGGCAACTAAGGAATTTAACTACTATTTTTTCATAACGTAGCAAATATTGCATGGTTATATCAGACGGACCTATGTCTGAATCACTTAGAAATAGTAGTAGTAATTCATATTAGTTTCTAGGTAATTTAGGTATATAGCAGTCTAATTCGACAATATGCACATTTTTTCTATGTAAAGGATAGAGAAAATTGCATTGTTTGTGCCATTTGTGCCCACAGCACAAACGTGCGTCGACGAACTTGGCGAAATGACTCGTAACTGTATCATCACTAATTCCAGTGGCAAAATTGAACATGAGCTTTGTTTCCGCCATAGAATATAACGCTCCTCCAGCTCTTTAGAAAATTTAAATCAATATATATTTCAAAATGGTTATGCAGCAATTCAAGTATATTTATATCTCTGTTTCAATAGTTTCAGATGAAAATGGCAGTCCATACTTATTCAATGAAGGATTGGCTACCGATTTAATACAGTAGGCTTAAAATATAAATAGGCTTACTTAAGATGATGTTAAATCACTCATAAGAGATTAACTACATTCTCAAGAAATAGTCACAGATTGATTGAATGAAATTTACCATACGCATAATTCAAGCCGATTATTTACAAAATAAAACAAAAATCTAATACCCGTGGTGAGCATGAACGTACCACTAATAACACCGTTTTCTAACCACTTGGTATCCGCTATACGTTTTACGTAAACAAACGTAAATATGGTATATCTGAAACTGGGAACAAATACATTAAAAATACTATATTGTGTACCTAGGGCCCAAAAGAAGGAATGGGAGACGGCTGCAACCAGTGAATATTTGTTTCATACCTGCACAAAAAACTGAGCCTTTATAATGTCGGAGAAGTACACGGCGAGAGCAAAATCGTGAAAAAGTGGAAGCGGGCGCGAAATCACGAAAAGCGCCCGCCGGCCTAGAAGGCACTCGCGCTTTTCCATCAAATCTATACATATTAATGAACAAAACAAAAAGAATCCACTTAAAAAAAATTAACTAAACTTCTTTTAAACATATAATTGCAACATATTCTCTTTTATTACATTTCTTATTTTATTGGTTACTGCAGGCAACAAGTATATTGAGCAATTATGCCTTACCTATACATATTTTTATGCTCCTAAAAGTGTTTTGCAACTTGTTCCAGCAATTAATATCTGGGTGCGGGTCGAAAAACCGACACTTCAAAAAATCACTGTCCGCTTGTCAATGTGTCTGTTTTTTTGTGTGCCGGCTTTTTGTCTGTTAGTTTTTTAATCTTCCGGCTTTTTGATTTGTCGATTTTTCGACCCGCAACCGAATGTTTAACACAGGGAAAAATAAAGGATCAATGGAACACATGAAAACAAATTTAACCTATGTGTAAATAGCAGAATAATTTAAGTACCGAGAAATAGTAAGTAGTTAATTTAACTATACTTTTTATATTAAAAGCTTTTTAATATTATGTAAATGGTTTATGAAATGGAAAATTTTATTTGTAATTTTGTAATGGTTTTATTCGTTTAAAATATGTTATTGTTAAAAAAAACTATTCTATAAGTGATTTGTAATAGTATTGTCCTTAGATCTTAAATATTTTAGATGAAATTACTTACCTAATTCTTCGAAGCATGAACCTACCGTAATAGTACTTTTCGGCCCTAGGCCGTAAAGTTCAATTGCACAATCTCCAAAGCGAGGTCGTAAAATTTTACGGCCAAGGAACGAACACTATTTTTTGATACACTGTTCACAAAAGTAGGCACTTTACCGAGTGTTTTTAGTCCGTAAAGTGCAGAGATCAGTTCGTAAAATCACACTTTACGGACTAAAAGGAGTCCGTAAAGTGCCTACTTTACGGACACTTGTATCAAAAAAACTTTTTTCTAAACTATTTTGTAAAGACTGATTTAAAATATCTACAGATATTCAGTCACCGGACTTTTCTCAGTCACAGATGTCAAATATATGTTACCTCTTACTGACCTTTGATAAAAAATTACTGGATTTTCTAGATATCTTACCAGAATGGTTATCAAAATATTGAATGTTATGGAAGTATTTCTTATATATTTCGGTGATATTTACTGAAATGATAGTAAAATATCCATATTCAATTACAGTAGAGTCCCGATATAATTGCATCTCGCAATATTTGCATCCCAGCATATTTGACCGCTTCTGTCCCTTTATATTTGTCTGTCACCGCTCTCTTTTTCCCTCACTTTGCGGTCTGCGGCCTCAGGAAGGGCCTGCTGTGGCGTCAAGAGCATATCGCGATTGAGGAGAGGGAGAGAAGCAGCGTTCTCCTTCTTTTGACAAATATAAGGAGACGGGAGGAGAAGACGAGGAACCGAGCGGGCAAATATACCGGGACTCTACTGTATATTTAATATGAATCCCACAAGCATATATTGCCTTTAATTTCTTGACAAATTAGTCTTCGAATTGCCTACCCCGTTTTAAATCAATTCATATACTTAGTTTACTTCACATTTTGCATTAAAATGGAAATGCTATTTTTGTTGGAGTTACAATTTCTTGTATTTACTTAGATAGACATAGATTTCTAATCATTTGATTAATCACATTTACCGTTTATTTAATGGACTGCGATCCATTGTATACACTTCACTGTCTTCCGTACTTATATCAATAGAACATAATGTAACTTCATTGAATCAAATGAACATCGCCTTCATTAATGGTTATTTAATTGTTTGAACTACTGTAGACAATTGACACACAATCCATTGAGGTATTTTTTCTTTTATCACTGATCTCGACAACCGATACTGATAATTCACTTCTTGTATCCTTTTTTTTTTCAAAAAATTTACGTGACCTGAATTAAAATACCAATTCGCATAAATCGCTATCTCAGAATGACTGGACTTAAGATCGAGAGTGAAAAAGTAAATGACATCTACATTGATTCTCTCTCGAATGCTCTTAAATATCACGTCAGATGTCAAGAACCGATGAACAATACAATTAAACAGATGTCATTGGGAGTGAAATTGTTTTTTTTTTGGTAACCCTTGTTGGAATGGCTCCCCGTGCGAAACCGGTTCGAAAAACAAAGACGGAAAGTGACTTTAAGTATCCGAAGAGAAAGAGATTTAAGGACGTGCATTTTAATTCGGACGCGCGGTTCGTCTGCAATCTCCTTTCGCGGCAAGTGACATTCCTGTCGATGCGATGCCTTTTTCCTTCCTCCTCCCACGGTGGGTCATTGGAACGCTGTGTGGGAGAACAAAACTATACAGATCGCATCAGAAGTAGGTCGGAAATTTTTAACCGGATATCAAATTGGAATAATACGAAAAAAATTATCAAAATTATTAACATTATTCTGTAAGAGTATTTTCAGCTATATACCCTTTATTAATTTAGCTCATTGGTATCCAAGGGCAAAATGAAGAAATCTGTACAAAATTATGATAATATAGATACCATATGAACTGTGTTTCATAATTGTAATTTGTGCCTCTAATAAAATTGATGATAGGTGCAATTCGTTCCAACACAAACTTTGCTGTAAAATAAAGTCAAACTTTGCCTTTTCGGGCACGTAATATTTTTCATGGTTTGTGCATCCACACTTTCTATCGATGAGTTTTCATTTGTATTTTTCTTTAACAAGTGTCACCCGCATTGGTATCCTTTCTCCAGTGGGAGTGATTACGGCAGTCAAACATACGGAAGTGAATTTCCATATAAATGATATGCCGATGATTTACATACATTTACACCTTGTCCCACTTTATCTGAAAACTACTTTAATTGAAAACTCTCTCACCCTCGATATTTATTTCACCGCATCTTTAATCTTATAAATAGATTACAGTAACATTTTTTTAAATTTTCGTATTGAAAAGAAGGCGACGTTGATTTATAACACATCGCAATAGATACAAGATTATTTCTATTTTTAATAAATTATTAGATTTCATTCGTGAATTCTGTACTTTTTTGACATCTAATACTCATAATTACATGATTTTTTCTAGAACATTTTTTAACTTAAAAATTACATCACAAATTAAACAAAAACGTAATATACTGAATCTTACAAAGATTCATTGACATGTTTTTGTTTCGTTTTTCAGAGAAACTCAGAAATAAAAATTTGTAAGGACAGTTCATTTCTCTGTTTAACCCTTTGAGCCATGCATTTTTCTTTACACGGAAAATGGCTGAAAATTGTTACTCGGGGGTTTTCAGGGTTGCTGATCACGAATCCGTTGTCCAATTTTTAAAATTCAAAATGGCGGATCCAATATGGCGGACTAAAGTGCCAAAATGTGATACGATCGCATCGAAATTTGGTTTTGGGGGGGTTTTCGAGGTCGCTGATTACGAATCTGCCCTAAGATTTTCAAAATTCAAAATGACGGATTCAATATGGCTGACCTAAAGTCCAAAAATATTTTGGACATTTGGTCCGCCATATTGGATCCGCCATTTTGAATTTTGAAAATCTGAAGGCAGATTCGTGATCAGCGACCTCCAAAACCCCCCGAAACCGAATTTCGCAGCGATCGCATAACTTTTTGGACATTTGGTCCGCCATATTGGATCCGCCATTTTGAATTTTGAAAATCTGGAGGTCAGATCGTGATCAGCGACCCCAAAAACCCTCTATATATGATTTTTTGGCCCTGTTTATTGTATTCTTCTATCTCCCATGCATTTGTTGTAAAAAAAACGTGTTTTTTTTATTCAATTTTTTATATAAACAATATAATAAACAATTTGTGTGAATTACCCGTTGAAACATGTTTATTAACATATTAGTGAAACGCATACACAAAAAGCCGCATGAAAAAAGACGTATTAGGCACTGAAAGACGAAGAAAATGGGAACGAAAATGGTGGGATCTCAAAGTCCCACCGTGCCGCAAAGGGTTAAAAGCAATCATTCAGAAATGAGATGTAAAACTGTTAATTTCTTGTACAAGAATTAAATCCAACTTTTATATCTTAATAAATAACATTACAATTATCAATAATTAAAACAAACATAAAAAATATACTTGGCAGATGAAACAAAAATATTCAGGAGACCCTCCTTATTTTACAAACTAGGCAATAAATAACTAAACACAAATCATCAAATCAATATTGTGTTATAAAACTCTGTACACTGTTTTTTTCTTTTGTATCATTAATAGAGGTTAGTTTTTAGTACTTCTTACTTAGTTTTTTTAAATAATACGGTTTTTTAAACAATTTTGTTTTCAGGACAATTTTTTTTTTCGTTACAATTTTTATAACAATTTTTTATTACGTTTTTTTTTAAGTTTTATTTGAAACTTAGTATGCTGCATTTAGAATTTTTTTAAGGTAAAAAGTCCCTTGTTTACGTACTTTGTTTTGCTTTGTTTTTCTTAGATTTTAAGTAATTTATTAATTTTATTAAATTGTTAAGCAAAGTGTCAATGTTACTCTTAATTTTTCTCATCTTTTTATGTATATATAATTTGTATTTTCATATTATTTATTTTTGGATTTTATATTGTAAGTTAATTTTTTATACAAGCTGTTTTTTGTATTATATTAAAAAATTTTTTTTGTTTTTTGTATGTTACAGAATAAATTTCTGATGAGGGCCATAAATAAAGTTGTCGGGAAAGGTTAAAAGTTTGTTTATTATTTAATTTCTTCTTACTTTTACGTCAATGGCCAAGGAACAACTTCCTTTAACATATATATTTCAAATATACGGAAAAAGAAAATATTACTGAGTTTTGAGACTCAGATTTGATACTCTATGCATAGCGGATAAAATTAAATGGACCAACAGCCCGTTTACCAGTTATGGTTGTTTTCTACCGCGAGTGACCATAGAGACAGTTTAAATTGTATGATGTATTCCTTTGAAGAAATTTATAAAGAAAACCTATGTGTCCGTGCTGAAACTCCTACAGAATAATTGATGAAAATATTAACGATAAAAACAACAATAACAGCGATGAAAACGATAATAACGATGATATGATTATACTCCAATTAAAACTGATGAACGAAGTACTCATGTTAAATATAGCGATTGTGGAAAATATCTTGTTCATAATAATAGTAATGCTTAAAAAACGTCTACTCCAAAACAAAAAAATAGCTAAAAAGGCACAGAACAAAGTTCCGAAAATCAACACATCTCGAAAGGCAAAAATTTCGATATAGCATGATTTTCTTCACTTTATCTTTCAAAATTTGGCAAAACGAACCCAAATCAAAATATCTTGGACTCACGCAATATCGAAATTTTAGCCTTTCGGGGTTTTGATTTTCGAAACTTTGTTCTCTGGCCGATAAATCTGGACTGCAGCTGCATAAAAAGTGTCCAGACAACTCTTACGAGTCTTACCATATCATAAAATCATCTAGATATAGCATTCTGAGTACTTTTTTCTAGAAACCGAGCAGAAAATGTCCATAATTTATTTTAAAAAGGTATCAAAATACAATCCATAATTTGCTTAATTTTTTTGTGTGGAAAACTGGCCATCTTTTATCACTCACAAACTGGACAGTACATAAATGTATCAGTAAAAAACAGGCCATTCATTACTTAGACCCAATTTCTGCAAGGGTTACTGTATATTAAACTGATTTTTGCAGTGATTTTTCCATGCGGTGGCAAGGATCCTTTTTCAAAGGTATATATGCAATTCTCTCGACAATGACATTAAATTAAAGATGCATACATGAGATTTTCTGTGTACATTAGATTTAAAGTCTGACATTAAAAGTCGTTTAACGTCGGAATTGAAATATGCTTCCAGTACATTAAATTTAATGTGTTTCCTTTTAATAGTCTATATATTCATATTTACAATATACTTGATTTCCGTGAGCATACAAACTGTATACTTCCAATACACAGAACCAAATCTAAACTAACTGAATTCGAAGAGCGAAGGCAAAGTCTCCAGAAGTTAGGATTCAAATTCTCTATGAAGATGAAGAAACATGTTTTCACATTTCATTCAGATGACAAAGCATTAAACTAAACCCCTTGACTTTTCATAAGTGTCATTTATTCTGAATATAACTCGCTGCAACTTACTTGCACGATATCCACAAACATACTTCAAGGGTCCTGCATAGTGTGCTAATAAGGTAGAAAAACCGTGGAGAATACGGAAAAACTTAACGAAGATTCCGGAAGAAAGCTTTTACGATGAAAGAACACCTTTCACTCGATTGATGCTGCTGCGAAGACGATGCCTCTACAGTCAATACGTACTTTACGATATTCAAGTCGACACTTGACATTAGGAATCTTGGATTGCAACTGTAATGGCTCACGTGGCTTCTAATATGATAATATATTCATAATTTTATACTGAAAATGGCGACGAAAACGAGAATAAAATATAAAACTCTAATTGCAATTGGTAGTTAACGAAGTTACTCTCTACGGACCGTTTTCACAACCACAAATTTCAGTTGAGACGCGACTGAAGACTAATGAAAATGCTTACTTTATCATATATAAGCAAAATATATGTGAATTAATACTTTCTTATCTAACGATAAATCTGATAAATTGCCAACCAAATGATTTCCATAATGAATTTATAGAAATATCAAATTATTAAATAAGAAATTTATAACCAACAAAACCATCGTCGTTGTTTTTTGTTACTTAAGTCACTTTTGTTCAATAATATCTTAAACTTTAACGCATAAAGAATTTCTAATTTTAAAACTATACTGCCAATGAATATTCTTGTACAAAATAAAACATATTACTGATATTTTCGTAGGTTAATCAATTTGTTCTATTATTTCAAAATAGTTAACACGATCATAAAATGAAGAAAGTATTACTTTCTTCATTCCCTTTGTTCGTATTGAAAGCAGAAATTACGAAAGTCGATGAGTTGAATTAATGGATTTCCCTTTAAAAATATTCAGTGACTCGACTGTTTATTAGTACAATATGTATTGACTAATATACCATTTTAACGCACTCGCAATATATTTTTAAACGTGATGACGTAAAAGCCAGATGTAAAATATTGTACAGCCTTATCTTACACGTTGAATTTCGGCCGATTTTTCACCGTGTAAAACTCGTGCGGAGAACTGCATCCCGATGATTTATCACGCCTAAGTGGGTTGTCGCTTCTTATTTATCGAACCGTCATTTTTGGTGTAACGTCAAATTAAATTTTTCGTATGGCACGCACTTTGGACAGGCAATTTATTTACCTTATGCCAGATAAGAACTGTTAATTAACACAATTATGTATTAAATTTGGTTATTTTCAACACTACTAAAAAAATATTCTTTGCCCTTTCCGCTACAAGTCGTTTCATTGCATTTACATATATTTTCCCAACTAATTAAATAGTGTTTTATAGATGCAGAATACTAGAATAAACATTTTCAGGGAAGTTATACGAAAATTTATACGTTTTTCTCCCATTCGAGGTGAACTTATACATTAACTGCGCGATAAGTTTGGCAATTTTAAATTAACCCGTTTCGTTTAAAACGACAAAATTTTTCTCCGGTTTTCATCCTCCGTAAGTTTATGGATATGTTTGAGATAACGTTATGAAATGTAGGTTTCCTATAATTTTTGAGTATGCTCTTTTCGAACGTGAAGTCCGTTTTTTGATGTCTGTCACAAAATCTTATCTTGTCGTGTATTTTGATGAATATGTTCGTGTAGATCGTTTTTAAGTTTGATGAATACAAATCCGTTATTAAATTTTGGAAATTGACAATGTCAAATATAGCTGACCAAACTTTAAAAAAAATTGTCTGGTAATAACCGATTTGTATTCAGCCACCTCAAAAACAAACTACACGCTCATCAAAATACATGACAAGATACAAGAAATATATTAATAAAATGCAAATAACCAAAAAATTACGTACCAATAGCGCTATTTTGAGGATGACATTTTGTAATTTAAATCGTAATATTGACCAACTTTTAGTTAAACTCAATATGCTAAAGGTTTCTGAGGCCTGACAGGATCCCGGAATTCCTTCGCAATAACAATTGTAGTTTACTGAAGAAGTTGTTTAGTATTTAAAAAATAGAAAGTGATATCGAAAAACAGACTTCGGATTCGAAAAGAGCATATGCAAATCTATAGGAAACCTACATTTTATAATGTTATCTCCTACTTACAAAGGATGAAAACCGGGGACAAATTTTGTCGTTTTGGAGTGAAACGGGGTAACTAGTTCTTACATACATTGTTTAGTTTTGTTATTGAGAGCAATTACATTATTAAATACTTAAACTGATTCCTCAAAAATGCCATAAATTAATGTATACTTGAATAAATAATAGTGAATTTGATTCTACCATAACTTATTAATTCAGGTCGGAAGCCGAAACTTTGACGAAACCTTTACCCAGTAGCTTATACGCATTCTCAGGTAAAAATGAATTTAGTAATTTATTTGATTTTTTATATTTACCTTGAAAAAAAATTAGTTTTACAAGAAAGTAATAAAAGTAGATTTATATAAATATGTCGATTGAATAATGTCCTTTTTTGTCATTAGCTTAAAGAAATTTAACGAAGCTGCAATACCATTGCACATCTACGTTTAATAATTTTGCGATGAACAAATAATTCGTCGTTGAGTCCTGATTGTGCTGCAACATGTGACTTTATGCCATATAATCATAGAGCTGGATCTATAATTAAAAGTTTCATTCATAATACTTATGCGTTAAATTATACCATGTCCGTAAAAAGTTCAGTAGACAACATTCAAGTGCGATTATCTCTGATTCATCATAGTTTATAAATTGTGAAAAGCAAACCCTCGTTACCCTGAATATTCCTATTGTTTAATATACATTGATCTTATAGTCAAAATTATCTTATATGTATATAGTAGGCCATGCGTGACATGTATGTTCCACAGTTTCACAGTACTTGTAGGCTGTAATGAATGGAACATTAGTTAAATAGGTTAGCCGTGCAACATAAACGACTTGCAATATGGTCGGTTGAGGGCTATTAAGTCGCTAGAGCTAAATATGGTATGTCGAATGTTTTCAAATACCTCGTGCATGTCCATTGAAAGCTGAAACCTTGAATTCATATTTTTTACCACCTTAAGATTCATAATATTTCATTCATAATTTTGTTCTCTAATAGCACCTACAATAAAATGATTTAAATGTTTTGGATACACTTCTTATAGACTATAATATGAAATAATTTTATAAAATGAACTTTTTTATATTTTTCTAGACATTTACGACTGCTGTTCCTCAGAATTCTTCGTATCATTTTATTTTAAATTATAGCATCGTATTTGTCACATAAATAAAAAATATCACTTCAATGTCACTGACGAATGTCAGCATCAAGAATAGTATGTCTATTTATTTTATTACCTTTGTCGGCATTACGACAAAATGAGTAAAGCTATCTGCTCCTGAAATATGCATTCTCGACCGAAGATGCGTTTTACAAGTGCATTGTACGTCGCGGCATGCCGCAAGTGTTGACTTTCCTCGGTTTGGAGGATTCTCAATGAGTACATAAACTCATGGTCTATGATTACAGCACGCATCGTGTCGAAACTCCGCTACGAGTTACGATATGGAAGTACGATCGCCAAGTTTTGCGTCACTTGCCATTTTTTTTTCAATGCATTTCTAGTCCCTATTCTCATATGTTCTCTTTTATAGAATTCCACCACGTAGCGAGTGATTGCACGAATAAATTAGCCTTCGACCCATCGGTATTTGTTCTAATCGTAAAAGAATATTTGCAATCATTCACAAGCTTTATTAGATTCGGGACATCCAATATTAACACATTTTTTTATGACAAAAATTAATATCAACATACAGAAGTTATATTGCTTTACGTGGATAAAGTTAATGCGCAAATCACTTTTAATGTCTGTATTTGCTGTATAAAATTAAACATTTACCCACTTCGGAGGGCGAAATTCGTAAAGTGAAAGGTTGCGCGTAATAATGTCTTTTAAGCGTTTGAGGCGGCATCAACACCAAATGAATACTTTTACACCACATTACAAGAAAAATGGGCGACTTAACATGTGTGTAAACTTCATGGCTAAACTTGAGAAATTTCCAATACTTCTGAATCCTATTTTTTTAATTTTTGAATAAGTATTCGGTTGCTCACACATACTGCAAAACCTGAACCTTTGTATTTCGATGGTATGACATTGTATGCTACATTCACCCACTATGAGCAATTATTTGCTCATGCAGTATTACTTGATGCCAGCATTATTTTTGACCAAATGAAATTTCATTTATACGGTTAAATATTATCTAAATTTGAATAAGTAAACATTCAGTTATTTATGAATGATTTGTTTTTAAAAAAACAGCAAGAGTATTTATAGGTTTCCCCAATAATTTTGAAGAATTCGAAAGTTTGTGAATTTAGAATGATTAACTATTTCTCACAAAATAATTCTGGAAGAATCAGAAAGCAGTAATCCACTTTACCACTTCAGCCAGTAAAACATTTCTGACAAGGCATCACGCGGAATAGTGATGAATTCCCGTTATAATTTATATGCGAAGCATAGAGAAGCATTCAAGAACAAGATAGTTAATTCTTATAATAGGATTTAGAATGATTAATAATAGGGAATTATTCACAAAGTTCAACGATTAGAATTCGAAGCTCAAACGTCAATAATTCTGAATCGCTTTACATTTGTGTATAATGAACAAATCGACCATATTGTCATCTCGAACATGCAGATCCCGCTTATGCATATTAAATAAAGGCATTCAATCTCATTGACGAACGAAGATTGAATTGTTATTTGTTGGAAAAAATTAAAAAATAGCAATTCCACCTTCGTCATTACTAGATCATGCAATACATGATGCTACTTTGTAACAGGGCGCGTATAGCTTATTGTTAGTGGTTCAACAGGCAATCAAAAGATCCCCGGGTTCAAATCCCGGTGCATCGAATCTCTACGCAGTTCGGCAGTTTTTTATAAATCAGAAATTGTGCAAAAACATATATAATAATTACCATTTGTTTTTAATTTTTCAATAAAAATTTGTTCAAAACTCTGAATTCTGCAGACTAGTACAAGAATTCAGAGGTACATTTGTTTTAATCAAAGACATTGAATATTATTTTAACCTATTTTTCAATTTAGGATAAAATTTAATGAACGAATATTTGGGTCAACAATCAGAAATCAAACAATTATCAGCTTTCTAGGATTGACAAATCAGATGTCGAGAAATCTCCAATACGAACACGACGTTAAGTATACTAAATGCATAAGCGTGTTTCCAAGGTGATTGGAAGTCTGAAATTTCGTTTCTAAACCATTTTCTGGCCAATCTCATTTAAAAATTGTAGAAATTAATGTCTGGTTAATAACAAATTACCATTTTAGATAATATTTCAATTTCCTTTAGATTCGTGAGCTAACAAAGTTCGTAGCGTTAAATTGCAGATCTAGATGCAGAACTGACGATAAGCCAATTATCTATAATTTTGCTTAATTAATTTCGCTAGCAACAGAAACTTTTTAAAATTAAGTTATCGTATTTTTTATTTTTATTTTTATTTATTATTTAACGGGCGGAGTCGCCCTTTTATGAAGTTTTTTGCAGAGAATTGTAATATTTGCGAGAGCTGCAGGTCGAGAGCTGATGGTTTTTTGTAGATATTTTATTTCCTTAACGATGTATCCGCAAAAATTTGCGCAGAAGAAGTGACATTTTCTTTCCATTTTAAAGCTCATTTATTGGATACTGAATAACATTAAAATTAAATCATTACAATTGTAATAATTTATTTCCATATATTGCAAAAGTTGTATTTGGTATAATTTAAAAGTTTATTTTGTAAGTTAAACTTGTATTACTTTTTAAGTTTTATATTATTTGAACAATACTTAGGAATGCTGTTTGTGAGAAAACAATATAAATGATATGTATTACTAAAATGGGCATGTAAATGAGTAATATGACTTTGACCAATTCTACGAATTTCTTTAAAAACCCATCTACCGTATTTATTTTAAATGCTCTGTAGTTACTGCACTGAAGTTAATTTCACTTACCTCGTATACCCACCACGGCTCGTAAACCTTAGTCATCACAATAAGATGACTTATGAGGGTCAACAACATTTTTTAATATAATGAATGAGATTTAAGATGTTGGAGATTTTATTTTAATTTCTTTAGTGCATATTATACGTACTAACTTATGATAATCGTTTAACAATCTAAACATACGTTGAAAAATGGTACCTTACTATATTTTAGTAATAACTAACTATAGTTTTATGCGTTAGCGAAATTAAATAATTACTAACAAATTTCCTTCGGTAATTTCGTTCTTTTTTATTTCAAATACCCGCAGAAGGGGAATGTACTATTTTAACAAATCCGGTGTAAGTTTCTTTAAAAGGTCGTTTTATAAATTATCACTATTACGACCTCTTCAGGAGGTTTTTTTTGAGATATCTTGGTCATGAGCTCTAGACGACCTCTTTAACAGGTATACGCTTATGTGGGAGATTTTATAAGAGATTAGAGTCCTGATAAAAATATATATTTCGAAAGAAATTAATTTTAAAAGTATATGTTTTCCCTTATAATATCTCAGAAAATGGCCTAATCGGAAGGAAGACCGGCAAAAGTTATCGTTCATCGCTAGTGCGCAAAATGTGCGATTTTCCGCAGGAGTAATGATTGACATAAAACTCGTGCCGAGTCAATAATTACTCTTGCGGGAAATCACATTTCCCGCACTAGTAACGAAATGTACTATTTCGTAATCTACGTATTAATATAATGCAAAGATACAATGATATCTGAAACTAAGTATTTGCATGTGCATACATTGGTACGATATGTCGAGCATACTATTTGTAAACGATGTTAAACTACATCAATTAGCAATAAAATTTGGTGAAATCTGCAATAAATAATGTTCTTCTTATAATATTGGATTCATTTCCATTTATCGGTTATTGTACTATTGTTTATACGATGACACCACGGACCGCAAAATTTATGCTACGCGAATATATTAGCCGTCGAATCAATGACTTTCGACTTTAAAGGTCGCGGTTGTATTAGATGAATGATCATTGGTAAATGAAAGGTCGGTCGACTCGACGACTAATCGTCAATCATAAACCAGGAAAAGAAAATTTACTCACTTAAAATTTCTATCCTTCGTATAATTTATACTCGAATAAAATGTGCTGCATGCACACACAGTAAATGTTGATGTGTATTATTGAACAATGTCGCCGCAAGATTACAGTCGTCGTATCATAGTAGCCACGATACGCCTAGACCGTTTGAAATGTATTTCTTGCGTGGAAGTTCACGGTAATATTAGTTACATGATTTTCGCATTATTATGGAACAAGTCGTACTAAATGTTAGTTTTGACATCTTATTCCAAATGTAACCATTTCTTCAGAATATATAATTATTGTGCTTGAAAAATGAAAGTAGTCAAAGCACTTCCACCGGCAACACGGTTTTTGTTGGTCGAAAGTGAAGGGCCGTTGCCGAAGTAATTTTTTGCATTAAATCCGAATCGTCCCATCGCGTCACGATTTTGAGATATTTGAAGTTATATTTAAAAAAAAAGGCGATATACAGAAGGCACGAAATTATTAGGGGGGTTTTCTTTATGTGAGATCATCTACTTCTTCTCTTTAATTTAGACTCCCAAAGTTCAATTCAGATTTTGTCCGCCACTTTACGCCAATTTAAAATTACGAAATATGTCCCATTAATGTATTGACTATTTGCATTAAATACTATGAGGCAGTTTTTTTTTACAGAATATTTATAATTTTTATATTATCATCAATAATTTTCACTTCGAGAAAAGAGAGTCTAGATATAACATTTTTCAAGTTTCAGAAGATATATAGAGATATACCCTACTTATACCTGTCGATTAATCGAATTTCAGTATATATGACAGTTTAGATGATATTTGACTTAAAAATTTAATACATACATGCTCATTCTCTTTTTTATGTTTTATGAATACAAGATATCGAGTATGATGACGATTACGCATATTTCTACACAACTATAAACCTAAATAATTTAAATATTAGAACTTTATTATGTCGAATAGAAAATCATGCCAGCATTTATAAATAATCGTTAAAAAAAGAAAGCACATAAATATGCTTTTTATGTTAACAAGATATTTTCCAATCAGTCGAGCATAAGCATTGACTTACTCCTGTTCACTGCATTTGCAAATAAATTGCTCGTATTACAACTAAAAATAATATATAAGCAATACAACTGAAAAAAGTGCACTTGAAAAATGAATTATCTCATGTTACGTATATACGAATATTTACATACAGCATTTCTAAGGTCTGTTAGTGTGCCAACATGATGTAAAATAACATAAGCAAGTTATATACATTGACTTGTTGCGGAACTTTCTTCACCACAATGCGTGTAAACACCTATTCCAGTCGGAATATTATTCATTAGAAATGTGCATTAAACGTCTTCCTAACCAGGATTGTGTTAATTCAAATTACAGAAAAACAAATATAATTTTTATTGTTTTTACTACCGCAAGACGATTAAGATGTTAAATTTATTAACGACTAACTATATACATTTTCAACTTTGTATTAATATATTAAAATATTCTCAAGGTATTCTGTACAATGAAAATAGAATAATTCAATTTTAAGCACTTCTGGTTACTTGATCTGGAGTAAAACAAAGCAACTTCTTTCTGAAGAGTGAAATTTTAAATTGTTATGAATGAAGGCAAAATCTTATTAGAGTCAAAATCAATTTTAAGAAAATGATCTTTTCATTTCTAATAAAGGAACTGATCAGCTGTTACTCTATTAAATTAGGGACTTGCTACACACTAAATTATAATATAAAGAAATGTTTTAAATTCGAAAAATAATTTGTAGGTTGATAATATAATAATTAAAACATAAAATTCGGCAAATATACATCATATAATTAAAAACATAAGAAAGCTTAAGAAGACGTTTCAGCTCAATTGGAGCCCTATTCAAGTGCAAAAAGTGACTCACAAAGGTTGTTTATTAGTTCACAACTATCGTATTATAAAGAAACGTTAATTTATTTTAGAATTTAAAAAAACTTTTAAACACTTCCTGGTATATTCAAGCAAGCTCGAGAATGCTACGTTTAGTCGAATAACCCTTGGGCTGTTTTGATGTTAAAGTCTATTAATTTATATTGCTGTACTTAATGTAGGTTTCTGCAGTTTCCTAAATTCTCGGCAAATGTGAGTATGGCGCCATCATATAGAGCTTTTGGGACACCTCGATCGAGGTGGAAGGTAGAGGGTAAACAACAACAACAAAAAAATGTATACAGATATTTTTTCTGATATGTCTCCAGACACCAAGCAGCCAGGTGTTACCGATTGTGTGTTAATCAGCGTCTGGTTTAAAACTAATTTGTGTAATATTTGCAACTGAGCAACTGCCAATTTTTAGTGTTCGTTACATATTATTATAATTATTAACTCTCGGGGTGTAGACCTCGTTTTTGCACCCTACAGTGAAATATTCGGGCGCAAATTATCGTGCCCCACTCTCGTCGTATTAAAAAATATCATATGCAACACGGGCGAATATAGATGTTTGTCGCACGAGCGAAGAGAGGGTGACAATCACACCCGTCGAAGATCAGTAATTACGCCCTTGTTACATAATGTACTATCACTTTTTGCATATGTTAAAAATTGATTCATAATTTACCTATGAATGGGAATGCTAAGTTAATGATCAAACAAAAACCACGCAATCCTACGAACACATGCCATATTAAATCTTGATAAGAGTGTGATCATGTGGTAATCTAGCGCGCTTGATCGGCAAGGGTAGTTTTACACTTGAAAGAAATGAGGTGTGTACTTTTCCCTGTTCGTTGAATCAATCAAATTCCACTAGGATTCGGGTGAATAGTTCCTCAATCTCAATGAAAAAGGAGCCATTAATTGTAAATGAAACAGTGTTTCCGACGAATTAAGCGTGTGAAAAGTCAGCAGAGGTGCCATTATATATGAAACGTGAACTAAATCGAACCCTTGAAATTAGAGACTTTGTAAGTGATTTCAAAAAGGTTATTTTACAATATATTCGAAACAACTTTAGGTATACCATTTTTCTCCGTATAGTGACATGATCTAAAATGCTGATTTACCCTTTTAACCATAATCGGTAACCATCTTGAAACGTAAAACCTGAAACTTGTGCTCGCAATAATTTTTGTAAATATCTACAACAATTGCATTCGTTATATCGAGTATTTTTTCATTACCGTCATAGATAAAGTATATGATTAGTTTAGGTAGCCAAGATATTCTTATGTTATCCGACTCACCAAGTGAATTGCAGATTCGTTAAAATATGTCAATAATAACGCGGCAATGATACCATAAATGAGTAACCTGTAATCTATGTACACACGTAATCATTTTCCGCATGATTATCCTTGTCGGAGTAAATAGTGCAGCGATAGGTGGCAATTTTCATTGGATACATACTGACGTGGAAAACATAAAAACGTTATGTTCGTTTAAGACTTTAATTTTTAAAATATTGTAGTAAAATAAAACATGTTTTTACGTCATCGATGGTGTTACCATGCGAAAATACTGGATATACTTAATGGACAATGTGTTACGTGGACACTTATTAACCGGCTTTTAAATGATATCGATTTCAAAAATATATTAATGCCAATTATTGTCAACATTTCTCTCCGAAGAAACGTATCTCATTAAATCGCGAAATGACGAATGGATCTCTCACGTCGTATTCGAACACCCCAATTTCACCGATCAGCATCAGCCGTCCAAGATACTCAGGACCGAAATGCACGTTGCAAGGTCGAAAGTCTGTTACGTTTGGAACATTACGACTGAAATACGGCTGAAATTGGGTGTAGGTCTAGGTTAGGACGGCAGCACCGACATATCCAGATGATCGAGTCGGAGTGTCGCAACCCGTTCCCAATCGTTGTGCACCTTATAGCAAGCACCCACTGGCAAGTTTTCACGAGGTGCAAGATGATACCAACGGTGAGTCCAACGAGGGGGAGGAGCAAATGAAAGAGAAAGAGAATCGCAGCGCATCGGTCGAATTACTCTCACTCGAGAGGCCCCCGTCTCTTCTTCTTGGGGCCCCGCCAACCCCCCTGCTTCCTTCTGGAGGTATAAAGGACCCAGGTGCACCTTCCACGGAGTCACAGAACAGAGTGGCAACGTTGACGCCAACATGACTCCTCTGATCGCGGTAAGCACAATCATTTTTTTTCGGGTGTCTGTGTCTACGTTTAAAAATAAACTTTCTCGCCTCGAGACAAACGTAAATGATAGTAACTGCAACGGGTTCGATTACGGAATGTGTTTCTGAGTCCGCTTCTTCGATGGATTACATGCGATAATCAATTTTCTGATTTAACGCTTCCCTCGAGTAAATTTCGCGCGCGCGTAACACGTTGCTTTCACTCGCGCTCGAGCGGCCTATTCTCATAATAGATTCGACAGATAGCGCTTCGATAACTTCCGTGTTACACGATCGAATTATCGCTAAAAGGATTAGCATTCCTGACGATTAACTTGCAATTTGCTTCTTTCGTAATTTACAACTTTCTTTTCAAACGTCGCTAATAACTTTAATCACAGTTGCATCTCACGCTTCTAAACTCCAGCCAATTCATTTGGACGAAACCGTGTACACGATTTGAACTTTATTTGACGAAGTTGAAATTATTTATTCTCGGCCTATACTGAACTACTTAGACCTATTTCGAAATACGTATACTTTTTTATAATTATTGATTAAATTGTTAGATAATTTAAACTATTCTTTAAACTCGGTGTCTTCAGTCGTTCTAGGTATCAACTCATACGAGTTATTTTATTTCCATGTAAAACCAAAACTATTTTATCGAGTTTAAATTAGTAAAATTTCACTTACTTTACTCCTAGAAACATCTCTTACTTTTTTGGCTTATAGTACTCAGCAAACCAATATCGGGACTAATTAAACTTTTCTATTTTCTTACAATTTTAGATGCAACTAACAAATAAATTTGTTAATTTCAGTGCATGCTCATCGGACTAGCTGGGCTCGCCCTAGCCGAGCCACCTTCCGGCTATAGTTACAACAGACCAAACGGAGGAGGCGGTGGAGGTGGCGGATACTCCTTCGGTGGAGGCGGCGGCGGCGGTTATTCTTCCTTCGGCGGAGGCGGAGGCGGTGGAGGCGGTTATACCCAAGTGTCACCCGGTGGGCAAACCTCTGAAGGTGCTTCAGTCGATGGAGCTCTTCTGGAACAGATCCGCCAGATCCTTTTGAAGGAAGAATCACAGTCCGGTGGCGGTGGCGGTGGTGGCGGAGGAGGCGGCGGTTACCCAAGCTCGAGCTACGGAGCCCCTAGCTCAAGTTATGGAGTTCCCAGCTCAAGTTATGGAGTTCCTGGCTATAGTGGCGGACGAGTGGTTGGAGTCGACCTAGAAGGAATTAGGCAAGCAATCCAAGTAGCTCAACTGCACCAAGTGACCCAAGGTGGTGGTGGTGGTGGTGGATACCCCGGCGGTAGCGGCGGTGGATATCCCAGCGGCAGCTACGGAGCACCAAGTAGGCCTAGTGGCAGCTATGGTGCACCTTTCTAAAGCCTAACCCAAGACCAATGAGTAATAACACCGCGTCGATGAATCTGCAAACACGACCTTTCGAAACCGCGCAGTGACTACATCTCTAAGTCAGTGACATTTTAAACGGGCCGAGAACTTGGACAATCAGAGAGCCGCCTCGGGCCTTCCGATTGACCGCAAGATCTTAATCCATCATCAGCCCGTTCCTTTTCACTACTTGAATGTGAAAGGTCGATGACTTCGGTGAAGCTATTTGTCATGGCCAAGTATTCCTGTTGCCATATATGATAACCTGGATTGGGATTGCGTACTTTGGATGAAAATTGTAGTTGATACGATTAGAACCAGCTTTGCAAACAAAAACATTGACGCGGTGTGAGTTTCGACCATACAAAAAAAGTCGCGGTTTAACAAAATTACTGGAGGAAATAAGGGAGTAAGAGGAGGAACATCTCATAACAACAACAATAACGGTAACAAGATCTTGAAGAAGATCTAACAGTCGAAGGGCATCGCTAAATTAAAAACTGATGAACGAACGGATCAGCTAGGAGGAGACTCAAGAGGGGAGCATACGTGATCTGCGCGAAAGCGCCTTGTAAATATACAATACACATAATTACACTAAACCACAAGATCAAATCGTCCACCTATGGATCTCGCTGCAGTCGAAGAACAAAAAAAAACTAGAGAATTGAGACCGATTTTTTGTAAATCGGTTTCTCAAGGCAGGACGATGCGACTGGCCGTTTTCCGCCAAACGGTCATACACACTTATACAACGATATACAAGATACACACTATTTTTATACATCTGTATGATGATATTCTTTAATCACGCGTTTTTGTACTTGTATAAAGGCTTTTTTGTAGAAAAAATAAAAAAACCGTCGCCACCGTTACGTACTTGAATAGAATTCTTTTGCGCATCCTCCTCGTGTGAAACTCACTTCCCCGTTGCACTTCCGGACGATTTCTCTATCCCTTCTCCCGAACAATTCTATCGTACCATCCGAGAACATCGAGAACCTCCTCGTCTTTCTCCCCCACACTGCTGAAAGTTTTCCTTTCCCTATCGATCTTGGTGATCCCGCGTCTGATATATTTTCGACTTCGCACGGCCGATCCCGACGACTCTCATTAATAAGTTCCCTGTCTCAATTTTCCCGTTTCCTTTTTTTCCCTTATCTTCCTCGTCCTTTGTACATGTGCTCGTCGATTTTTTATGGATCATCGAGGCCTTTCTCCTTTCACTCGGGGCAGAGCGGTGCGGCGATGCGGTGCGAACTCTCTGGCCTCGAGGGCACCGAGCTTCTTTCTCCCTGGACATGACGCAAATTCTCGATTCGATATAAAAGGTACATTCGCAAAAAAAGTTCCCCTTTGCATCTTGATTGCGAAACGTGTCCGTCAAAATTGGAAAGCGAACAGAATTTTATGCGATCGAGTGGTACGTAAGCGTTAGTCAGAATGGTCGTAACAATTTCAATTGCTGATGAATCTTCGTAAGTACAACTTCCAACGTCGTTCGTCCGTTTACAAACCTTTTGCTATAAAACTTTTGGACAAAAACGGTTGTGTGATTCGATTGCGGACCTTGACAACAGGTTTGAAAAGTCAAAAGGCATTTCCTGAAGTAAATAACATTTGCAAAGTTTTATTTTATTTTGCATAAGCATTTAATCGATATTGCTGAAAAATTAACCCATAGATTTAAATGAAATATTGTAAAATAATTGACATATTTGTAGATATAATTTCTATTTATTGACACATTCATGTACAGTAGTCCTCCCCTTAAGTTTTACGTTTCAGATATAAAGACGGCGAATTCTTCCCTTAAGTTTTACTTTCTTCCAACCCCCGTTATCCGAGTTTTGCGTGGTTCTTAGGCGACAACAAAATACCTAGTGGCGGGAAAGTCCGTGAGGGAAAAAATAAAACTTACAGGTAGTATAAAACTAAAGAGAAGTAAACTTAAGGTGAGAATTATTTTTTATTTTCCTATCCATGGTTTCATTCGTAATTTTTAAACTAATTTTGTTTAACTGCAATCCGTGCATATATTAAAAAAAGCTGGTTTTAGAAATTGTAAATAACGTGTATCTGCAAAATTGCGTTAAAGACTTGAAGTTCAACAATCCATGACGTAAAATGAGCAATGCAACTATAGCGGAAATAATGAAACTGGAACCTAATTACGTATATCAGTTTTCCGATCATTGTTGTCATCATGACCGTCATATAGGAATTTCATAAGTAATCTGAATTAAATAATAGGTGTATAATCCATTATTAAATATGTTTTATTAGGTTATAAGGTACACCAACAATATTTATCCGATAAGTGCAGCGAAGCATAGTACAATTTTATAAATAAGCTTACTATTTTATAAATAAACATTAAATAAATTAATTATATAATTAGTTCAGATAAATTATCACATATAATAAATCATGTACATAATTGCTGACATCCAAATACGACCTAAAGATAATTCTAGAACATCAATTACTAAAAATTATTTTATGATAATAATTGGCACAAAACTTAATTTTGAATACTTCTTAAGCTGCTGAAAAAGAATCTGTAGTAACCGCAGTATTTGTAAAATATTATTTAAATCATATTTAAATTGTATACAACAATATTCAAATAAACAATGTTTCTTGATGTCAATAGTGATATCATTACTCATATTAAAACAACAAATGCATATTGTAGATGGCTTTGTGGCCTTCGAAATTCCAAAGATTTTTGATACATGGTTTTCCAGCATTTTGCCACAGTAGTCCAGAAGACTTACTATTTTGGCTGAAGCTTGTTACATCTAGGTTTTTGGGATTTCAGAGTATGAATCTGACACTAGATTTTAAAAATTAAAAGCGGCGAATCTAACATGGCGGGTGAAATATTAAAACTCCATCAAATTTTCCTAAAACTTGCTTCTCGTGTTTTTTTTTTCTTAATTGAATATGAATCTGACATTCAATTTGAAAATTGAAGATAGCAAAACCAATATCGAAAACTTAAGGTTTAAAACCTAATTGATCGAAATCGCAGCATCATAAAGTGTTGGAAAGCTTATTTCACGTAAAGTGATAGTGTATAATGAACCAGTCACCCTTCGTGACTTACCTTTAAACAAAAATTTTATAGAAAACCTTCCCATTTTAAATGATTAAAAATAACATGGAACATTTTGGTATTTACATTTGACAACGTGAACGCCATTTTAAAAAGTTTTCTGATATTAAAATCAAATTAATACATCTGTGAAAATTTAAATTAATCATATAATTAGAACTTTAATGCCTTTTACTTTGCAAACAAAACAGGCAAAACAGTTGTTAATATTACAATTATTCTAAACAAAAACTGAAATTACGAAGAAAACAAATGATTACGAAATATGAACTTAATTCGTGTTTATACTATATCTGAATGGATAAGAATTTATTAGAATCAAGAAATCGCTTTGTTAAAAACTAGTTTTTGCTGAATAAAGTTGTTAGTCTTTCATTTGAATATTACGAGTTCGAATTTCGGTTACGGAAGTAACGTTCCTGACCCACTGTGCATTGGTGGCATTATTATTATTCCATTGGCGGTATTAGAAAATTTGCACGTGTTGTGAAGTATAATTTTGAAAACTCTCTAATTCAATCAAAGAATCAATATATATCATTCAGCAGTTTGACTTGTTCTCTGGATTATTACACACGTGTAAAAATGAAAAGTAACATCGAGCCACTTCCTGAAACAATAGTACAATGAGTATTTCGAAATACATAGTTCCATCCTAAATTTGCAGTTACAATAAACACATGTCTGCAGACAACAAAGGTGCTGTAATCGACGGTAATCCAAAGAATAGTTCGTTGTAACTGTGACGATGACTGAATCTCTTCTTATTTTTTGTTTACCTTTTTATATAGTTTTAGGTTCATTTTGGTCAATAAATACGTTTCCAGAATAAATTAAAGTTGAGGATTCTTTATAAACTCGTTAAAATGTGATAGAATACCATAGTGTTACCGTGTAATCAGGGGAATTCGTGTCATGCGATGCAGCAAGGCATTTTGGTTTCCGCATTGAAACTGATATGATGAAAACTCATGCTTAAAATGTTTTTCAACATGGACGATTCAAACATTAAAATACAAGAGGTAGAATTTTTGAATCTATAATAGTGTTTCTGGAGGAACCTAGTAAGCACTAAATGCCACTTTATTTATGTATAATAGCGTAATAGTATCAAAAAAGAGCACTTACAAAATCTGTAGGCAACAACAGTACATCTTTTATCGCATACAATGACCCGGTAGTTGGACTTGGAACAAGATTTCAAATTCGCAAACTAAAAGAGTTATGGAAGTAATTATTAAATTCCCATATTTAACAAGTTCATTCTGGTTGAGAAAGAAGAACAGTGCATATGCTTCGAATTATTTTCCTTTTTTTGGGCAATGGAGATATATACTTAAAATTAGTATGCTATGATGAATATGCAATTCAGGTTTTCCAACCGATTTTAGTAATAATTTCAACCATTTTCAAAAAATTATTATACTACTTTTGTGCAATTGAAAAACTGTTAAACCAAATAAAAATGACTAGCAGTTAAAATGAGTAGAAATCCATTTGAAATAAAAATCGATTGAAAAGCATTGGTAATAACAGAGAGATAGCAGTTTGATTTCGATTTCTGAATTTCCTGTATGTAAATATATCGAAAATTTATGTTATATTACGATATAATAGGTCTAGGTGTAATGCGTGTTTTAAGTATATTAAAATAGATTATGTATGTGCACGTATATTGATTCTTGAACACTAGGTATATTTCGATGACTTTGATTATACTTAACCACTTCACTGGTAACCGGTTTCAAATAAAAAGTGCCAAGACTGATATCGAGAAACTATGAAAAATGGGTTCCAGTTTTTCATAAAACATATCATGTAACGTAAAGAAATCTCCCACCCCCCTTCACCCCCACAGGGTGCATAAAATAATTTTTGAAATATTCAAAATTGAGTCCGCCAAGGTAAGGTCAAAACTCATTTTGCACATTCTATTAACCATCTCGGATATATTGTTCTGAATTTTGAAAATCTGAGATTAGTTTCGTAATCAGCGACCCGACAAAAAAACCCAACTAACAAGTTTCAAGCAAATCCAATGAATTTATAAAAATTCGTGTGCCCTCTTGGATCCGCTATTTTGCATTTTGAAAATCTCAGATCAGATTCGTAATCAGCGACTTCAAAAACCGCCGAGTAACAAATTTCAGCCGTTTTCCACGCGCAGATAAAAATTTGTTTCAAAAGCATATAGCTTGTAGCCGCCATATTGGAACCGCCATATTGAATTTTGAACCGGTGACCTCAGATTCGTATTCAACGACCTATAAAACTATAGCATACCAAATTTCGTGCAAATTCATTGAAAATTGTTAAAGTTATTTAAAAATGTACATATATGATACATTACCAGTCGTGGGGCTTATTTTTGTACACATATGATACATTACCAGTGAAGTGGTTAAATACAAACCCATAGTAAAGGTTAACCATAGTTTCAATTCCACAATGGAAATCTTTTTTAATCAATTTTCATTTTCTGATGTACGTGTGTATGTGCCTCTAATAGAGGGGACTGGCAAAAGTACCGATGAAAGTACCTCTTATCTAACGTAAGAATTTTCTTGGCGATGTTTTCATGGGTTCAAAATACGAGAAAACGCAATCATCAAAATCCCGTTTGAAAACGCGGAACATCGCATCGTCGTCACGTGTTGTCGCATCGGCCTCATCAATAAGCGAAGCTAGATTCGTTGTCGAGCGATGGATGGATGCCGCCGCCGGGTAAAAAGCCGATCCTCGTGCAGGATGACGTTCTTAACCGGCGACCTGTAATTGCGTAGCGAGAAAAGTCCGGGGAATCTGAAGTCTGATGGAAGCGGGTACCAACAGCTGAGGCGAAACGTGATATCGGCCATCTTCCCATTCTGAGAGAGACCGACACCATCCACCGGGCGGCAGGGAAAGTGCCCGCGTCTTTCTTGCCCATGGAAGCGTGAGACTGCCGGTTCAATTTTGCAATAAGCGTATAATCCATAACGCTTGCATAGGTGATGCATATACCTACCTACGTATATACGCAAGTGCTGGAAACGCGAGGCGCGAAACCCGTGCGAAAGGACGCCCGGGTCTGCTATGTGCAAGAACGTGCGAAGAAATCTATATGGACTAAAGGTCTCCGCAAATTCTCAGAACTTGGGAATCCAGGTCATTCAAGGCTCGAGAAACAATCGAACTGAAATACAAAAAAAAAAGTGGAATCAAACGGTTCTTATTCCTCGAAGCAAAATTTCGCTCAATAGAGAATTCCTCAATCTCAGTCCAGAGAGTCTAATAGTAGAAACACTTTCGAAACGGAGACTTGTACAAGGATACCGTTTTAAGATGATTGAATCACTAAGAACTGTAATTTTATTTTAATAATAACATCATATAAATTTTGTCAGAAATCAATTAAAGAAATATTTACTTAATTTACCCATATCACATCTTGTGTTTGAGGCATATTATGGTCAGGGAACTGTGATAAGTATGGATATTTTTTTTCATCCACATATATGTCAGAACTGTCCACATATTATTACAGTGAGTTAATGTTATTTCTTTCAGTACAAAAGATCCAGTAATATCCTAACACTTTCAAAATTATCAGAATATTGCCCGATAGCTTCTTCCTTGCAAGTAAAGAAATGTGTCAAATTTTACAGTGCGCATACGGGTACGGATTGTATCGTCCTTTTATATATACAAAACCAAAGCTTTTCTCCTTAATTTTATCGGTGTTCTACTGGTATATTAAAGAAATATTAGATAAATAAAAATGACCACTAATTAGAATGTGGGAAACAAATTTTGGTCCTCAAGGCATAAATATTTTGGGCCTGCTCGACGTAAACAGAAATATTTGTTGCGTCTCTTCTCCCATCATTACGAAAAACCACTTAGAGTAAGGAGTACAGTTACTATCTAAATAATTTTAAATAAATAATTTAATTAGAAATTCAAGTGTATGATTCATTTAAAGGCAAAGTATTCCAAAAAAGGTGTAAAAGAGAATTCGATACTCGAGACACTTATCTTGCGGAGGCGTCTGAACGACTCTCTCCACTTAATTACTCCAATTAAATGCCCAATTTCACTATTGCTTCTTTGGTCCGCTTCCGATCAGATACCCAAGTTCCTCTCGTTTTCTCGAATGGACGAAATCATTTATTCTTTTCACGAAGAATGTTTGCATTTTAATCCCTGAGGCCACAAACAGCATACCTGATGATCAATAGTAACAACATATTGGGAACAAAATGGCTGGCACAACGAACAAATAGTAAGGCTTACAAACTTGGTAGTAACTGGTTGCAAACTGCTTTATTGGCCTAACTACTTATTTTTTTTTGCTCCAGCTACCTCTTCTTTCCCCTGTATATGTGGACATTCAAATGTATTTACTCCATAAACATCCGTTGATATGCCTCTCTAAAACTTTCGATTCAAATAAGCTACTTTATAAATTTTACAAAACCGACGCCATTACATAGATAAGTTGGAACTACACATTCTCAAGTCTTTCCTTTCTAATTTCTTATCTCCTCATCATACACATCTTTAAGGTAGTTGTAGAACTTTCTTGGTATAATTTTCTTTTACAATATTAATAAGTACACCTATTATTCACTAATTTAGCGTCGTGAAAATCTGGGCTCAACATAACCCTACTTTGTATTCAACACAAAATATGTTTGTACGTAGCTCCAGCTTAGTATGCATCTGAAGAAAAAGTGTATTAAACACAAATTAGGCTGTACAGCACAAGTGCTACAAGGTTTTGGTTGAACGCAAATCTGGTTTTTATGGAACTCAAATTTTGTTCGCGATAAGGGAAGGACCCATTGGTTCAGGAACGTTGGCCTTTTTATTCGCAACATTCAAATTAACAATAGCTTTATTCAATAGCATATTTTTTCAATATTTGCACAAACCTAAAAACTACTAGCCACAAAATCTCACAGCAAGCTCAAAAGAAAACTGTAAAACTTGATACTTGTGTATGTTTGCAGAGAAACTAGAGGTTTAATTTTGAAGGCCAAAGGACATCCTAATGATTATTTTTCTTTCCACGATTTTGAATATCTAACCAGTTTATTAGATTTGGGATTCATTTTCTACAAATTGTTATGTTACACTTTGTAATGAAAAATATTGATGGAAACCGATTTTATGTTTAATTTTTGTATTCATTTCTTTTTAGGTGTCGTGTACAAATTTACCCATTTTAACTCAGCCAATTTAAAACACCCGAGATAAAATTTGTAGAAAATAACTTTCAAGGTATATACAGGAACATGAAAAATGATTGCTTTGCTAATACCCGTGTTCTAAGCAGGGAAATGGTCGCAACAGCACCAACGTGAATTGTCGAACACGAGAAATTGAGAGGCTCTCTTATATGTAATAGGGAAACAATCAAATTATGGGAATATCTATAAAAACTGACTCACTCCCATTCCCATCAACGCCCAGATAACTTTTGAACTTACAATTAGAAAGATCTTTTCAGAGATTCTATTCGGGATATGTAGAACGAATAAGGGGGGACATTACGTACCTCTAGAACGTTTGTTTGTCATGTGGACAAAAAGAAATTGTAGCCTGAACATTAGCCAATATGAAGAATTTTTGTATTTAATAAGGGAAAAGGATTGAATACAAAAAATGTCACAAATAAAACAAAAACAATGATAAGATCGATCATTAATTTAATTCCGGTCTATCCTGCCACATAAAAGTGCTGAAATTAAATATAATTGTTATAATTGTTTTTGTACATTGTGAATTTTTTATTGATCAACTCACTCTAGGATTTAAACCTATGAAATTAGAAAATTAATATTTACGAAAGGAACTGCTATGCAGCGTTAGTCCTTGACAAATTTCAAGACAGGTTTGAAATGTTTTTAAGAGTCAGTTCATTCATTGTAAAAATGTAACTTTTACTCTTTTCGTAAGAGAACTTGGAGAATTGAATTGCGATAAGTGGAAGTAAAAAACAATAGCAGCAACTTCCCAGAAGCACAATAAGGAACATTTAATGGCAGCAGCTCGGTGAAGTAGCCTTAAATCAAGTAGCGATTTGCACAACAACTGTGAAGACGCGCGCCAAACCTAGGCATCTTGTGGGATAAAATCAAAATAAAGAAATCACTGCAACGTAAATAAAAATCAATTGCGCAACGTACGAAACGTATGCACATTATTTAACAAAACTTTGATCAAATTTGATCATGTTTCCCATTATATTTAATTGAAAAATTAAGAATGTTTTTAAAAATAGTATTAAGTACACAACCCGAAAGTACACAATATATAATCAGCTGTCATAAAATCACGAATAATCACTTTAGACCTTAAAAAATTTCAACTTAGACGTTTAGTTTGGACGTTTTTAGCGAAACGCATACACAGACGTCAAAAACCGTTAAACAATTTTCATTATTCTTTATCAAGAATGACCCGCATAACCTCAGTCCCTAGATATCAAGTTTTATAAAAATCAATAATTTTGTCTAAATATGACCTTCATATTTAAACCGCAATTTGAGGTGTTGAAAATCTGACTTGGAATTTATAATTAGGACCTTGAAAACTGCACCAAGATGCGGAAAATACGTCAATATTTATAAAACATTGTCTGTCGCGTAAAATTCGACATATTTTTGAGATTGACAAAAAATTCCTACGAAATGGAGTAACAAAACGGACTTCAGATTAATATTAAGCAACCCCAAAACACATAATTCCCTTTACGCTAGTGCGAGAAACCTTTCATGGACTTTTTTGTGAAAATTGTTATCGCAGAAGCCAATCTAACCAAGAAATTCTGCTCGAGAGAACTGTTTGAAAGTTTTGTTTTCAGACTTTTTTATACCAATAAAAAAGTGGACTAACTAAAAAATGCTTAGACCCGTAATATCAAATCCATTTCCATCGCTGCTATAGTTCTGGAGAGTCTCTGGGACTGGGATAGTCACGTTTGCGACTAGCGGCAGCAGGAATAACTAACTCGGTCACATGTACATTTTACGTGTTCATTGTCTAACCTTTATGCTTGTCCAAGTCTACAATTTCATAATAGTAATCTTGCCGGTAACACAATTTACATGTTTTCCGTAAAAATTTAAACAAAATTAATATCCACATGTGTTAGTTTCTTATGTGAATTACAACATTTAGTCCCATATGTAAGATTAATGTAATTATCATGTCCAAAATAGTAACATTTTGTCGTTATTATGAATGAACTCGAAAATAATTTCTCCGTGTTCGTGTGTAAACCGTTTCGTCCAAATTTATTTTGGACTAATGTTAAGACTAATGTGTAATAAATTTCTGTACTGTATATGTGAATAGCCGAAAGAAACCTGTTTTCAATGCATTGTGACTAGCACACAGTTAGGACAAATAAAATGATTGATGACCGACAATGTAAAGTGTTTGTTACTGATGGACCGTAGACCTGAATAGATTTTGACTTGAAGTACACGTGCGACTTTCTATATTGCATTG
The DNA here is from genome assembly GCA_030407085.1 of Trichopria drosophilae. Classification (NCBI taxonomy): domain Eukaryota; kingdom Metazoa; phylum Arthropoda; class Insecta; order Hymenoptera; family Diapriidae; genus Trichopria; species Trichopria drosophilae. Next base: position 61,613,223 of record CM059586.1, on the reverse strand, counting down.
TTACCTATTAATTGACCCTTGAACAAAATATTTTCAGTTCAGTTCTAGAAAAATAGTATAACTTATAGAATATATGAACTACATAAAAATAAATATTCATATGTTTGTAATATAACTTAAAGTAATTGTAAAGATTGGTCAATATCTGAATGAAGGAAATACTGAATTGGAAAAAATTTGGCAAATATAACGAAATACCCAATAAACCACAGCGTGTACTACATTGTACGGTTTTTTACAATAGTAATTTTCGATGCAAGTGAAAAAATGCCTTTTGCGTGATGGTTGCAGCGGGTTCACATAAAATAAATAAGGTATATGGTGACATTGAATTCTTAGACATGAGTGCACTTATATGTGAAAACTTTGACAAATTGATTTTTGATTCTTTCATTTATTTGCTGAATATACGTTACATAATTTGTCGATAATAATATGCGTAAATTCGTAATGTAATTTATTGTGTACGGATTAAGCCTATTATTATGTACATTATTTATGTTTACCGAATTCTGGAACGTTCGACAAATTCAATTGAAACGAAGGAAAAAGGAACGGTTTTGCGAGGACAGTTGCTACACAACCTTTGCGCGAGACGGTCACATTTGTACAGCCAGTTACCAAACATAAATGATATAGACAAGACCTAGAAAGTTTCCATTATTTCAAATATTCTATTTTATTCGTGGTCCTTTGTAGTCGAATCGTTGTTTCGCAATGTGCTCGAAACAAGTCGTTACATTGTACAAACTTGTATTGCATTTATAGATCGAAAATCAATAAAATATTCGCAAGTTGTAACAATGAATTTGGAAGGAATTAGGAAAAAGCGAGGGTATGTCAAGGCAACATTAACAGGAATCATTAGTTACATGGATGAGATACGTACCAAACGTGCCCAAGCAGTGCTGAAAACTTTCAAGGGCGTTTTTATAAAATCGAAGGTATAGATCGCGAACTACATATGCAATTAATTGAATCGAGCGGATCTGATGAATTACATGAAACCAATAGTTACGAAGGAGAAGAGTTTGATCAAAAGTATCAACGCCAGAGCAACAGAATCATGGTCCGCGTCGAATTATGGAGCTGCATCTACCATAGATTCCACAATGTCAGAGGTTCTGAAGCAACAGACTGAATGATTGGAGAGGCTGTTATCAACAAGAGCTGTTTCGGATGTCAAGAATCGAACAATTAATTTGTTTCAATTTTGTGGCAACATAGAAGAATGGATACATTTTTCAGAATGTTTTACATAGATGGTGGATAAGCCTAACTTATCTAAAGACAGTAAACTTCAATAGTTAATTAATAAGAGTTCGTTATCGGGCGGTGCCGCTAAAGTACTCCAGATCCGCGATATTACGAAGTAGATTGGAAATGATTGAAAGATATATTTGATAACAGCCGGCTAATAAAAAGAAAACACATTCAGTGTTTGGATATGGGTCATCTTGAACACGAGCCTGCTGCAGCCATCCAGGAATTAATTGATAATGTACAGGCGCATTTAAGAACCGTAAATGTGACGAACTAATTGTTTTTATGATCGAAGAGCGCTTGCTAAAGCATTCTGAGTTGTGGGAGATATATTCGTAAGGAAAGGCAGACAATGTAAAATCAGCAATTATCCAAATCAACGCTTTAAATTCTGATCATCGAGATCAGAATCAAGTGTCACATATGCTTGGAAAGGCACCTACTTGTGATATTAACAAAAACCCTACCCTGCATAGAAAGGATTATAGACGAGGCTTCTAATTATGTCACGACGTCTGATGCAAATGGAAAGTGTTACCTTTGTAATTGTTCGCAAAATTTATTTAGAAGTAAAAACTGGGGCTTTGTAAGTTATCTCAAAAGCGACCACTATGTAATAACATGCAAATCGGGGTTATGTCGACGATGTTCTGGCAAACACAACAGTTTATATCATCGAGCATCAAGTGAAGGTGTTGGTGTTACTACCTCATCCAGTGAGAATTATCTGCATAAAGATCAAGAGGGAATCCAAGTATCGTCACATCACTCATCGAGTACCGAGAGCATGAACACAGTTTTAACGTCGACCGCGTTAATGAATGTAATTTGCGGGAGTGGCTGCGTGGAAATTTTGCGCGTTTTACTGGACAGTGCTAGAGAGGAAAATTTCATAATGGAAACCACGTGTCAAAGATTATAGATTAAAATGAGAAAACGTAATGGTACGGTTTCGGGTTTAAATAGTATGACTTGCGAAATCAATTTTGTTTACGAAGTTGAAATTTCATCGCACACATCGAAGTACCGGCATGTCAAAAAATTCCACGTTATTCATTCACTATAATTTAAAAACTTTTTTGCGAATAAATGTTAATATTTACAACACTTTGACGTAGTTGTTCATTGTATAAAGAAGGTGAATAAGTTTACAAGGCAAACAACGTATGTGCACTGGGCTGTGATATAATAAATAATACAATATCAGTAATGAACTTGATGGATAATTGCATTGCTTTACCGATGCGTTTCAATAAGTAAATGAAATGATCCATTTACAAGAAAAAGCTGATCAGCACCTATTCAAGAATAAGCATAAAACAATGGAATAAAATTTCGATTTTATTAATTGTTATGGAAGACATCATTTATACATTATAAAGTGTGCAATTGTAGGACCACATACTAAATTTTGAAAAACAAATATTTTCTTTACTTTTGTAGTATGATAGATAGCTAGTTGCTACTATTATTGAAGGTCACTCTTTTTAGTGGCGTTATCAAAATTGATCTATCAGAAGTAGAAAATTAAATATAGCGTTTTAAATGTTAAAAAAACGGTTATATTTTTTAATAAAACATTTTTTTTCTGAAACAAAAGAGTATTTTCTGTAACAAAATTTCTTCACTAAAGGTGAAGAAAATAATTGTAGCATCAAAATATATTTTTTAAATGTTAACAAAATAACATCATGATCACAAAATGACAACGGCAGTGAGAAATTCCTTTTTAAAAGATAACACATTTTTTTCATGAAAACTATAAACTTTAGAAAAGTGTTATAAGAATAAAAATGTCTTAGAATATACCGAATATACCAAAAAACAAGTCCAAGTTTTTTAGAATGTATTAATAACAATTTTGATTTTTAGAAATTTTGCAGGCAGCGGACTACTGAGCTCCGGAGGGGCGAAACCCCTAGTGTTATTAATGTAACCAAAACGTTTTAATTATTTAATTGAATAGATGTTTAGAACTTGTGGAGATCTTGGGCCATGGGATATACACACATTTTTAATTGAAGAGTAGAAGTGTACTTTGGTAGTTGTTCAGAAAAAATATATCACTGCGCAATTGCATGCAACAAGTGCGCAAAATAGAGGACTCGCGCTTAAGAGTGCAGTGACCAAATTAGGTTTGGAAATATACGGAATTCTAACAGTTTTTATAAAGTCATATTTTTTTGAAACATTATTAGTGTTGTATAATTTAAAAATTCGTTTTTTAAGGCAATTGTTGATGATGTATTCGGGGTATCCATTATCTTTTAAAATTCATTTGGCTCATTTGATGTTCTTTTTTCTAAATTTAAATTCACAAAGCTTAGTAGCTCTGTCAAAAATGATATAAGCAAGACCGATTTTATAACATAAAGAATGATTTGAAAAGAAATTCAAATAACGACCAGAAAAGGTTATTTTGTGATACCAATCTGTTTCTAGTCTTCCTTTGTGGTTTATAACTAATAAATCTAGAAAATTTAGTTTGTTGTTATTTTCTAATTCAAGTGTAAATGAAATTCTATTTTGAAACCCTTTAATTTTGGTCAAACTGTTAAAAATGGGTAGAATGTTATTAATAACACTTTTAGGAATGGTAGTAAAAAAACTTCAAGTAATAATATTCTTCTCAATCCATAGATTATTCAGAATAGGTATATTAAAATTACTTCTTGGAATAACAGATAGATGATGTAAATAAAATATAAAAACCATTTCGTTTCGGTAATATATTTGTGGCCCTCGTTAGAAAAATAACCATATAAATTGGTTTTTACAAATTTTAGGCGTTATAATAGCAGTTTCACATGATTGTTTAATCGGTGAGTAAAAAAATATGTTACGTCGAAATTTTGACGGCTGAAAGTAACAGTCGGGGTGGAACATTGATAAGCAAATTTCGAATTGTTGAAAAATATAATATCATTCTTACCTGAATATCCTCAGATAGTTTTCTGATCACTCTCGTAAAAAGAAATGATTGAAAGACAGGAAAAAAACATTTTATTTTATTAAAAACGTCGTAGGTCGTGAGTTCAATCCCCGTTTGGTGAACAATTTTTCGATTTCGTTTCCAAGCAGCAGCTCGCTGTTGGTAAGACGAGCCACGTTGTTTGTGTTTACGTTTCGAAAGTATTGTTTATCTGGCGGAAATCGATTCATAACCGCGCTGTACTTTGTGTATGTTTCTGCAGTCCTACATTTCATACACAAATGTGAAGTATGGCGCCATCTTTCGAAGTCGATCTGCAGCTCTCGCAAAATCATAGTAAATAATACGGCAAAAACAATTGAGTAAAAAGGGCGATTCCGCCCGTTAATTAAAAAAAAAAAAAAAAAAAAAAAAAAATAGTGTGAGCCGGAAAATTAAACCTAAAAAATGTATAGAAAATATTAGTTTCAATAGAAACTTAGTAAGAATGTACGTTAAATGTATCTAACTTTATGTAAGGAGAAATTTAAATACGCGAGTCGCACGATGGGAGAGGGCTGACTGACAAAATTGTAAATATTATCATTGTTCGACCTTTACAATAACATATGGGGGTTGAGGAAAAGTTTTGAATTTTAAAATTAACGAATATAGAAATTAAATATGTAATAATAAGAAATATTTTCCTGGTAGATTTGATCATTCAAATCTTATGTTGACTGTATTATTGTATTTTTTAATAAAGCAATTTTCTAGATGCTTACGTTTCCGTTTATTTCTCTCGGGTAGTAATTTAATATTTTTGTGAACAAAATTATGTCCCAATTTTATGTTTACTGAGTCCTGTAAGTTTTTGTTATCTAAAAAAATATTGCGTTTACATTTATTCATTCTGTCTCTTAGTAATCTTCCCGTTTTAGCTACATAAAGTAGATTGCATTGAATGCATTTAATTAGACTTAAACAAATTACAAGTACCTAATATATGAAAGGTCTTTGGTGTTGTAGGGATTGATGTGTAAATAAGTTTAATATTTCAGGATAAGAACTAGTGTTGGCGTGGTGCGTCGCTCGCTCAGAAACTTCGACCCAGTGTAGAGTCGACTATTCCTTATTAATACTCGTTCATTTACTAACGGCTTTCAATTATATTATAAAATTATGTTGGGGGTCCAATCATATTTAGGTCCAAGTGGCTTCGATAGATATGTTACAATAATATAGTGTTTCTTATATGTATGAAAATTGAAAATGAGCATTTTCAAAACTTCGACCCCGACGACAGGCCAGCCGAAGTATTAATAAATAAAAGTTGCAAAACACTTACTTCAAGCACTTGTATTGTAATAGACTATTCGATGCATATTACATGTTTACAGTATTTTACTAATTACTGTCTGTATCATTATGATCTTATATATACAATATATATGTATATATATACAACGATATTTTGAATGGGTCGAAAAGTTCTCTGACGGATATCTTTTAGATACTATAAGACATCTTTTAGATATATATATCGAAATAGTTATTTTCGTATCAAGGGCGTGAAAGAACTTATGCGCCCATAGGGGATCACCGCGCCCGAGGGGCTGGCGAAAACTACCCCTGGGGGTAGGGGGTCTAAGCGTCGAAATTTGATGAAAAACTATAAGGAATTTTTTTGCCGAGGTGACCAAATTCAATACTTTTTCAGACAATAGTCATAAATATTTGAAACCAGTTTTTATGGCATTATCGTTGGCTGTAGGAAGAAAATGCATAAAATCTTTTTTATAGAGAATTTCATGCTCTATCGATTTTATTTGAAACATTTTTTAACAAAATTTGTATTTTTACAAAATAAATGCAAAAAACTACGAAGAAACTTAATTGGGGCTAATGTTTTTTAGTAATGGACAGATGCATATGTGCCAAAATCTAATCAGATCTAAGTTGTGCCAAAAAATTATGTCAATATGCTTATCCGTACGCGAGTTATCGCGAGACGAAAAACGGGACGTACGGACGTACGGGCGTACGTACGTACAAGATCACGGACACAAATTTTTTTATTGTTGATTTGGGCTCCTTAGGGTCTGAAACGTCGACATTTGATGAAAAACTAGACGGTAATTTTTATGTCCGAAGTGACCAAATTCAATACTTCGTCCAGACCAAGTTCTGGGTCATAAACCACTTTATAGACTATGTAAATGTCGATTGCACGATGGATAAATTTAATGTTAGGTAGGTTGAACGTTTTAGCATGGTTTGAGAAATTATGATCGAAAAAGGAGTGTGATGAATCGGCTTTTAAGGTCAGGCAGCGGATGTGTAGTACAGATTTCAGGACTGTGATTCTCTTGGCTGCGTAGAGTGACCAAATGGGAGAACAATAGAATAGGTGATGATGTACCAAAGTTTTATGTTAATAAATAATAATATGGATTTTTAAAGTCGACAATGGATATTCTCACTAAGTCAAGTACGCAGTAAGCCTTATTTATTACAATGTTACGATATTTTGTCAAATTAAAAGATTGATCAAAAGCAACGCCATGATCCTTTACTGACGTTACTTGAGATAGTACACTATTATTGCCGTTACACGTGGGGTTTTGACTTCGAGAGAACGATATGTTGTGACACTTGTTAGTATTTAAGAGAAGTTTATAAGGTATTGACCATTAGTTTAAGGCTTCTAAATCACTGAAAATTTGATGCATCGTGGAGAGAATAGATGGTTTTAAAGAATTTCACACCGTCAGCAAATAACAAAATCTAAAAATGTATAGTCGCATAGATCATTGATAAATAACAAAAAAGGATAGGACCAAGATAAGAACTTGGAAGAACTCCAAAGGACGTGGCATATGTTTCGGAATAATTTCTCACAAACTTAATGATTTGTGGACCCCAATTAAAAAAAACAGGAGATCCATTTCAACAATTTTCTATACAGTTAGATATACGTGAAATATTAACATTTTTATGTTGTTAATTGAAAATAAAGTTGAAAAGAACACTCGAAGATTATTTTTTAAATATTAATTGTTATGCATTCCGTGCTATCACTTCGAAAATTGAAATATTTTATGTCCGTAATTTTCGTTACTTTGATCTTTAATAATTGTATAAATATAGCATCAATTTTTCTGGAATTTCTCAGAAATCTGAATTATACTTCTCTGAACTACTTTTCTGCTGCAATTTGATGCTTACTCGAAATTTGCCCGACTCCAAAAGCGTTTGAAATTGTTCATGTTATTCCATATGAAACAGCAGAATAATTGTTTAAAACGATGATAATGAATTTCATTTGTATTAGTAGATACCCTCTCTATAATACAACGAATATTCAGTAAACATTTCATTTGTTAATTTTGAAAATTAGCTGAGTTACTTGTCAAAATGCAAAGCCGCAAAAAAAAACATTTTTTCTGTAACTGCGATAAAAGTTGCAAACTTCGTAAAATATAAAAAATGTATACCATAAAATTCATTATATTAAGATAATAAATAGATGTAACGTGGGTCGGATTCTTAACAAATTACATTAAACTTTTCGGCTTATGCCCCACCAATGATAAATCTATAATTTCCCCCTCTCCCGGCCGACTAGCGTGCATTCCCCGAGGAGGAACATGTCTCGATCACAATGGAAATTTAATTTTAATTGAAAATGTTATTTTTTTTTCATCAGACGAACGAAGTAGAATCCCCTCCTTGAAAAAAGGGGAGAACTCCACCTCTGACGTTTCATCCCCAAATGTTTTTTAAGAAATTTTTTAAGAAAAAATCGACCACTCCCGGTAGTCTAGTAAAATGGGGTAATTTGGATTAAAAAATTACTAGCACGCTGAAAATTTCGAAACAGGCTTATCTTGTCGTTATAGTTTTTACTGGCTCAAAAGTCCCCACCCGTACAAGCTGCCTGGGAGAAATGGGAGGAAAATGTGTCCAAAATATCGGTTTATCTGAAATAACTCGAAAAGTATCACTTTAAACGAAAAAAACACACGAAAATTTTAGCTAAAGTTGCTTAATTTTACAGAATTCATGAAAATGAAAAATTGTCCATGTTGTCCATTGCCAGTTTATCATTGCTACGAAATAAAAAAAAATCGACAGTCATTCTTGTAGGAAATTTTGTAAGCTTTTATTTTGTTTATGAAGTTTTGTCGTAAAATCAACACCAATAAAGGTATTTGCAAAAAAATGTTGCACTCACTTTTTTTTGAAAATGAACAACTTTTGAGGATATCATTTTGTAACAAAATATCCATTAATAACCCTTTAATGTCTCGCATTTCCTTTATGTTCATTTAAACTAGTAAAATCAGTTGCAAACCGATTTTTAAACAAAAATTTTTAGGCTTGTTTTTACAAAAAAATCATAATTGTTACTAATTTTAACTTTTTTGCATGAAACTTGAAACGGCTATAAATCTTCAACAATTCATCGTAGAAACTCCAGTGATGCACATTTTACTGCTATTTCCATCCTCTTCAAAACACTTAGAACACTACTACTATCTAATTGTAGCAAAAAAAAATACTTATTTTCAAAAAAGTTCATGAAAATAACAATTTTTCATATTTTTCTTTTGTACCATCGTGGCTTTATGATCAAAATGATTTCTTTATTAAACATATAGATTCTAAATTTCATTATCTATAACTTTTAGTTTATGCACTTTTTCTATACGAAGCACGGTTTCCGAGTAATTATTGATTTTGTCGCAAAAAAGTTCCGATTGTTTATTTATTTATTTATTTATTTATTTATTTATTTATTTATTTATTTATTAACACACGGACCAAATGGTCCTTAACAATTGTGCGTTAATTTGTTTTTTAAACGTTCATATTTCCGTAAATATTGAATGTACAGCATTACATAAAAAAGAAAATTGTTCATAATTTCATACTCTACAACATTCATTGGAAACATTTTGCAATCCGAATGGGTATTTTTTACTTATAAACGAAAAACGGGCGATCCTCGCGCGCGCTACAGTTACTCCGCAAAACTGCCAATATTTGAAAAAATCCATCTCGGCTTCTATTGGTCGTAGACGCTTTTATAAAAAAAAAACAAAATTGTGCGGAATTTCCCCAGCTACAATTTTCGTATGCTTATTTTTTTCGTTTAGAGTGATTATTTCAGATAAACCGATTTTTTTACACATATTCCCCCACCATTTACCCCAGGCAGCTTGTACGGATGGGGATTTTTGAGACAGTAAACAGTACAAGATAAGTCTGCCTTCAAATTTTCAGCCCGCTACTAATTTTGTAATCCAAATCGAAAAATATCGGCTCATTTTACTGGGATATGGAGCCAACGAAATTGTTTCACGGCCGGTGCGACGATCCTACGCCTCAATTAACGAATTGTCATTCCTAGATTCAGAAATGGAATTCGAATTTTCGGTAGAATCCAAAATCTTTTTCGACCGATGTTTGTTTACTAGGATGGGAATGTTTTATGGTCTTGGTATATCAACAAATATATGAAAAGCATCATAACGGTAATTCATATACGCTGCAGGTGAACATGTAATTGGTAAATAAAGTAACTCGTTTAGGATTGTAAAAATAAATTATTATTAAGTATATTTTTAGGTAACAATCATCTATATTTTCAGTAGACGAAGACGTATATTTACAATGACGATGTCTTGTGCCTTTGCTTATCCGAGAATCAATTTTATAATAATTGTTAAAATATTTAAAAATATCAGTGGAACTGTAAATGAAAGAAAATAAAATTATTAATTATTTTAATCATACAATAATTATCTAAGAGGCAGACTCAATTTTTAATAGCGGAAAAAAATATCAACGGTATTCCAATGTTGAAATAAACTAAGGAATGATGAAATAATAAACTAAGCATAACTGCTGTTTGATTATATTAATTGTTCAACATTTTAGTTGCTTGTCCTACTATTCATGTACATTTCAAATTTTATGGTCTTAAAAGGGGTTCTAAAGTGCTCGGCCGATAAGGTAGGAATGTTCGCTGAAAACCGCAAATAAAAACTGACTGATTCGATTTTTCAAAATTCCGGCTCTGTAAGGACTATTCTAATTACTATATACGCTACTCTAGAAAATGCAAAAGAGACTAATTGATAACTGACCAAGAATTTTCGGAAATAAGTGATTTTTATTTATTTCCGAAAATTATCGGTCAGTTCTCAATTAATATCTTCATTATTTTCTAGGAAATTGTCTATAATAATTAGAATTGCCTTGATAGAGCCCGAATTTTCAAAATGTTATTCAGTCATCTTTAATTTAGGTTTTTTAGTGAAATTTCCTACCCTACCGACGGACTACTTTAAAACCCCCTCAACCCTTTGCGGCATGGTGGTCCCAATTGGGATAATTAACAAACAAAATCTAAAAATGGTCAGATAAAAAATGCTTTATTAACGAACCTTTTAGAGATAAAATTACAGAACTGGGTACTCGGTGGTTTTCGGAGTCGCTGATTACGAATCTGACCACGGATTTTGAAAATTCAAAATGGCGGATCCAATATGGCCGACCAAACAGTGAAAAATTACCCGAACTTGATGAAACTTGATTTTCGGAGTCGCTGATCACTAATCTGATCCAAGACTTATATATTTAAAATTCCGAGTACATAGAGTACCCAGTTTTATCTCGATCAAGTAAATTTTCACATTTCTGTCGACCATCTTGGATCCGCAGTTTCGAATTTTCAAAATCTGACTTCAGATTTGCAATCAGCGATCCCGAAGACCCCCGAGTACACAGTTTCATCAAGGTCAAGTAAATTTTCACATTTATGTCGACCATCTTGTATCCGACATTTTGTATTTTCAAAATCTGACCTAATCAGAGACCCCGAAAACCCCCGAGTAACCATTTCCATCCGTTTACCGAATATAAAAAAATATATGCCGCAATGGGTTAAATAAACTCTTATAATGTAAATCTTAAATGCATTACTTTAAATATATTAACTAACTAAAAAGCAGCTATAAAGATTGTTAGCAATTAATAAACTAAAAATATATGAAAAAACACAAAAGACTTTCATGAGCTAGGATTAATTGACATTGGCAATGTAAAAAATATTGTAATAAAAATAAGCCATCCATTTAATCTTATTCTAATGTAATTTAAGTATCAATTTATTTCTGAGTCAACCCCTTAATATATTAACAGAAAAATAATGATATATAATACTTACATCTAACTACTGTTCGTATCGATCGAATCAAATTCATTATCTGTGATTTTACAGTCGGTGGTTCACCAAACCCTTGAATATTTTGATTTGCACCCCATCCAACTAAAAATTGATGCAAAGTGACAACAAAAATAATTTTACTGAATAAATTTTGTAATTTACTATTATATACAATGTTAAATAGTAACATATAAAAAATCAAAGTTATTATATATTGTATAAATTTGTACATTGGTAGAAAACAGTTTGTTATTTACATGTTTCACTTCTAATCAACAAGATAAGAATAAGAATAATTGATAAAGTTCACTATAATACATGCTAAAGTAATGTAAATTTGAATAAGAAATGTCTTAAACTAATCTAAAGAAACCATTTGGAACTCGAATGAATGTTATTTTCTTTAAACTATAATATTAATTGTTAACAGACAAAATATACGATCAACTATTCTTCTTAAATAACGTCGACCTATGAATTTGTATCAACTAAACTAATCTGAGAAAAATATAAAAGTATAAATATTTTCAAAATTCCAATAAAATAAATTGACTGGAATAATCTCTAACAAATTCTTAGAAAATTGTTCAACTCATGCAGTAATATTAAAATTAAAAGCATAATACATTCCCATAAACGAAAATTAATTAAAATATATTGGTAATAATTGAAACTTTTCCAATCATCCTATGTTCCGACTTTAAAACTATCTAGTTTAAACCTATTTGGATCTATTGAAAGTTTCTTCCTTCAATATATTTGAATACCTTATATATCTACACTGTGAAAAGTAAAAGTAAAATTACATTTCCGAGTTTTTACAGTTTTGTTGAAATTTCCCATTATTTTCATAGTAAAATTACAACTTTCATGTAAAAATCACCCGAAAATAGAAAGTAATTTACCATAAACATGTAAAATTTACAATGGAAATGGAAATTTGCAACGTCAAATGTGGAAATAAAAATACCAGTAATGATCGTGGTAATTTTACATCGATTGTGCAATTTAAAGAAATGTAATTTTACATCGTCTTTGTAATTTACAACTACTAGCGCACTATAAATTGCGCTAGGGATTTATGTATCTGCTCCTCCTTCTCGCAAGTTGTGTCTCTCTCCCCAATAACCGATGGACATATGTACAGTGCACATGTAAAATCACATAGATAATGTAGGAATTTTACTGCAACGCTGTAAATTTACCATAATTTTCACTGGTATTTTAATTTCCACCATTTCATTGTAGAATTACATCAAAATTTTTCACAGTGTAATTGACATACAATTCTTTTGAATACTTTTCAGAATATTTCAGTTCAGAGTTTTTATATACGATATAATATACAAGATAATTCCTATAAGTGAACGTAATTTGTGAATTATTATTTGGGAATGCAAAAGTGAAAAATCATTAATGAACAAAAATATCAATATATTTTAATGGATTCTAGTTTACAGTAATCGAGTAAATTATTTTATTTCATTTCTATAATCGCACTTCACGTTTATTATTTATATCTATTTTATATTATATATAATATATATAATATAACTTATGAATTTTTAGAAACTGGAGACCTGTACCGAGCCTAAATTCAAGAGAATTAAAAGTTTTATACAGGAATATTTGAAAAACATAAACAAACGTTAACTGATAGTATAAAAGAATGTCACTTGTTAAAATAGAAACAAGGATCTGAAAATGCTCTATTCATATGAAGAACTTTAAATTCTTTTCACACTTAAAAATCTAAAATAAAAATTCTTTCTAAAATTGAACCTGGGTATATGTTAAGAAATAATTAATCAATTCTCGATCGTTAAATTAACATGGATAAATAAATTAGCGTCTATGTAATGGTAACCATAATATATTTAAAAAATAATGTTTGAAAAGATGCACATAAAAATTACAAAAACAACAACAAATATATTAAAAACGTCTAAAAAGACTCGTATATAAACAGATTACAAAAAAACAACATTTAACATTTTTGCCTCTAGTCGTAGCCCTCTTCAGAAAAGTATCATAATGGTAAAAAACAAATGAAACTGGGTGCCCTGTAAAAAATAGAAATGAATTTTACAAATTTATTGTAATTTTCATTAATTTTTAGTAATTCTCATACGTACAACATTGGAGGTTTACAATATTTGGTAAATTTGTCATGTACAGCATGGGCTCGATTTTGACCTACACTGTAAAAAAAGATTTTGTACTTTTACCCCAATCTTGTAAATTTACAACGTACAGCGTGGGACGAATTATTGCCCTCGCTATAAGTGGGACCTTTACGCGTTAATATTGTAAATTTACACAGCTATTGTGAACGTTATTTTTATGCTTGTAAAATTTCCACGAGCATTGTAATTTTACAACGAAACATGGAAAATTGAAGGTTATGGGGTAAAGTTACACGCGGACCGCAATTGAGCGGCCCAATTCTATAACTTGCTCGACGCTCAAACGGCCGGAAAAGTTTTGTCAAACGAAAAAAAAACCGTTTTTTAAAAGTAGGTATTTCGATTTAAACAAAATACATGAATGTAGAAAATGACAAACCGAGCAAGTTTTTCCCAAGAATTTTTTAATAATAATGAATTGTTTCCGTTTTAATAAATAAAAACAATAAAATTTACAATCAAAAATTGAATTACATTTTAAAACATAAATCGTCATATCTCGGCCAATTATTGTTAAAATTGTTTGAAATTTGCGATGTACACCGAATAGATCCTAGCGATGCCTATGAAGTGATAAAGCATTGCAAAAGTTAATTTCGTTATCAACAAATTAATTTTTTAACGGCTAATGTGGAAATCCGCGAATAGACAGCTACGTCGTCAAAAAGTCTGTGGGGAACTTTCGATTTCAAAAAACTTCAAGCTAGTAATTTGTTCCTTACAAATCGATTTGAATTAAATTCAGAAAGTTATGGCGATTCTTAATAAAGCGCGCGGCGAAACACGGAACGCGTCGAGAGAGTTATAGAATTGGGCCGCTCAATTCCGATCAAACTTACATTTACATAATGAATTGTACAATCAATTTATAATATTTCTTGCTACAATGACAATTTTACAGTTTAAACCAAAATTAAACCGAAATATTTGGATATTTACCAGGAAAGATTATTTTTACTGGGCCACTGCTTTTTTTAACTCGAGTTGTAAATTTACATAACACTGTAAAATACACATGTACAACGTGGGCATGATTTCCACCCACGTACAGCGTGGTACAAATACATCGAATTGTAATTTTATAACTATCAACGTAGGATATTTACATAACCTTGTAATATTTCGAATTTAGCGTGGGAACTTACAGCATAGGTAGGAATATTACAACGTTAAACGTGGGCAAATCACCATATTTTTACAAATGAAAATTACAACAAATTTGTAAAGTTCATTTTCATTTTTTACAGTGTATGAACAATGTTGGGAAAATGCATTGCGTTGTAATTTTACCACTTTCAACGTAGGGTATTTACAAAACTTTGTGAAATTCCGAACCTCACATAGGAAATTTTCAATTTTACATAGGAAATTTACAATGTTGAATGTGGACAAAACACCACATTTTTACAAATGAAAAAAACGGATTTGTAAAGTTCATTTCTATTTTTTACAGTGTGTATATATTCGCATATGAAATAACAGGTAGATCACTTCTCACACTTGTTAATTAGCTGAGATAATGTATATCAATTCAGTCACTTCATAAAACGAACATAATAGAAGATTTTTTAGAAAATATGTAATAAATCCACAAAATATTAAACATGAAGCACACTGTAAAAAATGGAAATGTAAATTTACAACTTGCAGAGTGGGACCCAATATTGCCCTTGCTACAAGTAGGACTTTTCGCAGTATTATTGTAAATTTACATAGGTACTGTGAATATTACTTTTTTACCTTTCTAAATGTCAACTTGTAATTGTAAATTTACAATTGAAAGTGGATTTTATAGGTTACCTTAATATTACACCGTAGAAAAGTTTAAATTCTCCAAGAGAATAGTAAATTTACAATAAAATATAGGAAAAGTGTTAGGTTATGTACTAAAGAGCAATAGCCTTATGCGGGCAGGTGATTTGAACTCCACATTACAGTACTCCTTCCCTTATTCTAATTTTTTTCTCTTCTCCTATTCTAATATTTCCCCTCACGCGTTCTCCCCACTGACATGTGTTAACGTGTGGATTTTTTAAATACAAATAACGGCGCATACGCAACAAAAGAAAAAGAGACAAAAGTGAGACTACAAATCTAAGTAGTGGGGGAGAGGGGAAAATTAGAATAAGGGAAGAAGGCCGCCATCTTACCTGACTGGACAAATTAGAATAAGGGAAGGACTACTGTATGTGGTAAAATTTATGCACGTAATCCTGAACCAATTGTAGTGGCTTGTAATAATAATTTGTTATTTTAACTTATGAATTTAGATTTTATGATTTATTGTTTTCTTTCAACAAAAGTTTTATCGACAAAAGATTATAGCTCTAAAAACCTCTAAAATATTAAAATACATCTTATAATGAATTTTACAATATACTCCTCCATTTTAATGTAAAAATTAATTTTACTACACCAATGGTTTCTCCCCTCATATTGTAAATTGACCATGTACGACATGGGCTCGATTTTTACCCACTTATAGCGTGCGTTGTAAATTTACCACCTCAGTGTAGGGAATTTACAAATCGTTCTGAAATTCCTAACCTCCTGTAGGAAATTTAAAACTTTTAACATGGGAATATCAGCATATTTTTAGGCAAGAAAATCACAAAAAAATTGTAAATTTCATTTACATTTTTTACAGTGTATTCGTATATGAAATAACAGGTAGATAACTTCTCGCACTTGGTACTTAGCAGAGATAATGTATACCAATTCAGTCACTTTATAAAACAAACATAATAAAAGATTTTTTAGAAAATATGTAATAAATCCACAAAATATTAAACATGAAGCACGTCAGAACTAAACATAACCTAAAACACCGGAAGTTTCTGAACTAAACTTCACAATAAAATGAAATTATGAAATTAATTCAATGAACACTTGAAGAACTCACTTTTTACAAGAAACCTTTCCTCATTTAAAATACATATTGCATTTAAGCACAAAAGGGTCGCTTCAAAAAGTGCCCACAGGGTGAACGCCATGACGTCTAGACAACAAAACGGAGAAAAGACGAAATTGCTGAGGAATGATCGAAAATATCGAAATCACCGGATCAAACCGAAAATGGGACAGGCGGCGCCATCTATTGGCATGATCATTAACCAATATCGATATTATATCGATAGCGAGATAGCCGTGAAAATTCGAAAATTCGAACGGCCAGTAGTAGCCGCACTGATATATATTATATATATCAGTGAGTAGCCGGCGTCGAATAAAAATTTCCGTGTTGCCTCTACGGAGATCAGTTTTTTGTTCTCCGATCACCGAAGCGTCTTCACCTTTAACCCCACTGTCGCGGCAAAATTCGTCCGGGCGCGAATGCCGTTTTGTTGACATCCCGTCTTGGCAGACCGAAAAAGGTTGCGGACCCTGCTGTCATGGAATCTTCCCCAAAGACAGTTTCTGGAAAAATGGCGACCATTCGCTGTCATTAAATGCAGGTACGTTATTATCATTCATTACGTCTTTGGATGACAAATTTTTATATTTTCTACTTCTCTCGACCGTAACCGATCACCTAACCTAACACTGAGCTTGCGCTGCG
The DNA here is from genome assembly GCA_030407085.1 of Trichopria drosophilae. NCBI lineage: Eukaryota > Metazoa > Arthropoda > Insecta > Hymenoptera > Diapriidae > Trichopria > Trichopria drosophilae. The sequence continues at coordinate 61,596,067 of CM059586.1, read as the reverse complement.
TTTTACACATATACATCAATACATACGAGTCTTTTCTTCGCTTTCTCCCACTTTTCGACTTTTCCTTACGTTGTACAACGAACGTTTTTCTAATTGCCGTTATTGTTTTTGATTTTCACGCATGAGAAGTTCATCGACCTTGCAATTTTCGTGTGTGTTTTCCGAGTTCATAATGAAATATTTTCATTTAATTTTAATATTTATGTTTTAATGAAAAGTTTATTAAATTTTTTGAATGGTGACACTTTCAGTTATTTTATTAACGTTAATAAAAGATTAATGTAAAGTCACATTTTACTTGTCAGAAGAAATTTTACTATCCTGCGTTCAAAAGAGTGTATTTGAATTGTAGTGTTTTTTTTTAAAATTACATGGTTAAATATTACTTACAAATTCAAAATCTACGTGTGCTTTGTATATAATTAGTTTAACAATGCATAAGGTAAACAGATTAAATGGAAAATTTTGAATAGATTGTTTATATTATTTATTAGCCGTAAATAGTATATTTAAGTATATCAATAATTCATTTCGCGAACTTACAAAATTTATCTATAATGATGATCGTTAAATTAATTTAAATTTAAAAGTTCAGATTTGCAATTTTTTAAAAAGACGATCTGAAATTGGAATTTGAAGAATTCAATTGCTATAGATAACTGATTTTTTTTTTCAGGAATCACAAGAAGCCTTTAAATAGAATGTATAGGCCGTAACTTAAAAATGACTACAAAGCTGGCGATGATTTATGATAGCACCTATAAACACGCTCTGGCTAGTGAGTTTGCGCATTGCTCTTGATGTTTTTGCATATACCGGAATGTTTGAATCATTTTTCTTGTAGATTTTTTTTTACATTTGTAGTGTAAAATAGCGTGACTTTAGTGACGTAGCGCACGTGTCGAGTAAAAAATTAAAACGTTTGTGGCTTTTGCTTTATACTTTTGCTATGTATCATTCTACTTTTCCAACTCACACTATGGTGCAAGTATTGGGTGGCTATCAAACCAACGGGCAATACCCACAAAATCATATGGTTCTCGTTAGCAGCCCGAATGCAATGCACCAAACAGACTATGCACAATTCGCTCGTAATTCCTCAAATCAAACCAGGCAACGCACAGTTCAGGTATGTACTTGGATTAGCAAGCTATTTAAAAGATATCTATTCTGAATAAAACATGTTGAACATTTTAACTTGCTAGTACCAAATTCTATAAAAATTATTGCCATACAAGAGGGAATCGATTATTTTTATTATGTCTCTTTATAATTCTAACATAATGCATCTTTCATTCGGATAAGTTTATTATCTCTTACAATTCTACTAAAAAACTGAAATTGTATGAATGAATATTTGACAGTTAATTTTGTATACAGGAAACAAAACATTGTCAACTAAATGTAGACTGCATAACATAATATCATTTATATACGATAATTTGCAATTGTTTTATAAAATTACAATTTTTATATAATTTATTAAATAATACTCAAAACTTTCTCGTTTCTGAGACGTCACAAACATGCCTCATTATGGCAACAGAGGGACGTTTTGGCATATGATGTTACCAAAATGACCAAACTATTTCGTCACATAGAACATCACATAAACGACATTGTCTTGTGGTGATCTCTGAAATGACAAATGTACGCCATTATTTCGAGGACGTCTCATTAACGACATTGTCTTACATAATGTTCTGGCAGAATAGTCAATGTGGCGTCAAAAAAGGGATAAGTAAAAACATTGTCATTATTTTTGACGTCTCTTTTACGACATCTTTATGACATCTACTTAGTGTGTCAGAAAAAACGTACTGTCAGAATACGGTTTCTCGCAAGCGGCAAGGTTAAAAGTTTTGAGTATATATGCACCAGCATTAACCGATATGTTTAGTACTATACAGACAAAAATATAGAAGCGTTAAAATGCCACAACATAATTTTTAGTCTCCGAAATGACTGTCATTTTTAGGAAGTCTATATATATATGTCTTTTATGAAGAACTTATGAGATCTTTATGATGGCAAAGTAACATAAGTTTGACATAAAAAAGAGACATCTGAAAACATGTTGCGACGGCAATGAGACGTCTCAAAGACATTGAAATGCTAGATGGGTGATTCTGGGTAACACTTGTTTAGTACACTAAATTAAATAAGAATTGCTGATCTAAAATATTTACATTAGGACCTCTCTTATTCTAATTAGCAAAGTTTTTTAAGATGGCGCCCACCTCTCTTATTCTAATTTTCTCCTTACCCCCACTTACTTTGTTTGCGAGCTTGTGATTTGTGGACAATATTTTTCGTTGACTTTTCGTGTGACAGTGGGGGAACGATTAGAATAAGAAAGGCAATTAGAATAAGAGAGGTCCTACTGTACTACATTTGCTATACAGTAGGACCCCTCTTATTTTAACTGCTAAAGTTTTTCAAGAAGTAAATTAATGTAACAAATACGAAGAATTACTATTCAAATTGTATCTCACATAATTTTAATGAAGCCAATAATACTGAATTTAGCACCTGATTCGTAACCAATACTAAATGGCATGGTTCCATTTTATATTTTCTTAAAAATGATACACTCAAATGTATATACAGGGTGATCCTTTTGTTTATGTCAACCGGCTAATAGTGGGTCAACTGAGTTGATTCTAAGTAACTTTTTCTTGTACCAAAATTGGATCTGAGGCTCAGAATTTAAGTGAAGAGCCATTGAAATTTAAAAAAAAAAAATACTTTTTTTGCAATAACTCGACTTCTTTTCAAGTTATTGCAATGAATGAGGGCTCATTTTCAAGATTTTTTTTAAGCCCCACAATTCATTCCTGAGAACATTTATCCTGCGGTGTATATTTCTGAAGTTGTTACCTCGAAAATTGTAAAAAAGGCCAATTTTTGCGGTTTTTCGCATCTATTGACGAAAAACGCATTTGGTACTGACGATGTGGGTTTGTCACCAATTCTACGACATTAAAAGTGTTCCCACGGACTCAATTTTCATTAAAAACGAACATATGAGAGGGCAAATTCTTCGTCTTTTCAAGCTCTATAACTTTTTCTAGTTTGACATTTCGTTAGATATTTTGCGAAATGAGTTAGATGCGAAAAACCGCAAAAATTGGCTTTTTTTACCATTTTTGAGGCCACAACTTCAGAAATATACAAATGTTCTCAGGAATGAATTGTGGGGCTTAAAAAAATCTTGAAAATAAGCCCTCATTCATTGCAATAACTTGAAAAGAGAAGCCGAGTTATTGCAAAAAAAGTAATTTTTTTTCTAAATTTCAATGGCTCTTCACTTAAATTCTGAGCCTCAGATCCAATTTTGGTACCGGAAAAAGTTACTTAGAATCAACTCAGGAATCCACTATTAGCCGGTTGGCATAGACAAAAGAATCACCCTGTATATATTTATTTGTTTATTTTCATTGAACTGGGCATTCAAGCCCTCACAAACAAAATAATAGTACATTCAAGTTACAAATTTGAGTTAATAATATATAGAGAATAACACAATAACAATATTACTTAAAAATAATTAATGTAAATTAAAATTAGTAATATTTACGCGAAGACTAGATTTAAATAAGCCTATATCTGTAATTGAAGTAAGAGAGGCGGGTAAGGCATTGCAAAGACGTCTCAATCTAGTTATCGGAGAAAAGAAATGAAAGTCAGATCCACTAATATCTTCCGCATGTTTAGTGGATTTATAAAATTATACAAATAGCATCTGTGAAGAAAAAGATTTAATAATTCAGGGCATAAAATGTTTTCATTCAGAATATTAAAAGTTAACGTAATATCAGAGTATTGACGTAGCGTACGTATAGTCAAAAGTTTATATTTTTTTAGTATCAGAGAATAATTATGGTTAAAACAAAAATCTATGATTTACAGCTTATATATAGAATATAAAATCTAAATGTACCCTAGTAAACTTGTGCATATAATGAAAACATTTTTTTCTAATCAGCTGGTAATTTTGAAGTCGTATGAAGCCTTTGTACTTAAAAAAACCTAAAAAAAGCATTAAATAATTCTTGTTTGTTAGGTTTGCGTACTACAGTAGTTATAGCTTTTTCAACTGTGATTCATTCTAAACAATTACTTCTGTTCTATTTTAACTTACTATTTATTTCTGAAATATCATCTCACGCTTAGACATTATTTGAATTGATTAACCCTGTTTTGTCCAAAATGAGAGAAACAGTTAAGTCAACATCAGCTCAGTTTCTACAGTAGAAAGCAATTTTTTAATTTTCGAAAAATACATTTTGGACTATTTTGAAGTGTGCTTTTTCCATTCCCGTCGAGAAAATGGCCAAAAAAACGACTATTTCTACAAAAATGTTGAAAAACGAAAAAAAATGCCATGTTAATTTATTAGGTAGTTTTTGTTTATTTTTCACGATTTTCTTCACTGAAACGGATTTTAATGAATGAAATGCTTGTATAAAAAGTGATCCCGATAATTAAACATAAATAGTATACTAATAGAATTCTTTTTAGAAGCAATGGCCGATTCAAAATGGCGGCGAAACGTAGAAGCATTTTTTAGAAAAAAGAAATTTTTTTTTCGCGCTAATATGTAGGTGTCGGAAAAATTATTTGCAGAGAAATTTTTAATGTGGAATTTAGTGGTACTAGAATAAAAAATGTAAACATTGTTTTTGACCATTAAAAAAATTGTTTTCTTCCAAAACAAAATTATTTTTTCGAAAAAAATGGAATTTTTTAAAATCCATCCGTAATTATTTAGAAAATGAGTTTTTATGTTCACTCTAATTTTTTTTTTAATTTTTAAATTAATTTAGAAAAATGTAAAAGCATTTTTTCAAAAACGCAACTTTTTTTCGCCCTAAAATTTTCGGGACAAGCATAACATTTCCACTTATTATTTTTACACTACTGTATTCCTCGTAAAAAATTACTAAAGAAATAATTTTTTAAAATTTTTTAAAGGTGAATTTCGTGGAGCTGATTTGGTTGGTGTACCCTCCCCTTAATCAACTCAAAATTATTATAATAATTGTCCATAACCAGTCAATATTTATGTCATCAATATAAAGCGTAATAAAAAAACTTTTATGATCCCTATTTCACGGAATTCGTAATTTTGAAAAAATTTTGTTGCGTTCCGCGGCCATGTTGAATGAGCCATTACTTCTAAAAACTATTCTATTAGTATATTATTTATGTTCAACAAGCGGGATTACTTCTTATATATACATTTTATTGATTACAATCCGTTTCTATTGAGGAAATCGTAAAAAATGTTTGCAGAAATAGTCGTTTTTTTGGCAATATTCTCGACGGAAATCGATAGAACACACTTCAAAATAGTAGGAAATGTATTTTTCAATATTAAAAAAAAATCTTTCTAATGCATAAACTGAGCTGATATTGTCGCACCTGCTTCTATCATTTTGGGCAAAAAAAAGGGGTTAATTGTGAAAATTAATTTATTACAATTATGTAATAAATTCCTAAAATTTTGGTGAACTTGAACTTGATATAAAATTGACCAAATCAAATGTCATTGCTTTGGCACAGAAATCAAAATCAACAATAACATCTAAAATAATAATGTTAATTAAAACATATTACATGAAGGATGTTTCACTAAAAATGTCACAAAAATCATGTAGCAAGAGAGCTTCAAGATTTATTTTTTACGAAACAGTTTACAAATTAAACAATGTTTCTAGCATGTATTTCAAATTCTTAAGAAAAGAATTTGGTAGTTCACTCGGCGTGAAGGTCCAAAATAAAAACAACAAAGTGTGATTAAAACGTTTCGGCTACTGATGTGTGCCTTCTTCAGTTATTATTTTTTAGAGTTTACACAGTGTCAAATTTAAATAAGCGTGTTACACGATGACATAACAATATTAACCCATTAACGCCCAAGGGCCACTTTTTCTTGCGTCAATTTCAGACCAGTATTTCGTATCAAAATCGAAGTTCACAAAAATTGAGAGGTACATATCTTACTATTTTCGTGGTCGCTCTTCAAGATTCCGAGGCCAAAATTGAGCTTCATACATCGGAAATTCCAATAGGGCGCCGAATTTGTAAACAATGTCCAGAAAATTGGGAAATATTTATTCTTACCAATTTTTTTCGAGCCCTTAGAATATTGGGATTCTATTGAAACTCTGACAAAGGTGAACAAAATACTTCAATTTTAAGGAAAAATTTTACTTTTATTTTAAAAGTAAAAGATCATTCTAACGATCTCAAAATGACCGCAACAATGAAAATTTCTTTAAAATTTTCTGAACGCCCGAACTCAAAACTACGAGCTTTATTAGAAAAAATGATAAGAATGAAAAGTTCTTAGAATTTACCGAGAAATATCACGGAATTTTTTTAGATTTTTTTTACATTTGGGAATTTTTTTCCAAATTATAATTTGTTTACGAAAAATTACGAAAAAAATTTACTGTATTCTTTAATGAATTCTAAGAATTTGTTGTTCTTTGCAATTTTTTCCAAATGGCGACAGTTTTCGAGAAAAAAAACCCAATATTTAAAATTCGTTTTCTAAAAAACTATCAACATTCGCAAAAAATACAGAGAACAAACTCTTAGAATTCATGAGAGAATACACTAAATTTTTTTCAGAATTTTTCGAAAATAAATTACAAATTTGAAAAAATTAAAAAACAAATTCATCACAAAAATCTAAAAAAATTCCGTGATATTTCTCGATGAATTCTGAGAACTTTTCATTCTTACTATTTTATTAAAAAAGATCATAGTTTTTGAGTTAGAACGCCCAGAAAATTTCAAAGAAATTTCCATTGTTGCGGCCATTTTGAGGTCGTTAGAATGATGTAGGGTATAAAAGTAAAATTTTTCCTTAAAATTGAAATACTTTGTTCACCTTTGTTCAGAGTTTCAATAGAATCCCGATATTCTAAGGGCTCAAAAAAAATTGATAAGAATAAATATTTCCCAATTTTTTGGAAATTTTTTTCAATTGCGGCGCCATATTGGAATTCCTAATGGCTGAAACTCAATTTTGACCTCGGAATCTTGAAGAGCGACCTCGCTAAAACAGTAGGATATGTATCTCTTAATTTTTGTTAACTTCCATTTTGATACAAAATACTCGATTGAAATAGAAGGAAGAAAAAGTGTCCTTTGGGCGTTAATGGGTTAATGTGAAAATATATAAAAAACATTACTTACATATTTAGAAAAAATTGAAAAGTTTGAGACAGTTCACTTCTTATAATGAATGATGGTCTTCTGGTTTAAAAAAAACGATTGTGGGTATGAGTGAATTTCGAAAGTTCCTAAAAAAATAATTATGATGGCATTTATTTTTTAAAAAAAGTAAAAGCATGAGAAAATTTTTGTAGAAAACTTACTGATAGAACCGTAAATTTTTGGACCGAAAGTCTTTCTCTCTTTAGAAAATTCTTTTCTTAAGAATTTGAAATATATTATTCAAGCGGTTCAGAAGAATTCAAGATGGTTTTTACACCAAATGTTTCTAGCATATGGTGCGAAATAAAAACTTAACTTATTTATGTCTCCAATTATATTTAAATGTTGAAGTTTTGATTAAATGGTGTTTAATACGAACTGTTGATAAATAATTTATTCATCACAGGCAGGGGCTTATCCCTCGGAACTGTTGCATCTAATGGGGGTAGAAGTACCATCATTACGTCGTACAAATTACAGCCACCAGGGAGGTAATTCTTCTACCGGAAATTGGCGACGAGTGACTGCGACAAGCAGTACACCGACACTGCCTCCACCAATGCAGCATGTAAACTATAGACCAGCAAGTGCAGGATCAATTAAAAAACCCAATTCAAATTGGACTAACAATAATAATAATATTAAAACAGGGAAAAGAAGTTCATTTCGTGAATCACCTCCACTGAATGAAACATATAGCAGCGATAGCGGATTCAGTTCTCGGTCACCAACACCAAATAGATATTATGCAGACGGTAGTCAGGCTGAAAGTTCCGATGAACGAGATTCCATAACATCATTATCAGAACAAGGCTTCAAGTACGATTTCTTTGATCTGTAAAACGTTTATGCATATTGATGATTTTATATTTTGTTCATTAATTAAGAGGGTAGTCTCTCTCCTTTAAAAACCGGAAAAACAACGTTTTTTTTTAGCAATTTTTTTGAAAGGGAAGGAAATGATTGCGGTAAACGAAGTTTGGAGACAAAAGTGGACTATATTTAAGGTTTAAAAACAATTTATATTTTTCGAAAATATTGACATTTTATTATACTACGACGATTTTTGTGGAGCGCCTGGAGTGTCTGCACTTGGTAATCGGTGCCGGTGATAGAGGTCGTGCGATACATCTGAAACAGTCAAACCAAGATTTTTTATAATTTATATAAATGTATATTCTATATGAACTAAAAAAATACCGTAGAAGTTATGAAATTATACATTTTTTCCAAGTTTAAAAAAAAATTATACATGATGCTGAAACTAGCCGCACATTCGTAGCCGCAGATTCGAAAAAGCAGTGGTTCTCAATCAAAATATTTTTTGGTCATTAGTGGTTTAAAATTAATTCGATTAATCACGTAACAGTTTTGGGATGTTAATTGAGGTATAAAGAGATAAAAAATGCGTACAAACTACGAGAATTATTTAAACAATTTAGCAACAAATACGGCTGTTTGAAAATTAAAAAAGGTGCGGTGTTCGTTATTTCTACATCCATTCTTTCGAGTTACTGTACTTGAATTGGCCCTGCGGAAAAAATTTAAAAAATGCGTGTGACAGTAGGAATTGTTTAAACAATTTTGCAACAATTACTGCTGGCATGAAAACGAAGGGAGGTGCGGGGTTCGTATTTTGTACATTTATTCTTACTAGGTAGAGTAGTCGAATGGCTCTGGCGAAAAAAAATAAAAAAAATGCGTGTGACCGTACGAATTGTTTAAACAATTTTGCAAAAATTACTGCTGGCATGAAGACGAAGGAAGGTGCGGGGTTCGTAATTTGTACATTTATTCTTACTAGTTAGTGTAATCGATTGGGCGTGACGAGAAAAAAATTTTAAAAATGCGTGTGGCTGTCGGAATTGTTTATATATTTTAGCAACATTTTGTGCGAGAGGGAAACCCAAAGAGGTGCGCGTTGGTCGTTACTTTTACACAGTTTTACAAATAAGAGTGATCGAATGGATTCGATGGAAAATATTTTAAAAAATGCGTGATTTTTTAACAATTTAACAAGAATTCGTGCAGTAATGATATAAAGTGCGGGCCTTGAAAAATATGTCAATGAAGTAAGCTGATGTGATTTATTCTACCAACTATCCAGGTTTAAAGAAGCTATGGATAATATGTAAAATAACAATATCAATAACTTTCGCGAGAAGATTCGCAGTTCTTTGTTGTTTCCCAACAGAAATAGGGAGAACGTATATAGAATTATGTATTGTACATTTTTTTACGGTTCTGAGAATATTACAGATTATTTTGTCGTGATTGTATTTTATAACGGTTTTCGCATTACCCAGAGCCAACCGCGTGGAGGTCCCGTATATATGGCTCCTTTTCTCCACGAGAAATCTAATTTTTATTTGCTTCAGTGCTGATTTATCTTCTCTCGTGGAGTTTTATCATTTTTTGTAATTTTTTTTTTTATTATTTTTTGTAATTTTTTTTTTTTATTATAAAACAGAACAAGCGCGGAAATAGTTTAATATACGTCTATTAAGCCATAAATTTAATAAAAGCAGAAAATTCGAGGGTGTTTGGTGCATTTCCTGGAGGCTTCCTGGATATTGTTATTAACGCACTGTTGGGGCAATCTTTTTTTAGCCGAAAAATTTTTCTGTTTTCATCTGACGTATCGCAGTGAGCAATATTGAACTGCATTTCTGCGTTTTCCACTGATAAAAGTTCGTAGCAAATCCATTTTCTAATTTTATCCATGTCGTCTTCCGAAAAATGGATTGACTTGCTTGCGCAAATCACGTAAACCCATGCACACAAGTGCACCCCGCAATTTACTCCAATTCCCTGTTCAGTAATTTGTGTGGGTACATCAACAGGACAATGCAATGACCAATCTTTCCAATTCATGGATAGCAAGCCATGTCTTGCATTAACCTGCTCAATAAACCCACACAACCTCCTCATAACTTTTTCTTGCGGCATTCCGTGCAAGGAGTCGTAATAAACAATAATGTTTACCGAGATGATGATCACTATGAGGGTCCAGTGCTCTCCCTCGCACTTCGGTAAAATCCAGACATCATATGTCCACGCCTGCTGTTTATGGGCCCATGTCATAAATCCGGATCTCGGGGAATCGTCGAGTATCGACGATTTACAAGCAAGAAGAAGGGACATGATTCACGATTTATAAAAAAGCACAGTTTTTTTACTTTTTCGCCAGACCCATTCGACTACACCAATTTCTAAGAATAAATGTTGAAATTTTGTTTCAACAATTCCTACGGTCACACGCATTTTTTTATTTTTTTTCGCCAGAGCCATTCGACTACTCTACCTAGTAAGAATAAATGTACAAAATACGAACCCCGCACCTCCCTTCGTTTTCATGCCAGCAATAATTGTTGCAAAATTGTTTAAACAATTCCTACGGTCACACGCATTTTTTTTATATTTTTTCGCCAGAGCCATTCTACTGCTCTACCTAGTAAGAATAAGTGTAGAAAATACGAACCCCGTACCTCCCTTCGTTTTCATGCCAGCAATAATTGTTGCAAAATTGTTTAAACAATTCCTACGGTCACACGCATTTTTTTTATTTTTTTTCGCCAGAGCCATTCGACTACTCTACCCAGCAAGAATAAATGTACAAAATACGAACCCCGCACCTCCTTTCGTTTTCATACCAGCAATAATTGTTGCAAAATTGTTTAAACAATTCCTACTGTCACACGCATTTTTTTAATTTTTTCCGCAGGGCCAATTCAAGTACAGTAACTCGAAAGAATGGATGTAGAAATAACGAACACCGCACCTTTTTTAATTTTCAAACAGCCGTATTTGTTGCTAAATTGTTTAAATAATTCTCGTAGTTTGTACGCATTTTTTATCTCTTTATACCTCAATTAACATCCCAAAACTGTTACGTGATTAATCGAATTAATTTTAAACCACTAATGACCAAAAAATATTTTGATTGAGAACCACTGCTTTTTCGAATCTGCGGCTACGAATGTGCGGCTAGTTTCAGCATCATAAATTATACTTTTTTAAGAAAAAAAATTCATTTTAAGCAGCAAAAAAAAATATTTTAAATAATAGTTTTGTCCAACTTTTTTAGTTGTTCTCTAAACTCCGTTTACCGCAATCATTTCCTTCCCTTTCAAAAAAATTGTTAAAAAAAACGTTGTTTTTCCGGTTTCTAAAGGAGACTACCCCCTTAATAGTAATCTTATTTTTGGTGATTATTAATTATTATTTTCTTTTTTAGTCGTTTACATGAAGTACATTCTGAAGGAAATCTAAGACCGGATAATATCCTTAGTCAGAGCAATTTGATTTTAAATTCTTCTATACATCAATTTTATCAAAATCCACGACCAAGTCACTATCAAAATTCAGTACAAGGATCTAGATCCCAGATACAAAACTACCAAATTAAAAGAAGATATCAATCAGGTACTTTGTGCTACTTAATATTAGTGTTAATTACCTTCATTATTTTTTTATTTGAAGTTTTGTTAAAATTAAATTGAACATTGTATGACCTAAGTACCTCTAATATTTGACCTGGCATTAAAATCAATTGAATTACAATACTGACATATAATGAGGGCTAGTAGAATAACAGTTTGTAGATTATTTATAAGTCTTATACTCAGGAAGAACGAGTACCTCTCCTCCAAGATCTCAACAAAGAGGACGAAAATTTTCAGGGGTAATTGTGCCAAACTACAGCAATATATATCCAAGGCACATAGCTCCACCACGTCATATAGCTCCAGAACGATTTCTTGCCAGATCACATCTCATGGAAGTAACTCACACGCCAGAGAATTTACTCAATGGTTCTAGCTGGGACAAGTTGTCGGAAGCTATATGGGACAAATTCATTGCTAGTCAACAAACTAAAAATATTTTCTGCGACAAGATGAATCTATGGAAATATCTTTTCATATATATCAAGGTACATAATGGTTCGACATAAAAATATTGCAAATTGCGAAACAGGACAGCCTTTTAAAAAATAATTAAATTTTCAGTCGATATTTCCAAAGTACGGATTGTTCCTGGTTGGTTCAACTCTTAATGGATTTGGTACTAATGCTAGCGACGTAGACATGTGTTTGCTTGTACGTGATACAGAAATGGATCAGAGAAATGAGGCTATCTTTCGCTTAGAGCAAATCTTAAGATGTCTTAAAAGCTGCGGTTAGTATTCATCTTTTAACAAGACTCCAACGTCGGATTTGTAAGATCTATCTTGTTCACTAAACCACCTTTTTATGAAAAATTTTTATGTTTGCAAATGCGAAATATCTATTTTAATCATTTTAATGTTATAGATTTTATTACTAATTTGGAGTTAATACAAGCGAAAGTACCTATACTAAAGTTTCATGATGCGATGCATAATTTAGAAATCGATCTTAATTGCAATAATGCTGTTGGTATAAGAAATACACATCTTTTGTATTGCTATTCCAGGAGTAAGTATTTATTCCGTTGATGAATTAAACCTAAGGATTTTCCTTATACTAACATGTTTTTGGTTTTAAAAATTGCAGTCGATTGGAGGGTGCGGCCGTTGGTGTTAATCGTGAAACTGTGGGCTCAAAGCCAAAACATTAACGATGCCAAAAACATGACAATCTCTAGCTATTCCCTGGTCCTGATGGTTATACACTTTTTGCAATGTAAGTTTTAAAAACTGACTTGACTTTATCCTTAAACAATAATATATTTATTTAGCCTGTATATTTTATCGTTCTCTTCAAACTTGTACCTTCCGTAAAAGTATACTATCATAGTATGACCGTTGTTTATTTAAAAGAAAGGAAAAAATATTAGAGAAATGATTATTCTTTCTGTCGATATTTTTTCATAAAATATCTTATATTTTTACCCATTAACCGCCGAAAGGAGTGGAATTTTACCTCGAGTTCAGCATTTATTTCTCGCATGTAACATATAAGGAAAAAAAGGGAAAAAATCGAAAATACATTAATTTTATTGTTTCAAGCCCGCTATTTCGAATGATTCTTTCAAAACATTTGTAATTTTCAATAGTTTTTTGCAAAAATATGTAAAAAATTATGATTTTCAGACTCATTTTTTTTCGTTTATCTTAAAATTTGTCAAAACGCATTTGTATCGACTTAAAATAAGTCATAAACGTCCACTAAAGAAGTCCATCATACTTGATTTTTTTTGTTATTGTCTTATTAACAAAATGGCGGTCGATACGACGAAATATTTGTCACATCGTACACGAAAGTAATTATAGTTAAACAAAACTCATTACTCGGTGCTTTTTGGTGTTGCTGACTACGAATCTGTCGTTGGTTTCGTTACATTCAAAATGGCCGATCCAATATGGCGGACCCAAAGTGTTAAATATTCATCAATTTTTGTGGCTTTCAATATCCTTATATTTTTTCAGTCATTCATTCCGAATTCATGATTCGATTTTTGAAATTCAAAATGGCGGACCCAATATTGCCTGCGGAGAATATTAAATATTAATCGATTTTTGTGATTTTCAATATTCCGTTGTTTTTGGGTCGTTGATAACGAATTTGTAGTCAGATTCTAAAAATTCAAAATGGCGGACATTATTTCTAGAATTTCAAATTACTCGAATGAAAAAAATTTCTTATTATTGTATGCAATATTGTCAATAGAAAGTTTCTTGCGATTTTTATCTACATCTTACTGTTTCCAAGAAAAAAATGTACGAAATTTTCTGTAACTTAAATTCATGTAAATTAAACGTAAAATGTAAATTACTGAAAAAAAATTCAAAATTAGAACACGAAGATTTTGCAAAAATTGCAATGCTTATTGCATTATTATATGCGGACAACGTAACTAGAGACGGCAAAAGATGATATATTTGTTTATATAATTTATTTATAAGTTCGTAAGATACTTTCCTTTCTAAATAAAAAATAATATTTGTAAAAGAATGGTGTTTATTCTTTTATCATAAGGGGACCATATGGCATTTTTGTTCATATTGCGAAAGTTTATAACAATTAATAATTGCAACCCAGCGCAATTTTATAATTACATTATGTATAAAATAAGCCAATAAAAAACAAAGGATCCAAATGAAAATCAATTTGCATAAGTGTCCATGATTTGAGTCTCATCATTGCATTATGAAAATTTCGCAATTTTTTTTTCTCGAAAACAGTGTAATTTAGATAAAAATCGCAAGAGACGCTTTATCTTGACAATATTCCACACAATAATAAGACATTGTTTTCATTTGAGTAATTTGAAATTCTAGAAATAATGTCCGCCATTTTGAATTTTGAAAATCTGATTACGAATTTGTTGTCAGCGACCCAAAAAACAGGCGGATATTGAAAATCACAAAAATCGATTAAAATTTAATATTCTCCGCCCGCCATCTTGAATTTCAAAAATCAAATCATGAATTCCGAATCGACGACTTAAAAAACATAAAGATATCAAACGCCACAAAAATCGATTAATAAATAATTTAACAAAACCAACGACAGATTCATAATGAACAACGCCAAAAACTCCCGAGTAATGAGTTTTGTGTAACTAGAATTACCTTCGTCTACGATGATGGTAATTTTAAAAAAGGCATAAATATATTTCGTCGTATCGACCGCTATTTTGTTAAGACAATTAAAAAAAAAAGAAGTGTGATGGATTACTTTATTGGACACATCGGGTGCACGTTTATGACTTATTGTAAGTCGATAAAAATGCGTTTTGACAAACGATTTTAGAAGATCCAAAAAAAAAATGAGCCTGAAAATCACGATTTTTTGACAACTTTTTCATCAATATTTGAAAGAGCCGCCTTGAAAGAATAAAATTTATGTACTGTCGATTTTTTCCTTATATGTTTCATGCGAGAAATAAATGCTGAACTCGAGGTAAAATTTCAGTGCATTCGGCAGTTAATGGGTTAATTGAAATTGTGGAGCTATTTTGTATATTGTTATGCAGTTACATATTTACGAATTACATATAAGGGTGATTTTTAAGAAATTGTGATATTTAACGATAATTCGGCAAATTCCCAGATTGAGTAAAAAATGTATATTTTTCCATTTTCTTGTTACTAACGTGTAATGTGTATGTAAAGTAAAACAACTAGAAGTAAAATTTTACACACTTGAAATAATCAAATGTCATCGTCGAGATACCGAGTAAGTAAACATACATTTTTTATAATATATTTTCTGTAACTAGCGTTGAGTAAATTGATCATTCCTTCCGCTATGTTAGGAGATTATTTAAAGAGGTTATTTTTTTTTTTAGGTTTTGAAAGCTTTATTTTAAATGTAAAAATACGTCTATACTAACTTTTTTTTACGATTTATTAAATTATTCTTTATATTTGCATTTGCTTAATTTACAATTTTTTTAAATTTCCCCAAAACATTTTTTTAAAAAACTCAAATAAAAGCGTTTGTGGGTACAATGGCAGTACACCAGTATACTTGGTCAAAAATGAAACCTACCATCATATTTTTCAAAATTTTAAATTGCTATAATTGCTCTGTCAACGAGAAGTGTAAACATTTTTCAAATGACTTGCTAGATTTTAATGCTACATATTTTGCAAAAAGTCAATCTGCATAAAAAGATCCTGTCAAGAAACGAAAATTGTCCGTGAATAATAAACAGAATTTAGTACATTATGATACATGCGGGAATGACTAATCCGCACGCGTATCATGTACTATTTTTTCAAACATTGTGTGGAAAGTTCGTATGACCGATTTTAGTCATTCTCGCACGGATTTCCGTGCGGGAATGTTACCTTCCGCACGATTTTCAAATTGAATGGAAATTAACGGTTTTCCACACGATTTTCCGTGCGGAAGGTACAAACTTTCCAAAAAACTGTTTGAAAATAATACGTTCAAAGACATATTAACCACTTCACTGGTAATGTATCACATGTGTGCAAAAAAAGGGCCACGACTGGTAATGTATCGTATACATACATTTTTAAATAACTTCCATAATTTTCAATGAATTTGCACGAAATTTGGTATGCTATAGTTTCTTAGGTCGCTGAATACGCATCTGAGGTCACCGTTTCAAAATTCAATATGGCGGCTACAAGCTGTATGCTTTTGAAGCACATTTTTTTTCTGTGCGTGAAAAACGGTTGAAATTTGTTACTCGGGGGTTTTTGGGGTCGCTGATTACGAATCTGATCTCAGATTTTCAAAATTCAAAATGATATATCCAGGATAACAAATAGAATATGCAAAATGAATTTTAACCTTACCTTGGCGGACTCAATTTTGTATATTTCATAAAATGAAAAAATTATGTGGTTGACCTCTACCGTTAGCTGGTTAATTATAACGACCCCAGAGTCCACCACGAGGAGGTAGTGGGAGGATTTTGCACTTCATTTTTTTTTCTTTTTTTTTTTTTTGTTTTTTTTTTTGTTTTTTTTCCTTCTTTTTTGTATTTTTGATCCGCTCTTTTGAATCTATAAACCAATGCACACTTCAAATTCATTTTATATCATGATCAGATAAACACATTTCTTGTGAAAAGAGATGGTTCAATATTGTTTTATTTCGTTCGCCAGATTGGATCCACCATTTTGATTTTTTAAATTCTGAGATCATATTCGTATTCAGCGACACCGGAAACCTCATATTTAACATTATCATCGAAATTTGATAAAGAAAAATGTATACTTAAAAAAAAAATTAATGCACTCTGCGGGCGATAAAGGGGAGGGGGAAGGTGTTTTTTTTTACGTTAACTTATATGTTTTATGAAAAAATGTCTTGGCACTTTTTATTTGAAAACGGCTACCAGTGAAGTGGTTAAAAGATATACCTGTTAACAATACATCTCTGAGAAGGAGTTTGCGGTATGGTTTCTTAATTAAATTTTACTTATTTTCTCAAATTTTCGATAATTATTGTTTTTGTTTCATAAATATTGACACTAGAGTATCCTTGACAAGTGTGGATACTATCCGTTCTGAGAGGTATACACCGAAAATTGAATAAAGTGCATGATTATGATATTAAGTTGTCAATAAATCTGTATGATTCACGTATCAAATAACTAAATATACCGATATACATTGAAGAAAACGTTATTTAACCACTTTTCTTAGTCATTCGGAAAAACATATCATGAGTATATATAGTAACAGCATATTTATTAGTAATATGTCAGTACCGTAGCATATAATTTTGCATTTTATTAATATAACTTGCTGAATATTTAATTTCTAGTACTGCTGCGTTCAGTATATTTTCTGTTAAGGCTAAGAAGCAGAAAAGTTTCCAGAAAAGTCCAATTTGATCGTTTTAATCATCCGCCGAAATCGTACGTCAAAACTAACAGTTTACGGAGAATCACCCATATACATTGTTATTTTCCGACCAATAACGTTTCCCTAAAAAGTAGATCCTATGCAGAGTAACTAATTGATTTTAAAAATTAGCAAAAAGACAGTCTGGCGGTACTGACATTTTACTTATATTTCAGTATGCAGAACCTTCAATATAGATTTTATATTTATCGTTTTCATATTTACCAACAAACCGATTGCCGAATAACTAGTTACATGAGAATATATTTCTTTAAAGTATATATTATTCCATTTTTTTATACAAGATTCAAAGTATCACAGTTTATTGAAAATCACCCATAATTGAATGAGTACAATTTTGTGGCTAATAATAATACACGGATGTGTTTAATTGACTTTGTAACGTTCAATTGTATTCTATAACAGTGTATTGTACTTTGAAATAGGTGGAGTGGCACCGTCGGTTTTGCCATGTTTGCATTCTCTGTTTGAGAACAAATTTGAGCCATATTCGGACATACGTGGCATTGATATACACGAGCATTTGGACATTCCTACCAGTGTACTGATGCCTAGGAATCAACAAACACTTGGTGAACTGTTCGTCGAATTCTTCCGATATTACGACAATTTTGAGTAAGCTTCTATTCATCGCCATTGTTTACGTAAACTTGCAGATTTACATGTAACCGTAATGCGATAGTTTCAGTCAATATGCCATCTCGGTTCGACTAGCTAGTAAAGTGCCTATCGAAGAATGTCGACTAGCTCGCTCGTTTAAAAATGACCCACATCAATGGAAGTATTTGTGCATAGAAGGTAAAAATTTCAATTTTATTAATATCGCATTTAATACCAATAATAACATAAAATATAATATAAAATTCATTCTTAAAATTATAGTAACAAAACTTGTTCACCTTTTTAGTTATTTATGTGAAGCAATAAAGAGAAATATTTTATGTGTGATTCACATATTTCCCCAATTCATACATTAATTTTATTGATTAGCCCTGTCGCTGTGGACTATGTGTAAACACTTAGTTATGAAAGATTGAATAGACAGATAATAAACAAACAGATATATACCATTATATTTTATTGGGTATTTTGAATCGCTCGGACCGCATTTGAGGTCACAATTCTAAACGTAAAATCCAATGTAGCCGCACAGAATTGAACAATTTTTAAGTTTTTTTTATTATACACGTAATTATAAAATAATGAATACATACAGAATAAAGAAACAGATATACACTAGAGTTAGTTTTCATTGGGTATAATCCGCATTTGAGGACAAATTTTTAAAACTTTAAACAGAAAATTCAATATGGCAGCAAAAAAAAATTGAATCCGTCATTTTGAATGATTGAAAATGAACTCCAAATTCTTAATCAACTTCTTCGAAAACATAACCATATTTACACAAATTTCAAATTGGCTGGAAACATCGTAACATTTTGAGTCCACTTTCGAGTTTTCGGTCTGCACAGCGAAAGAGTTAAACACAGATTGGTTACATTAACGCCTGAATAACACAAAATTGAACCTCGACATTGGGCTCTCAAATTTTAATCAAATCGCTGTTAGTTTTTTACATCACTACATTTTCTTGGCGTTTTTGGGCGTGCTCTACACAATGCAACCACAAAAAGAGCAAAAAATGTCATCTTGTACTTTTTTTTTTGCAAATTTGCGTAAAAAAGCTATTCTAGCTAGGAAAATGGTTTGTTTGGGCAAAAAATGGCTACAAACGTGTTATTAATACTTGTACTTAAAACACATAAATGTTTTTCTGCAAATACCAGCCTCTCAATGTCGATAACATCGGTAATTTACGTGTTTACTCGTATTAACAGAATAGTTTACTTTATTTTATTCCTTTGACGCTCGATAATTTGTTAAATCATATATTGAAGGATTTCGGAAACTTCTGATTACGAATATTATGCAATATTACAAAAATTCAAACTGATGGATTTTGTTTACATATTCCGTTTTCGAATGAAAATGTTCACTCGGGGGTTTTGATACGAATGTGATATCAGAATAGGAAAATTCAAAATGGCGGATCCAATGTGGCGGACTTTTTTATATTTTTTTAACTCCTTCTAGCTGAAAATGTATACTCGGGGGATTTTAGCAAAATTTTAAACAAATTCTTTTGAGAATGAATTATCATCGACGGAAAAAGATAAAAAAATATTAGCATACTCTTCAATCGAATCATTTGAATATTTTTTTGTAAAGAAATGTAACAGCACATTATCGATGCTACCAAAGAAAGTGTTTGAGTTAAATAAAACGATTTTGATATATTTATTGGCATTCTTAGTTACACCACTTTCAACAATAGTTGTCGCTGATGGAGTGACAGAGGATATGTACAAATAAAAAATTATTCTCTGACATGGTCTAATTCTTCCTGGCGAGAATCGGGCAACATTTGATACAATGGCAAAGACAATACGAATGCAAACAGTTCATATAGGTACATGAATAAAATTCGAAATATAAGGAATTAGTACTTTTTATAAAAATTCCATTTGTGGTCATTTTGTTAGTTTTTGAATCTGCACAACTAAACTTCTAAAATAGATTATGGAATAATTCAGCAATTCTGAATAATGTCATATTTGATTCACTTTGAATTGCCAAAATATAATACTGGATTCTTCAGAGCCCGAAAATTACTTTTTCTCACTAATATTCTCTTCAAAATCAATTTTTTTTTTGTCACGAAAAATATTGATCGCCACGTTGAATCCACTATTTTGAATTTTACACCTCTAACATTACATTCTTAATCTTAGACCACAAAAATCCCGAGTGGACATGTTCAGCTGAAAGTAGATAACAAAAATATAACAAATTCCAATTTTTATTTCACATTCCTGAAAACCCTGAAAACGACCCTTATATTTTTTAAGTACAAGTATTAATAACACGTTTGTAGTCATTTGTTGTACAAATCGTGTAAAAATCGTGATTTTTTACGAAAATTTTCCAAAAAAATGTACAAGATGATATTTTTCACTTTTTTTAATGGTTGTATCATGTACAGCACACACAAAAAAAAAGATCAAGAAAATGTAGTGCTATAAAAAGTTAACAGCGATTTGATTAAAATTTGAGAGCCCATCGTCGCCGTTTAATTTTGTGTTATTCAGGCATTAATGGGTTAACCCTTTTCGTTCCAAAAGTTCGGAATTTGCACACAACTTTCAACAATGTAACTTTTGTTCCAAACAGCGTTAAAAAGATTGAAATAAGTCAAAATGGATAGATTTGGACCTCCTCTTGCAAATGCCGTGGTCAGAATCAGCCGAAAATTTCAGAGAATAAAATTGTTTTAATTTTTTCGAAAAAAATACTGATTTTTTCGACGTTTTTTTCCAAATAATTGCGTTTTTTACATTGAAAAGAACAGTGCTGATCATTGCAAAGCATACTAATCGCGTCGTTTTGCTCAAACCATTCTTCTCCCGTCGGATTTTTTTCAAAAAACAAAATGGCGGCTTCAAGATGGCGTCTCCAAGTTGTAATTTTACTTTTCTCCCACAAATATTGATTATTTGACCGCATAACGGTTCAAATCGCGGAGAACTAGGATGAAAAAGTAATTATTATCATTTGTGAATACTTACTCCTATCATGATTCATTCATAACCTCAAATAAGTCATGTACAATGGGTTTTTACCGATATTTTGTCTGATTTTCACTCAATTTCTGACGTTTCCGTATCACTAAGTACGCATGAAATTGAAAATGACCATATATGACTGTGACCTAAGAAGAATCTGTTTATAACCTACAAATTGAGTGCAGGTCAACCCACATCTTATAGCGCGACATAACTTTCAATACATGCAATATTGATTTACAAAATACAAAACAAAACACTAAAATAAAAAACAAATATTTCCTCATTGACTCCATGTGTGTTTTGAATACAAGAAAATTAAAGTAATAAAATTAAAATAAAAAAAAAATGAAGAAAAGTATTTTAAAAATTAAAAAAAATCGAACTGTACTAAATTTTTAGGTTATAAATCGACAATTGTTACAGAAACTTCGAAAATTGTGTGAAAATTAACCAAATAATCGGTATAAACCCATTGTGGCTAACTAATTTTAGGTTATGAGGTTCTGCATAAATCATAATGAGACTAGGTATTCACAAATGATAATAATTACTTTTTTATTGCAATTCTCCATTATTTGAGTCGTTACACGGTCAAATAATCGATATTTGTGCGAGAAAATTCAAACTTACAACTTCCAGACTCCATCTTGAAGCCGCCAATTTGTTTTTTGAAAAAAATTCGACAGGAGAAGAATGGTATGAGCAAAAAGACGCGACTAGTATGTTTTGCAACGATCAGCACTGTCCGTTACAATGTCAAAAAACGGAATCATTGGAAAAAAAACGCCGAAAAAATCATTTTTTTTTTCGAAAAAATGATAACTTTTATCTCTGTCATTTCCGGCTGATTCTGACCACGGCATTTGAAAGAGGATTTTGACTTATTTCAATTTTTTTTTAATGCTGATTGGAATAAAAGTTACATCATTGAAAGTTAGGTCCAAATTGGGAAATTTAGGACTTTTGGGACGAAAAGGGTTAATTGAGATACAAGTTTATGCTGTTAATTATTTGTATTATGAATTAATTTGTTTTAGAACCATTCGATCTCACAAACACAGCAAGATCAGTGTACGATCCGGACGTGTTTATGCGGATCAAAGAGGTGATTCGGCAAACTCACCAAAGATTGTGGAGAAGCCACAACCTGGCCAACGTCTTCGTCCGGGTGGAACCCGCTGTTCGTGGAGTTACGACATAATCACGAGCTACGGGATGGCGCAAGGGATTGTAGTTATTAATTAGAATAATTATTTATTCCACGACGCGTCGTCAAGGTGGGCGACGTGTCGTCTGACAAAGCCCTGGGTCGACGGGCCATCGTCGTATTCGTCGTCGTCGTTGTCATCGTTATCGTAGTCGTCATCGTCGTTAACCGTCTTTGCCAGCAACCTCGTCACTGTCATCGTAACTGTCGACGGCGCCGCTGGAAGGAAGTTAGTAAAGGGACCAGCGCAAAGCCTAGCAGGCGAGGTCCCAATTCGAATCAATTGGTGCCAGTGTCGAGGACCGCTTCTACGGTTTGCACCCTACGAAGTCCTGAGACACCCTAGCGACCAATTCTCTCCTCATTTTTTTTTTTTTTTTTAATTGTCGGAATTTTTGCGTCGTTATTCGCTTCAAAGTTGTCGTAAGGAGCGAGTATTAAAAAGAGCATCGATAGTGCAATCTCGAGTCCGCCAGTTTCCCGTAAAGATGCCACCAATTTGTGCCTTCTTCGTCAGTTATACTGACGTATAGAATATTTTTAGAAATCTGTACATTAAACGTCTTTGCCTCCGCGAAAGCGAGTTAAACAAAAAAAAAAATTAAAAAGGCAAACAAAAAACAAACTTTAAAATTCGAAAAAAGTATTTAAAAAAAAACAAACATCCGCGTTATAGTATTATGTCGCCCTTGCTCGTTCGCAATGCCGGTAAATTTATATAGTTTTCGAGAAGCCTTTATAGAGAACGAGCTTAGGCGTTGTAAATTCGAAATAATATACGCGTTATCACGGAAAGTCATTGAATGCGGATTGCAATGAATTTTTGACGGAAGGAGCCGCGCCTTTACACACTTTTGTTACGGAGCGGGACTCTCGTTTATTTTCTTGTGCCCCGTTCAGTCTCTTTTTTTTGATGAATTTAATCGTGATATTAATGTAATTATTAATCATAGAATATTCCTGAAGCGTCCACCGATTACATTGACGGGTGAACCATAACCCTAAACCAAACAGCTTTTCGTATTCGGGTGGTTAAGAGAATTTTCCATAAAAAATCAACTTGAGTGAATTCGAAAGCTGCGTATGTCACTTTCGCTTAGTTGAACGTCAGTTCAGTTAGGACTGTCTACTCCGACCAGGGCACAAGCGACTAAAAGTCGAATTAGAAATATTGCCCGTCGAATGTAGGTGAACGCTGTTCAGGTCAGTGGCTGTGCCTTACAGTATAGCGATTCTCCTTTCGACCCTATTCAAAGATGGAGATTAATGAAGGGTAGGAGGCAGTTCCTAAGCTTGTGCGACGAAAAAAAAAATATTTCCTTGCAACGTAAAAATTAAAAAATAAAAAACAAAAAAAAAATTATTAAACGTAGGTTCTCAATTTTTGCGAAGTAAAGTTTGATGTCTGATTTAATATAATTTTAGATTTTCTTTTTTCTAAGTATTGTCGTTAAGACCAAAAAAAAATAAAAAAACTTTTAAAAGTCGCACAGGCTTTGTAAAACAAAATAAGAAAAAAATCAGAAAAAGAAAAAAAGAAAAAAAAATAAAAGAAAACACGTAACTTTGTTGGATGTATTAAAGGGGCGACCGTGTGGAGACATGCTTCGCGAACTTCTGCAGACAATAATGTTCAAATCGACTGTGATCAATGCGTCGTATAATTGTAGAGTTTGTATTATATATAACTATAGTCAGATAATGTCAGTCCGAAATCACACAAATTTTCAAATTTTTCATCCTAATATTCCTGTCAATTTGTTCAATAGTATGTGTACACGTAAATAGAGAGAAATATATAAATATATATATACGAGCTATTCCGAGAAACAAAAATCGCGTGTCGTCCCAAACTGCCAAATGTATGAATTATTGGAAACCTATTGCGGAAAAAGAAAATTGAATTTGTTCATATGAGAAATAGTATACAACATTGACACAATTAGAATTGAAAAATTTCAGCTCAATATTTGCTTTGTACACTTTTGTAATAGTTAAATTTTCACCTGGTATATAAAATTTAAGTCTATTTTAGTAGGCAATCAAAAATGTTATTTAATTATGCTTTTGTAACTCACTTTTTTTGTTAAATAAATGCAATGTTTATAAACGAATTGATGTAACATAATTATTGAAGAATGATCCTGGGTCCAAACATGTTAGCAGGCAAATTCCATACGATAATGGAGTTTGCAAATAAGAAGCAAAGTTAATCCAAACTATCTACTGCCTAAGATAATTGGTTGTAAGTTTTTCATATGAGGAATTCCACCTACAGTAAAACTCTTATCTTATTTCAGTACAACTTTGATTATGTAAACACTGTAAACTGTATCTAGATGTTCGAGCGGTGGTGGGGGAAGGCCCGAGGGGAAACGATTCAAATAAGAGGGGTTCTACTACACGAATTGTAGAAACCGTAATTATACATCGTCATTTTTCTTCGTTTCCGTCACTTCTACAGAAAAAGTGCATGATATATAAATTGTCCATTTTTACGAGCTACAAAACTTTTATTTCAAAGATTTTTTGGAATTTACAGTATTTTTGAAAATAAACGAGAAAAACCATGAAAAATCGTCTCTTTTATGTGTTTTTCACAATTTTCACCACGAAAACCGAAGTAATAAATGGATTTCGAATAGAAATTTGAGAATTTAAAAGTTTTCTACTCGAATTTTGCTAAAAGTCAGAATCGAACAAACTCGTGACGTCACGCGGACATTCGTGGAAATTCGGACGTTACCCTCACATTTTAAAATTAGCTATTTTTAAGAGCTATTATAAGGCTCAATTTAGCATTATTTATTAAATGAAAAAACTATATTATATAAATCATACAGTACCGCTCAAAAGTATGAGCTCACCCTTGCGCAATTTTGGCTAAATTAAAATGTTGATATCTCGTCGCCAAGTTAACGTACGGCAAAAATAAAAAAAGGGAATTAAAGAGGAGACTTTCAACTTCTCAGTCGCGGTGGTTTCATTTCTATATATACATTTCTCTACGAACTATGCTCGATTTACTAAATTCATTTTTTCGTATTATTTTTTTATTTTTCAATCCGCTCCCATTTTTTTTTTAATACGATTGCAAGAGAAAAGTACAACGTATGATCGAAAGGCAATCCTTTCAGCTTTAATTTGTATCTTCGGGATTTTGTCTAATATTTCTTTACAAATACTTATTCAATTTTGAAGAAAATAATGTCATTTTTTTTCAATCTGCTATATCTCGGAAAACTGACGTGATATAAAAAATGTTTAAGGAACAAAAAGTTTCATTTTTTAATTATCTATTGGCTGAAATTTTTTCAAATTTTTAGAAGGAAATTTTTTTTACCTTATTTTGTCGACTTTAACATTTTTTGTGTAACAATCACTTTCGGATGCAAAGTTGCATTTAAACTATGCTCAGTTCGCGATAGAATAATTCATGTACAGGATTTATAAATGAACAATGAACTTTATTTTAACATACATAGAAAATATAAACATTTGTATTCATGCATATATGTACATATTTATTAAATTTTCATTGTTCATTTATAGTAATAACTCTGTGAGTACGCTGCCAAAAATTTTAGGTAGGATTCTCATGAGAATTTGAAACAAGTACCTTGTAAATTTGATATAAATGTCGTATAGTACTCGCACTATACTTTACGGAAACACTATTCGACAATATTTGCGATTTGTATGAAAATTGATCTGATTGCGATGAGATTTTTATGTAATTTCCATAAAATTTAAACTGAAAACATTCATGATTGTATGCTCATAAAACTAGCAATTAAATTATTTTCTTTCATGTAATAAAACTACATATTCCGTAAAATATTTGTATGACTAATAGATGTATATAATGTATATTTACAACAACTATAAGGCACTTGTTTCAATTTTTCATGAGATTCTCATGAGAATCCTACTTGAAATTTTTTTAAGAAAAGTAGAGAATACCTCTCTGTGGTAATATCAATCAGCAGGAAGATCCATGTTCGGGTGAGTCTAAAGATTGTCGAGTTAAAACAGAAAGACGATTTGCAATTCATTTCAAATAGTATTCTAGGTGTACAAAGGGTACAGACTTCTAGACGATATAAGAATAGACTTGCCACATCGCCAGATAAAACTTGCCAAGTGAGAATTTTTTGGACTAATAAAATGTTGTTTAGGTATGAATATTAAAAAGGACTGATATATCGCAACAATCATGTGAGGTCCATTGGAATACCAATTTTGCATGTTATGAAACGCAAAAATCTATGTTGAACTGACTCAAGCAGTTTAATGCCTAATCCAGTGAATGGTGTCCAAACAGGAGAAGCATACAAAACTATTGGGAGTACTAAGGTTTTGTATAAATTTGATAATAGCCAAAGTATCTTTAAACTGTTTGCTAAGTCAAAAAGGAGTTAATCCAATTTAATAGACTTCCTGATAATCCAAGATTTTGGAGCTTTCTTGTTATAGTAAGGAGTATGGTTTCAAAAGTTTTTGCAAAATCAACAACAATGGAATGAAGCCATTCTCAAGCAAGTCATTTACGAAAGATGTGAACATTAGGTTCGTAACTGTAGATCTACCCTTAACAAAACCATGTTGCGTAGAGGAAACAATATTGTAAAAAACATCATAAAGTTATTAATATAAATAAATTTTTTATTTGTATTTAAAAGAATAATTGTAATTAATGAGTGGCCTCACTACTTTTTACATGTTGTGAACCTAGAATTGTAATGGTATACAGTTGATTAAGGTGTCCAAAAAAAAATATTTCAATTTTTTGCAAGTCGAATTTGAAAAGTTCCATGAAATTCGTCATATACATAATAAAAAATGTACACAAACAAATTGAAATCAGTATCAAATTTATTACACTATTGTCAAAATATCTTTACAACTGACTGGCGATGTACATATAAATTAATATCTGTCACTAAATTCATAAAAAATTAGAAAAACTTAATGCTGGTGACTGTATGATTAAAAATTACAAAAATATTTACATATATTCTACTTCAGTACATCGCGAGAAAATTAATTTCAGTATGAAACGTATATAACAATTCTGTACAAAACGGAAGTACTGCTTGACTTGGACTGCGTAACAAAAAACTGAATCCTTAAAGTCAATTACAGAGTCCACGGAAAAAGTATAGATACAATTACTTATTGTCAAATATGTTACAGACACATTAAGTTTAATCAGATTCATTATCGTAAGCGTCGAGATAATCTTTAACAGATTTGTAACCTTCTCCTTTAGAATGTGGAACCAAAATACCAGTTGGAGCCTTTCCGTTTCGTGTTCGGCATATACTACAATTGCAAATTCCTCTGCATGGCGGACAAGCCCAGTACTGAAATATTAAATACATATATTTAATTTATAAATTGTATACATTATTATTTCCTGTATGATTTAACAACAATTTAAACCTACCGGATCTTTGAGAGCTTCGAGTGCACTTTCGCCGTATCGACCTCGAAGACACGGTCCGCAAAATTGTCCACGAACTCCTATACATTCTCCAGATCTGCATATCGTTTTTGTATCTCTCGTCTTTTGTCGACATTGATGGCAAGAAGTCCCGTTGTAAATGTCATAAACTTTGCCGGTCGCTCTATCTGCGACATTTTCCAGCATGTCTTCTGTCACTTCATCCGGTGAAGGTATATTGTCCGGATCATAAACAGATCTGGTAATTCTGTTTGTTATTTGTTTTTTCTTATATACTTTTTTCTTTCTTACGTACGCTTCGTCCTCGCTTTCCCAACTCGATCCTTCTTCGTTACTGGAGTCAAAGCGCATTAGATCGATGTCGCGCTGAACGGGTCTGGACCAGGAAAACATTACTTTCAGGGATTTCCTGCGAGGTTCATTATTTTCATTTTCATCAACGTCAACGTCGATACCATCGTCTATTTTCCGCTTTCGACTTCGCGTGTTGTATTCGCGGGGTACAATCGGAACACGTTGTTGTACATAATTTTCATCCCGTTTAATTCTTTTTCGCACTACTTTCTTTTTATCTTCATTTACAACTTGTTTTTTCTGTTTTTCTAACTCATTTATCGCTTCCTTATCCTTTTTGATGTCTTCAAAAAAGTCACGCATCTGAAAAATATGACATTGTATACAATGAAAAATATACAATTTGACTTATACTTTAATTATTTAAGTATATATATATATACTTACAAAAGCTTGACGTTGAGCAATGTTTTTTTCTCGAATTGCATCATAGTCGTCTTCATCACTACTCATTTTTAATTTAAATGTACAAAATGATCGAGTTATACTTTACGACGTTTTGAAAGTTGTTTACGTAAACGCACCAAAACGCACGTTGCACCGGCGATCGCGCACTCTACAGTCTACAGTAGCGGCACCATCGCCATGACCGGTACAATGTACCATCAGACCACGCACGCTACAAAAGCCCGCCAAAGCTGTTGCGCCTTCCCCCTCCACCGCAGTCAAAGATGACATTGGAAACCAGAGAATACAAAACTATCTAGAGAGGAAGCACAGAGGAAGCGTTTATTGTATAGATTGTATATCAGAGAGATGACATCTTCTTTTTTATGCTTTCGTCTTCTAGTTAAATACAGTAGAACCCCTCTTATTTCAACTGGTCATTTTCATGGTTTTCAAGATGGCGCCGACCCCTCTTATTTGCAATTTCCCCTTACCCCCTTCCCCTTACTCTACTTAACGCTTTAATAGTGGATGATAATATCTGATATCTTTTTATTTTTGTTAGGCATCGTATATATTTTAGAGTTTAATTATGTAAAATATATATACAATTTATCTGAAAAATATGTAGAGAATTTTCAATTTGGATAAAAATGTAACGAGATCACAACTCGTGCCTGTATGTGATAAATAAAGACTGCAATATTTCGCATTTAATTATCGTCATTTATAATCTGCATTCGAGTGTAGAAATAAACATTTTAAATTTACATTATGCACTTTATTACATATAATTATGTATCAATAATTTTTTGCAAATACACTGTGATTAATTAAAACCAAAATGAATATAGGAGACAATATTTAACCCAAATATGCAAATATGATTAATGAAAGCTTCAGATCCCTTCAAATTCAGTACTATAAGCTGCTGATATTGAATTTGTTTGTTATTTTGCAAATTTTTTGGCGCTGAAAGATGCTACTCGGATCTAGAATTTTTTGTTTGTTTTTAATTTAAAGTAGAAATTTTGTCAGCATAGGACATTTCTTTTTATCTAAGTTATTTCGATAAAAGTGTAGAAGAACTGCCTCACCCCAAAAATGAAATGTGCCAGATAATTTCGATGTATTTTGGGCCGCTGATAACGAATATCGCAATAAAATTTGGCGCTCGGACGTATTGAATGAAGTAGGCAGTATTCTATTTTCGTCGCTCATTTACGAGCTTATTTTTCATATTAGGAAGAAAATGTATAAAACATTTTTTATAGAATATTGCGTGCTCTGCATTTCTTGTTTGGCACATTTTTTTGTCGGACTCGTACTTTTCAAAATAAATGCAAAAAACTCCAAAAAATCACGTTTTTTAGCATTTTTTTTTGTTGAGATAGCGGCTTCAATACGTCCGAGCGCCAAATTTTATTGCGATATTCGTTATCAGCGGCCCAAAATACATCGAAAACATCTGGCACATTTCATTTTTGGCGTGAGGCAGTTCTTCGGCATATTTACCGTTATTTCAAAAAGGGAATACACAAAAACCGTGACATGCAATAACCTGAAATACCAAAAACCCGACACTTAAAAAAGCCGACATTTTCATGACTTTTGACGTATCGGTTTCTTTCAAGTTATTTTTCATATATTGGCGAGTTTTTGAAATTCAGGTTCTTGAAGTGTCATTTTTGCACCTCAGGTTTTTGAGTCAAATTAACTACGTAAAGAAAAACGCATGTCGTGAATTGGGTTAAATTTCAAATTAAAAAGTTACTAGTGAATTGAAAAATATTATATTAAGAACATATTTGAGACAAAGATAATGTACAAATATATTAAGGCAGCATACCAAAAACCCGATACCTCAAAAACCCAACAAATCTTGACAAAATTTCTACTTTAAATTAAAAACAAACAAAAATTCTGCAGCCGATTAGCGTCTTTTAGCGCTCATTACACTACTCAGATATTGTGACTAATATTACGGGTAATCTATAAAAAAATGGAAGAAATAAAAGATGTTTTTAGTTTTTTCGAAAAATGTCCGCCATTTTGTTATTTTTCAATGTTTGTCAATTTCATTATTGGAAATCAATAAAGTACCAATAACACAGGCATATGCATGGGGAATAGTAGGACAATATTAAAAACTTTAAAAAATACACAATTTTTAAAAAGTTTTATACCTTGGCGGATTTTCGTTCCTGATTTTAAATTGCGCATAACTTAGAAAAACAATTTCGTGAAACAAAAAACTACGCGTCACCTTATTTGCCATAAAGAACAACATATTTCATGGAAAACAATTTTCGAGATGTCAACATTTTACCCCTGTCCGATTTGAAATGGAATCGGTCATGTGCTATTTTTTAAATTCCGTGTGCGTGGTGGTCTATTTACGGACGGAACTTGGCACACTAAAATCAAAATGTTTCTAACGAAGTAAAAATATAGCATACAATACTCGTGTGAAGTAGCTGATTTTCGCACTCGTTTCATTCTTGTATAAATCCTACTTCGCGCACAAGTACCGTACCCAGCAAACAGAAAGAAATTGCAAGGAATTAAGAGAAATTGAAAAGAATTAACGAACATACGTCTCGAATCCCATTAACGACAATCTGAAGTTTAAATTCTGTCAAATGGTTTATAGTCTTGTATTTTCTATTTCTAGATCGAGATTGGATGTAACTCTTCGGACACCGAGTGAGTAAAACGTGTTTCTAATCGCTCCGCGCGATTTTTCACTCTACAGAAGCTTACAACAAATTAATTACTGCAGAGTGTCTCTGACAACAGAGATGCTTGCAAACAACGTAAAAATGGCACAAAATGCACCAAAAACTCCCACTGAATCATATGCGAATGCGGTACAACAGCCAACAAATGTACAAGCAATCTTAATTCAATCGATACTAGGTCTCACCATAGAAGACTACTGTGTAGCTGTTGGCACCATAGTACAACCGATTAACGTGAAATATATATCTCGAATCTCACAAGAACGTGTATGCCTCAAAAATATATCGAGCAAGCTTATTGAAACCACCCCTACCGTAAACATTAAAGAACATGAATTAGAAATTAAACCATTAATGTCTAAGACAAGACATATTATAATTTCAAACGTTCAACCTATTATATCGTCTTCACTCATTGAAGAAGAATTAAAGAAGCACGACATAATACCAGTGACCAAAATAAATAATATAAGAGCGTCTCGCCAATTCAAACACCAGGTTACGCACACGTGCTCAGATTTAGGAGACAAATGTTTATTAAGCCTAAAGATGAAAATAAAGTACCAGAAACGCTCAAGATTCCATACGATGACTCAATATATTGGATTTATCTGTCAGTTGAAAAGGTAATTTGCTTCTTGTGTAAAGAAGAAGGCCATTTGTAAAAAAACTGCAAAAATGAAGCGACAGCCACGTGGCAGCTGCAACAAATACAAGAAGAAGAAAACAAACAAACTGAAGATTCAACTCTAGAAAAACAATTGCAGACACAAAAAAAGGAAATCAAGGTGTAAATGTTGAAAAAACAGATGAAAATGATGAAAAAATAAACGATTTCATAGCTCCATATCCTGTGCGCAATAAACGCCTACTATGAAAAACAGATCAAGATTGACTAACAAACAAATTTAATTCCTTTGAATTCCGTCGGATCCAAATGAAACGAAATAGAGAAATAACAGATTATGGTAATATTTTAATTCCTGATCCAAAATTGGCCAAAAAGCCATTTTAATTTCATATGACAGAAACGGGATTGAAAATAAAAAATTGGAAAGGATTCACGTGCACGCAGATTGACAAGCATCTGTGTGGATTGTATCTCTTTAATACATTTATTTTAATATGTAAATGAGCATCCCGTCTACTATTTTATACAAAGTACATGTTAATGATATAGACCGAAAATTGTTATGTACCGATAATTATAAATTATTTTTATTTGGTTGCTAAAGAGGAATTACCGTTCTCCTAGCCTAGATTTCTGGAAAAATGGATTATTTTATGAAAGCCAATTTATGTTCATTGGATATTGGGAGGATAAATGACATATGATGTATATAGAAATAACTGCATTTTATAACCCTTACCGAAAACATTGCAAGGTCTCAGTTCATTTTTAATTTAAGAGGGAGAATGGTATGCAAAATATTTGAAACACTTGTTCCTTTGAAGTGAGAGTCACGTTGCGGCCAAAAGGTTCAGAGGTGCTACCCCCTAAAAAAAACAATCCTACCTTCTTAGATCATAATCCGAGTCATAATCCTTTCCGAAAGTACTTGTGGGTTGACTTTAGAGGTCCGTCGGTGTCTCTTAAAATCCATTTATCTTACTTTTGTCTTTTATTTCTATTCATACGGATTCTGGGATCTGCTCATGTTATCCCCTGAACTGCAGGCGTCCCAGTATTGCATTAGCTGGATCGTCATTTCTCAGTTTCACTTATGCTTCACTTGCTTTTCCAAGAAATTTGATAGCTTCAGCCTCTTCAGCCGTTACTCAATGGCGTTTCCGAGGGTCTCTTTCTTATATATTTACTCGCACTTTATTAAATTATATATATATATAACCTAAAATACTATACAACACATGCATCCAAGCAAACAAAATATACTTGAAAACTTTAAAAAAAATGAATGCATTTCAATGCAGTTGAATTCAGTTATTGTCAATTACATACAGATCTTATAATAACGTACAGGATTTCTTTATACTATTTTTACAACTTACAAGTTTATGTTACATTTTTTAAGAAAATTTATCATGAGGGTACAAGCTTTGATATTCCGAAGAAAAATAAAATTTTCTACATGCAGTGGTAGTTGAAGATTAAGTGTTGCTAATTTTTTTATTAAGATTTTATGTTTTTCAGGGAAAACTGCCATACTACACGGTTAAAATCTTCGTCGAATTCGTTACATTTGCATTTGAAATTACTAATTATTCCGATTCTCGATAACGATGCAGCTAAACTGTAATGGTTGGCTCTACTTCTATTTACTGAAGTCATAAAATCACGGATCAGTGGGAGTTTATTAAACCATGATACGGAGGTTACTTTGTAAAATAACTCAAAGTACTTCCCTTTGTGTTTGCCTTGTTCAACTATACATTTATTTATTTCACATTTTGCTGCTTTTTTGTACTGAAAGTAGTAATCTGTAAATGGAATAAAGAATGATTCTAGCTGCGACCCGCTTGCTGCAGTTTTAGCTATCTTACCTGCGCTTTCGTTTCCTGTTATTTCAATATTTGAAGGAACTCACATAAATTTTAAACTTGTGTTTGGATTATTTGCCAGAATCATTCCGCACTTCTGCTTGATTGTCAGTATATGTATAGTCACTGATTCAAAGTTAATGCCAAAAGTTTGCTTTATTTTAATGTCCAAGTCTGGACTGATGCACACCAAATCGGTAAATGAGTTTTCAAACTTACTATCGACCATGTATATTGCAAAAGCGTTATTCGTCGTGAATAGTTTTTTATTTCCATGTTTGGGTCTGGAGCCTTGTTGAGTTAAATACCAAATTCAGTATCAACGTCGACTGGATTAAAGATTGTATTATAGTCATGACAGTA
The DNA here is from genome assembly GCA_030407085.1 of Trichopria drosophilae. NCBI lineage: Eukaryota > Metazoa > Arthropoda > Insecta > Hymenoptera > Diapriidae > Trichopria > Trichopria drosophilae. Next base: position 61,561,857 of record CM059586.1, on the reverse strand, counting down.
TATGTTCAAGATAACCGGTAGATTTGTTTTCTGATTCCTGTTTTGGAGAATACATAGCTTCAGGATTCTAGGATTTTTGTCCCGTGAAGTATTTTTTTCTCCTGTTGATCGCAAGTGTACTTTGAATTATTTTATAAGTAGCTGAACTCTTAGTCGAAAAAAATTTGCCAATATAACATTTGCATAGTTATTTGCTCGCTCCAAAATGAGTAGTAATTATTAGACTCTGTGAGGATGACCTTCGTGGGTGTGCTGATCCGAAAGCCTAGTACTATTCTACTTGATGTGAATTATATTGTTTAATGTTTTTTAACGCAAACAAAAATTTTGGGAGACAATTTTTATGTATTTTTGCCTCCTGATTACGAATATGATAAGGAAAATCGGCGCTCGGTTGTATTGGAGCCGCAATTTTGGAAAAGCACTTAAAAAATGTGATTGTTTTAGCTTTTTAAATTTATTTTCAAAAATACTAGCTTTACGAAAAAATGTTCAAATAATAAATGTAGACCGTGAAATTCTCGACAAAAAAGGTTTTGTGACTTTTCACCGTAAAATCAACGGCACAGGCGTAAAAAAGGTCAATAATGTTAAAAAATCTAAATTTTAATTTTAAATGTGTTTTTACATACCGCATTTGCGCTAGTGGCTCTGTAGGAAAAATATCGTTGCCACACGGGAGACAAGCGCGCGCGCCTCGCAGGAGTGCAAACCTCCCGCTCAGGAATCGCGCGCTTTCCTCCCTTGAAGCATAATATACTATTTCGATTCAGAGGGCATAAAACTACCATTATACGCCTCCTTTTGAGGGCGTGAATTAACAACAGCCTGAAAAAGGACGATTTTTCAAAAAAAAAAAACCAATATATACTATTTCTTATAATTTTCTACATAACAATACGTTATGACAATGGTGGGAGATAATACAAAACAATTGTAAATACAAATAAATGCGCAGGAGCGGGGTATTACACGAATTTTCCATTATAAACATAAACATTACTGATTTAGAAATAAACTCGCTAGTCAGTGTTGCGTGTCGCAGTGATTCGCAAACATATTTAATTTATGTGATAGAATGAATGGTCATTTTACTCCCCCTAAATCGAAAAACATTGTTTCCACCACGGGCGTAAAACAACCGTTTCACGCCCTTGGTACAAAAAGTACTATTTCATTACACTGGGACGAAAACAGCCGTCACGAAGAAAAATCGTATACTTCCCTCAGGAAATAAAAAAGAATGCCTCCCTTGGTGAGTAGTATACTATTATTCCATAAATCACAGGAAAATTTTTTAAATCTTATGATATTATCAAATTGCAATTCTAACTTTCAATGCGTTTTTACATATTGCGGTGTTAGCTCTGTGGGAGTTTACCCCTCATTTACGGAAAAAGGTCACTGTTGTAAAATATTTTAATGCATAGATCGCAACCCTGTAAGAAGCCTTAAAACCCTATGTTGAAATAAAATAGTTAATTTAACTTTAAATGCATTTTTAGGTGCATCACATTTGTGTTGCATGGGTTGGTAATCTGGTTACCTTATTTTTTAATGGAAGCGTTAATTTTGTTAATGCGTTCTTTAGACATTTGCCTAAGTGAGCCTAAAACTCTTCTGAATGCCATTTTTTTTCTATATAATTTTGTTTGCGGCCACCTTTTCTGCCAGATAATTTCATTTATAAAAATTCAATTTTGACGTATTTAAAAATATTAGTTGGTTTTTCTAGTAGCTAAGGTATTTGTCTACAATATTATACCATTAATATTCAAATTTCATTTGTTGTAAATTAGTTAGAAATAAACAAACACTAAAAAATGCACTTATTGGGAAAAAAGCTGGGTTCCAGCTTATTTCAGCTTCGATTTTCATGTCAAGTTTAACTAAGGGGTTTTTATGATCGTTAATGACGAATCCTAATGTTTTCCTAAATTCAAAATGCTAATTTCGAAATATCTGTACAAGAATGTTAAAAATAACATATATTTATGTCTGGAAACGTTTATTCGGAGTTTTTTGGGACCACGAAATATGTTTTGAATTTTGAAATGGCAGATTCAAATGAAGCAACATTTCCCCGATTTGGTCCGCCATCTTGGATTCATCATTTTGAATATTGAACATATGAGACCATATTCGTAATCAGCTATGATTACGAATCAACGTAATCAGGTATGAAATACGGAAAACGATATACATAATCAATTCTTCGATTAAATTAACAGAATTTAAAGCTATTCTAAGCCGCAACAAATCAATTTTTGTAATGCGAGTTAAATACGGTATCGTATAAGATCGAATGAATTCAATTCTGGTATTACAGATGGTATAAAATAGTGTAAATTCGAATAAGAATCTCGATTAATCAATACTCCACTAGAAAGAAACAGAATGCAAAATATCGATTCCGTATACTATTTCGTTTATTGAGATCCCATGTATCCCGTTTCATTACGATTAAGCAACTTTTTTTTTAATTTGGTCTCTGTGCCCAACTCATCTCTGGCGCTACTAACTTTATAGAAATCAGTAACCATTTGTAGTTCCCGGGTGCAGGTAGACTAAACTTAACTTTTCTCTCAGTAATGGCGCCTCCATGTGAAATAGTCACACTACGGCTTCAATACTGGCGAAACGTAATGCTATGGGAAAGTATAGGGAGTGCCACTTAGCTCGGCTGTGCCGTCCTGCAGTCCGTCCATAGACTATATATAATCGTGGGGCCGCTTCGTTTGCTCCGCTCCGGCCCAGTGCTCTCAGATGGTGTCTATTTCACGCGCAACCTCCCGTGCGCATCTGCCTTCGGCACGCTTCGGCCGGCTGAGCTGAACGGCGGGGAGGAATATAGCAGAGGCGCACGAAAAATTTAAACAAATGACGACCGACGGAAGAACATGTGCATTCTTTCAACTTTTCACCGTATCACCTTCGGTGGTTCCGTGGTACATGCGCTTGCATTTCGTACTGGTGTTCGAGAGTTCAAGCCTAGCAAATTTCAATTTTTTTTTTTTTTTTTTTAATAGTAGTTTTATATATTCTGTCTATAGGTATAAGATTATTACTATTCAGTATTAATTATTTTAACAATATTATTTAGTCGAGTACATTTCTTATGATATATCTCAAAGCGATATATGTAATTTTACGATAATGTTATTTATGTTATTAAATTCTTTTACTATCATCTGTATATTCAAAAGAAAATATTAAAGAATAACAAGTTTCTCGTATTGTTGAATACTACATATTATATTTAATTTAATGCCATGAAATATAAATAATCCGAATTAAATCTTGCATTAAAAAATATGTGTTTGTTGTAATTTAAAAAACGGTTGATTTACTAATGAATGATATTACTTTAGCTGTCATTTGATTTATACAATAACTAAATACCATAGTTTAAATGCAACTCTCTGGCCGATAATGAAATAAAATAGAAAAATTGTTGATAATTTAATATCTACCTGCATTATGTAAAATTCTGAGAAAAAAAATACAGAAAAGTGAACTCTGGTTCGAGAATAATATTTCATTGCAGATTTTCCAGATGAGACGTAAGCAAAGAATTTTTAGAAGGATATTTATTACAATTTGAGATTTATTATTATAATTCTATGTAATTTATACGATTTCAAGAGTTCAATCAGTTATAAATTCTTGATCAAATCGCATTCAATTTTGTTAGTACTTTTTGAAAGATATTACAATTAATACATGGTCTTTAATTTGTCTGTATATTTAATTCAAAATAGGATCAATAGATGCCAATTATAATTACAAAATTTCATCAGATTTCACGTATCTCATACCGTTTACGAGATATTGCGTAATTTTGAAAATAAGTGTCAGTTAGGTGTCCAATAAGTGTACAAATACATTTCATTTAAGTGTACAAATACATTTCATTTAAGTGTACAACACTTTTTGGACTCTTGTGTATTGAACGCTTAAATAAAGTGTACCATTTCCGACAGAGCACTGCTAAATGTAATTGGAAATTGGTTTGAAATAAACATTTCACATTCAAAATTTTGAATCAAAAGTCATTTGTGGCTTTTATTTTCGAAAATAACTTTTTGTAATTGAAATGAATAATTACGAAATGAACATAATTTTCATATTTTTCCGGTGCAAAGCGGAAGTTATTTTTTTTTATAGATTCATTTGAATTAAAATGAAGAATCATTAAGACATCGTATTCAAATGAATTCACCAGACTTTAATTGTTGTATTGATTTATTTTAAATTCATTTGGATTAAAGCAGGCATTATTTTGCTAAGTCATGTATTGAAATGGATTCATTAATTCCAGTAATTGACTGTTATTATTTATGGATTCGATTGTATTAAAAAATTATCATTTCAATCGTCATTTGTATTCAGATGGATTCACGAATTTGACCTTTTTCGATTATTTATAGTAGTTTCGGCAACGATATTATTTATGTATTCCTTGGATTCATTTGGATTCATATTTTTGTATTAAAATAATAGTGAAGTATTTTTGGATTCAAATGTATTCGAAAATTTCAAATAGCGTATTCAAAGCGAAAAATTAATCCAAGTCATTACATTTCAATACAATTTCGATTGCTGGGAAAGGCGCTGCTATATACCGACTCGTTATTTTAATCAAATTCGTTTTCTCTGACGGCGTATATTCAATAAAAGCATATTTTTCAGAAAAAAATTCATTATTTTACATTAAAAAATGTATTAAAATTGATACAATAACGAAAGAAAACTAGCAAGAATAAATGTTGTAGATAACAAAGTGGACTGTATGAGTAGTACAAAAATTTCTTGTGTACTCCCGCTCGTTTTTAACCAATTTTTCTGAAATTTGACGTACGTTCGTAAAAAATGCATAAAAATGCCTAAAATGTATTTGGACTTGACTTTATATTTACTTTTTGTTTAATATGAATATTTTAGGTTAGGAACTGACGTTATCGACAGAGCTCCTTAAGGGCATGCCGTACTGTCCAGTCTATAATGTAGGATTTAACGATAAAAAATGTCAATTAAAAACGATTGATAATTACTTTTTCAAAATTCGGGTGATCGAGCTCAATTGGTAATTACTTCATGTAATACCCTACCAAATATAAAATAAATTCGTTGAGAACTGACCGAGAATTTTATGAAAAATGTAAAAATCATCTTTTTAATTACCAAGTGCGTTTGCTCACCTGAATTTTAAAAAAGCGATTCATTTTTAATTTACATATTTTTTTTCCACCTTATAGTTATAACCTTTGTATACCTATATCCTTAATATTTCATTGCAGATTTTCCAGATGAGACGTAAGCAAAGAATTTTTAGAAGGATATTTATTACAATTTGAGATTTATTATTAAAATTCTATGTAATTTATACGAATTCAAGAGTTCAATCAGTTATAAATTCTTGATCAAATCGCATTCAATTTTGTTAGTACTTTTTGAAAGATATTGCAATTAATACATGGTCTTTAATTTGTCTGTATATTTAATTCAAAATAGGATCAATAGATGCCAATTACTTAGTGGATTTGACATTCTACAATTCTGTTAAAGTGTCTCAATAATATTAATATAAAATCCAAATGGCTTTGTCATCCCATTTTACTTTAATTTAAGCATATTAATGATTTTCAAATTATAAAAATTGCATACAGATGGAGAAATGCACATTGACACGAAAATTTAAAAGTATATACATATGAGAAAATCCCATAAACTTTTAAATTTGTGTGTCACTGTGTATTTTTCCATCTGTGTATTTTTATACTTTTAAAGGGATTATTATGAAATCATTAAATATACTATAAATATATCCGTATATAAATATCACGCGTCATTTATTACTAATTCACATTCACATATTCGGATTTCCTCACCACCATTGAGGTACCGAATTCATCCCTGGTTAAGACAATTTTATTGTGAATTAAATTCTGATCATTAATATCAGTGATTAGTAACCAGGGATTGGTGCACTTCTTTTTTTTTAAGTGGAAAGATCGACTGTAGCCATAATGAAAACCACTTTTCCCACATCTTAGTTGAAAGTGTCAAAATGTGAGACGAAATGCACCTAAGTTTGAATATATTATACGAGTGCGGTGTTTGAAATTGAAAATTTGAGTGCGAGGTAAGAAAGTAATTTAATTACCGAAAGCCCATCAATACGAAGGTTCGTATTCAAAAAAATGTATAAAATAAATACAGATGAAATAATAGGGAATTATTTATATAAATTATCAGATTTTATGTTTACTTTTTGTTTAATATGAATATTTTAGGTTGGGAACTAACGTTATCGACAGGGCCTCTTAAGAGCATGCCGTACTGTTCAGTCTATAATATAGGATTTAACGATAAAAAATGTCAATTAAAAACGATTGATAATTACTTTTTCAAAATTCGGGTGATCGAGCTCAATTGGTAATTACTTCATGTAATACCCTGCCAAATATAAAATAAATTCGTTGAGAACTGACCGAGAATTTTATGAAAAATGTAAAAATCAACTTTTTAATTACCAAATGCGTTTGCTCACCTGAATTTTAAAAAAGCGATTCATTTTTAATTTACATTTTTTTTGCATAAATTCCTACCTTATCGACTACATAAGGTAAAATGCGCATAGTTTGAATTCATTCAAAATGTAGGTTTTTTTATAAAATTATGAAAACTATTTATGAGAATTATGCAATTGAAAACGTTAAGAATTAGTAACACCCGTGTTAGAAGTTTAAGGCAACAGAATGTAGGCTAAACTTTCCCAGTGCTCCGATAAATTTTGCAAAGAATATTTTACATCTTCCAAGGCAGCCGTGAGAATTTAATCAAACAACAATTCCACCTTATAATTTGAATATGAATCCAAATGAATCCAAGGAATACATAAATAATATCGTTGCCGAAACTACTATAAATAATCGAAAAAGGCCAAATTCGTGAATCCATCTGAATACAAATGACGATTGAAATGATAATTTTTTAATACAATCGAATCCATAAATAATAACAGTTAATATCTGGAATTAATGAATCCATTTCAATACATGACTTAGCAAAATAATGCCTGCTTTAATCCAAATGAATTTAAAATAAATCAATACAACAATTAAAGTCTGGTGAATTCATTTGAATACGATGTCTTAATGATTCTTCATTTTAATTCAAATGAATCTATAAAAAAAAATAACTTCCGCTTTGCACCGGAAAAATATGAAAATTATGTTCATTTCGTAATTATTCATTTCAATTACAAAAAGTTATTTTCGAAAATAAAAGCCACAAATGACTTTTGATTCAAAATTTGGAATGTGAAATGTTTATTTCAAACCAATTTCCAATTACATTTAGCAGTGCTCTGCCGGAAATGGTACACTTTATTTAAACGTTCAATACACAAGAGTCCAAAAAGTATTGTACACTTAAATGAAATGTATTTGTACACTTATTGGACACCTAACTGACACTTATTTTCAAATTTACGCAATATCTCGTAAACGGTATGAGATACGTGAAATCTGATGAAATTTTGCCATGATGTGCGATGATTCAGCTGACATACACAATTAAAAAATTGCATAATTTTAGAAATTGAAAATTTTGAAAATTCTCGAATCAATATAGAGATCAAATAATTTAGAAAAATAATTATAATATTTATTTTACCAACAAAAATATCTACTATCTACATGCCATTCGTTCTTTTCAAAAGTCGATAAGCAAATTATTACAAAAATGTAAAATATGGTAATAAATTTAGCAGATTATTTTTATCTACACAATTCATAAAGGCTCCACGTTCAAACTATTTGTTAGTTTCGCATCATCTTTTACAATAAGGAGGTGGTCGAGTGATTACGGCACGAAGTTGTTGTGCGGGAGAGCGTAATTTTTAAAAATCACTTGAATTAAATAAATGAAAAAAATTCAAGTTTCTAAATATAAAAAATAAATATGCAATTGCATCGATCTTTTCAAATTTAGAGTTAAAATTTAAAAATAAATTTCAAAATCAGGTGATTGTCTCAAGAGGGTATATATACCTTCGCAGTGTAAACTAGTTCCGTGACACTGAATTTTTCGCATTTTTGTTATGCATTCTTTACTTTCGGAGGTGGAAATTAGTAATAAATGACGCATGATATTTATAGTACATTTAATGGTTTTATAATAATGCCTTTAAAAGTATAAAAATACACACATGGAGAAATACCCAGTGACACACAAATTTAAAATTTTATGGGATTTTCTCATATGTATATACTTTTACTTTTTTGTGTCAATGTGTATTTCTCCATCTGTATGCAATTTTTATAATTTGAAAATCATTAGTATGCTTAAATTAAAGTAAAATGGGGTGACAAAGCCATTAGTAAATCAACCGTTTTTTAAATTACAACAAACACATATTTTTTAATGCAAGATTTAATTCGGATTATTTATATTTCATGGCATTAAATTAAATATAATATGTAGTATTCAACAATACCAGAAACTTGTTATTCTTTAATATTTTCTTTTGAATATACAGATGATAGTAAAAGAATTTAATAACATAAATAACATTATCGTAAAATTACATATATCGCTTTGAGATATATCATAAGAAATGTACTCGACTAAATAATATTGTTAAAATAATTAATACTGAATAGTAATAATCTTATACCTATAGACAGAATATATAAAACTACTATTAAAAAAAAAAAAAAAAAAAATTGAAATTTGCTAGGCTTGAACTCTCGAACACCAGTACGAAATGCAAGCGCATGTACCACGGAACCACCGAAGGTGATACGGTGAAAAGTTGAAAGAATGCACATGTTCTTCCGTCGGTCGTCATTTGTTTAAATTTTTCGTGCGCCTCTGCTATATTCCTCCCCGCCGTTCAGCTCAGCCGGCCGAAGCGTGCCGAAGGCAGATGCGCACGGGAGGTTGCGCGTGAAATAGACACCATCTGAGAGCACTGCTCCGGCCCGGCTTGTTTTTATCATTCCGTTGGTGAAGAATAGGCGCGGGTTTCGACGTACAGGTGTGTGTTGTTTTAGAAAGACATAAATATATAACAAAACTTGTTTTTCGAGAATTTGTATATTATCATATAAAATCAATTGCAAAAGTAAAGGGATAAATGAATTTAAGAAAGAATTAGGCAAGGAGGAGTAATAAACATTATAGGTTAGTAAATTATGCGTGTATTCCATTGTGTATATACAGGTATGCACTCTCGCCGGTTTCGTACAAAAGAAAGAAATATACGAAATAAGCATACTACAGTGGAACACTAATTGAAAACTAAAAGTCCTATATGGAGATTGATCATTTTATTCAAAAGTATATGTAATAAACATAGAAATTTGTTCGATAATTCATGGGAGGCGGACACAATGGGCACAGAACAGAAATATACACTAAAGAAAATAGCTTATTGCAGAATTTAGTCCTCTAATTCTTAAAGAAATCTTTTGTGTTCAAATCTTTAGCATGTATGTAATAAATATACATTGTTAATAAGATTAATAAGATGTTAAAGTGGATTTCAGAATATCAATATTTGTGTAAATTCATCTATAAAATATGCATGATACTTTAAATCCAATTTCTAAGTATAGATTAGAGATAATTTAAGTATTAGTAATTAAGTATAGATTTAGATAATTTTAATATTAAGTGCATATTACTTGATTTGATTATTATTCAAAAGTTTTATAATGCATGTCTTACCTATTTACTTGATTGTTAATTAACCATATTCAAATAGTTTTGGTATTTTCCGGTCACATGAAGAATAGAAATTAAAAATGGTTGTGTGTAATAAAAATTTAAAATATAGAAGAAAAAAAAAGAAGGGTCAATACAGTAGGACCTCTCTTATTCTAATTAGTAAAGTTTTTCAAGATGGCGCCGACCTCTCTTGTTCTAATTTTCCCCTTACCCCCACTTACTTTGCTCGCAGGGTTGTGATTCGTGGACAATATTTTTCGTTCACTTTTCGTGTGATAGTGGGGGAACGATTAGAATAAGAGAGGTCCTACTGTATTTATGAAAATGATATTTATAATAATATTTATAATGGTTTACCATCCATTAATTTTAACATGTAATTCTCATTTTTTAATTACATGAGATTTAAAATTGTTGAATAATTTAAATCACTGTTAAATGTATGCAACTTTTTGTATTTTACATATTATTTTATATGATTTTCTCTCTAAATGAACCTATATTAAAATTTGTGTATCAATGTGAAGTTTTGACTTTTAAGCAAATATTACCATAAAAGTATAATTCTTTATACGATTGTTTATATAGTACAAAAACACTGACAAAATGACAAACCAAACATCCCCCGGAAAGGCTATTAAAGAATTACGATTACCCATGTCGAGAGTGAAAACGATCATGAAAAGTTCACCTCAAGTAGAAGCCATTGGTCAAGATTGTTTGTTTGTCGTTGCCAAAGCTACGGTATGGTTTAATATTATATCTACATTACATTACCTTTCCACAATTACAATTTTATAAATATAATCATTTTCGAATTCAGGAATTCTTCATTCATTACTTGTCGGAAGAAGCACATCAGAAAATAGAAAAAAATCAAGGCCTAGAATACAAACATCTTGCGGAAGTTGTACAAACAAATGAAACGTTAGAGTTCCTGCGAGAAATAATGCCAAGGAAAATAACGGTGCGACAGTTTAAACAAATGATGGCAGCGAAGAACTCTGACAGTTCTTCAGATTCAGACAGTGATAGCCAATCGGACAGTGAGTCTGAATCAGATAGCGACGATGACGAAGAGGAAGATGAAGATAAAGCTGAAAATGGAAATTCATCAGACAGCGACAGTGATAAAGCTAATGGTAAAAATGACACTAGCGACTCTAGTAGTAAAAGCGAAAGCGATGACGATGATAATAAAACGTAAATTAAGATTAATTCTTTTAACTTCATTGCATGTTTCATTGTACAGAGTACAGAATGCTTCAGGCTGGCTCTCTGAAATATTTGTATTTGTTTCTTTAGTTTCTCTTATGAATGTGAATAAAAAAATATTTTTTCTTTAATATTGTTACAAGACTGACGTACAAATGTCTACCGCTACGGGAAGACTTAATGATTATAGAAACAAAATGTGATGGTTTTACTTTGAACAAGATTAAATAAGTAAGAATATGTATTTATTGCTACAATCTATAAATTTAAGCAATAATCTTTATAAAATATTAAAGCTATTTCATACATATCAATTGTCACCTAACCATATTTCATAAATCCTGTAAAAAGCGATAATAATACTCGTCTTTATCTCGAAATGCATGACTCTGATATACTCGTTAACATTACAACATTGTAAATCGGGGGATTCTTAGAAATGGCAGCTTTAAGTACAGAAGAAACAATTTATTCTTGATGCAGCTTCTTGCTGACAGGCCTTGATGGAATCTCGTCGTAATCTTCATTCAGTTTTTTTGCCAAGAAGTAAATTTCAGCCAACGCTATTACTAGGGCACAGATTATAGCCAATAATAATCTGAAGCCAAAGTCTAAATTACCTATAATTAATGGTACTCCAAACAAGCCGAATGCAAAGCCAGCCATCACAGAGGCTATGAATTGTACAACGGCTATTAATTGCTTATTTATAAGTTTCACTGCAACAAAACAAAATAAAAACCTTGTATTAGTACATATAACTAATATTACTAATATAATTGGATATCTTACTTTGGTATGCAATTGTATCCTCTGGTATATGTTTTCGAAAACTGTCGACACCTTTCGTCATTGCCCGGTACTCCCTAGCATTTTGCTGTGCTGATAGCTTTTTTATTCTTTCTTCTAATTCAGGACTTCGTTGTGTAACTTTTGGCTGAGGTACTTTCAAATCAATGCCGTCGAGCAATTCATGAATGTAAGGCATGTCATTCGATACTTTTCTTTGTTCGGTTAAATATGAATTTAACCATCTTATATCATCCACTCCTAAGATGCAGTCCAAACGTTTAGATTTACCAGAATTTTTCAAATTGGTTATATTCTCTGGTACTTTCTCCGTACATTTGATACGATTCACAATAAAATTGATGAGTTTATTATTTGGCTTTATCTTGAGTGATGAATCTTCATTAGGCTCTAACGACATTATAAAAATTACGATTTGATATGCAATTTCCTCTCCAAATCAGCGTAAGATTCTTTTAGTTCGTTTTCCTTTTCTTGAAAACTTTGATCAACTTTTTCACACTTATCACTCATGTCATTAATGAATCTTTGCCACTCGGCTTTGCGCGCCTCTCTCTTCTCTTGCAATTGTCCTTCCTGTAAATAAAACTTAATTAACTCGATGCATGAAATAATTTAACAATGAATATAAAGAAAACACAAGCAGTTGCTTTTGGATGATATTACGATAGTCTTCCTATTACTAATATAATAACTACACATGAAGAAAAATATAAATAATAATTCTCATAGAGAGAAAAAACTTTTAATTTCTTAACCGCTTGCATTTAAAATCATTCGAAAGTTTCTTTGTGTGACGGTTCATATACAAGTAAAAGTAAATAAAGGAGAAAAATGTAAATAATACGTCATTGTAATGTTAAAAAAAAGTTTTAAATTAGTTCAGAGTTAATATAGTTTGAAAAATTTATTTTACTATTGGGAAAAGACGTGTGAAAATAAGAACCCCAACCTAGTATCATTTTTATATCAATAGTATATTACGATTCTAGGCCAGTAGAAAAGAAAGTGCTTCAGATCACATGAAATTGTTGGCCGAGGCGAAGCCGAGTCTGACAAACATGTGATCTGAGGCTTTCTTTTTTATTGGGCACGGGCCGTATACTATTTTTCTGTTCGACGATAACCAGAAAATCGCAACTTCGTTTCCCGCAGCGGCCAGAAAGTTGCAATTTCTGGCCGGAGGGCAGAAAAATCTATTGTAAAAAAAGCGTTTCGTACCCGGCTTGCCCACTGTACTCTTCAGCAGGGCTAAGGCAGCCGTACCCTGGACCCAAAAATATCATTATTTTGTAATTTTAAGTAATGTATATATATATTACTTAAATATATCTCCCCAAAATCTCAAAAATATATATACATTACTTAAAATTACAAAATAATGATATTTTTGCGTCCAGGGTACAGCCTTAGCCCTGCTGAAGAGTACAGTAGACAAGCCGGGTACAAAACGCTTTTTTTACAATAGATTTTGATATAAAAATGATACTAGGTTGGGGTTCATATTTTCACACGTCTTTTCCCAATAGTAAAATAAATTTTTCAAACTATATTAACTCCGAACCAATTTAAAACTTTTGCGTACATTGACATTACAATGACGTATTATTTACATTTTTCTCCTTTATTTACTTTTACTTGTATATGAACTGTCACACCAAGAAACTTTCGATACACATGAAGAAAAACTGCATATAAACTCCTCTTTACATATTAAGATTGTAAATCCGTGAAATTTTGGGCATAACAATTGATATCTCCGGTGGAATATACATGGGTCATTCTTCAAAAAAGTGTAAAATCAATGTATTTTTTTTCCACAAAATAAAAGATTATAAAAATTAAAATTTAAAGTTTAGATATATTCATTGGCTTGTAAATACGAAGTAATAATGCAGCACCCATCGATACCTGTGAAATATACAAGTAATTTAATTTTTTAATGGAAATTTTATATAAAAATGGCAAAATGTTCACTCTTAGCGAATGAGTGAATCATAAAGAGTAAGAATAAAAATAGTAACTCAATAATATAAATCACGAACATTTCACTTACGAAAGAGTCAGAAAAGAAAGAAAGATTTATTTATTTTTATATTAATACACAAGCTTGGAGTTTGACATTCTACAGTTGGATTCGATCTAATTTTGGAAAAGAAACTTCAAAGCTACTTAAGGAATGGAAAAGCATTAACAACAAGTTAGCGGCATCAATTACGAGAAGAATATTCTTACTCAGATGACATCCTTTTTAATAAATTCACCCATAATACCGGTTTTCATTCACCTATACAAATTCAAACTTTTAAAACTAGAGATACAAGATATTATAGAAGAAATTACGATTTTAAAAGCACAAAAGTTACATATATGGAGAACAATAATTCAAAAACTACCAGCCTCTATTTACGAAAAATATTTTTTTAATGAAAATATTCAGTTCAATCTCAAATTAAATTACCGCAAGTCAAAATTAATAAACAAATTTTACAATCTACAAAAATATTACAACAGAAATACAAATAACAAAATTAAAATTCAGAACAAATGGTTTGTAAATCTCACTAATATAGAAATTCCAAAAGAAATTGTCAACATAGTTGGACTAGGTCAAAAACATTCTTTTCAAAATCAAAATTCCTTCCCGTTACCAGAATTCATCGCTTCTATAGAAGAAGGAATTTACAACATAAAAGATGAAATGGATAATGAAGGAAACATTGTTACCGACAATAAAAACCTTACGTGAAACCAATGTGTACACGACATAATAGATTTTTTAAAAATGATAAACACACAACCACTATAGATAATACATCAGACTACAACAAAATAATGCCAAAGTTTTTTAAAACCAACAAAGTCATATTCTTTACAAGAAAAAAATCAAGAACATTTCACTTACGAAAGATTCAGAAAAGAAAGAAAGATTTATTTATTTTAATAATATTTATTTCATAAAACTCAAAACAATTAAAATTATTATGGAAAATTATAAATTGATATGTTTAGTTATTTTAGCAATGTAAAAAAATGCTTTGATTATCGCATATTACTGATGATGCGTGTTTAATACTGAAAGTAGTTAAGAAACTTGATGTTAAGTTCAATAAAAATCCGTTTTATCACTAATTAGAACGGAATTTCTGCAAATCACTACAATTGTCCAGGAGGCTTACAGGACAGGGGAGCTTACATGTCAACGTATTAACCATGTTAACATAAGAACAAAACTTGGTCAAATGCACTTAAGGCGTAAGAGTTTAATCTTTTCTTTATATTTTAAGATATTACTCGCTTTCTTAACATGCTAAAGTAGCGTCACAAATATGACAGGAGGCTTACAAGGAATAAACGTACTGGCCTTAGTTCTAACAATATTACTAAATCTGGGTTTAAATTAGTTTTGAAATCAGTAATATTATACACACAATCCATAGTCTAAAAGTAATCGAAATTGTAGAACGATTATCTGTATCTACATTTAATTTTTTTTGTACTGGAAATGGCATGTATTCTGTACTTACATTTATTTTTTAAAACGTGGGGACACATTTTACAAAGCCATAACAATTTTCAGGAACGTTATAGTGAAATTTTCACAGCACTATTTGTTTGTTATAAGTAAAATAGATCATAACCACTTTTAAACAAATTTAATCATTCACATGAAAGAGAATGACAGTGATCGAAAACCTGTCATTTATACCTGGGGACAGCCAGGAGGCTTACATTTCGGACCTTTAGCAGTATGTGAACATTTTATCATGCGATTTGAACAAATTATCTCTTGAAGGGCAAGTAAAAAAATGTTTGGAGAATAAATTCCATTATTTGGATAAAATATTAACCGGAGACATAAAATTACACTTTTCTGGAGAATGACCCACATATAAAGGATGTTCTTCTAAAACTTCGCTATAATCCATGTATATTCTATAAATTAAGAACAGGTCTAAATCTAAAACAACTCCGAATTGTTTACTATGCTTTAGTAGATTCTATACATAGAGAGAAATTTTAAGTATATGTTACTGTTTTTTGGGAAATAGTATTTACCACACAGATTCTGATGGATCTGAAATGGCGGTTAAAATTCGAAATCAATTTTATTACACTTTTAAGAATAGTTATTCATAATTTCTAGACGATTTAGTTATTAATAATTAATTTTAATGTCTGTAAACATTATTAAAGTTGAAAAAATTAGTATTTTTTTTCATCCTATGGTTTCCGTAACGAATACGGTGCCAGATACGCCAAAAATGCACTCAACCTTTTTTGTAGAGCATAAAATTTACTACAAAAAAGTCAGCGAGGGTCCTAATGTAAAGTTAACAGGTTAGCCACCAATAACGCTGGAGTTTTGTCTTACAAGTTAACAATGAATATTTTAGAATGTCTGTAAAATATGAGGCATATTCCATGGTTACTCGTGTTTAAACTATTACTTTTAGACTAGGTCTCTCACTGACTGTTCTGTAGGAAATTTCGTGCTCTACAAAAAAGGTTCAGTGCATTTTTGGTGTACCTGGCACCGCATTCGTTACGGAAGCGATAGGATGAAAAAAATACTAATTTTTTCAATTTTAACGTTTGCAGACCATTAAAATTAATTATTAATAACTAAATCGTCTAGAAATTATGAGTAACTATTCTCAAAGGTGTAATGAAATTGTATCTGATCGTACAAATTTTATTTTAAGGATTTCGAATTTTAACCGCCATTTCAAATTCATAAAAATTCGTGCGGTAGATGTTACTTCCCGGAGCAGTAGTATCTACTTAAAATTTCTTTGAGTGTACTGTCATACGGAATTATTGGTTGGAGTGGAAGTAAAAATAATGTTTTACAACATCTTCAAACTGATAGTTATTTACAACAAAAATAGAAGATTTTCCACCAAACAACTGTATGCAAAAAGTAAAATTCCAAGTGAAGGTCTTATATTTATGATAGCTGTTCCGCCGACCTTTTTATATTGTTAAGAATGCCACAAACTGTAATTTCCGAAAAACTAGCATCATGCAATTAATATAATGGAACTTTTTTTCGTGCATGGCACACCTATAGCAAGTGGATATTCCATTAAATAAACTTATCAGCAAGAAATAATACTTAAAATTTAATCAATATTTTGCACATCGCAAATGTGATACTGATACGAATACAAAAATTGATTAGAGTGTCAATTGCGATTTTTGAGGTTTTGCACTTTTAAATGTGTAACACAAATTTAATGCGCACTATATGAACTAATATTGGCATTCGCTTTAAAGAACGTACCTAGTATGATAAAAATAAACTTAAAAGCAGTCATAATGTAAATGAAAATCGAAACTAATCTAAGCATAACTTCTGTACCACGAAAGTTAAAAGTTTTGTAAATTTGCCCAAATAACAGGAGAACATGTCTACACATATGTATATGAAAATCATTTGTCAAAAATATTTATATTTAGACGATGCTAACTTATTTTGTATTACCTATATCGTCTGTCTTTGCCAGTGACATGTCTCCAAAATATTTGTTAAATGGACATAATACTGCTGTGTACCGTAAGAAAAGTCATATCTACATACAATTTTGTTAAGGGATTCTTTTTATAAAAGTTGAATATTTTGTTAATTATACTTTATTTTCAAAATATTTAAAAATAAATATTTTTGCTTGTTTTGTCCATAAAAACTTTCATAAAAATAAAACAAAATTTAAATTGAAATTCATAAAAAATGTTTCCATATAACAAAGTTAAATAAAATTAGAATTAAATAGTGGTTTAAGATAGGCTTGATTCTTGAATAAATATAAATTCTAAGGGCTATGCCTACCAAATCTAACGATCTTTTAAAAACTTTAAAAACTCACTTTATTAAAAAAATAATAAAAAATAAAAAATATACAAAAATTTTTAAATTTAAAAATGATCAAAACTTCGACTCGTTTACTGTTTTACATTCAGACAGATTCTTGAAGAGGGACCCGAGCGGCCCGAAACGTCGAGTCAAAGTTTTAATCAGTTTTAAATTTAAAAATTTTTGTGTATTTTTTATTTTTTATTATTTTTTTAATAAAGTGAGTTTTTAAAGTTTTTAAAAGATTGTTAGATTTGGTAGGCATAGCCCTTAGAATTTATATTTAATTAAAATTAGAATTATTTTTTAGCAAACAGATTTAAAAATAATGATTTAATGAAAATTTAACTTTTCTAAAAATGAAGTATAAATTTACTTAAGTCTAATATTTAAATCTACAACTTTCTTCTCTAAAGTATAATTATATGAAATTGAACTTACAGAAGTAATTTCTTTATTTTGCTCAAGTACGTTTTCACACATGCTAAGTGCTACATCCAAATTCGCTTTCAAACTTGGCAAATGTAAATCTCCAAGTTGTTCAGCTCGGTCCAACTGATTTTCTTTAAGTTCTGTTGAATATTCAAGAATTTTGAAAAGGCGCTCTACTTCTCTATCACTTCTGCGATCCTGTAATGTATATGATTACAAATTTTCTAAAAATGTTAATTTTCATAAATTTATACTTTATATTTGAAATAAACCATATTGCAATGGAGTAAGTGAAATGTAAAAGTAAGTAACAATATTTTAGTCTAATTTATGATTGACCCTGAAAATATTTTAGCTTTTTTTATATAAAGTATATAGGAATTAAGTACCTCAACTAATAAATATATGAAAAATAATTGTATCTTCTAAATAAACCATTTAAAAAACTATGTATTTGTAGTTACATAACATTTTTATTTAAAATGACGTTTCACTTATGTATATTTTTGTAGCAATCTTTTGCCAAGAAATTGAATATAATTCAAATAATTCAATGTATATGACAATCAACACAAAAATGAAAGCTTTGATCACTTATTTAATAATGACACTGGTAATTGACGTATCTAGACACATAAAGAATATAAGCAGAGTAGAACAATTTGATCAATAGTTTGACTGTTATCGGAAGAATAATGGGGAGTGCATTGACATTCGAAACCAGTAACATTACCCGAATAAAATGTAAAGTAATATACCAAATATTTTTAATACGCTTGACTGCACAATACATTAAACAATTGTGCCAGTGTTATTTACCTGAAATTCACGAATTAAGAAATTCACTTCACCCTGAACAAAAGGGCGGTGATCGAAAAGTCTGCTCCAAATTTCACCAGTATCTGTTACAATGACGATGTCGAAGACACAGAAAAGAAATAGAAATTATTATCTCATTTTGAAAAATTTTCACGATAGAGTAAAAGAATCAATTCATTATCGGGGAAGTATATATTTACTTTAGGGAACATATGATTCTCAGATCCCCACCTTTTATCGCGGCAGCCATGTTTGTCGCATTTCCGCATGGTTCTGCAGAATCTGCAGGGAAATACAATTGGACAAATGTGGAACCAGGTCTCACCGCGGGCTTCACCACTTGACGTTGACAGCGATGTGTCAGACTCAGCTGGTCTTATATAGAAGGTGCCGCAGCATAAACCAGAGTTTAGATTCCTTCATTACCAATCAAGCAGCTCGACAGGGCGGTATATGTACTTACTTCTGAAATAGAGAGGCGCGCGGTTATATATTTTATGTGCCCAAATTCGCGGTTTTATTATAATGCTGGTAAAGTACATGTAGTCGAAAATCTTCTGCGCATGTGTAAAGGGCGTTCCAGCATTTTGTGCCGTCTGTCTGGCTTTTTGTTTGCACAACCGCTAATTTCCATGCAGGTGTGACAAAAAATAGTGTACATCGCAATGTGTAATCCGCAATTCTGATATATTCGCCGCTAAACTTTCCCCTTATATGCGGCAATATGCACCTAGCTGGTTGTCTGGGACGTAATATACTATTTCGTCACAGTAGGTATAATTAAAGTACACTTTAATTAGGAAATGTTCCTTTTGTTATGAATAAACAAATATACCCCTCTCACATGGACAACTAAGACTCTCCTCATTACTGTAAACAATAACTCATGTTTATATGAGAATCAATAGGAAATCCAGCTGAAATTCCCGTAAAACAAAAAAAAAAAAAAAACAATGCAAGCAAACAACAGTGAAAATGTTAACAATGCAACCGTTAATAATGACACATCGAAAACATTTACGTTCAATCTTCATTTCAATAATTGAATTAATTAATTATTAATATAAAAAATACAATGTATTTGTAATACAATAAGA
This sequence comes from Trichopria drosophilae, assembly GCA_030407085.1. NCBI lineage: Eukaryota > Metazoa > Arthropoda > Insecta > Hymenoptera > Diapriidae > Trichopria > Trichopria drosophilae. The sequence continues at coordinate 61,541,889 of CM059586.1, read as the reverse complement.
AATTATTTATTATGTAATCTAGTTCAAATTTAGTATTATAGATTAAATTCTATTCTAGTTTAAACATTTTTTTCTATTTTAATCTAAAATTTTGTTGTCAATAAACATAATAATAACGTTTAAAATTCAATTAAAATCACGAGTTGAAATTTACTTATTAAAGCTTACAAAATTACAACTTTATTTACACGATACAGCATCAATTAAAATCATGAATCACTATTTATGTACAATTTAATGTCAATATATATTTCTATTAATAAACAATATACAAAAATATTTTTCTCCCGCGACCACGTCGGAATGTCCGCATTCCATGCCTGGAACGCGAGACGAAAGTTGCCGATTCCGCCCGGGTGCCAGCGCGCATGCGCATTTCGTTCTCATTACTCCCTAGGGACGGAAAGCGCCGCCAGCGGGAGTAATGGATGGGGTCGAGAGAAAAATAGCGTATGCCACACGGGAGGCATAATATACTATTTCTACTACTTTATTCTAAAACAAAATACACTTTTAAGAATGTATATTCAAGTATCGGGGGGCTTCGCCCGCCGACCCCCCCCCCCCCATTCCCCCTACTTGCTCCTGCCCTTCAGCTCTCCTACTGTTGTCTAATGATTTTCCTAATATGGAAGCGTTTTTCCGCCTACATGTAACGAAAAATAATGTCCGCACGTGGGGCATAAAGTCGCACTTTACCCCCACCGTACGAAAATAACTATTTCATCCCTAGAACCTATGTTTTATCTCAAGACAGGGCACAAAATCGCATTTTGACCCTTTGGGTATTCCCTGGTAAAAATTTCCGATTGAACTTCAATCCGACCTAAGGAGACTCAATGAGACTTATTCGGTTTCATTCCGCAATTTGTCCCCGATACAATCGGACTCAATCAGACATCATTTTCAAACGGATTCAATTCGATCGTTTATTCAGAATTAATCCGACTTATTCCGAACGATCAATCGGAACGAAAAGGAATCAATCCAGGTAGACATTTCAAACGGTTTCAATCCGAACTATAAATTGGAACGAATCGGACCTTTGCATTAAGCCACAATAAATGTAATTTATTATGATTAATAATCTACGAATTTTCGAGAAATTTTTGAAAACTTGTACTTTTATCTATTACCACTTCGTTTTTCCAGTTTGCCTAGGATATTTATCAACCATAAATATTTTTCATTTCCTGTCACTCGAAGAACCCCTGACATAAGAACCAATGTTAAAGTATTCATTTGGTCGATAACTGGTCCTTTAGAGTTGGAGTTAGAGTTTCATAAAAAAACAAAATTAATTTTATTTCTTACATATTATAATAACATTACAATCTTATTATATAATACATAACAGCAATATAAATTAATTTTTCTATATGATCATCATCATTATTAATAATTATAGGATAAAAGGATAAAGGATTATAAAATAAAATATTATCTACAAGCTCATACAATATTATATATATAAATATTTATTTATTTATTGAGATCGGGCGGCACAGATGTGCCTTTTGCAACAATGCGCCTCGTGGCACTAAATCTGTACAATTTATAAACATAACAAAATAAAGAAAATACTTATTACAAAACCCAAAGACTAAAGCTAATTAAACGGAAGCTGAAGTAAGTCTTCTTCTTGTCGATTTGAACGGAAGTAAACCTAAGCTGCGTACATTATGCGGTAACATATTCCATTCTCTTCAAACGCCCGTAATAGTTGAGAAAAAGCCGTAAGGCTATGTGAGACTACTCGATGTTTAAATAAATAAGATATTACGGGACTACGAGTTAAATTGACAATATTATATGCCAAAAGTAAATCATGGTAAGGGCGTAAGGACTTTACAGTAGGGAGATTGAAGGCACTTGCATGATGTTAATAATCGTGGTCAAAAATACACATTGGGAAACCAGATTTGAAGGAAAGATATCTAATAAAATTGTGCTGAACCGATTCAAGATGAGAAATTTCTTGTGCTGTATGAGGTGACCAGATTGATGAGTAATAAAATAGATTTGGCAAAATAATAGTGCGATATAAATAAATAATAGTATCAGTATTGTTAAAGTTCTTAGTAGTTCTATTTAAGAATCTTAACATAGACAGCGACTTAGCAACAACCAACTTTATATGAGCAGAAAACTTAAGAGAACTATCGAAAATTACTCCTAAATCCTTAATAGAAGAAACTGCTTCGAGCGATTGCCCACCAATAGATTATGTAAATTCTGTTGGCTTATTACCGCTATAAAAAGAGACACTCTTGCATTTTTTATATTTAAGTATAACCTATTATTATAGGCCAGACTTCTAGATAGCTTACCCTACTGAAAATGTTCGTAATATCATATGATAAATCATATGAGATTTTTAAAATATCAGTCGATCCAGGAAACTTTTCATGTTATTTTATATTATAAGAAATAATAATAATATGAGAAAATGAATTACAATCATCTGGATTCCTCTAAGATATTAAAGAAATTATAAAAATCTCATATGATTTTACGGAAATTTTCACCAGGGTAAAGCATCTTGTAACAATGAAGCTTCTACATGCGAGTTGATGACCGAATAGATTTTTAAATCATCAGCACATATCGACATCTTGCAGCCGGAAACCCAAAAAAAGGGATATCGTTGATAAATAATATAAATAAAAGTGGTCCAAGGTGTGAACCTTGAGGAACGCCAGACGTGGCTACAAAGGAGTCTGAAGTTATACTGTTCACTCTGACAGATTGCTCTCTATCGGATAAAAATGAACAATCCATTTAAGAATATTCCCGCTAATGCCCAAGTCAAAAAGCTTACGAAGCAGTAGACCATGGCCAATAGAGTCGAAAGCTTTGGAGAAATCCAGGCAGATTGAATTAACCTGCCTGGAGCTCTCCAGCGCCCTGGTGATGAAGTCCGTATACAGATGTAAATTCATTGCCGGTGATTTACCCTTTACAACGCCGTGCTGTTCTTCGATAATCAGTGAAGCAAAACTTTCCATATATTTATCAGCAATTATAGATTCCAATAATTTAGACAGAACGCTAATAATTGAAATTGGTCTTTAGTCGCATATGTTCTTCCAAATCTTTGGCAAAAGGCCTATCTGCAATGGTTTGTTAAAAATAGCTAATATTGGACTTAATAGTGGATTTATACAACGCTTTATACGATTCGAGCGTAATATATCCGGACCAAAGCTGTATTTATCCCCGACTTTGTTTGAGGCACTCATTATGCCATCTTTAGAGATCAACACGCTATTGATGAGACCATCACTATATAGATCCAGACTATTTAAATTACAAAAACTAGACGAATTATATACCGATGAAAAATGTTTAGCAAATAGGTTAGATATTGATTTACCGGAGGAGGCGTGTTGGTCGCCAAGGGACATTGACCCTCGTACATCATTGAAAGCTTTCAAGTTTTTGACGTAGGACCAAAAGACTTTAACATTGACCTTGGCACTATCTTCGATATTCTTTATATAATTCCTGTAACACGATTTAGAATACCTAATACACTGAGCTCGGAACCTCTTAAATTCGGTATGATCAGACTGCAGGTTTGAGTCACACCAAAGCTTACGAGCTATTTTTTTTAGACCTTATTAAGTCTTTAAGTTCCCTGGAGTACCACACAGGAAAATCAGATGAGAAAACGCGCTTAGAATGAACATAATTATTAATAATGCTATATAGTACTGTGGAAAGCGTGAATATTGTCATCGATGTCAGATTGAGATAAAATATCAGTCCAATCAACGTTTGATAGAGATAAACTAATATTGTCGAAATTGGCATTGCGGAAGTCCCATTGAGAACTGTGAAATGGCACTCAAGTGGTATCTAGAGAGTCAGCTAAGGCGAAGAATCCAGGAGGATGATGAACCTCTATTGGTACCAAAAAATCCGAAGAGACTACATTACGGAGATTTGCAGTAGCTTCAAAAGCGATGTCCAACGTGTAGTTCTTGGTGAGATGATCAGTGAAAAACTGATGAAGTCCATGAAGAGAGGCAAAGTCACCAATAACCGTAGCGTTCGTAACGCAGACACGAACACTTAATTGTGGTTGGTTACAGCTATAGAAACCCGGTGACAGATTCCACGAAGTTGACGAGAGGTTGTAATCGCCAAACAAGTATAGTTCAGAATCAGCGTTATCATTTAATAAATGTTCAACCTCACAGATGTGATTAGCGTACATATTTGGTTGTGAACCTGGAGGCATATACGTAATGCCAACTAGAACTTTACGAGATCCACACCGAATCACAATAAATAGGTGTTTAATATCCGTAAACATAATATCACAGGCTATAGCACTTATATGTTTTCTAACCGCAATCAAAACACTACCCCATAACCCCTTACATCACGAGTAGATTCCCTGTCACGACGAAAAATGGTGTATCCCTGGAAGACCAAGTTCATGGTCATGAATACCTGAATGTAAGTAAGTTTCGGTTAACAAAATAATATCTTGTTTGGGGTAAGTGTCAACAGGTTGACTCGCACTATATTGTAATGTATTATAATGAGTTTCAATAAGTTAACACATATAATCGTTTATTAATACAATATAATTTGCTGATTCAAAGTAAAGAACACGCGCTCGGAATACCGTGTTGCTCGTAGGAAGGTTGGCTACGCACTGCTCGCTGCGGTGGTAGGATCGGAACTAACCTACTTTGTCTAGTACAATTTAAATGACCATATCTAGTGACTTTCGGAACACTACAATTCCTCCCAACTTATTTTAAAAACTGAAAGCTTACACATCTACAACAGTTCGCGGTTTACGAATACGATTTGACCGTTGCAAAATCGGAGTTGTATTAGCTTCTCTAGGACTAACTTCACCAACATATGAGTCTTGATCGGGAATCGTTTTACAAGGTTTCAATTCAGGATTTTCTTTATGATTCATTGAAGTTACGGATTTATTGAGTTTGGTTCTATCGCTTGACTCGCTTGTTTTAACATTTGGCTGTCCCGTTAATTCCGTACAAATATTGTTGGTCTCACTCGTTCGATAATCGCTGGTTTTGACAATACACGGTTTAATCTGATCAAGATGACGTTTCCATACTCTGTCATCATCGGTTTTGACATTGTATGTAACCGGACCTACTTTATCTATGATTGTAGCGGATCTCCAGTTTTTGTTTGCATAGTCTTTAGCCACTACTGAATCATTTTTGTCGAAACTAATCGTTCGATTACCCCTGAAGTAACGCTGTTGATCGTTTTGCTTTCGCTCTACCGTTTCTCTTAAATCTAGTTTTAGTATATCTAAACGCGTTCTTAGACGTCTATTAATCTGTAATTCTGCCGGTGATCGCTCTGTGGTACAATGTTTTGTTGACCTATAATAAAATAGATATCTACGTAACGCTTCTTGTCTCGGATACTCTTTTACTAACGCTTTAAACTTATTTTTAAAAGTTCGAACGGCATTCTCCGCGGCTCCATTCGACGCTGGATGGTACGGTGCCGTCGTTGTGTGTTTTATTCCGTTTCGCGCTAAAAACTTTTTGAATAATTCGCTCACGAACGCTGGACCGTTATCCGAAACGATTTGATACGGTATTCCCCATGTACTTATGTACTCTTTCAATGCGAATATCGTCGATTCCGCCGTGATATCTCGCATCTCCTTGATGTCAATCCATTTGGAAAATGCGTCTGTAATTACCAGATACTTGTGGCCTTCGATTGGTCCACAAAAATCAAAATGAACTCTGTAGTTCGGACCTACAGGCCATTTCCATACATGTAAGGAAGATTTGGGTGGATTGTCCGCATTTTCCAAACAAATTTTACAAGACTTGCTCACGTCTTCTATTTCCTTATCTAAGTTAGGCCACCAGAAATACGAACGTGCTGTCGACTTCATCTTGACGACCCCGAAATGAGCCCCATGAAGCTCTTCCAATAACTGCGATTGTAACGACTGAGGAATCACAACTCTGTATCCCCACATCAAACAATTTCCTTCCACATTTAATTCGAAGCGTCTACTTTTGAAAGGTTTAAAACATTCGTCTACATTTCCTGGCCGCCCGAACATAACGTAATCCATTACTTTAGATAGCGTTGGGTCTTTTCGCGTCTCAATTTTAATCTGTTTGCTATCTACAGCTATCGTTTCGTCGTTTACCCAATTTAAATACGAGTATTCGTCTCTTTCGCGCTCTATTGATTCCTGCACTTCAGACTTTAGTATTCGCGATAAACTGTCCGCTGCGCCATTATTCATCCCTTTTATGCGATGTAGCACGAATTCGTATCCCGCCAAAAAGACTGCCCATCTTTGAACCCTGCTAGCCGCCATCTGCGGAATTCCCTTTTTAGAACCGAATATGTAAACCAGCGGTTTATGATCTGTTTCAAGCTCAAAACTACGACCGTATACATATTGGTGGAAAGTTTTCACACCAAATACAAGAGCAAGAGCTTCCCTGTCAAGTTGAGAATAGTTTCTTTGCGCTTTTGTGAGAACTTTTGACGCGAAAGCTACTGGTCTTTCTATTCCGTTCGGTAAAATATGCGATAATACTGCCCCCACTCCAATCGGTGATGCGTCACACGTAACTTTAATAGGAAGTTGTGTATCGTAGTGCATTAATATTTTCTTCGAAGCTATTTGATCTATCGCGTTTTGAAATACCTGGTCATGTTTTTTCGTCCATTGCCATGGTTTATCTTTTTTAAGCAATTCATATAGAGGTCCTACAATATCAGCGTAATTTTTGACGAACCTCGCGTAGTAATTGATCATGCCGAGGAAAGATTTTAATTCTGACGTATTTTCCGGTTTTTTCATTTTTACTAAGGCCTCAACTTTCTTTTCAGACGCTCGGATACCCCGATTTCCCAATTCAAATCCCAAAAATTCTAGATGGTCTTCCCCGATTATACACTTTTCGCGTTTAACAGTTAACCCACAGTCTCGAAATTTTGTTAGAACGCATCGTAATCTTTGATCATGCTCCGCCTTATTACATCCCGTTATCAATACGTCATAAAAAAACACGATCACGCCCTCTACCCCTGCGAGAACAGACTCAATTTCCTGTTGAAAAAGGCCTGGACCGGAAGCTATTCCGTAGCTTAATCGATTATACCTGAATAAGCCTTTATGCGTCGTTATCGTGGTTAACTGTTTCGATTCCTCGTCCAATTCTATTTGTTGATACGCCTGCGCTAAGTCTAATTTCGTAAAAATTGAACCTTTTCCAATCTTTGACAACAAATCGCTTACTCTCGGAATTGGATGCCTATTAATCAATAAATGTGGATTAACCGTGACTTTATAGTCCCCGCATAGACGCATTTGCCCGTTAGATTTCGGTACCGGTACAATAGGTGTCGCCCATTCACTAGTTTCGACCTGCTCGAGGATACCTTCTTTAACTAGCTTATCGATTTCTGTTTCGATTTTCTCACGCATCGCGAATGGTACAGGTCTCGGTTTACAATACTTCGGAACGGTGTTTTCTTTCAAGTGTAATTTAAACTTTTTTCGATTGTAACACCCTAGCTCGTCTGAAAATACCGCCGGAAATTCTGTAAATATTTCCACTATTTTCACGTCGTTTACTTTGTTCACCTTTAAAACCGTTTCGCTTCGATTTCCTTTGCGTTGTAAAACCCCTAGTATCTCTAACCAATCGCGTCCTATAATCGGTGCACTATTTCCCGGCAGCACGAATAAATCTAGTAACTCATTTTTATCATTATACGACGCATTAACTCTTATGACCCCAATCGGTACAATTTTGTCCCCCGTGAATGACTTAAATTTACGTGGTGTTTCCTCTAACTTAACGTTTGACTGATCTTTAAGCGTTACAAAATCGCGTTCCGATATTGCAGCTATCGGTGAACCCGTATCGATCTCGAATTCCATTTTACGATGTTCGATTTCTACATTTAACAACAATGGTTTCACACTCGCGATTATATTACCCGATTGAATATGATAGAGGTTATCAAAACTGTCACCTATGTCATCGAGCTCCTCCGTTAAATAGTTATTTCGATTTGCCGTTTTCCCTACGTTCTTACTTTCCGCGCGCTTTTTCTCTTTAATATCGAACTTTCCGTTACTTTTCGGCGCTTTACAGACCGCTTCTAAATGTCCTTTTTTTCCGCATTTATTACACGTATACGTTCGATATCGACATTTTTTAGATATATGCCCTACCCTACCACAACAGTAACATGCTAAAACTTTACCGCTTGTACCGCCTTTCGTCGATGTCGCGTTGTCCTTTGAAATGTAGTTGAGTTCAGCGTCTCTGCTTCTCGAAGAACTGGCAACTCTGCCCATGCCTGCTGCATCTCGCTCAGCCGCTTCCCATGTCGTCGCGAGTTCCACTGCTCTCGCATAGGTTAGGTCGACTTCTCCCAACAGCCGTCGCCTTATCCTCTCATTGGCCAATCCCCATACAAATTGGTCGCGTAAATTGTTTGCCAATTGTGCTTCAAATGCACAATGCGTCGATAACTGTTTCAAATTCGTGAGGAATATTTTAATCTCCTCTTCCTGTTGTTGCTTACATTCTTTAAATTTGTAGCGTTGCACTATCACGCTTGGTTGTGGTTGAAGGTGACTTTTCATCACGGCTACCAACTGATCGTACGTTTTTTCTGCTGGTCTCTGCGGCGTGCATAGACTCCTTATGAGTGCGTATCCTTCGTTTCCCAATAACGTTAACAATAGCGAAGCTTTCTTTGTTTCTGGCACATCGTTTGCAATAAGATAATATTCTAGGCGTTCACTCCACAAGGTCCAGTCCTCTTTCATCGAAAATTCGGTAACGCTTCCAATCGTCCCTTTGACAATGGTCGTCGCCTTTATCACATTTTCCTTACTTTGACTCTGCTTTGCGATGTTTTCTAGTTCCGCCCGAATTTGACTTTTTTGATGTTCCACTTGCTTTTCACCTTCGATTATGGCTCTTTCGCGCTTCTCTAATTCTTTGTGCACTCTCCTTAATTCTTCTTCCGTCGCCATTTTGCAAAGCCCACGAGCACGTTTTCGTTTTCAGTTTATGTATTCCCGTATTTTCCTGCACTTAACCATCCATTTGCCTCGTCGCCAATGTAATGTGTTATAATGAGTTTCAATAAGTTAACACAGATAATCGTTTATTAATACAATATAATTTGCTGATACAAAGTAAAGAACACGCGCTCGGAATACCGTGTTGCTCGTAGGAAGGTTGGCTACGCACTGCCCGCTGCGGTGGTAGGATCGGAACTAACCTACTTTGTCTAGTACAATTTAAATGACCATATCTAGTGACTTTCGGAACACTACATATATCACACTTAGTTCTGAGACCATTCACATTTTGGTAAAGGAAATAAACTCTTTAGCTGTTGATCTAGCAGTTAGTTTTCCGGAATAGTTTTTGTGCTAAATTGAAGTATCGGGATACCATATTTATATTTCGCAAATTTCTTTTGGTCGGCAAGCTCCAAGTTGTATGCATTGGCTTCTGGTTTTAGCTCTGTAAATAATGCACGTTGAGCTGGAATATAATTTCGCTCGCAATAATGGAAAAGTGGTAAAGTAAATTTAAAATATTATGATTAACCTCGTTAAAAATTATATGATATTAAAAACGTTTATGTATGTTATTATAAATGACTAGTAAATATGAAAATAACATTAAAAAAACATTATTTTTTATATAGAAATGACAATATTAATTAAAAATATTTGACATAAACATTTATATATTTTGTGTACAAACATAACTGCGTAAAATGTTTGCGTTTACTGTTTTGTAAGTATAAATGCAAAAAATTGCTTAAGTTTTTGCTTGAACTAAACCCGCATCTATCAATATGCCTTCTGCGTTCAAGTATAAGTTACTCTTGTTCACAAAGTAATATATTGCGAACGTAGCGTAGTGTTTAAGGCGTCAGCGTCTGAACGGGAGACCCTGGTTCCATCCTCGGTCGGGGTAGATTATTCTCAAGTCATATATACTAATAAAAATCAAATTAAATATCTATAATAATTCGTCATATTATTTAAGTTTTTTTTATAGCGGTTTACATTTATCAAATAATAAATCACGTGATATATCATTTGACAAATTCTCACATGATGTCATGTTACAATTTTCAGTACGGAACATAGTTTTGACCAGGTAGTCATGACCTGGTGGTAAAATCATATATGGTATCGTCCTGGTCAAATGGATCAAAACTACCAGGCCGAGGCCATGTGGTTAGACCACGCGGAAGACCCCACCTGCATTTTTTCAGTATAGTTATAGCCGTCTCGCTTTGATATTTACACAATTTATTAGAAAAAGTCTCGGCTTTTCAATTAAATAACAAAAAAATATTAAAACCCTGGTAAAAATTTCTGATTCAATCCGATTAGGGAATCCTCAATTTGTCCCCGACCTAATCAGTTTTAAACGGACCTAATCCGACACCCTATCGAAACGGACCTAATCTGACCGAATCGGACCTAATGAGACCATAACGGATACAATCCGTTCTAAACGGACGTTCTAATCCGACATCTTTGCACCCGTTTGAAACGGACCTATTCTGACTGAATCGCTTATAAAAAATACTAAAAAGAACTAAAGCTTAACAAACAGAACGAATTATTATAGATATTTAATTTGTTTTTTATTGATATTTATGCGAATGTTAGATATGTTATTACGGATTATAGTTTTACAATTTCGCTCGCAAATAAATCTATGAACCTAAAAATAATTTACCCCGACCGAGGATCGAACGGGTCTTCCGTTTACTACGCTGACGTCTTACTAGCTCGCATATATATTATTACCGCGTGAACAAGAGTATACTCAAACGTATAGAAGACATTGATAAATGAGTCTACCGACTGGTGAGTAGAACGCAGCTCATTCTTAAGCTCCGTAGAGAATTCTCATTTCTCACCATATTTTGTTTTCCCGAGTGGGACTTTTTTGCAGGAGCGCGTGTGCAGTGGACTGACGTATCACGTTTTTGTTTTGTGTCTTATCTCGGTCCACGAGCAGCCTCTTTTATTCTTAATTATTGTATCAACGGTCACGATAAGTTTCAACCGCTATTACGAGTGATTTGGGGAACCACGTGACTTAATTCCTTGATTCCACGTCATCGGTTTAAGTCATCGTTTGTTCGTTGTGACTCGCTCGTGCCGACGAACACCGAGAATCTGACGACCTAATGCGCATGCCCCAAGATTGTGACAGCTCTGGTTCCACCTTACTCGACCATCGTCTGCTGTCACCGACTAACGAAACCGCTTTTTCGTGGAGTGACAGGTAACCGATGCCAACAAGAAAATCGAAGAGATCTTCGAATAGGAAAAGGAACACGTCTCCGCATTCCCAAGTCGATCAACTCCTTTCGTGTAAACGGTGCGGTGGCCCCGTTCGCGATAAATATACATGCGCTGAGTGTGGTTGTGCATTTCATCGGTCGTGCGTGAAACTATATATTCGCCATAAACCCGCATCTCAGTGTTGCGCCCGGTCTTTCGCCTATTTACTTGGTACCGTTTCGGATAGTGCCGACGTCTTATCCCACTCTACTACCGTTTCCCCTCTCCCCGCCAGTGTGCCTGTGTATCAGTGTCCTGCCGAAATCGTCAATCCCCCCTTTGCCTCATCAACTCCATCTTGCTCATATCCCACTATTCCAATTAATTACTCGTTATCTCCCCTCGCTACGATCAGCACTATGAATCCCATTCCTTTCGCCGGTCTCCCGCCGCCGCCTGTAGTCCAACCAGCTGTGCTACCGGAGACTTGGAGCACAATGACAGCTGATCAACGCATGACATTTCACACGCAGCAAACGCTCAATAATGCGGCGCGTCTCGACAGTTTGCAGACATATTTGACAACACTCGCGAATCGTGTTGATCGGAATACAGCTGAAATTGAGCGTTTGAAATATCAAAAAGCTTTCGAATTGCCGAACTCGTTGTTAGTGATTACCGGTATCCCTGAAAGCTGTAAACTCGACCATGCCGAAATCGTCGGCCGGGTTCTTGATAGGCTGAACGTACCGCAGCATCGCAACCACATCATTGACATTCGGAAGACTAATTTTGTTAAAAATAGTGTCGAAACGGTTCCGACGGCTTTCTCGCTTCTGGTGAAATTCATGTCGTTCGAGATTCGCAACCATATCATCGAATGCAAACGCAAAATCGGGAAGATTACGCGCGCTGACGTCTTTCCGGAGCTTTACCCCGAAGATCCAACGATAATTTTCGTAAATGAGTTCTTGGCAAAAACGGCGTACACCTTGCTAAATATGGCAAAGACAAAGGCCAATTCGATCCCGAATTCGCGTGTATGGGTTCGTGACGGGTGCATTTTCTACCGCAAGGATCGCGATCACCCTGCTATGCCGATTGTCACGGAATTCGATCTTCTTAAGATGAATTGACAGGTGGGGAACTCAGCATTTCGTAATCCAGACTCACTCCGATCACATGGGTCGCCTAATGTAGTCAAAATTGCTCATTCGAATATTAATTCTCTGCGCGCGCATTTTCACCAAACCGAACATTTGCTCCAAACGTCTGACATTTCGATACTCGCTCTTACCGAAACATGGCTGACTCCGGATATTGCCACTCAAACCATGAGGATTCCATTTTTTAATTTAGTGCGTAACGATCGTGCAATTCCTTCCGAAGGCCGAAATCGTTTTATTCTCGGAGGTGGCGTTGCGTGTTACGTACATGAATCGTTTAATTATACTATAATTGATGCGTCCGACAATTCCGCCATTAATGAGCCCAAATTTTTATTGATCGATATTAGAATTCCACCGAATTCGAACTTGCTGCTAGCCGTTGTATATAGGCGACCAGGTGGCTGTATGTTTTCGTATTTCATGTCTAAACTAAATGTCCTTTTGCCTACGTATAAGAATGTTGTGATCACCGGTGATTTTAATTGTGATCTGTCAGCAAACAATCCGAATACTGTGTTTTTACGTAAGTTCATTTCTGAGCATTCATTGTACACTATCCCATTTGGGCCAACTCACCATGTTTTGCATTCTGGTTCGCATACACATCTTGATGTTATTCTCGTTGATTCCGGTGATAAAGTCTGTGATTTTGTACAATCAGATCAACCATTCGCCGCTGGCCATGACCTCATTGCTACTCGATACCGTGTAGAGAATTATTCGCATCAACCAAAGGTCGTCACCTACCGCAATTTCGGTTCGTGTAACTTTGAGGCCCTTAGCAATGAACTGAATAATACACTGCGCAACACCTTGAACTGCTTGACTCTTTGGTAACCAGGCAACTTGTCAATTATATTGAGTCGAACAATCTTCTTCACCCTCATCAATGTGGATTCCGTCGGTTTCACAGCACGCAGACCGCCTTACTGAAGATTTTGGATGACGTCAGATATGGGATTGAACAGGGTTTTATAACTATTCTGGTATTATTCGACATTTCCAAGGCTTTCGACTCACTAGGTCATTCGCTCATATTGAAGTGTTTGCGGAATATTGGTTTTGACGACATCGCTACCACATGGGTGCATTTTTACCTTAGTGATCGCTCCCAAACGATCAAGGGCCCGGACGGAGTTCTGGCCCCTGAGGTGTCAACTACATCTGGAGTACCACAAGGTTCGAGCCTGGGGCCAATATTATTTATTATAGTGTTCAATACTTTATTCGCGCGTATGCGATATTGTCGTGATACTACAGTGGTTTTTGCGAACGACACCCAGTTCTATCTAACTACGCCGATTAGTCGTCTTCACGAGACGAGAGCTTAAAATATCCATTTCACACGTGGGTTAGTAAATTCTGTGATCGTGGAATTTTGTCTATCTGCAAAGCTTACGAGGAAGGATTTGTGCAGGAGAAGTTATTGATGTAATACCTTACCAGGTATAGTAAGCAATATAACACGTTTGGAATCAGATGTTCAGGGTGAGCAAAAGAAGGTTGCTGATCGTATCAATAATCTTGACTCCGATTTAAAAAAAACTTGATAGTAAGATACAAGAGTTAGGCACTTCACCCGATACTAATTCAATGTCCATCGTTAGCAATACCATTTTAGAATTAAAGGATATAAATCACAGGGAGAAAAACCTATTGATTTTTTGGATGCCCGAAAGTAACAATTTGACTACAGATGTTCAGACTGTTTCTGATTTGCTCAAGATATTATAAACGTTGCACCAACCGAAGTTAATAACGACTCGGTATTCCAGTCTTTAATAAAAGTAGACCATTATTGGTATAACTCGAATTTAAAGAAGCTGTGTTAAAAGTTATTCTCTCATACTGCCAGTCGTGGGGATGAGGGGAAGCGTTAAATTAAGGGAAGAAGCCGTCATCTTCCTTGACTCGAATGGTTAAAATATAGGAAGGGCTACTGTAATTCGTTCTATTTTTGAAATTTTCATATATCATTTGACAAATTCTCACCATGCACATCACATGATATGTCACATAATGATGTCATGATGTGACAATTTTCAGTAGGGTAGAAACGCGAGAATCCCACGTGGTCTCGACCTTGTCAAATGGGTCAAAAATACCTGGTCGAGACCAGGTGGTTATACCACGTAGAAAAACCCACATGGATTTTTGCAGTGAGGAAGATTGAGGGAAAAGTAAGAACAAAGTAAGGGTGCCCTTGACTTTATCGGCCGGGCCGATTGGTTTCCAAATTGGCGGTTTCAAAATAGCCACTTATCGCATGTATTTGTTTGCAATTTAAGATTTTACTTCGACCCAGACCATAAGTCTGGCGAAGTATTGAATTTGGTCAGTTCCCGCCAAAAAATTACCCTATAGTTTTTCATCAAATGTCGACGTTTCAGGCCCTAAGGAACCCAAAGCAACAATAAAAAAATTGGTGTCCGTTAGGTTGTACGTCCGTCCGTCCGTCCGTGGGCAAAATTTTGTATACGCGATATCTCGCGACTGGAATGACGAATTTAAAAAGTACAAACGGATTTGGGTTTCTCTTGGCCAAACTTAGATCTGATTAGTTTTTGGAGACAACGCCTACTAAATTATGGGGAGGTTTAACAAAAAAAAAACGCTCAAAAAACACGTTTTTCCATTTTTTAACAAAAAATACAAATCGTACAAAAAAATTTTTCAAACAAAAAATAGAGAACATCAAATTCTCTACAAAAAAGGTTGTATTCATTTCTTCGTAAAATCAACGATAATGCCGTAAAAAGCAAGTTAACATGAAATTAACATAAATTGTACATACACATATACAATGCATATGTATGTATATTATATACATTACATGAAAAACAGAGACACAGAGGAAGCAGGGGAGTGAGGCGGGTATCAGGGCGAAGGGGGGGGGGGGCAGAACAAAATATTCACTGTGATGTTGGTGTCGGGTAGCCATGGGAGGTGGTAGCGGGGAGGGGGGTTTGGGGCTTCGCAGGAAGCGGGGGAGCGTGGCGGGTATGCCCCCCCCCCCCGACCGGTCAAAAACTCGACTAAACCGCGTTTTTTTAAGCATCAGTGTGAACAAGACGTGCTCGTTTATCAGTGCTTCGGCTGACCTGCGGTCGGGGTCGAAGTTTTGAAAATGCTCATTTTCAATTTTAATATAGGGTGAATATGCCAATGAATGGACGACTACCAATGAATGGACGATTTTCTACATATTTCTATTTCTTATGAATGTATGATGCACAACATGCAACAAAATACATATTTTTATGTTCTTTGAACATTCAAAACAATATTTACAGTACTATTGATTTTCCAGTGTTTATTATTTTGTAAAATCAAAGCAAAGTTTTAAAGCCATCCAAAACTGGTGCTGAAAACGTCCTATTTGATTTAACCCGTCTATTCATTGGGGTTTAGCGGATTTTTTTACAAACGTATGAAGACGAGGTTAATAATTAAATAAAATCAAAGATTGCACTACACGGTCATAAAGAGCAGAGTCTAACGATTGTAATAGGGGTATCATAATTAAATTTTCATAAAAGAATTCAAAAGTTACAATCGATCAAAGTGTGAAAAATGCTTAACCTTCCATTCATTGGCATACTCACCCTATTTAAGGAACAAGATATTGTTACAATATAGGTATTAGACTGTGTCACGAAAATACGAAAGTCGTAAATTCGAATCTCCGGCGATGAATTGTCTTAGTTTTCAGCTTCAATAAGAAAATGCCCCAAGCCTGGCGCAGGGCATGGAGTGGAAGCCTCATCGCATTTTTCGTTTTCCCATTTAAATAACATTGGCAAAAAGCTTTTTTCAGCTTATTACAGGTTCCGCCGCGAGATTTCGGTATCTCAGACATGGGTAATGCTTGGAATAGTATAGGAAGTAATATGGATACTAATGGACATAAGAAAATTTTATGTAGACCATTTCAAAGCGATCCCAAGGACGTATTAAGGTCGAAAGGTCAATTTTTCACATTTCAGCATGAATATTAGGTCTAAAAATTCGAAAAAATTCAGTTATACTCTAAAGATCATCGTTTTGAGCCTAAAGTCGAATTTGGACTATTTATGACAATTTTTGAGAAAGGTTGGCTTAACCCTCTGAAGCATAAATTTTCCTTACGAGGAAATTACGTTACAAATGGTATTTGTAACGTTCGGGGTCGCTGATTACGAATCCGATCTTAGGTTATAAAAATTCAAAAGTTGGATCTAATATGGCGCGGTGCCAAGAAAATCCGTCCAATATTTAATTTTTCATCCGCCATATTGTATCAAAAATTATTTCAAAAATCCAACATCATATTCGTAATCAGCGTCTCAAAAAAAAAACAATTTAGAAGAGTCAAGCAAATTAGATCAGTGTTTAGTTTTCTCATCTCCCATATTGGATCCGCCATTTTTAATTATGGAAAGCTAACCCCGGACATGTCAACAGCAACCAGATAGCTTCTAAGTAAATATTCTCATGAAATGTAAACCTCAAATAAGCTGAAAAACATTGTTGTAAAAATCAAAAAACTGTTTCTTTTTGCTGTTTGCTGATTTATAATAATTTTACAACAAATGAAATTTAAATGTTAATGGTATAATATTATAGACAGATACTGTAGCCACTAGAAAAACTAACCACCATTTTTAAATACTTCGGAATTGAATTTTTCTAAATAAAATTAGCGGGTAAAGAACATGATTCAGTGATCTACGAAAATATCGAAACATTCAATAAAATCCTCGTTGTTTATTCATTGACATTTATTTATTTAACTTGATAAGAAGCGATCATGATATCAATAGAAAATACAGAAGATATATAAATTGGTTGTTTCGACTAATAATTGTCAAAAGTAAATAAATAGTTCCGCTAATCAATGAATTAGTTGTTAATGTCTATCCAGTTAATACTTAGTGGCTACTACCAAGACGTACTTTTTCGTGCAGTTACAAATAAATCCAGGATATATTATAAATTTTTGTGAATTCGACCAGTTTAGTTTTATTTTCTCACATTTATAATTTTGGAAACCTTTTTTTAATCTTTTCTATTACTTTCATTTGTTTTATTTGGATTTGGAAACTTCTTTCGATGCTCTGTGACAATTTTTAGCAGATATTGCCTCTGTTCCTCATTTTTGGTCAGGGAATTGTGAAATTGCGAAATAAGGAAAATACGTCGTTCGGCCACATCGTTTGTTACCCTTAAATGTTTCAATATTTCTAAACCATATTGGTAATTTTCTTCTGATTCCCATTCCTCTGGGTCTTTCTCCAAGAAGTCAATTGAAATATTCAATAAAAAATTTTTAACATTGAAAATTCAATATACTATTGTATTTTTAGTTTCAAACGTTGAGAAGTTAAAAAATTTGTTCATTTTGTACATCAGGTGATTTTAAATTAAATTTTACATGATTTTAAAGAATACGGTGATTTTTAAACATAAGAATTTAAGTCTTAGTTAAATACACATTATCTGAGCAAATTATGGGATAGCAATAAAATGAGAATAGTCCCTTTTTATAGAAAATTTAATGTTCTAGAAAAAATATTCCTGCTTGC
Source organism: Trichopria drosophilae (assembly GCA_030407085.1). Classification (NCBI taxonomy): domain Eukaryota; kingdom Metazoa; phylum Arthropoda; class Insecta; order Hymenoptera; family Diapriidae; genus Trichopria; species Trichopria drosophilae. Next base: position 61,523,824 of record CM059586.1, on the reverse strand, counting down.
AGAACAATATCTTCTGTATTTCCTATCAATATTACGATTACTTCTTATCGATTTAAATAAATAAATAAATAATATTGATTATTCAATGTTTCCATATTTTCCCAAATCAACATTCTTCTTAATTTAAGAGAAAATATTCCACTTTATTTCTATGAGTCTGAATCATAACTTAACTTTTTGAATCATGTTCTTTACCCGCTAATTTTATTTAGAAAAATTCAATTCCGAAGTATTTAAAAATGGTGGTTCGTTTTTCTAGTGGCTACGGTATCTGTCTATAATATTATACCATTAAGATTTAAATTTCATTTGTTGTAAAATTATTATAAATCAGCAAACAGCAAAAAAAACAGTTTTTTCATTTTTACAACAGTGTTTTTCAGCTTATTTGAGGTTTACATTTCATGAGAATATTTACCTAGAAGCTATCTGGTTGCTGTTGACATGTCCGGGGTTAGCTTTCCATAATTAAAAATGGCGGATCTAATATGGGAGATGAGAAAACTAAACACTGATCTAATTTGCTTGACTCTTCTAAATTGGGTTTTTTTTTTTGAGACGCTGATTACGAATATGATGTTGGATTTTTGAAATCTAAAATCCGGATACAATATGGCGGAGCAAAAATTAAATATTGGACGGATTTACTTGGAACCGCGCCATATTAGATCCGACTTTTCAATTTTGACAACCTAAGATCGGATTCGTAATCAGCGACCCCGAACGTTACAAATACCATTTGTAACGTAATTTCCTCGTAAGGAAAATTTATGCTTCAGAGGGTTAAGCCAACCTTTCTCAAAAATTGTCATAAATAGTCCAAATTCGACTTTAGGCTCAAAACGATGATCTTTAGAGTATAACTGAATTTTTTCGAATTTTTAGACCTAATATTCATGCTGAAATGTGAAAAATTGATCTTTCGACCTTAATACGTCCTTGGGGTCGCTTTGAAATGGTCTACATAAAATTTGCTTATGTCCATTAGTATCCATATTACTTATTCCAAGCATTACCCATGCCTGAGATACCGAAATCTCGCGGCGGAACCTGCAATAAGCTGAAAAAAGCCTTTTGCCAATGTTATTTAAATGGGAAAACGAAAAATGCGATGAGGCACCCCTTCCACTCCATCCCCTGCGCCAGGCTTGGGGCATTTTCTTATTGAAGCTGAAAACTAAGACAATTCATCGCCGGAGATTCGAATTTACGACTTTCGTATTTTCGTGACACAGTCTAATATGTATAGAAACTACTCGAACCTAACGATGCTAGAACTACCCTCTGCCGCCTTCTTTCCTGGCAGTGTTAAAATGGGAATATTCCCGGAAGCATCAGCCTTTCGTCAGGGAACTGCAATCCGAATTTAGCCAAAATTGTAGGCACCCGGGTCGAAGGAATCTAGTTAGTTATATACGATTCCCTGTTTTTGCTTCTAAATCTTGGGGGGATTCGCTATTCGCTTTCGATTTCCGCCGGAAAGGTAGGAAATTTCACTAAAAAACGTAAATTAAAGATGACTGAATAACATTTTCAACATTCGGGCTCTGTAAAGGCAATTTTAATTACTATAGACGGTATCTCAGAAAATGCCAGACATTACAGTAGACTCTTATATTAATTGCCCCTCTTATTACTTGCATGTAACCGCTCGAAAAGAACGTAAAATTTCTGGATGTTAATATCGATATTTCAAAATAACGGCGATTTTGCCTATATCGATATTCAGCTCAGATGATGTCAAATTTTATGCGTATGTGAGTCAGAGTAAGGGGAAAATTGAAATAAGAGGGGTTCTATACGGTGATTGGTAACTGACCGAGAATTCTCAATTAATATTTTTAGTGCGCGAAGTAACCCATTTGCGCACTGCACTTCGCACACTCAAATCAATGCGCGAAACATTTCCCTCACGGAGTAAAAAAAATAGAATACGATACACGCGCGCCGTAGGTGACTTTCGCACTCGTTACACTCGTGCGCAAATCACCTACTTCGCGCACTTGTATCGTAATATACTATTCTAGGAAACTTTTTGTAGTGTTTAGAATTGCCCTTACAGAGCCTAAATGTTAAAAATGTTATTCAGTCATCTTTTATTTACGTTTGATGTGAAATTTCCTATCTTACCGGCGGACCCACGACAAACTCGGCAGCGCTAGTCCCGTGCGGCGGACCACTTTAGAACCCCCTTAACGATTACACCGGTCAACAACTCAACATGGTAAATGGTTTTGTTGTTGGGAAGCTGTGGGTCATTTTCGACGTAATTTTGTGCATAGAATCAGAATCCGAAGTCAGAAATGATCCATCACATCAGGATTTTGAGATATTTGAGGTTATTTACTCGAAAAACGCGTTTTTTTGCTATTTTTGAGGTCTTGTACAGAAGACACAACATTTTTAGGAGTTTTTCCTTTCGTTGGTTCATGTGGTACTACTCTTTTTCTTTAATATGGGATGCGCAGAATTCCATTACGACTTTTCTTCGCCAACCCGCTAAACAATATTCCGTTACAGCAACATCTTTGAAACGTCGCATTATAGCCATGCGACCAAACTTGTTTCATTGCAAAAACATTTTTGGGACGTCCTTGGAACCAGAAATGTCCTGCCACATTTACGGTTTTTAAATAACGTTTCATTCGTAACGTACCTGCGACGTTTGAAAACTATACATCCCACGTTGTAAAAACGTTACATTAAACGGTCATAAATAAAAATTATAAGAAATTCGACGAATTATTTTATTCAATTCGAATTTTATTATTATTTATGTATCGTTAAATATGTTATGAAAGAATGTAGTTTTATAATTTTACTCGCAAATAAATTTATGAATCTAAGAAAAATCCGTCCCGACCGAGGATCGAACCGTATACCGGTTACAACGCTGACGTCTTAACCACTACGCTACGCTCGCATACGTATTACCATGCGAACGAGAGCTCTTATACTCAATCGTAGAAGGCTTCTTGATAAATGCGGGTTTAGTTTAAACAAGATATGTTTAATTAATTTTGTCATTTCCATATTGGGAATAATAATATTTTAATATTATTTGACTATTTTGTAGTAATTTATTGTAATTTAAATAAATATTTTTAAGATATCCGTATAATATTTTTTTTAAACGAAATGGATTAATAGACAATGTTTAAAAAAATGTAAAGTTAATTGACACACGTATATTTTACAAATGCACTACTTGGAAATAAGTTATGAAATTACGCGGATATTAAAATTAACACAAGTGAACCACTTTTTAAATTATGAATTAAATTTAATACAATTTACATTAAAAATAATAAGGTGCGAGTTATTTTTCTGGAAAAGTGACGGAAATTTACAAATTTTGTACATAAATATATTAAAAGCGAACGAGTTTTTTAAAATAAATACACTGTATATATAAAATGCATATTCTCTAAATATTACAAAACCCGTTTCAATTTCAAATGTGAAGTATAACAATAGTTAAATTTCACTTCATTGCAGTCTCAGCCTCAAATTACTCTATATTTTAAATTAATTTTTGTAGTAATATTACAAAAAAAAAATATTGAATTTAATGGACATCAATGTATTTAAGTTACACACGTATAAGAAATAAAAAGAACAAAATTAATAATAGCAAATAATATTATGCACCAGAAAAAAGAATAATTATAAGAAGAAAAAGATTGCATGTAAATCATGCTAATATACGAAAATAAATGCTGCATTCGAAAGCTTCCGAATCTTGATGGCGAAGTCTGAGATGGAACCGGCCGAAACGATAGAAGATATGCAATAAATCATGTCTATGAAACGTCGCATTCGTAACATTACATGAATGTTAAGTTAGTAACCTGAATGTGCCGTTTTAAATTTCCCTGGTGATTTTGTGACGTTGCAGAAACGATTCCATAAAACGTTTTTGAAACTGTTATAAATTGACATTCTGGTAATGTTACGCATTACCTTTACGTATTTAGATATCGTGGAACGTGGTGTAAACGGTGTCAAGACGTTGTTACGAAACGTTACTTTTTTGCCATAAATGAGATAACATGTAACGTTTCATTTACGTTACATGTTTAGCGGGGAGTTATCATTAGAAACATTTTTGCAGTCTTTTTGTAAATGCCCTTCATCTTTACAAAGATAGCAAATTAGTTTGTCTGTCGATAGGTAGATCCAAAAGTCAGTGCCGTCATATGAGATTTTCAAAGAAGAAGGGAGCTTGGGGACGTCGTCTGGTTGTACCCGCTAAACAATATTCCGTTACAGCAATATCTTTGAAACGTCGCATTATAGCCATGCGACCAAACTTGTTTCATTGCAAAAACATTTTTGGGACGTCCTTGGAACCAGAAATGTCCTGCCACATTTACGGTTTTTAAATAACGTTTCATTCGTAACGTACCTGCGACGTTTGAAAACTATACATCCAACGTTGTAAAAACGTTACATTAAACGGTCATAAATAAAAATTATAAGAAATTCGACGAATTATTTTATTCAATTCGAATTTTATTATTATTTATGTACCGTTAGATATGTTATGAAAGAATGTAGTTTTATAATTTTACTCGCAAATAAATCTATGAATCTAAGAAAAATCCGTCCCGACCGAGGATCGAACCCGGGTTTACCGGTTACAACGCTGACGTCTTAACCACTACGCTACGCTCGCATACGTATTACCATGCGAACGAGAGCTCTTATACTCAATCGTAGAAGGCTTCTTGATAAATGCGGGTTTAGTTTAAACAAGATATGTTTAATTAATTTTGTCATTTCCATATTGGGAATAATAATATTTTAATATTATTTGACTATTTTGTAGTAATTTATTGTAATTTAAATAAATATTTTTAAGATATCCGTATAATATTTTTTTTAAACGAAATGGATTAATAGACAATGTTTAAAAAAATGTAAAGTTAATTGACACACGTATATTTTACAAATGCACTACTTGGAAATAAGTTATGAAATTACGCGGATATTAAAATTAACACAAGTGAACCACTTTTTAAATTATGAATTAAATTTAATACAATTTACATTAAAAATAATAAGGTGCGAGTTATTTTTCTGGACAAGTGACGGAAATTTACAAATTTTGTACATAAATATATTAAAAGCGAACGAGTTTTTTAAAATAAATACACTGTATATATAAAATGCATATTCTCTAAATATTACAAAACCCGTTTCAATTTCAAATGTGAAGTATAACAATAGTTAAATTTCACTTCATTGCAGTCTCAGCCTCAAATTACTCTATATTTTAAATTAATTTTTGTAGTAATATTACAAAAAAAAATATTGAATTTAATGGACATCAATGTATTTAAGTTACACACGTATAAGAAATAAAAAGAACAAAATTAATAATAGCAAATAATATTATGCACCAGAAAAAAGAATAACTATAAGAAGAAAAAGATTGCATGTAAATCATGCTAATATACGAAAATAAATGCTGCATTCGAAAGCTTCCGAATCTTGATGGCGAAGTCTGAGATGGAACCGGCCGAAACGATAGAAGATATGCAACAAATCATGTCTACGAAACGTTGCATTCGTAACATTACATGAATGTTACGTTAGTAACCTGAATGCGACGTTTTAAATTTCCTTGGTGATTTTGTGACGTTGCAGAAACGATTCCATAAAACGTTTTTAAAACTGTTATAAAGTGACATTCTGGTAATGTTACGCATTAGCTTTGTGTATTTAGATATTGTGCAACGTCGTGTAAACGGCATCAAGAAGTTGTTACGAAACGTTACGTTTTTGCCATAAATGGGATAACATGTAACGTTTCATTTACGTTACATGTTTAGCGGGTATATATATATTTGCCTTCTGAAGCTTAAAATATGTGACGTACCCGATCCAACACGAAGAAACAACATTTGCGATATTGGGGTGATATCATGTTTTTGGAGCTCTTCAATAATAACACTGTGGGGTATAATAGGACAGACGTTAGATATTATTATTCTCTTCGACTTTGTCATCAAAGGTTTAATGTCGAGCATGTGTTCACCTATCTTGATTTTTGTGGAGTTGACCGTGAGTATATCGGCATTTTCTTTGGTGTTGAGGTAGGCACATACGCGTCCACCCGAAATTCTAGAAATGAATCGGATATTTTGTGGATCAGTAACTTTGGACAGTTGCAAAATATACTCTTGTATAGAAACCCCTTCGATTGCAACAACTATGATGGCTTATTCTCTGGTAGGAAAGACTTGTTCCCGAGGTTGTTTCACTGCTTGTGAGTAGGAATCCGTTGGTGAAGAGAGACTTTTTGATTGAAGCATTTTGATAGGTATGATTTAAGCAAGTGTTCCTTGTTATCAGAAACACTTGCAGTTCTTTTAAATAAAAAGAACGATAATGTAATTTTGGAGTTGGGCTCAGAAGAGCAATGCTATACGTATAACTAAACACACTGATTACACTATTGTATTTGTAAAATGTAAACACACGCGAACTAAGCCGCTGGCACGAGCAACGCGTAAACACGTCCGTTCGGTATGATGGCTCAAATGAGACTCGAGCTGAAATGTTGTGGACAAATTGTAGGGAGATCGACCTTGAAAATAGTGACATTTTTCAATTTATAACAGTGAAAAGTTCTTACGATTTATCAAGAAATACACTGCAATTTTATAATAAATTCTGGAATTTAATAACAATTGTCAAATACAATTTTTAATAATTGCAGTAAAGACCCAAAAGACATGTCGATTAAAAAAAAAAACACTTCACGCTTTGAAGGTATGCATACGAAAAAGAAAGTAACATTTCTTTTTCTCTCAGCAGTGTCAAGAATGGACGTTGTACCGGCAGCTTCAGCTACTGAAATAAAAAAATTAAAGACACTAAAAAAGTCTAAGATTAGTGGACGCTCAATTCGGAAACCATGTAGACTAAAAAACCACGTCGTCCGACGATACTTCTCATCGCCCTCGGAAGAAAATGTGTACACTGGGTCCAGAAGATTTAAAAAAGAAATTGGCTGAACTCAAACAGAAGTATGTCAATTACAAAACTGCACCTCTGAATATCGTAAGTATTCATTCGTCAAATGAACAAATATTAAAATATCATGATTCGTTATTTACCAACCTAAATATTATTGTAAAACGTCCGATTGGCAATCCTTCTGGTATCTGTAAAAATGATCATAAATGCAGAATCCAGAAATTTTCGTGACTTTCTACTTCTTTTCGTGAGTTTCTACTTATACAGTAGAACTTAACTTTATTGTCCTTCACTTTATTAGCACCTTCACATTATTAGCGAGATTCCTTTCACGTAATTAGCGCAGGTAAAGTTACTTCTCTCCTTCTCTCTTTCATAATTCCAGTGTCATGCCTATTGTGCGTGTACACGGGGGACTACAGGGTGCCGAAAAATAACTTTAAAATGGCAAATTTATAGAAAATGGGGAATAATAAGCAAGTGACAAAATAAAATAAAAACAGTAAAAGTGAAGTTCTGTTTTTGTGCGTTATCCCACACAATATTGGTCATTGTTACGTACGGAGCGGTCGTGCGTAACAGGCGCGAAGGGGAAGAAGGGGGTGTGAATGACACAAAAGATGTCCAAATAGTATATGTTTTATTAGGCGGTCCAGCACCCGCGTCCCTTCGCGATCTCGCGTTAACTCGATTACAAACGCGGACTTATTATTCTAACGGCGCGCGAAGTCGAACACCGGAGCGCGCACTTATAATTTCCGGCGTTCCGCTCGAAGTTGGTTACTTTCGGACACGAGCCAACGAAGTTACTCGTTCCGCAGCTAAAAACTGTCTGTCTTGAGAACTCACTTCCTCGAGATCCGTCAACGTGTCCGTTGACGGATCGACGTCGTTCTCACACACCGTCAGCATTTCCTGGCCTGGGACCCTGCTGAACTTGTAGTTTCCGTGAGCAGGCGACCGTCGTCGAGGCCTGCGAATTGCCGATCTCTGCAGGTTCCCAGCCGAAAAATGCTGACTGCTTCCCGAAATGCATTTAACCGAATTGTTCGGGAAGGATCCCATGTCGTCACTTGAGACCGGATGCGCGGCGTTACCTTACTTTAATGTGATACGTAGAAATTATTAGTAGCTATAAGATATAGGGGAGGCGCGGGTTGTACCGCTCAGTGGGTAATTCCGCTCACTCATATTTCTCAACCTTCCGTTAAGTTAAAATTATTTTTTATATTTTTTTACTAAAGAACTTTATGTCAAAATCTAATTTCAACAAAAAATTTACATAGTTTATTGCTAAAAGTTGATTAAAAAAAAATTGGAAAGTTTTGTAACGTAGTTGACATAAATACGATAAGAATTGGTCTTTACAATATACGGTTTTCCATCTTTTTACTAGTACCCAATGGGAAAAAATATGAACAAATAGACTTGTTGTACTGTTAATTACCAAATGGTATTTGGTAAACTACTAAAAACAACATTGACTTTTAATTATTCATTACTTTTCAACGCGGCGCATTAGTGGGTAACACCGCTCACAGAGTTTATGGCATATTTCACATATTGTTGATCAAATAAATGTACAGAAAGTACTAAAATAATGGATATTTGAAATGGAACTTCTTGTAATTAATCATATACATTGAATGTACACAAGTAAGTTAACAACAAATTGATTTATAATATCATTGAATTTCATAGGTTAGGTACATTCATTATTTATGAATCATTAATTTGAATCCACTCTTCTTTACCATTTTCATTGCCTGTACTGATATTTCTTCATTACATCTTCATTACATTTTCATTACATTGTTTCTAAGTGTATATGAATAAGTTTAACAACTTAAATTTAGTGAGCGGTATTACCCACATTGACAGGAGATACTGTTGGATCTTTGATATTTATTAAATTCTATAATTCAATACGTTTAGCGTTAGTAAACATTCAGATCTTCTTGTATATTACTGTCGGGGCTTTATAGAATCGATTTCAATCGTTAAACAAATCTAAAATTATTTATGCATTTATTAAAAGCGATACTTTCCTTAGGTGAGCGGTACACCCCACGCCTCCCCTACGTATAATTATTAGTAGAATGTAGATGATCTACGATCGACGGATCGTAACAGTCATATTCACAATATACTTGTAATAATTGATTGCCTACAATTTTACCTCATTAACATTTAAAACAATATTTAACTCATAATTCGACGATTTGCAAACACAGAAACGCATAAAACACTACAATACAGAATGTCTAAAACTGTCTATCACCAAGAAATATTATATTCTGCAAATAAATTTAGTAAATATTGATAAAAACATTCATCGATAGAACTTTTCTGATGTAAAATCTTGTTTCGAAGGAAAATTGTCATCGACACAAGGTTTTTGATCTAAAATCTTGTTTCAATAGGAAAATTCCTATCGACAGAAGGGTTGTGACCTGAAATCTTGTTTCTATAAGAAAATTTTCATCGACACAAGGTTTTTCATCCAAAATCTTGTTTGGATGGCAAAACTCGTGGAAAAAAGTATTAGGTCTATAATATTCTTTCGATGGAAAAACATGTTGCATGTTCCCCATTCCAGGGCCCTAACGGAACAGATTAATTGTACAGTATTTTTTTGGAATGGACATTGTACGTACATACAATTGTTGTAATTTGCATTACCGACGGAACAATTTGCGGGGCCCCGAATTGCACCCGAATTTCGTGACGATGATACGGCTGAAAGGTGCGCAAGAAACGATGCGCATTTGTCGGACAACAAAGTGAAAGGCAAACCTCCGAGTAGGACAATAAAGTAAAGTTGTACTGTGTTTGTTACATCTTGAATGTATAATATGAATAAAAAGCGGAACATAAAAAAAAACGTTCAAATTTTGAATACCTTCATTTCACGTCTCTCATACTCTTTTAAAGCCACTAATATCATCTCCATTGTGGTTCAGGCTGTAACAAACGTAATGTACTTTAAAAAAATAAAACAACAAATCCGACCCGTCATTTACTTTATTACAAATTTTAAAAATATGACGTCTTAGGAAACTCGTTTACAGATTTTATTATCTCAATTTTCGAGTAAAAGATGGATCTCTTCACAATATGCTATATATATTTTTTTTAATAAAATTCCATTCCGACAAATCATTGTCAAATTATCTATATTTTGATCATGGTGGGTGAGAACCCATCCTGAAAATAATTAATTACATAGAATGTTGTATGACATCGTAATTTGTAAATGTTTATTACATATAGTGGCTCTATATTTCAGACAAGCATCAAACAGCAATGTCATGGAGAAAGAAAAAGTGCCTGCAGTGGATAGCCCTATGCTTCAATCTCTGATTGAGAAACTGACGTAAGAAATATTATTTTCCATGTCTTTAATGGTGTTAATTTCTCTTCTTTTCTTATACAAATGTTCGTATGATAATCTCTTAAAAAGGGTTGGAAAATAAAATTGTATATTGTTTTTAATGAGAATGAAAATAAATTTCTGTACTCTTGTGAGATGTTACGTTTATGAAAGTATAGCACAACTATTCATGTTGTAATTTTATCACGACGTGCCCGTTTTGTCGTGTTAATGCTTTTCGTGTTTTTCATCTTTTCATAATATTTATTAAAGTATTCATTTGCAGAGCAATAGAGGCCCAGAATGCAGACATAAAAATAGGGCAAGAAACCATTCTCAAACAGAATACAGAAATATTGCAAAAGCTGAATGAAATAAAAGAGTTGAGGACCAGCAACTGTACACGTGCCATTTTGGATCCATTTTCAAACAGCCTATACGAGCCACTGACGGGATTCCCTCTTACGACAATGGACGAATTTCTTGAAATCGAAGGCAATGACCAGCAAAGGAATCGGGCAAATCTTGTAAGTTCTTCATTTACAGAGAACGTGAAAATCGCCTAACGGTTTTTCTGAAAAATGGCATTTTTAACAGTTACATGTGATTCGCAAGGAGTTGTTCCGCTCCCCGAAGCGGACCCGACTGACCGACTATTGACCGAAAACGCGACATTCGATCGGTAGTTTTGTGCGTTGACTTCACTAAAAGAAACAAAACAATTTTTTATAACCAATTTACTTTTAATATTAAGATATACTAATATTAGCAATTTAACCCTGAATTTCGAGGTCAAATTATATTTTTTTTCCAAAACAATTTTGTCACCACCTTGAAGCCCATTGCAAATCGTTCAAAAGTCACTACTCATATGTCAACTGTATGCATCCTACTTACAAATGTTGTACATCGAAAAGAGTTATTTTAAAACTTTTATTTTTTCTGGCTAAACATTTCCGGAATTTCGCCCCATATACAAAAAGAAGCGTATTTATTCAATCGAACACTTTACTATTTTACAGTGCCGTCATCTTCTTCCAATGGGAGCCTCCAAATTGAGAGAATTCCTGAAGCGTTCTCTCAAACAAACCATGAGTGACGAGGTTGTTTCCAGATTCACATGGCCTGGTGACAATAATTTTGCCAATTTTGGAGACACGAAGATCGCCAATGTATTGTATGGTAAGCACTCTTCTCCTCGCAGTGTTTTAGAATTCAACAATGTCAATAAATTTTACCTTATCTTATTAATCTTTATACATGGGGCTTTCTTGAATTGTCGTAGGTTTTTATTTTTATATTTTCATGAGTTACGAATAAAAAAAAAGCACCAAAATAATTCAAGTGGCTATAATTCAGAAAACAAAATAGATAAAGAAACAATTGAAGCGCTATATTCTTCACTTTACTATGTAGATTCTTTAAAAAATACACACAAAATTACTGCTCCATTGTTTTGCCCCAAATTTCCTATTTTTAGAATAAAATCGAGTTTTCAAGAATGATAATCATAATTGATATTTTTTTAAATTCCATACAAAAATATCACAAATTTAACGTATTTAAAGCCTAGTCCCGCTCTCTGTCTACCAACAAAAATTCTTGAATTTCTTTCGTCATAATTTTTTTGTATCCCCCAAAAAACACTTGTGAAAAAATTCACATAGGTTGTCTATATATATTTTCTCCGCCCCATGGCAGATCCTATATTGGGACAGGGAGTAAAAATGAGTACACCACTAGACATAGAATTTGTTAGTAAAATACATTCATCATGGAAATTTTACGATTTCGGCCATATGTGCTTAATTATCAACCGAATAAAGATTCTCCGAAAAACTTTTCGAACAGGGCAGCTAAGTTTTTGACAAGCTAGTGAAGAAATGTTTATATACTGAATACAGCCTATATGTATATATTATTACTTTAATATTTTTTCAAATTACGTTAATATATGTTTTCTTTCTTTAGAAAGAACGTGGCCTTATTGCATGATTTCAATGCTTTTTTGTAGATTAAGAATATTGTTTTATAATTGTACATAATATTTGCTAACATATTGTTCTAGTATAATGTTTTCCTAATAAGAACTTGGCGACTTTTTTTACAAGAAGTGTTTTTTTTTTGGATTTCACGCATTTTTGAAAAGGTGTAAAAAAATTCTGGAAATATATTTTTCAAATTTTGTTCATTCTTCGAAGGTCATCTTTCAACTAGTTTAAAATTAATTGTTAATCTATTACAGTTCAGATGACCAAATTATATGATATTACACTGAGAGAATACAATGGTATGAGATGGCGAAAGTGTGGTATTGAATACCATTTGTAGTTAGAGAAATATGATCTAACAACTATAAGTTGTATTTGTTACTACTACAAATTGGTAGGTAAACAACAGTATACAATATACATCATAGTGGAGAACCGGTAATGGTTACATGAAATGTACTATTATCAGTGGAATTTGTTTGGATCATCTATATTTTATTATCAGCAAGTATGTAAATGTCATGATATAGGTAATATTTATTAATTACCACTGCAGCGGTTACTGAAATTGCATACTGACAAATGCTTAGAATAATTTTATAGTTTATGTTCTTGGCAATATACTTCACTACCAACGAGTACAGAAATTTCATATTGCTAATTGTTTTCGTAAAATTTTATGTACCATGATATTGAGAATATTCAATAGTACTAATGGTTACTGATATTGAGCTTGAAATTGCTCTTACAGTGCTCGAATTTTGAAAAAGTGATTCAGTTCAGTTTGTTTCTTAGTGAAAATTACTGCTTTACCGACAGATCACTTTAGAACCCCTTAATGGGAAGACTTAGTGGTCAGTAGATAAGGTAGTAATCCACACTAAAAGAAATGTAAATTAAAAACAATTGAATCGTGTTATTAAAATTCTTGCCCACCAGCCCTTGCCATCCACTATACAAAACCTCTTAACAAATATCAAAGAAATTCGTTGAGAACAGATCGAGAATTTCTTTGATATTTAGTAAGAGATTATATATAGCGTTAATCAAGGGTGCTATTCGGTGTCAATTTGGTGTATATTTTTTAAAGAAACTGCATGGTCAGCAAAAGGAAATGGCGCTTCATACGTTCCTTTATCTCTTTTTGTTACTGAGTTATAGCCAGTTGATTTTTTTTCAAAATTTCATAACTCGTAAATGTGCAAAGATAAAAATCTGCGAAAATTTAAATGCTTTTCTTTTTATGCATACTACAGGTTCAAACATTTTCATTGCCGGTTTCACATGGAATGCCCCATCTATTATCTACTAATGTTCCATGCAATGTATGCCAAAGCATATAATATGAAGCCATACAGGGTGATCCAAAAGTCCCGGAACAGCAAAATATCTCAGCGGGAGTGCATTTTCGAGGAAAATGTTTCAGACAAAAGTTTCAGGATTTTTCCCTGGCTATTTAATGGCGATATTGAGTTTGACCTTGAACATGACCTTGAAGGTTATTTCAAGGTCAAGTTAATTTTTTTAAATGGGAACCCCTATTTTTTTTCATGGATTCTGAAAGAGCGGGAAATTCTACGTCCGAGTATGATATGATCGATTTTTCCGGCAAGGTCATTTCAAGGTGAAACTTAAAACTCCCGTAACGGCGAAATATCTCAGAGGGTGTGCATTTCTTTGGAAATTGTTTCAGACAAAAGTTTAAGGATTTTTCCTGGGATATTTAATGGTAGCACAGAATTTGACCTTGAACATGACCTTGAAGGTTATTTCAAGGTCAAGTTTGTTTTTTTTAATGGAAACTGCTATTTTTTTTTCACGGATTCGGAGAGAGCACAAAATTTTACGTCCAAATATGCTATGGCCGTTTTTTTCGGCAATGTCATTTCAAGGCCAAACTTAAAACTCCCGGAACAGCGAATTAACTCAGCAAGAGGCACCATTGAATTTAACCTTGAAAATTACCTTGAGGCTTATTCCAAGCTCAAGACTATTTTTTTTTAATTGGAACCCCGTTTTATTTTCGTAATGTTTCCAGAGTTTCCAGAGTGCAATGCATTATCATTGTTCCCGGATAAAAATATACATTTTTTTTTTACATCCGATACGTTTATAAATACCGTATGTATGGGTAACATTTTTACATTGTTTCCAATGCTACCGCCGGCTTTAGCATTACCCAAGATGTACCGCGTGGAGGTAGCACGGTCGGGTTTACACCTCTTCGGGGTGCTTTGTTCAGGTGGTTCCCCTCGCCGTCACCTGTGCGTGTGCGTGTGCGTGTGCGTGTGCGTGTGCGTGTGTGGGTGTCCCCAGACAGTTAAGGCAAGATGGGTATACTAAGATTTTGATGAAATTATGTATCTTACTAAAGCTTATGCTCAAAGTGATTGCCATGAACTTCTTGGCAATATCCCAAGCGATTATAAAAAGTCGATACGACTTTTTTAATCATATCTGGTTCTATAGCCGCGATCTCATCCCGTATTCGTTGTTTTACTTCCTCAATATTCACCGGTTTCGTTCGATACACTCTATCTTTGAGATAACCCCATAGAAAATAGTCAAGGGGCGTAAGATCCGGAGATCTTGGTGGCCATTCTATTACACCCCTTCGACCTATCCACCGTTCTGCGAATACATCACTCAAATAATTGCGAACATCTGTTGCATAATGGGGTGCTGCACCATCTTGCTGAAACCAAGTCTGATCGAAATCCTCGCCTACAATAACCTGAATAGCAGGGATGATGTCGTCCCTCAACATATCGTGGTATTTTTGACCAGTAAGGGTACCCTCGATGAAGAAGGGCCCAACTACCGCATTGTTTATAATACCTGCCCATACGTTTACTTTTTCAGGATATTGAGTAGAACGACTATCGACCATCCAATTAGGATTGGTTTCACTCCAATAAGACATGTTATGTCTATTGATTGCCCCATTTAAGAAGAATGTAGCTTCATCAGAAAATACGATGCGATTCAAGAAACCGGCATCAGCATCTATTCGATTCATCATTAATTCCGCAAACTGTAGGCGTCTATCAGGATCGTCTTCATTCAATTGTTGTACGAGTCTAACTTTGTATGGGTGAAATTTTAAGTTTTTAGTTAAGATCCGTTGTACTGTACCGTAACATAAGTCGTGCTGCTGTTTAACTTTCCTGATGGAAGTATGAGGATCTTCCGTTATTGACAGCGCGACATTCAACTCATTTTCTTCAGTTGATGCTGTTACTGGACGACCTGCTCTTGGGAGATCCTTCACAGTACCGTGAACTTCAAAACGATTTATTGTTCTGCTAACAGTAGATTTAGAAATCGGTTCTCGTCCCTCTCTAAATGATGCGTTAAATAAGGTTCGCACATTCTCTAAAGATCGCTGGTTATCACCCCAGCCTCTCATCATGAGAATGGTTATTCTTTCTCGTTCACTTAGCGCAGCCATTGCTCTTTGTACGAAATAGACGTATGTATTTTGTTACTGAAATGATGCTTAATACGTTTAGATAGGAAAGGCGTTTAGATAGGAAATCCATGTATCTCACAAAACGATAAAGTTAAGACCAAAATGTAACCTTATAAGACTATACACGTATGTATAAATTCAATGTGAATGTATGTTGTTTATTTACTTCGCTGGTGACTCGTGCTCTCTGTCGCTGTTCGCGCGCCCAAGTTCACTTTGCACAAGTGTTGCGTAAGATGTATGTATACACTTTTTTTAAACAGTTTATTATTCTATTTACAAAATTAGAGGACAAGCGAGGGACAGGAACTGATTCCTAAATCGACTTTTGGCAAAACAATAAATTGTTTCGAAGTTTACGGCACTGTAAAGGATCTCCCTAGAGCAGATCGTCCAGTAATAGCATCGACTGAACAAAATGAATTTAACCACTCTCAATACCGGAAGATCCTCATAACTTCGTTAAGAAAATGAAACGGGGTTCCAATTAAAAAAAAAAAATAATCTTGACCTGAGAATAATCTTCAAGGTAATTTTCAAGGTCAAATTTTATGCTAGCATTAAATATCTCGGAAAAAATCCTGAAACTTTTGTCTGAAACATTTTACCCGAAAATGACCTCTTGCTGAGTTAATTCGCTGTTCCGGGAGTTTTAAGTTTGGCCTTGAAATGACATTGCCGAAAAAAACGGCCATAGCATATTTAGACGTAAAATTTTGTGCTCTCTCCGAATCCGTGAAAAAAAATAGGGGTTCCCATTTAAAAAAATTAACTTGACCTTGAAATAACCTTCAAGGTCATGTTCAAGGTCAAATTAAATATCGCCATTAAATAGCCAGGGAAAAATCCTTAAACTTTTGTCTAAAACATTTTCCCCGAAAATGCACTCCCGCTGAGATATTTTGCTCTTCCGGGACTTTTGGATCACCCTGTATATTAATTATTCGTTAAATAGATAGGATTACTAAAAATAAACTCCACACTAATTGTTTCATTGAAAAATTCAACTTTATACACAACAATCAGACACAACTTTTTGGCAATTTCAGATATTGTAATTTAATATAGACTGCCTTTTTAGTGAATGGTGTTTAATTTTTATTACGGTACATTTTTGGATTGTAAATTTTAATGTTACAATGACCAAAAAAATCGAAAAAGAAAAAAATACAAATTATGTAGACGAATCTGTAGCAAATTAAGAAAATATGTTTCAACAAAATTATCATCACAAAAAAGTGCGGTGCAAACGGATGAGAGTGCAATGATTTTTAAAAATTTGTATTTGTCTTTTTCAGTTGCGGCTAAAAAGTGTACGACTTTTGATGGGCCAAAAAATAAAGATGTGTTTAAAACAGAGATGCAAGAAGTGTTACGAACCACAAAACAACGATTCCGCAAGAGAATGCGTCAGAAGGAACCAGACAGTTCACAATCGCGGGACTCTGCTGATCTTCTTAATCAAATTGAGGAAGTCAAGCGGCTAATGGGGGAATGTGACGCAGACGAAAACGTTGAAGAATTAGAACTGTATGCTGAACTGTATGACGAACTAAATGACGAAGACAATGACGAAGACAATGCAGATGACGAACTAAACGACAATGATATAAATGACGAAATGGATATTTGATAAATTGTATAAATAAAGTTAATTTAAAAAAATGGTCCAGCGTTATTATTAGTATTATTTCCTAAAATGTTTTTCATCGCAAATCACTAAAATAATACTTCCTTGGTGTATACATAATTATTAATAGATTTCTAATACTTTTTTCAACATTAAAGTTTAAGCTTTCTGAAATATTGCAATGTATTAGAAATTTTATCTAAGAAGTACACAATTCCCCCCCGTTTGGATCCTATCACCTTGTCGTGGTGGGGGGACTTAACAAACACCATACAGGAGGTCCTGAGTCGATAGCAGTGTGAGTGGTGAGAGAATGCGGATCCCTATAAACCGGGCTCTCCGATGAATGGCTCGGGGCTCTATAAACCGGCTTCTCCGATGACTGTGGGTATGAGTGAGGCTAGAAACTCAAGCCCCACCTCGACCTTCGGGCTGGAGGGGGTTGGGCAAAGGACCTCTGAGGTGCCGTGACCAAGAATGGATCCCCCAATCCACAGGTGGGAGCTATCGTGCCTAGGGATGCATGGTACAGGGGAAGCTGTACCGCAAACGATGCCCTTGGGATACCGGGCGACCTCCCATTGTACATAGCCTTCACCTCGTATCGCGGGGCTCTGCGAGGTGTGACCTTTATTTCCCTAGCTTCTCGTGGGACTCAAATGGACACACAGATGAAAATAAACAAAAAACAAGAGCCTCAGGTGCCTTGCACCGAGGAGATAACGTCGGATGTGGCTAAGGACACTCTGATGGAGACCGGTACGGCGGAAGACACTCGTCCAAGCCCGATCCGAATGAACGGCGCACAGAGGCGAAAGGACAAGTGGGTAACGTACGAGGAGGCGAAAAGAAGGGCGTCCCCCTTCCGGAGCGTCCTCCACCGAGAGTAAGCGGTTCGAGGAAGAAAAAGGCGGCATCTTCCGTGGCTGGGGCTAGAACCCGTCTGGAAGAGCATCCCGGATCGACCTCAACCGCTACACAGTCCATTGGTCCTCCCTGTGGGGATAAAAGGAAGGCCGAGAGGAGTATTTGGGATCCCACGGCCAAACCCCGAGGGAGGAAGGCCAAGAGTCAGGGGCAAGCATCCGCAACAGGGATGTCATACTCGACGGCCGCTGCTGGACTCCCAAGGGTATTGATTGCCTTTGGCGAGGACGTAGGGGAGCGGGTCGAGATGGGCGTCTTTGACCAACTCAGGGAGGTCATCATTGACCGGGTTGTGGACATCCCGGAAGGGGGGTTCATACCCAGGTTCGTGGAGTCTCACCTGAGAGGAGGAATTGCCACTTTCGCTTGTGTGGATGACGAGAGTGCCTGTTGGCTGCGGGAAGCAATTCCGCAGATAACCCTTGATGGGGGCCGAAAGGTAAGGCTTGTACTCCCTGAGGAACTCGTCAAGAGAGTTAAAATGACGGTACTCGCGCCACCACCCAAGAAAGAGACTAGCATCCTGCTTAAGATTTTGGACAGGCAGAATGCTGGGTTGAGGGTCGAGACGTGGGTTGTCCACCGTAGGGAGGAGCTGCCGCATGGCACCCTTCTGGTTCTCGGCGTGGACGAAGACTCGGCCAAGCGCCTCGAGTCTCGCGGCTACCGAGCTTATCTGGGGACAGGAGAGGTTGTGTTCAGGCCAACCTCTAAAAACCCGATAAGTTCGGCGACGGGAGCTTCCAGCGCGAGTTAGCTCTAATGGCTAACGGTCGTGCGGAAATTTTCCAGATTAATTTGCATCACTGCAAATGTGCCTCAGCTCAACTTATGAGGGACCTGCAAGTGACGCATACAAAACCAGCCATGGCACTAAGATAGGAGGCGTGGTGCTACAAAGGTCAGATTCGGGGCCTGAGTAGGATTGGCACAGTCTACGCCAGTGGACTTCATGAAATGCAGAGGGCATGCGTAGTTCTTAAAAACATGGACGCTGCCCTGCTACAGGAATTCTCTACTAGAGACCTAGCTTCGGTTAAAGTCTCTCAGGGAATAGGGGAAAGGAGCTTGGTGATTGCATCAGCCTACTTTGCGCACGATAGGGAAACTCCCCCGGAGGAGCTAACTAGGTTAGTCAGGTACTGCGCAAATGCGGGCCTTGATCTCCTCATTGGTTGTGATGCAAATGCTCACAGTACTCTGTGGGGGAGCACCGACACAAATGAAAGAGGGGAGGCCCTCATGGAATACCTGATATCCACTAACCTCGAAATTTTGAACGAGGGAGTTGAGCCAACGTTTGTAACGGTAAACAGAAGAGAGGTCCTTGATCTCACTCTATGCAGCCGAGGCATGCGTGAGGCTGTCCAGGAGTGGAGGGTTATTGATGAACCCTCGCTCTCGGATCACAAACTGATTCGGGCCAAACTGGAACAGTTTAACCCTGCAGAGAAATGGTCCAGAAATCCAAGAAGCACGAACTGGCAAGCGTTCAGAGAAAGTCTGCAAGCCAGGATGAAGGGCTTCAAAGGCAAGTATGGAGCGAAAAACGATCTTGAGTACACAGAGGTCTTTCTTAGGGGAGCTGTGATGAGATCGTTCGAAGCCAATTGCCCACTCAAGAAAGTAAACCCCAAAAGGGGAAGGCTTAATTGGGGATCAGCTTTGGAGCGTAGCCGAAAGGAGACGAGGAGATTATTTAATCGAGCAAAGAAAGCTGCCACAGCAGAAGTCTGGACGGCTTACAAGGATAGGTTGAAAGCCTACAAAAGGCAGATTAGAGAGTCTCAGATAAATGCATGGAGGGAGTTCTGTTCGGAAACGGAGAGTATACCCTCTACTGCAAAATTAGCGAGAATACTATCAAAAGGAAATGATGGTAAACTACGATTTATCAAAGGAGAAAATGGCGAGTTTGCCAAATCTCCGAAGGAAACACTGGAAAGGTTACTGACAAGCAATTTTCCAAGTATTAAACTGGGATCGAACGGTGCCCCCGAGGAGCCTACTACGAGTAAAGGGAGGCACTGGGGGATCGCTGCCCAAGTTGTAAATCCAAACAAGGTTGTAAGGGCACTAATGGCCTTTGAGGCGTTCAAGTCACCGGGACCGGATGGCATATACCCGGCCCTCCTTCAGGAAGGCCTGGGGGCTATCCTGAGACCATTGACTGGACTTCTTCGGGGGTGCATTGCGCTTGGTTACACACCTACAGAATGGAAGAAATCACGAGTTTCGTTTATACCCAAAGTTGGAAACAGGAACTACGTGGAGGCAAAGGACTACAGACCGATCAGCCTAACATCCTTCCTATTAAAATTGTTGGAAAGATTGGTTGAGAGGTATCTTATAGAAGGTCCTTTGGTACGCTTACCTCTTCATGGGGAACAGTATGCCTACCAGGCTGGCAAATCTGCTGAGTTGGCACTTATGTCAGCCGCGGGCTTTATAGAAAAGCAACTCAGTACGAAGGGAACGTGCATCGGTGCTTTCCTAGATATTGAGGTTGCTTTTAACCGCACCTCCGTGGAAGTAATACGGAAAGGAGCGGAAGAACATGGGGTGCCCAAGGAACTCATAAGTTGGATTGTGAGCACCCTTAGAAATAGGTATATTTATACGGAATGGCAGGGTACCCTAGTGGAGGGGACGATCTCTGAGGGTTGTCCTCAAGGTGGAGTGTTATCCCCACTTCTTTGGAACCTGGTAGCTGATAGCTTGATCAGGAAACTCAACGATAGCGGAATCTATGCGATTGGATATGCGGACGATATTGCTATCCTCGCTAGAGGCAACTACGAGGAAGTTTTGCAGGAGCTGGTACAAGAAGCCCTGAGGGTTGTGGAAAAATGGTGCAATGAAAAAGCGCTATCGATACAACCGGAAAAAATTGCCGTCATCATTTTCTCTAGAAGATATAAGATCAAAAAACTAAGGGAAATGGTGATTGGCGGGAAGCAGGTGCCATATGCCAGCGAAACCAAATATCTTGGAGTAACCCTGGATAAAAAATTAAACTGGAATGGTCACCTGGAAAACAAATGTCACAAAGCAATTGCCACTTTCTGGCATTGTAGGAGAGCTCTTGGTAACAGTTGGGGTTTAGGACCGAAACAGCTGCTCTGGATCTACCAACAGATTGTGTTACCAAGGATTACCTATGCCTCGCTAATTTGGTGGCAGAGGACAGAAAAGACCCAAGTTCAACAAAAATTGAACAGGGTACAGGCTATGTTCCTTAGGGGCATTTGCTCGGTAAGGAAGAGTACACCCATAGCCGCAATGAGGTCTCTTTTGGGCGTACCGTCCATGGCTCAGGCAGTAAAATGCGAAGCCATGAGAACCGTGTATAGACTCAAGTGCTTGGGAAGCTTGACAGGTAAGCAAGATTGGTTCAACAATCTTTTTCAAGGAAACCTGAGAGACATGTGGTACCAACCACAAGACAAGATCCAGACACACCACATGGGGGAAAACAACTTTAAGGTTTGTTTCCCCAACAGGGAGGACTGGAAAAATAAATCAGCAATACCCAGGAATGGCATCATCTGGTTCACAGATGGGTCCAAATCGAACCAGGGTGTAGGCGCAGGATACTGCGGACCGAAGCTGCGGGAGAACTTTTCCCTCAAGCTCAACAAATTTAACACTGTTTTCCAAGGAGAGGTGGCGGCAATCCTCATGTGTGCCGAGACCCTCATGGAGAAAGAAGTGACAAATAAAACGATATGGATATGCTCGGATAGCCAAGCTGCATTGAGAGCGATAGACAATCCAGTCGTCAAATCAGCTTTAGTCAGAGATACAAAGACCTGCCTACGTAACCTGGCCAAAAGAAACAAACTCAGCCTGACCTGGATACCTGGCCATATGGGCTGGAAAGGAAATGAAAGAGCGGATACCCTTGCCAAGTCGGGAATAGTAAATGGAACTGACTTGACTGGGAGGGTGGCACTGCCATTTCAAGAAGGACTCAACCTACTGGAGAGACAAATGAAATCCCAACAGGTTAGAGAATGGATCAAAAACAAAAAATGCAGCACAACCAAAAGCCTTGCAGGAGAGCTGCAGGCGGACCGATGGGCTGAAAAACTGCTCGAATTAAACAGAACAGAAATAAGAATCTCCATCGAAATCCTAACCGGACATGGAAATTTAAACTAGCACAGTCATATCGTAGGAAGGAAACCTTCACCGATGTGCACTAGATGTGATGAAAACAAGGAAGAATCATCAATTCACTTCCTATGCGAGTGCCCTGCACTGATGGAGAGTCGAAGGAGATACCTGGACTCTCCACTTGTAAGCAAGGAGGAAGTCAGGGAGCGGAATCTCGGACAACTTCTGAGATTCTGCAAAGCAGCTGGTTATCCAACGGAACCCTGAGTAGCATCAGGAATAGCATACAAAGGCAAACAGCTAAGTGTGCTGATTTCTGGGGTTCACCCGAGCCTGATGAAGAAAATACCAATACCAAAATACCAATACCAAGTACACAATTGTGAAGTATTATTTTCCAGATTGTAATTTATTTCATTATACTTTTAAAATAACTATAAATAAACGGAGAGACTTATTTAGAAATTTTACTATTCCATTTTGAAGTTTGGGAGAGGATATTAATTCATTGTGAGAAAACACAGATTTCTATCTAGTAAAATTAAACATTTTCTGAATTATTAAATTTACATTTTCCCACAATGAATGTCCATTCCCAATGACCATATTAGAACAGTAAAATTTTTAATACTAGTCTTGTCATGTACATACAAATTTAAATTCCCCGCCTTCGGCGTGCGCAAGCGTGTCTGGTCGTCTGAGCATGCGTAGTGAGCGCCAGCAACTTTTACTTATCACCGTGAGATGAGATTCATATGCCCCTCATATGTTAGTGGCTTTCACCGCGTGAGGGTCATATGCATGAAGTAAGAGATCTCTTACTTCATGGTCATATGCCCCTCAACTGAGGACGCATCATCCTGCAGATATGATAGCATGTGGTGAAAGCACGACGTGATGCTCATATGATGTCATATGACGGACATTTTGCTATCTGGGTGATAACTAAAATCACGTTTCAGATTAACGGAATATATCTCGTAATTTCAAAATGGCCGTAACTTTGTAAGAAAAAATCTTAGGGGATCGAATAAAACCTTATATTTTGAAGGGTAAAGGTAGTACTAAAAGATGCAAATAGTACAGAAGGCCAAAAAACAATTGTTGCGTCCTGTACGCAACCTCAAACAAAGCAAAATAACGCGTTTTTCGAGTACATGACCACCTCAAATATCTCAAAAACCTGACGTGATGGACCAATTCTGACTTCGAGTTTGGATTCTACGCATACAATTACGTCGGAAATGACCCACAGCTACCCAACAACATCCAAGACCCTCTTTTTTGTAGACCTGTGTTATGTATCTTCATATTATGTATGTATCTTTATGAACAGTGTTTTTTTTCTGTCACCCCATTTTAGTTCGGCCTTCCAAAACTGGGATGGCGTTCACGACGGCTTTCTGTTTCCCGTCTTTAAAATGGAACATTCGCACTTCTCTTAATATGTAAGTTAGTTCATACAGTGTTCTGATGGACACTGGCCATTTATAGCTTTACCGGTTCTGTAGTCTGTACTTGTATATCACAGAACATAACAGACATATCTTCAATATGCATACACATTTTAAACTGACTTTGTGGGTATCATTATAAAGATGTATACATGTAATTTAGGCTGCTAACGGGGGTAGCGGGTGTAGCGTATATTACTATAGTTATATGCATACATCAGCTGAGTAAATTGAGTTATCCGTCGACTTGATGTTTACATTATTTACACTTTTAGTTATGACCCACTAGGTTACATTTTAACGTCTATTCATTTATTGAAATACTTTAAAATGGATGTAAGTTGTTATAATATACTGTGAAATAATCGTCATATCATATTTTATTAAGAAAATAGCAGGCTTTTTTTAAATAGAGTGATTATTAATTTTTGTCAAATTGATCGGAATGATTAAATATTTAAAAGATCTACTTAAAAAATTTTATTTATATATTGATATCAATTAATTAAAATCGAAAATGTATTAAATTTTAAACATTTGTAGAATACCATACATATTACCAATTTGTTATATTGTGTGTAATGAAATTATTGTTGTACAAAAAATAAAGTTATTTGAATTATAGGAAAAATTTTATTGATATTATAAATTATATTATAAATTATTACTTGCTTAGTCAAAAACAATTATGAGATGTTTATAACAAAATATATATTGCAGTCAAAAGATAGAGATTTCGGAATATATTCAAGGTATGACAAAAAGGTATCATCAGATCGTAGGACTAATAACTCAAATGCAGGTTCCAGTAATGACAAATCTACAAGTAAGGCATTGATATTTATGAAACTTGAAAATTTATTTTGGTCCTAACCTCTTAAGAATTTGTGTATTGCGGGCAAACGTAACTGGTTAAAAATTTTACCCAATAACAAATTTTTCTTAGGAACAAGCAGAAAATATTGTCAATTAAAAACAAATGTATTTAGAACTTTCGAGTTATCTAAATAGGTGTCATTCCACCATACCTCAACTTGAAAAACTTAAACATTTTGGAGGTTTTTAACAATACCTATGTTCTTTATTAGAATACATTTTTTAGGAAATAAAATGCCTTCCGAAGAACTGGATTCAGATGCGTCTACTATTGATGGTAATTTCGATACATCCAATGACATAATTGAGGTCGATAATTGTGATGGCAGGGGAGAACGCACCAGCAGAGGTAAGAACATAATAGATAAAATTAGAAATTTTCTTATAAATTAAAAATAAAAAAATATAAAAAATTGACCTACTAATTGATTTCTTATAAATTTATTAATCAGTCATCTATATTAATTCTAAAATTAGCTGTATCTTAAGAAATATTTATATAAATGTGACCCTTGAATATGTCATTAATTGTGTTTCTTTCCAGTATTAAGATGTATTATCAATTCCAAATGATAATATCAATTTTGTTCCTTCAAGTTACATTTGAAGTTTTTAGGCTTTTTCGTAATTAAAGTCAAAAATCTTTGAATATAATGTTTATGGGCGTATCTCCAGAACTTTTAAACTTTAGGTTATCATACATTACGATCTGTTAAAGATTGTCCAAAAGATGTTGGAACATCATAAATTAATAAACCTTTATGCATTTTAAATGTATCATGTGTTTAATAATGACTACAATAATGTAGGAACTGACGAGTGAAAGTGAAACGAGCAAATTCGACATTTTCTTGTGGGCAGCATAGTTTTTTTTTCAGTTTAAACATCACAACTTCTTTAACGAAGAACTCCATGCCTTGTAGCTTATAACATAAATAGTTAACGATATAAGCAAATGAAAACGTGTAGCGATAAGGATGTTCCATACGTAGAAATAAAATTATGCACTTTCAAAATTGGGTAACAACTTTTTTAAAAATGTTACAAATTAGAACTAAACCTGAAATAACTTTTTCAACAAACATTTCTGAACAACCACGCAACGAGGTTACATTATCCTTATAATAAGAAGTCATTTTAACCTTTATGCGAATGTGTGCCACCTATAAATGAGGAGTATGGTGACTTCGAAAGTTAAATTCCCAAACGTAACTCGTTACAAAAAGTAGCTTATAAATACTTTTAAATCGTCGTGATCTCTGTTATACATTATCAAAATATACAGAAAAATCGTTAACTTCTACACTATTTGTAAAATGTGTATACGTAATGAAATGTACGAGCTTCTACTGGTTACACATATGCTTCAGCAAGAAAATATAGTAATAAATTAACGGATTAACTGATTAGGAATCTAGGATTAGTTTTAAAAATTCAAAATGGCGGATCCAGTATGTCGAACAAAGTTGATTAAATTAATCAAATTTGCTTGAAACGTGGTAAAAAAAGAAAGTTTTAGACGTCGTTGATCAGGAATCTGGAGTTAGTTTTTACAAATTCAAAATGGAGGATCCAATATGGCGGACAAATTTTTTTAATTCATCACATTTTCTTGAAATTTGGTACTTAGAAGTTTTTGAGTTTGCTGATTAAGAATGTGGCATATTTTTTAAAATTCAAAATGGTGTATCTAATATTGCGGGCGAAATTTTTCTAATTTTAGCGGATTCTCTTGTAACTTGTCACTTGGAGGTTTTTGGGTTTGCTGGTTACAAATCTCTTGTCGTCTAAAAATTGAAAAAAAAAAAACAATAGAAACTGAAAAAGTTGATGTACAATCAAAAAACAAAGAAAGGATGTTTGTCGTAATTCTAAAATAAAAACTATGGTTGTAAAAGAAAAACTCTCTCCTCAATGCGAAATTGAACTTTGTGATAAGGCGGTTACATTTACGTTCTGCTTTTGTGTTGGTGTTGTTTGCACTTTTCGAATAAAATGAATTACAATGAGTTTAACAATAATCAAATGATTATTTCTCAATATTAGCCTTATTGATTTTTTGTGTTCCCAACAAACCAAAAAGTATACGAAAAATCTGTGTTCGATTTACTACGAAATAAGTCTGTTCCTTTCCCGCTCTTTCAGTTACGAAAGCGAATGTATACCATATTATACGCGATACATAATAAACGCACATAACCTCAAAGAAACGATTACTTTGGATTATCAAATGATTTGAACTCTAAAACTCTACAATAGAACATTTCTTCGAGAATTATGAAATACGGAAAACGATATAATTAATTCTTCAATTAAATTGATGGAATTTAAAGCTATTATAAGCCGCAACAAATCAATTTTTGAAATTCGTTAAATAGGTATTGAATAAGATTGAATTAATTCAATTCTGGGATTACAGGACGTATAAAATAGTATGAATTCGAATAAGAATCTAGGATAATCAATACGCCACTAGAAAGAAACCGAATGCAAAATATCAACTACGTATACTTTCTGGTTTATTGGGTTCCTCTATTGGATCGTACAAATGGATTATCTAATTTCGATTCGTAATTTTTAGTCAGTAACCCCAAAAAGGTTTAGAGATCACTTTTAAAAAGAACAAAAAATATAACTTTCGTCACCAGTGTCCGTGAAGTGCTCTATCGGACATAAAATTGTACACTCTTGCCGGAAAACAATGTACGCTCTTTGCGCGTAAAATTCTACATCCTCGGACCAGCCTCGCTAAGAAATGATTAAAGTTTGAAATTTGAACTTCAGATTCGTAATCAGCGACCCAAAAAACCCCCCAGATATATGTTTTGATGAAAATTCAATAATTTTTAAACAATTAGTCCGCCATATTAGATCCGCCATTTTGAATGTTGAAATTTTAACTTCAGCTTCGTAATCAGCGACTCCTAAAACCCTAATGTACCAATTCATGCTAAAATCTAGTTATAATGTTCCAAATGTATGCATTTGGAAACCGCTTTTGTGGAAAGAAATTCGTGCGTAGGTGGGTTAACAACGGGTAAAAATGAGTTACGCGAGTTATTTTCAATTATCTGGACAATACCAAAGACAACAGAATTAGTTTTAACAATGTGCTTTGAAAAAAAGTCAGTTTTCCAATACCTGCAAATTTAAAAATTCTAGAGATATGTATGCCTGTATAGATTCAGGTCACGTAAAGCAGAAATTGGTTTAAAAGTTCTAATTTTAAATATATTTCATCGATAATTGTATATCCTTATTTACCCGAGTATAAGATCACCTTCAATCACGTGGGGAATCTTTTTTTACCTGGGTTCTTCATAAATATTATGCACGTGTGTATTAGAATTCAGTATTAGTTTGTAGTTAGGGCGTCTGAGGCTGATTCCTTCCGCCAATCCTCACTGAAGAGTTTAGGTGCGGAGGGGATTGAGTAATTTTTAATTATTTGTTTGATATATTTGCATGCCTATATATATATATATTTGTTTGCGTGTGCATATGTACATATGTTTTTTATGGTTATATTTCCCAATAAACGAAAAAGTATACGGAATCGATATTTTGCATTCTGTTTCGTTCTAGTGAATATTGATTATTCGAGATTCTTATTCGAATTTACACTATTTTATACGATCTGTAATACCAGCATTGAATTCATTCGACATTTACGATACCGTATTTAACACATTACAAAAATTGATTTGTTGCGGCCTAGAATAGCTTTAAATTCTGTTAATTTAATCGAAGAATTGATTATATCGTTTTCCGTATTTCATAACTTTCGAAGAAATGTTCTGTTTTCTAGTTTTGAGTTTAAATCATTCGATAATCCAAAGTAATCGATCCTTTGAGGTTATGTGTGTTTATGTGTCGCGTATAATATGGTATACACTCGCATTCGTAACTGAAAGAGTGGGAAAGAAACATACTTATTTCGTATTAAATCGTACACAGATTTTTCGTATACTTTTTCGTTTGTTGGGTTTTTATATAATATAAGCCTTATTCTTTCTTGTTTAGATTTACTATAATTGCATGCTAACAAATCATATTCATATACCAGTCCGTTCCAAGTAACTATCAAATCAAAATTGTATTAACTTTACAGTTATGAAAATAATTTTTTCTCTTTTTTTCTGTAACCTTTTTCGTTGTTAATTTCATTACTAGTTGAGATTATAAATGTTTCGACAAGGCCTAGCGTTTTGAGAATCCGAGCGATTACGACCCAAGGTGTTTGAAATGTTTAGAAATTTTCATACTATAGCATTTTAACATCTAATGCAATTTGTAGGCGTAAGCCGTTAACTATATTTATTTTAATTTAACTTATATTTTAATTAAATGCACCCACGTTAAAATTTATATCACCTTTTTAGACTTTTGAGCTTTGAAAAAATAATGATAAAAAGGTGTCTTATACTCGGATAAATACAATAATTTACAAACACTATAATATAATTTTTCAAAGATTATTAGAAGCCTAACTTAAATTATAATACGAAGAGCCACTATTGAGTTATTTAAGAAAATATTTCAATTAATTTTAGTGCTTCCAGTGAAAATAAATCCATTTGCCTCTGTAAGCAAATCAAAACTTAAATCAGCTGTATCTACAAACCATAAAGGGCCAGTAATTGATGATGAAGTTTGTCATATTGAAGACAGAGTAAACGATAAAGCTTCAAAATCATTAGAAAAAAATTTCAGGAAGTCAAGGCCGCTGCATGAAAATAAACCACAGACACGGGACACAACGGTGGACCTTGAAAAACAGCTTTTAACGGCACGGTTACAACATGAAAGTGATTTGTATGAAATGAGAATGGAACTGTTAAATCTGGACAAACGGGCAAAGTTAGCAGAGTTAGATACTAAAGAAATGCAAAGACACATGGTACAAATCGAATATGACCGGAAACTACAAAGATATAACGATGGAGGACGAAAAAGAAGAAAATCATCGAAAGATTTAATGTACTTAGATAGGAACTAATGTGAAGTTTTTCAGAGTCATGAAGGAACTTGTTTAGATTCAAATATTGTTTAAACTTCAATATTCCTGAAAAATATTTCTTCTTTATTTTTAAATCCTTTGTTCTACATCACATTTAATAATACATAAGTCCTCCGGGTTTCGGCAGTTCTTAAATAGCAATATTTGCTTAACGTGTAATACTGATATTCTGTACATATCTTCTTCTGTATTCTTTATTTCATCATTGTTAGTCAGCAAACAAAAATTGTAAAATAGTAACAAAGAATAGTTCATTCTGGTCAAAAAACCGCAAGACGATTGTTATGCTGAATACTGAATGCAATTCGGTTTTATATAAATTCGATTGCAATCGTTTTTTTTTCCAGAGAATTGAAATTTTGGCATAATTATTTTCTAGATTTATATAATGTAAGAAAATAACGAAATAATTTATGGTCAAAAAACATTTTATGTATGAAGTGTATGAATGACGAGTGTTATGTCATAAGATAATACTAAGTTTTAACATAATGTTTCGCATAAGTTGATAATGGTTTCATTTTTGTATTATCCTTTATAATTTCTGTTATATATTAATTATAAATGCTAATTGTTATAATGTTTGTAAAAAAGAAATTAGTATTACTTATTAAAGTACAATAAGTATCTCTAGATTATGTAAATTCAACATGTAATATTTTGCAACTAGTACAATTTTATACAATGAAATAATTAAAGATCGACAAGACATGATATCTTATTGATGATGAAATCTAACATAACTGTGCATTTTTATCATTATTACTTTCCCTACGCAAGGTATAAGTAAATCCGTAATATTGTTACCTAATTTTTACTTCGACCAAGACCATAGGTCTGGCGAAGTATTGAATTTGGTCAGTTCTCGCCAAAAAATTACCCTATAGTTTTTCATCAAATGTCGACGTTTCAGGCCCTAAGGAACCCAAAACAACAATAAAAAAATTGGTGTCCGTTAGGTTGTACGTCCGTCCGTCCGTGGGCAAAATTTTGTATACGCGATATCTCGCGACTGGCAGGACGAATTTAAAAAAGTACAAACGGATTTGGGTTTCTCTTGGCCAAACTTAGATCTGATTAGTTTTTGGAGACAATGCATACTAGATTATGGGGAGGTTTAACAAAAAAACGCTCAAAAAACACGTTTTTCCATTTTTTAACAAAAAATACAAATTGTACAAAAAAATGTTTCAAACAAAAAATATAGAACATCGAATTCTCTACAAAAAAGGTTATATTCATTTCTTCGTAAAATCAACGATAATGCCGTAAAAATCAAATTAACATGAAATTAACATAAATTGTACATACACATATGGGACATTCTTTTACAAATCGAACACTCCATATTGGGTACCATTTTTAATTTGCTTTTAAATTTTTTTATGCGTTCCTTATACAAAAAAAGTCGACACGTGTTTCTGAATTTTTTTTTTTAATCAATATTTTCGAAAATATGGCGGTTTGAAATTTGTAATACTCTCCAATTCTGCACTGTTTGAAATTGCCATAACTCCGGTTCTATTTATCCGATTGACTTCAGCTGGGGCTCATTTTAAAAGTAATGCAATTGTCTTTATTTCTATATGCGTAGTTTTTAAAATTGTTGATAAAAAGCGATCGTTATAAACAATTGAATATTAGAAAGTCCATTTACTGCTCGAGGCCGACAGTATAAAAATTTTATTATTGCACCATTGAATTCCTCGGGAAATTTCCTACAAGAAACATATTTTTCCAGAATGGCGATTTTACATCTACTATGTCAAATAAATTAATTTCCGACGGCAGATTACGCTCCGTAGCGCGTGGCGCTATGGCAAGACGAGAGAACACGCGTAACGAGTTGCGCAGTACATGCGTTCTTCTAGTAAAGGGTACAAATTGTTACAAACATTACTAGTGTGGTATTAATAGTAATAAAAGTAATAATATAATTATAATAAGGGATAACGAAATATTGATCTGTTGTAAATGACGAAATTTATAATGAAATATATTTAATCTATTATTAATATAATAACGTTAATAAATTAAAATACGATCCCGTCCGGTAGTTATCGGCACGGTTAGCGGAGATATGTGTGGTAGTTTCGTCTTTAGTACTGTATTCTTTACCTAGACGTCATTGAACTGTTGACAACAGCAAGTAAACAGCTAATACATATTTGCCTGTTGAATTTTATATACGATTTGTGTGAGCATAAATAAAGGTTTATCGTAAAACGGATACAGTGACTAAATCTACTTTTAAGGTTTATATTGTGCAATAAAATGTAAGTAATATAGTACTTTTCAATAATTAAATGTCTTATTCAGTACGTTTCTTTAATAATTTGACATGCATAATATATTTACTGTAGTACTGCAGATTGAATTATGCCTAAAGTACCGCAGAAATCTAGTCTGTCAAAACGAAGGGGTGATTCATGCTTTAATCTGTTTAGTTTACCAAATCATTCATGATTCTGTAACTTATAAGCAATGGATACACGTTGATAGAACGACCTTACAGACTATTATATCTCCCGTAGACGAGTATTTAGCGATTCTGGAAAAAGGCTTAACAAAATTATTGCGGCATGCATTTCTTGTAAACAAACAAAATGAATTTTTGAATGATAAAAAACAAAATTTATCTCGAAACGAATGCATCGTCATCTGCGATTTTGCAGAGAACTATGCCTTTGTTCTTCAAAATTCTGTTCAGGGAATACATTGGAATAATGACCAGGCAACAGTCCATCCATTTGCAATATATTACCGGGACAAGAGTGATGATAAAATAAGAATGAAAAATTTATTAATTATTTCTGAATGTTTACATCACGACACTGCTGCAGTTTATGTTTTTCAAAGCTGTTTAATAGAATTGTTAAAAATACATTTAGTGGGAACTGAAAAAATAATCTATTTTTCTGATGGAGCTAGCGCACAATACAAAAATAAAAAGAATTTTATAAATCTGTGTTATCATAAATCTGATTTTGGTATTGAGGCTGAATGGCATTTTTTTCCAACATCACATGGCAAAGGACCTTGTGATGGATTGGGTGGGACTTTAAAATGTTTAGCTGCAAGGGCTAGTCTCCAAAGGATTGATAAGCCTATTCGGACACCACAAGAACTATTTACTTGGGCAAATGAATCACTACCAAATATAGTTTGTAAATATACAACTAATGACGAGTATAATGATGCCCAGATTACATTGAGTAAGCGTTTTCTACAAGCTAAAACTATTAAAGGCACATTAGCATTTCATACTATGATACCGATAAACACAAGACAGCTGTAAGCGAAGGTTTTTTCTTTGTCTGATAAGTGGACGAATGTAACAGTACAAAGCAAATAAATTGATTGCGTCTACTTTATTCCCATAAATGACTTTCAATTTATTAACAATATTATTATCCATTATAACATATGACTTTTATTACTATTAATACCACACTAGTAATGTTTGTAACAATTTGTACCCTTTACTAGAAGAACGCATGTACTGCGCAACTCGTTACGCGTGTTCTCTCGTCTTGCCATAGCGCTACGCGCTACGGAGCGTAATCTGCCGTCGGAAATTAATTTATTTGACATAGTAGATGTAAAATCGCCATTCTGGAAAAATATGTTTCTTGTAGGAAATTTCCCGAGGAATTCAATGGTGCAATAATAAAATTTGTATACTGTCGGCCTCGAGCAGTAAATGGACTTTCTAATATTCAATTGTTTATAACAATCGCTTTTTAGCAACAATTTTAAAAACTACGCATATAGAAATAAAGACAATTTCATTACCTTTGAAATGAGCCCCGGCTGAAGTCAATCGGATAATTAGAACCGGAGTTATGGCAATTTCAAAAAGTGCAGAATTGGAGAGTATTACAAATTTCAAACCGCCATATTTTCGAAAATATTGATTAAAAAAAAAATCCAGAAACACGTGTCGACTTTTTTTGTATAAGGAACGCATACAAAAATTTAGAAGCAAATCAAAAATGTCGACCAATATTTTTTACGAAATCCGTTCGATTTGTAAAAGAATGTCCCATATACAAAGCATAGGTATGTATATTATATACATTACATGAAAAACAGAGACACAGAGGAAGCAGGGGAGTGAGGCGGGTATCAGGGCGAAGGGGGGGGGGGCATAACAAAATATTCACTGTGATGTTGGTGTCGGGTAGCCATGGGAGGTGGTAGCGGGGAGGGGGGTTTGGGGCTTCGCAGGAAGCGGGGGAGCGTGGCGGGTATGCCCCCCCCCCCCGACCGGTCAAAAACTCGACTAAACCGCGTTTTTTTAAGCATCAGTGTGAACAAGACGTGCTCGTTTATCAGTGCTTCGGCTGACCTGCGGTCGGGGTCGAAGTTTTGAAAATGCTCATTTTCAATTTTACTATAGGGTGATTATGCCAATGAATGGACGATTTTCGACATATTTCTATTTCTTATGAATGTATGATGCACAACATGCAACAAAATACATATTTTTATGTTCTTTGAACATTCAAAACAATATTTACAGTACTATTGATCTTCCAGTGTTTATTATTTTGTAAAATCAAAGCAAAGTTTTAAAGCCATCCAAAACTGGTACTGAAAACGTCCTATTTGATTTAACCCGTCTATTCATTGGGGTTTAGCGGATTTTTTTACAAACGTATGAAGACGAGGTTAATAATTAAATAAAATCAAAGATTGAACTACACGGTCATAAAGAGCAGAGTCTAACGATTGTAATAGTGATATCATAATTAAATTTTCATAAAAGAATTCAAAAGTTACAATCGATCAAAGTGTGAAAAATGCTTAACCTTCCATTCATTGGCATACTCACCCTATTTAAGGAACAAGATATTGTTACAATATATGTATAGAAACTACTCGAACCTAACGATGCTAGAACTACCCTCTGTCGCCTTCTTTCCTGGCAGTCTTAAAATGGGAATATTCCCGGAAGCATCAGCCTTTCATCAGGGAACTGCAATACGAATTTAGCCAAAATTGTAGGCACCCGGGTCGAATGCATCTAGTTTATTCCTTATATTTAGATATATCAAATCCACAGAATTTTAAAATTTTGTATTATTATGCTTAATAATTTTATTTTTAAAATGATTGACAAGCATTTTATAGATTATCGTATTACCCAAATAGAAGCTGGTATTTGTAGCAACAACTTTGTAAGAAAAATCTACATCCGGCATATAATTGCGCCACAACGAGAAACGGGTCACAAAATAGAGATATTAATTTGTGTTTGCTTAAAAGCAAGCAATGTTATTATTAATTATTACTATTATGCTCTGATATGAAAATAAATTAACCCATTAACGCCCAGAAGGACACACATTTCACCAAGATTTACGGAATATTTCTTGACATTAAAAACCAATTAAAAAATGTTTAGATCAAACATTTTCGACGTATTGTAGATCGATCTTTCCGAATCTGCTGTTAAAAAAACAATCGAGCCCATTCCAAAAAAGTTATGCTTGGTTTTTCACAAAAAAATCAGATTTTTTCACTGACAAATATTTTTTATTCGGCATTTTCACGTTGGGAACGCGGTTAGGGAGATCACTGATCGGTGAACATATCGTGTCCTCAATACTTTAACTTTAAAATGTGCATGATAGCATTTTGAAAATAAAGTTTTAAAACTGTCAAAATGGCGACTCACACACGAAAAGAACGACGAAAAGCTCCGGAACTTTTTATTCGAAAATGATAGGCATTCGGAAAAAAATGTCGCTCAACAAAAAATTCTTAGACTTGATCAAAGAATACGCTAAATTTTTTTCTACGACTTTTCATATTTTGTCAAAATTTTGCAATTTTGAAAATGAAGAAAAGCGTTTTAAAAATTCTGAAAAAATGTGAGCGTTCCATGAAGTTTCAGAATCTGTGGTGAAAATTTCGAAAGAAAGCTTTCTTGAACCTCATTTGTGCAATTTTAGGAAAAAGAAACGTGAAATTTTTCAGATTTGGTTTTGAAAATACAAAATTCTCACAAAGAATCCGTTTAGCTAGAGGTCTAAGACCTCCAGAAATCGTGCACAAACTACTGTTCCTTGAAAACCGTGCTCCTAATGCTCCGTAAAAATCTTGGCAAATCCAAAATGGCGACCGAAAGTCAGACAAAATAATTAATTAATTATTTATATTTTACTCAAAAAGGAATCGCTTTATAATAAAAATTCACTTTATAAAAAGTTTTGGAAAATTTTTTATTTTTCCTGCAAAATGGCCAGAAAATCGGAAGTAGCCCGAAACATCTTGGACAAATTTACACGTAGTCTTCGAATGATTCTAAGCACTTTCTGCAGTATGAAACTCATTTGTCAAGTCACTCATTTTAAAATTGAAAAAAAGTATTATAATAATATATTATTTATTTTAAGACGATAGGGATGACGCTGAAATCTTTTAACATCCGTAATGGCTTTCTTAGAGATGTTCTCCCTATGATAAAGGAGAAAAGTAGAGATTTCATCGACTGCAAAAATGTCTATGTGATCGTTCGATGAAATGGTCTATTCATAAATATTAATTTGAGTAAACATAAATATATATACGTCACTGGGATGTCATTTTGTACTCTTCAGCACAAATATGAAGAATTTCAATTAATTCAAAACGGTCGAGAAATAAACAATGAGAAACATATTTTGTGCCGTGGATTATTTCCAAACTGCGG
This sequence comes from Trichopria drosophilae, assembly GCA_030407085.1. Lineage (NCBI taxonomy): Eukaryota > Metazoa > Arthropoda > Insecta > Hymenoptera > Diapriidae > Trichopria > Trichopria drosophilae. Next base: position 61,487,275 of record CM059586.1, on the reverse strand, counting down.
ATAAGCAACAGATTTATTAGTTATGACCACACTATGGCAAAGGATATTTTACTGCAAAGTATTGTATGATTAAATGACAGTGATGAGGCAGACACATATCGTTTATAAATCGTGTTGACTCTCAACAAATGGTTTGACGTTTATAATTCATACACAAATACGGACGACATGTCGGAGTAAAATGGATTCAGCATCGAGCTAAATAACGAAGTGCAGTGTTTGGAGGTCGTGTGCATGTACGTCTAAAACATGAGAGTGGGCAATAGAACGACCTTAATGCTCTTTAAAAGGTTATACTTGTAATCAACGCTTTATCTCTGTAAGGTTTACGAAAGTATTTACTCGCCGGGTGGAACAAGATATACAGAAATCTTTGTTGCGTACATCAGGGCCATGGGTTCGGGAAAAGATAAGCCAACAGCGTTTGACTTCAGATATCGACTTTGATCTTATATTCTTGGTAAACATTTTCATGCAGTGTTACCATGAATAGTATGAAAATACAGTGCGCCTATCTTCGTCGATATCTTCCCAAACAACATGCGCAACTAATATGAGTGCCCTCTTTTCCCTGGAACAACCCTTGGTAATTGGTACCCTCGAATCCGCTTGTCTGAATCTTCATATATGTGAATTGTAATTCGACTGCTCTCAAGGTGAGGAAATAATTATTACCGCTGAATGTTTAAAAATATCATTAACATTTCACCCGATGAATTGGTCGAGTAAGATACGACAAACGAACCGACAGACGAATCGGATAGAAATGCTTTCAATTACATATTCGACGAGCATGACGAATTGGAAAGGATCTTAGAACCTCGGGTATTTTACGAGATCCACTTCAACTGCTGATTCCTGAAGTGCTCCTGATGAAATTGTTCACGCTGTTGGTATGGACTATGTTGTGGGGTATGTATCACACTCCATTTTAAAAACGATTATCCTTTTAAGGGATAAAACCAAGGATATGGTAAATATTAACAACCAATGTTGGGTATACACCGTATCTAAAAGTTACCTCACATCTTCTCCAGAACAATTGCTACGTGCAACTAAAATATTAAAAAATGTTTTATGGATGTATATGGAAACTACTTCTCAAAAGAAGAGTTTGTCACCCCAAAAGTCGTTAAATACGCAAAAGACGCCGTCTCGTACTTACATCAGAGTTAAAAAAAGTTGCCAACTTTTATACGAAACAAACGAATAACGAAGACAGGACAAAGACAATGAAAAAAGTTTTAGGAAACATAAAGGAAAATAATATTTAGATTGCACTATTGTAAAGACTTTTCTCTCGGGATTCTAGTAACTTTCATAGGGTTGGTAGACTTCGAGTTCTTGAAAGCCAGAAAGCAAGAGAGAGAAACTATTTGCGAGAGAGAAACTATACGAACTGAGCACACTATGTAGGAACTGATAGGGTATCTTTCCAGAAATTATGAATTTGTATAATTTTCTGTTATTAGATTGATTGCGAAATAAAAGTGTTTATGTTCAGCTGATATGTCATGAATATCTGAATTTTACTAGACCGAATACTTTTTTTGATTTTTAAATCTGCAGTTAATTCTTTACAACCTGCTTTTCGTTTCACTCTTATGTTTGGACAAATGATGTATGCTCGTGATAAATAGTCACGCAAAAGAATTGATTCAAATGCGCAAGGATAAGACTTGCAATACAAAAATAAAATTCAAGTATTCTTGAAATTACCTGAAATAGAAAAACCTCTTTTTCTCACGTATTAATTTCTAAACTTTGAATTCTATTTATTGATCTTTCTGAATACTGACCCAGGTTGACAATAATTCTATATCCTTATATAAGAATTGAGCTGCTTGTTCCTGAATGCTTTCTCAGGTTCCCGACACATATTATTCTATCAGTAAGAAAAATTATTCAGAAGTATTGATGTTTCAATAATTCTTCGATATATTTTCTACTTTATTTTAAACTCATAAAATGAAATGCAATCTATTGCAAATATAATAAATTTATAAAATAAAATTATATTTGGTATTTCCTGCTCCAGTTTTTAATAACAAATAACATATGAAAATGTATATTTTACTTATTAATTATAAATAATAGAATAAGTATTAAGAACTTGCATAGAGAAGACGCACGTACTTCACTTTTAATTTTAGACGGGGATTTTTAGAAAATAATTTGACCCGAGTAAATTTGAAATCTGGGCAATTTGGCATTATGCTCCTCGATGCTCCTATTAACTATTTGACTGTATACTTTTATGATGATGAGAGGCAATTTCATTAGTCATTAATCGCCAACACATCCGGTCAACAATATGCAACCTGTAAGTACAGACGTTCAAACGTAATCGCTCACGGGTCACATAAGCGTTTACGATTAATTGACTCTTATCCGTTTCTTCCGCATATACAGATCGTCCTCAGTGTTGTCGAGGTAGTTCCAAATTTCAGTAGCTTCCCAGCATCGTTCAGTGCCGTAATCGCTGATTGTATAGTCATGAAGTATTTACTACTCGTTGTCATTATTTCTACTTGTCTTTCACTTAACCAGGTGAATATTCTAGTGTGTGTTTATTTTCGCATGAAAAAACAACATAATCTACTGCTTTTGTGCCTGTACCAGCAAATTACGTTTAAAAACTAGCATGTTGACTTTGGAACCTATAAAATGAGCAGTTCAAAGTGTATAACGTGATTAAACATAACAGACGAACCAAGAGAAGAGTATTCATTTTTCTTTATGTAGGACGTCCAAACACTGGGTAGCAATATTTCACATTTAGATTCTGTGCGATATTTTCAAGAATAAAATCTGTTACCAAAATTGGATTTGAGACAAAGGATTTGAGTGTCAAGCTATTGGACATTGTAGAAAAATATAAATTTTTTACCATTTCTAGCTAGAGCCGAATAATTAAGAAATGAATTAATTCGCTAAACAGTTAATGAAATATTATACAAAAAGATTGTAGAGGTTAAAAAGCCGAAGAAATTGACCCATTGTGCGTTTCGATAAAAATTAAACCCATGGAAAAACTTTAATGTCGAAGATTTTTCGAAAAACAGATTTTGTAATGATGGTGCACGTTTGTCGATGATTTCACATTAGAAGGCTTCAAGTCAATCTTTATCGAAACGCAACATACCAGGGCTCAAATTCTTCACCTTTTCAAGCTCTAGGAATCTTGATTGTGTGATATTGCGTTAACTATTTAGGTTAACGCGGTAGTAACAAACAACCGCATAAATAACCGAATTTTGCTCTTTATTTGGTTATAACTAAAGAAATATTCACCATAGTTCGAAATGTCATGAACATGAATTCCTGGGCTTCAAAAACCAGTTAGAGCGGGTCACTCCTCGAAATAATTTTAAAGCCAGTTGAGTTATTTCATGTAAAATGATATTTTTCTAGAAAATTTATTGTTTCGACACTGAAATTCTATTTTTTGCTGAAAATATGGCACAGAATCCTTTATACAATTTTGTTCACGATTAATTTTTTGTTGTAAACAAAATGCAAAGTGCGCATTTAAAAGTTAGTTATAATATCTATATGCAAACAAATATCTATTTGAAGCACACGCCGTATTATACGCAGCTTTATTGGGTTTGATGTCTTACAAGTCAGCACAAAAGTCTACTTTCTACGTTTATTAAGTAACATACTATTATTCAATTACTTTGGATTCATTCGTATTGGACGGATGAATGAAAGAATTTGAAGCTGGATTTTAATAACAGTCGAACATCAATATGCACATAGTTAACGCATTAAAATAACTACATAAATAAATTCACGGATTAAAAAATTATACTACATTCTTATTCAGAAACATAACTAAGTCAAGTGCGGTTTAACATAGTTAAAACAGAATTAGACTTGGACATATATTTTCTTTACATTTGTTAGAATTTCGTTTTGCAAATAGTAAAGTTTATTTTCAAATGCAGTTATGGGTAAACCTCCGGAAAAGGCACCTCCTCCTAAAAGAATTTCTTTTTATTCTATTCCGACGTATTTTTGCCTCCTGATTACGAATATGAGCACGCAAGCACCCCTTAGATTCACAATCGGTTCGGGAATTATTTCTACCTAGTACCCAGTAGAAACGCATCATGGTAATTTTCAATCCTCATTTACGGAATTACTGTTCCAATTGCGGAAAAAATGTATACAATCTTTTTTGTCGAGAATTATGCGCTCTACAACTTTTATTTGAAACATTTTTCTCTCAGAAGCGTATTTTTGAAAATAAATGCAAAAAAATAAAAAAAAAACCGTTTTTTGGCTATTTTTTCAAAATAGCAGCTTTAATACGTCCGACCCGCAATTTTTGTTGTCATATTCGTAATCAGGAGGCAAAAATACTTCGAAATACACTAATTTAAATTTCTTTTAGAAGGAGGTGCCTTTTCCGAAGGTTTACCCAGTTATCATGTTTATAATTAATAATAAACATTTCTTGGTGCAAGGAAACTGTAATTACTATTGATATTTTGTTAATCAACACACATCTGATATTTGAAGAAATAAATGAATTTATAATTATGAAAAAAAACCTTGATACAAAAAACAAAGTAGCTTTTACAATTTATCTCTTTTCCAATGGTTGAATTGTTTGAAAATACGAGTAACTCTAAATAGTCGAGTTTTAAAAAGGATAGAACCCTGAAAAGGAAAATACGTGAATTTTTGGTTAAAAAGTTTAAAATTTTATTATTTTCAATAAACAAAATAATCGCTGTTAATTAGTGTATGATGTTTTTTAACACGATATACATAAATCTTTAAATTTAATTAAATATAACTTAAGTATCCAAGCAAGTTTTAATACAAAGTGATTTAAATCCATGCGTTATAAAAAATGCTATAATTTATGCTTCTTTGCAATTTGGTAGGAACTGATTAAATTTAAATAAAAATGATCTAGATGAGGTATAGAAATATAATTACCACACTGAGAAAAAAATAAATAATAACATCTACTAAAAACTTACTACCTAAACTGCAGTAAATTGACGCGATAACGATTGAGTTATACTAACAGAAATGTAGTTGTATTACTAAGTGAAAGTAATTTCTATTATTTACGTAGTAATATATATTAATATGATGCTTTATCTTTTCATTAATCCATAAAATGCATCACATGTATAAACTCTCAATTTTATTTATCTCGTAGTATTTTTGTATTGATAACACTTTTTAACATGAAATTAAAATTTGTCATACGTTGTCAATGTGTTATCATATTGTATAATTTGTTGCTACCATATATACGCTTGTACAATTTACCATCTTCATTTCCATCTCTTTTCGACCTATAGAATCTGGAAGTACAGAAACAAAACACAAAACAAAATAAGAAACTAGTTAAAAACTAAAACACAAGCTGCAATCTGGAATAAATAAACACGAACATTTTAACGCGAAATCGGCTCATGGCCTATTAAATGAAGGTTTTGAATACGTGTTGAAAAAGAGATGTTATGATGATGGTTTGTCCAAATGCACATGTAATCCAATTGAATACAGAAGGAAGCGAGGGATTCTAAGAGTATAAGACATGGATATTTAGCAAATGTGTACAACTTCTTACAGCGAAAAGTGGGGTACCATCAAGTAATAATATTTTAGTAAATAATAAAAAAACCACTAAATTATTAGTAAATCCTACTAATCTAAAAATAAACGTTGACTTTTTTAGTTTATTAACAACAATATTTACTAATTGAATTGATAACTCACTTTTTGTTTTCTTAGCATTGAACTAAGTCAGATTTAGAAAATGAGATATTTAATTAATATACCCAGGAATCAACAAATTACGAAATATTACAACAAACGAGTGATTGGTAGCTAATAATATTTTGTATATTCGTTGTTACCCTATTCCACAATCCTATAGATACTATTTGGAAAAAAACAAAAAAATTATTAGCATTTCGATTGCATGTTTAATCATATTCATCACACTCATATAAAATAAGAATTATTTATAACTGAATTTTATAGGTTACGGCCCGACCGCAATCAGATATGAGTGTACAAGACAGAGCTCAAGAGATATTTGAATCCTTGAAGGAAAGAGCCCAAGAAGCTCTAGATCTTGCACAGGATGCAGCAAACCGTTTTTTGGATAACGCTAAGCAATACGTACAAAATCATGTCCAGGCATACTCGGAACTCGTCCAACAAGGAATTCAATCCGGGCAGAATTTAGCGCAATTAGGGGAAAATACTGCAATAAAATACCTCAACAATTCTCTGTTGGCAACAACTTCAGAACCGGAAACGCCACAATGACTATCCGCTTCAGACATTCGGGATTATTTAATTTTCCAATTAGTTAAGAAAGTGCTTATTGTGATGAAAAATCAATTTCTGAGCCTCTTTTAAATCTCGTAATGTATTGATTTAGGAAATTTAATGTTGTCTTTTGTGATGAAACCCAAATGATTCGAAATATATATACCTTAAATAAGGACATCCCATGTCAGTTCACTTTAATTACAATTTCTCAATTTCGCAATGTTTACTGAAAATTGTAATATGTAAATGCGGGGAATTATCACTTAACACACAGTGTACATTTTTAGGAATATAAGAAAATTCTTCAATATTTATAATAGTCGTATATAGTATAAATTTTATTGGACATTTAAAGATGAAAAAAATATAGGCAATTCCATCTTGAGTTTAAACGATAACAAATTGTTATAATTGTTTATTGTTTCTTTTTTATTTTATTAATTTCTAAAATACGTTGCGCAAATCTTACACTCTTCAAGGCACTGTAAGTACTAAAACCGTGTTCATATCTAAAGTATATAAAAACATAAAATACAAGATTTTCATAGAAATCAATAAATTCTATTGCCAGATGAGGGATTTTTTATGTTATTTTGTGCATATATGTTATAAATATTTAATATTTCATTTAGAACAATGCTTTTTTTTACTACGTAATCAAAATAAACTGCCTGCCGAATGAATTTTGCGCACTCATTCGCGATCATATAAATATAGGTGTCAGTCACCTACATATTTTGTGGACTAGTTGTGTAGAGTACTATTACTTCGATGTTTTAAAATTTTCTCTCGTAAAGATTAAATATGTATATTTGCACATAACAGAACAATATAAATGAATAAAAGTCATGAATCCGGGTGTTCAGTGCTTTGAAGTAACAATTATTTCGCTTGCCAGAAGCAATTAATTACGACTTTTTCCTGAATCGAAGATGGCTTCCCCGACACTGTTAATAACGCACAAAAAAATTGCAGTTCGCACCAATAAAGTGTGCATGATGACTTTTCGGAAAATAAGCACGGAAAAATTGCATGCGACGTAAGAACAGTGTGAAATTCACGAAATGATTCACAAATTTCTCATATTATTTTGTCTGCCTACTAAACAACCCAATCGAAAAATGAAAGTTATTTATCGTTATATATTTATTATATAAGTTATATAATTTAAACATTTTCCGCATTCATGATCAAGAAATTCAACAATGGAGAACGATAATTCCAGTGCATTAACGATAAATTTGTTTGATATAATGGGCATATTACTATAAAATAAGTGAAGATATAATCAGATTTTGATTCTTATGTGATATTCAAATAGTAACAAATAATAAATTAATGTATAAGCACCTATTAATGTTCCTCTCACTGTTAATATCTTTAATGAATTATTATTACATACATCATTACGAAATTTATGATCGAAAATCACATACAATAAACGCGCAAAGATTGTCCAACAAGAGAATGGTAACCAAGTACACAATACCTTAGAAAAATATTGTAATATTTGTATTTGAAAAAAAATTGTTAAATACTAGATTTGTTTAATAAAAGACATAATTTATTAGTAACAGCATCTTGTTCGCCTCTTCTTCGAATCTTGTTACGATAGCATCAATTCCATATGATGTTGCGTATACTACTGCATCATTCGCAAATTATTAAATCGCCAATTTTTGACTTTTCTGTATATTATTTATGTATAAATTAATTAAAATTGGTCCCAGCTTGTTTTACTCCGCGCCTGCATCGATCTTACTGTTGATTTTTCTTCATTATATTATGCATACAATTCTCTATTGTTGAATTATGATTTAATTAATAGAATAATGTATGCTGAAAATTTGTATTTAATAAATTTGTATACTAAGCCAAACTGTATCAAACGCCTTCTCGCTATCGAGAAATACTGCACCTATATGTTTTTTATTATTAAATTCTCCTGTAATATAATTGGTTGCTCTTGCTAATAATTGCTTTACCGTGTTGGTCACAAAATCCAAATTGTTCCAGAATTAACATTTGATTAACTTTTATATGTTGTTCATTCTTTGTGTTTTGTTTATTATATATGACTAATTGGATGATAATTTTCTGGCAGCGTTGAGATTTTCAGCGATTTTGGAAATTAGCTATTTTACATTGTTAAGGAAAATATCCATATTTTAATACAGCTAATTAGTAAGATAAACATTTTCATGGTAACTTTTTTAGAATTAGATAGGTTATTTCATCCTTTCCTGGTGCTTTATTATTTTTGAATTTTCTAATGGCTTGTTTAACATTTTCTGGCCCATTTTAATGGAACCCAGTTGAAAATTGGGTTTTTTAAAAATGAAATAATGCGTTTGCGCCCTTTCTTATTAAATCCATTGTAAGTGGAACTTGGAGAAGTGCTTAACATTGCATTTAAGTCAATATTTTTTAAACATTATGATTTATACACAAATAAACAGCTAAAAATCGTCATTTTTATAGAAGAAATGCAGTCGATAGCAAATGTTCAATTTGATCGAGATGAAACTGGATACTCGGGGTTTTTTTAAGTCGCTGATGACGAATCTGAATTCAGATTTTGAAAATTCAACATGGCGGATTGAATATGGCGATTATATATAGCGATCCCAAAGCCCCCTCTTCGCCAGTACCTATTTTCATAAAAAATTGTTCATCAGAAAAATGTGTGCCGGAAAGGGTTAAATTGTCTAACTGTTTATTTGTTACCTTTAATTCCCAAAGGTTATTTCTTCGACCTAGACCATCAGTTTTGGACAAATTGTTGAATTTGATCACTTCGTAAAAAAAAATTACACTGTAGTTTTTCATCAAACGTCACCGTTTTAGACCCCGAAAAAATTACCGATTTTTAAAATTTTATTTTACCAAAAATATACATCGATCGAATAGTATATTACAATACAAGTGCGTCAAGTAAGTTTTTTACAAGTATTGTTTATCGATACTTCGGCTAGCCTGTGATCGGGTCGAAGTTTTGACAATTTTCAATCTTACTTCGACCCAGGCCATAGGTCATAAACGTGTAAATCATTTTCAATTTTTATACATCAAAGAAACACTACATTGTTATAATATATCTATCAAAGCCACTTGGGCCTAAATATGTTCGGACCCCTTCTCCCGTTCTTTTTTGTTTTAGTCTATAAACAAATATCGGTATAATTTTACGCAGTTCCCCCGAAGGCACCCTCAATTTGGGGGAAAGCATTTACTCGATTTGACTGCAAAATACAAGCTAATATGAAAATAATTTATACGTGGATTTAGACGCAGCCATAATTTTATAATATAACTGAAAGCTGTTAGTAAACGAACCAGTATTGAGGAATAGTCAACTCGCCACAGGGTCGAAGTTTCTGAGCTTCACAAAGCATCACGACAACACTAGTTTGAATTTGATTTAGTATATCTGTTGACTTCACGTATTATTGTCTTCATATTATTAAATTTCCCTAAATGATTGTTTTATGTATTAATGCTTTCTAATTTATTTGCAATTTCATTTATTTCACCCTTGTCACTATACACATAATTTTCGCTATTGGTTAGTATTGTTGGTATTATAAGTTGCTTATTCGTCAAGGATTTCGTAGTTATCCACAGTGTTCAGTTATCGTTTTAGCATTCCGTAATTTATCATTCTATTTTTTATTAAAGCAGGTCTGTATTGTGGTAGTAATAACGTTAATAAGTACTTTTGCAGCATTATAATCTTCATTATTAGATCTTTGATATTTTCTTCTGTAGACATTTTTTAGTTTAATTAACATATGAATACCCACTTGTAGATTGTACTTATTAATGTGTATTTTCTTAGGAATTGATACTTTCATCGCTGTTTGTACAGTTTTAAATAAAATTGGTACATGAGTTTCAATTTGATTGATGAACTTTTGAAACAATTCCAGTTTGCTTCTTTCATATCTAGTTTTTCAGTTGTTATGTGTTTTTGTATTCCGCCGAGAATTTCGATTATTACAGGTTTGTGATCAGAATTTAATGTTGACCAACTTTTTGGAGTGTTAAATTGCTGAACATATATAATCAATATTGACTAGGTTACCTATTTTGGGATAGTGTGTCAGCTCTTAGGATGCTGACATTATAATATGTTTTCCTATACCGTAGTATATTAATTGTTTACCATTATTATTGTTCGTGATACGAATCCACGATTGTATGTCGAGCATTTAGATCGTCACTAACAATAATTTTATCGCGATTATTAAATAAAATTGACGTAATAATTGTTTTTGGGGTGTGACGGAAAGCACTTACGATTTGAATTTGACGTGTTTTCATTTCAATAACTACCGATACTTTTTTAATTCTCTCTTAATACGAGAATACTTTATAAAAAAAAATTGGAAATTAAAAACTTCTTCAAATTAAAAAAAAAAAGTCGAAAATGATTATTACTAATGTGAAGAAGATCGTGGAGGATAAACTGATTCACAATACTCATAACATAAATGAATATAGTTTTCATTGAGAGGACGTTATGGTAAGGGTAATACTTGAGGGCCATCATTAATTATTGCTGAATAGTTGCCATTGCCAGTTGAATCAAATAAACTAAGGAACATACAAAAAACATAAGAAATATACAAAATATTATCATATCTTTTAGAAAAGAAAAAAAAATACATAATTATTATACTTTTGTAAATAATTTAATCACAGTTATGTAATTGGTGAATAGTTTATAAATTTGTTCTCTTGTTAATGACGGATATTCTCCATTGTCTGGAGTCATTCAAAATTGGTGGCACGTGTAACACGAAAAACGGGTATCGAACAATAATAGTGTTCTTTCTGCAAATTGTGAAAAGATTATGTAATGATTGTTACTCCCCAATTCAACCAAATTACCAGCGTACGTAGAAACTGTGTATCACATCACTTCCAATTATTGTCATCGGTAAACTACCGGGTTGTTAAATGTTTGCTATTTGAGATATCTCTGGTATTTTGAACTTTAATTTAAAAAACTGCTGTCGCATTCGCCAATAATATCCTTAAAAATATTTTTTATGACCCTGATCAATAATTAAACCTTTTCATTCAGAATTCAGAATATGATGTTTAGTTTGAATTCATTTAAATCCAGAAAATTATTTATAAATTACAGACCATGAATGCCTATTGTCTGAATTAGAAATATAAAATTTGTTAGATTCACTTGAATTCAACAAATTCGGAGCACTTCGTTTATAAAACAAAGCAACTGAAGCCAGCCAACCATTCCCAGAAAAGAGCAGGAAATTTTATATTGGCCATTAAAGGACCCACCTGTTGACCCTTATGATTCAACTTCTCCCGCTTTCATATATCTTTCTTTTCCAAGGTTCAAAAAATGTTGGGTAGGATTCTCATGAGAAATTGAAACAGGATTATTATGACATTGACTTGAGAATCTACTGTGATTCTAGTGATAATGTCATGAGAATCGTATACTAAAAATAGTAGCTACGATTCTGATGAGAATCTTATGAGAATCTAGTAAAGCACTTGTCAGAAAGGCATCGGAATTTTGTGAGATTCTAAAATCGGATGAAAAAAATTGTAAGTAAGAGTCTAATGAAACTCTATTGAGAAGGACATGAGATAATAGATGAGAATGGCATGAGAATCTATGAATTTTCTCGATAATTCTACCCAAAATTTTTCGCAAGGTATACACATTCCTTTTTTTCCTATCCTGCCTAGACGAATAGCTAGGTCTTACTTTAGAAGAAGAAGACTGGAACTGATGATGAATTACACAATAAAATAATATTAACGAGATATATTTTATATACAGAGCTTTAAAATGACAAGATGTTTATTAATTATGCGATCAAAGCTTTCAAACTGAACATAACAAACTTAACCATGTCAGTATAAATCGCGAGAGAGAAGGAAATATTTTGCCACTTGCACAAATTCGAAGTCTTTACTTGTCGGTAAAGTAATCGGAAAGTCGTCGTTTTGCCCGTCCGCGAATTTACATATAGCCCAGTATGATTAAAATGTAAATTTTAATCATAAATCCTCGATGGTACAAAAGAAAAATATGAAAAATTGTTATTTTCGTATAGTTTTTTTTTTAAATAAGCATTTTTTGGCTACATTTAGACAGTAGTAGTATCTCAAGTGTTTTAAAGAAAAAATTCTGTAAATATATTTCCCGGTAAAAACGAATACCGCACGCTTAAACTGTCTAAATTCCCGCTTCTTTTATGTACTTAAGCGTTCTCTAAGCGAGAATTGAGGTACATATTTTCAGCGTATCGCATTTGCTGTCATTTTTACCATGATAGGTTTTTCAATATAAGAAAGAAATATGTATCGTAATACCAGATACATATATCTGCTTAAAATCGTAGATGTCGGGTCACTCTGGGCAAAACTAATTGAAATTCAATTCATTTTTTTCTATCCACCCAGCAAACGAAAATTCATTGAAGATCCTTGAATTCATTGAAATTCATTCACTGCTTCACTTCTGAATTGGGTTTCTTATCTTCTGCAATGAATTTTAATGAGAAAATGTGTTTCAATGATTTTGAATAGTTAATAGCTTATAAAAAGTTGTTGAAATTAATGATTTTGAATGGGAATAGTGGAATGAAGAAATTATTTCATTGAATGAATTTCAATTGAAAAGTGCGAACAATTGCAAGTTGAATGAATTTCAATGGAAAAATAGTTATATTTGCCGTGAATGAATTTGAATCGATAGTTCATTATTACAGCACAATCGATTTTGAATCGAAAAAAAAATTAGATGAAAATGCAACTGGTATGAAACAATCGAAAAAATACCAAAAAGTTGATTCATTAGTAATTTTTGACGAGGAATTCAAAGATAGTGTAATAAAAACTGTAAAAAATTTTTTTTTCCCAAAACAATTTTTTCCTCGAAAAGAAATGGAATTTTTTAAAATCCATGCGTAATTTTTCGGTAATACGTTTTTCTGTTCACCAAACTTTTTTGGAAAGTTTAAATTAATTTAGCGAATTTGAATGGGTCGAAGTAATTTGCTCTTGAGTAACTTTTCACGCGGAAGTCAATGGTACTGGAATAAAAAATGAAAAAAATTTGTTTTTTAAATTTAATTTCTTTAAATCAATCTGTAATTTTAAAAAAATGTGTTTTTATGTTCCCCCAAATTTTTGAAATTTTTAAATCAAATTAAAAAAAAAGTAGTAATGAAAAAATAGAAATTGAAAATTACTGAATCGAATTTTTAAAATTCGAGTTTCATAAAGGCAATTCTAACCATTTTGTATGCTCTCTTAAAAGAAATCAAAAAAATTTGTCAAGAATTTTCTCCAATATCGAAAAATCATGTATTGTAGAAAATTCTCGGCCAATTCTCATTAATTGTTTTTGATTCTTTTTAGAAGATAGTAAACAATGGTTAAAATTGCCTTTATGAAGCCCGAATTCAAAAAAAATGAGTCAGAACTTTTTAATTTACATTTTTTAGCTTTGATTACTGCTTAATGGTACCCCCTTAAGATAGTCTAATCTACTCTAAAAGATTTTAATTAATAAATATAAATTATTCCAACTTTTTCAGGTATTCTGCAAGATTTACACCTTGACAAACACTATGGTACTAGAAAATTACTTAATAATTTAAGTGTTAACAATAATATTTCATTCCTATGTGACAAAATGTACCATAATGTGTAATAATAAATAATTAGAAAAATTAATATATAAAATGTACAAACTTTTATTAATACAAAATCATTAAAAAATGGGAAAGCCAACGAAATTGAATGAATTTCAATAATATAATAAGTACGTACTGAAATCAATGATTTTAATACAATAAAAAATCATTGGTTACAGCTACGTTGAATAGATTTCTATTGATATTTAGTGATTAAGAAAACCAATCCAAATCTATTGAGATTCATTCAAAATCACTCAATGAATTTCAATGAATTTTCGTTTGCTGGGCATTCGTATCAAATTTTACCCAGAAAATATATTGATGAAGGTCAGTCTGTAAAACAACTTTTTTAAGTTGTGGCCCGCCTTTCGGCAATGTACACGGTTGCTTGATCGGTATATGTTTTATTATTTTGTTGGCCAATAAAGACAATTTATTATTATTATTATTATTATAAGTTTATGGAAATAATTAATATACATTTTTTTAATTGTATCAATTCTGTATTATTATTATTATTATCATACAAACTGTACCTCACAAAAGTAGTACAAGAAAGACGTAAAATAAACCTCGAAACTTTAATAAAAGTCTAACTGTAGAATTTTTACACTCTAGGTTATTAAAAATAATACGAAATGATGAAGCTCACTAATTTGTATAATGTTTTCTGCATACACCATATAATCCATCGAACGCCATAAGGAATTTTGTTGATGTAGTTAACAGTAATTATTCATCAACATGCATTATTTCCTTTCAATTTTCTTTTAGATATAAATACAAAACCAACACCATCCTATAGCCCCAAAATAAAAACCGTTTACAATAGAAATTTGAAAATGTAAGAAATTAGTCCCAATTGAATTAATTCTACATACAGTAGTATTAATACGGGAGTAATATACATACGGGAGTAACCTTAAGGGGAGGACTACTGTACCAAAAATCTTTATAACAGATTTCTGCTACTATGCAAAAATCTATTCTAGAAAGATTTTATTCCGGGTTCAATTGTTTGACTATTCCAAATAATAATAAGGAATCATTAGAAAGATATTTCTTGGTAACTTGATGCGGTAATTCTTATTAATTCAGAGGTAATGGTTTTTAAACAAGGGTCATATTTTTTTTCTTGCTTTGTTTGAGATCAGGCTTAAATAGTGGATAATAATTTATCTCATGTTCCTTTATAGCACTTTTCCTTTTGTCGCTTCTGCAGGTAATGAGGCCAAGTTATCACTAGTTGAATCAAAATTAATAATTGAAACTTTGTGAACATTAGCTTCATAGTGTTCAATTCGGTGTAGAATTTTGGAACTTGTGCGAAATTGGTCTATCGTAGTATTTGGTTCCTCGATTACTTCTTTATCAAAATGGCTTGGATTTTCAGGGTACCTGGAATCTCCAGGCAAGACTTCAACTTGACCATCTTTAAGTTTTGCCATTACCTAAAAAAATGTATAAAAATTTATGTCCTAAGTGCAATTGTTGTAATATAGATTAAGTATGCTGAGAAAATTACAGGAAAGTTCATAGGCACTCCAAGTTTACTTTCTTTGTTTGCAAATTTATGCAAATCTTCTATTTGTTTAAATTTTGATATTTTTGAAATGTCATATTGCTGAGGTGGTGCCATCATAATCCCTGATGTTAAAATCTTGTTCGGGAAGGACCACTGCGATTGAGAAAATGTCAGAAAATAATTATCTTAAATTATTCATAAAACATGTTATTAATAATAATAAACAAACAATTAAGCCTTCCATTTCCTTGTCATCGTGTCTTGCATTTGGAAGATAATTCATACACGTAAGAAAAAAAACTGCATTGAAACGAGCTTTCGCTTTAAAAGATGAAGGCGTTAACCAATTACTCCATTCATGCAGCGCCCACAAGTCTGGATAGCACCCAAGACTTTTACATAGACCATAAAATTCTGATGGATCATTGTGAACTCTTTGCTGCCAAGATTCCAGTTCATTTTTTGGAACTGAAATATTTGAATTATATATTCTTTAATAATGCAATTTATTTTATATAAAAAAAATTATTTACCATTAAACTTAGTAGCCCAGTCTGTTAATGGCGTTTGGTTCTGTAATGACTTGCACAATAAAACTCCACATTCTTCGAAAGTTTCTCTAATTGCAGTTATACGTAAAGATATTTCACGAGGAATTTCATTATCTCTACTACGAAAAATATGTGTTCGATTTTTAATATCAGGAATTATTGATTTAAAACTGTTTGTATTGAAACCAAACGAATTAAATAAATCCTTCCATTTTGAATCCGCGTCAGCAGACTCGATTGTTCCACCAGGAAATACGTATGCGCCAGGTAGGATTTTTGCTTTTTTATGTCGTTGTAATAATAGTAAATGATAGTCGTACTTTAACAAAAAAAAGAAAATAAGATTATAAATATAAAGTATGTTAGTTAAGTATTTTAATTTTAATAAAAAATTATTTAGGAATTTTTAAGTCAGTAACAATTGTTAATTAATAATATAATACCCACTCCTGAACCTGAATTAATATTCAATTTGTGTCGAGCTGCCAAAATAATACTCGCAGATTCTTTCCAAGCTTTCATTTTGACGTCTAAAATTGTACCAATAGATTCGGTATACAGATTTAATATATTATAAGGTTCAGAAATTACTTTGCATTTATTTATGCAACTACAAATATAAATACGTACATGCGTGAATATTTATGAACTTATACCAGATCGACTGCTGAATCGATCAAGAGGGAATATATATATGGCACTGCAAACAGCTAGCTCACGACTAAAAAATTTGGTATAATGTTCGTACAGAAATATGACAGTTATATAATTAATATGATTTATACTGGTATTTATTGAATATTTATTGACATACAAGAAATGCAAAATAGTAAAACAAGCAATGTGAGGAAAATGGGGTAGTATACATATTATTTGCATTAGAAGAATTTTTTACACTCAATTAAGAAATTATCTTGCATTATGGGACTATATTTTTTTGGAAGTGAATTGGTCACACTGGCTGGAACAAGTTTTGGAATCCTGGAGCATAAAGGGGGGCCATGTTTTTTAAAGTTTATATGATGAGGTTAGATTGGAGAACGCAAAAGCGCCCCTCCACCCACGCAGTAAATACGGAAATGAATGTTTTGATTGGTTGCAGCTGTTAATCATTTGTAAATTATAATCCGCCAATTTTAAATTTAATATGGGATGTGTGACGCGTTATTACTTAATCTTTCTATTATTTTTAAAAAATATCACGTTTCCAAAATATTACAGGACAAAATTTTACTTTAAAAAATATTACATAAAAACTATTACGGGTAAAAAGATTCATTAATATTAACACTAATACGAAATAAGTTTGTTTCTTTCCCACTCTTATACGCGATACATAAACTCGCATAACCTCAAAGAAATGATTACTTTGGATTATCAAATGATTTGAACTCAAAACTCTAAAACAGAACATTTCTTCGAAAATTATGAAATACGGAAAACGATATAATCAATTCTTCGATTAAATTAACAGAATTTAAAGCTATTCTAAGCCGCAACAAATCAATTTTTGTAATGCATTAAATACGGTATCGTATAAGGTCGAATGAATTCAATTCTGGTATTACAGGTCGTATAAAATAGTATAAATTCGAATAAGAATCTCGAATAATCGCCACTAGAACGAAACAGAATGCAAAATATCGATTCCGTATACTTTCTAGTTTATTGGGTAACAAACATAAATAACAATTTATATAGTTCATAAACCCACTGCTAAAAAATAATAATCTACAACATAACACTATGTTGCATCGAACAAAGTGTCGATAACGATGAAATATTTTCAAAAAATTTATAAAGTTTACATCGCATTGAATCCAAATCTGTCCGCAGAAGTATTCTATCACGTCAAGATTTTGAGATATCCTAACTCAAGTGCCAAAAACGAACATCATAATCGCTACTTAACAAAAACTTCCACAACTCGATGAAAAAAAATCGAATCGGAATTACTATTGGGGCATTTTAAAGTTGATGAATATCACAGTAATTTGCAATTTGCCAAATTCAGAACAAACATTTTTTTCCACCACAAAAACTTACTGAAAACGGAGTTTTTTGAACTTTTAGATTAAGATATCTGGAAATTCTGATGTGATAGAGCAATTTTGGGGGCAGATTTGTTTCTGGGTATGGAAATCTACCTTATTTTGTTGGCCTGTGTAATCATTACAAAAATAATAAATCATATACATTTTCAAACAAAATTAAATAACATACAAACAATGCATTTGCAATGTACTAAGCCAGTAAAGTTCTAAATTTTTAAATCACGATGGTTATTAAAATTCCGTAATTACTATTTAATGCATTTACGCGTAAAATTAGATTATAATAATTAAATTAAATATAACATTAAATAATTATTTTTCAAATCAGTTAAGATAAAATTTAATTTTAACAATTTTTTACTGTAATATTTTGGACTGAAATATTTTCTCGTAACATTTTTGTTTGTAATGTATTGTTCAAGTCCCTTATGTACATAAACCTTGTGTTAACTTTTTATATTTATTAATTAAAATTCATATATGACTATTACAGTTTGTAAAGATGGTAACTGCAGAGAACTTCTGGATTGATTCCAGAAGTATTTTTAGCGTACTTTTCAAAATTTATGTAATTTCCGGTTATCGAGACTATTTTAATGTTTATTTTTAAAATTAATTTTAAAAATACAAATTGATTGGTGATAAATAATAGAAAAATATAAATTTGAAGTAAAGAAAGCAGATGTTGTAGCTTGTTACTTTCGAATCGGGCTATTTTTAAATTAATAAAGAGTATATTTAATTTTCTCCGATACTTTTTCCGATTCTTTTTTGTAAGATGTTTTTTACAATAATATGGTCTCCTTTTTACACCTTGAGGGTGACCGTTCGAGAACCAATTAACGGAAGAAAGAGATTCTATCTAATTTTTGAAAAAATTAAATAGAATCCCTTTCGGCGTTTCATCTCAGTCTGCAACAGCTAGAATCATCCGCAAGGCTTTGTGTTGCAGACCTGCCTTGTACGCCTTCATTGAAATTATGATGGAAATTTTCATATATACGGAGTGAGAAAAATATGACAAAACTGAAAATGTACAGAAAAACTTGGAAAAAAAGCAGGGAACTTAGAAGAACATTACTAAGAGGAACCAAGGTACAATCCTGGGGCCTTTCGAAAATAGCCTCGATAAACGGAAATTACATAAATTTCGAAAAGTAGGCTAAAAATACTTGTTGAATCAATCCAGAAGTTCTCTGCATTTACGATCTTTACGAACTGTAATAGTCATATAGGAATTTTAATTAATTAATGTTAACGGTTCATTTTCAGAAAAAATAATTTATCATTTACTTTTGTATATATATAAACAATGTAACAATAATTGCTTATAATTATATAATCATTTTTTCTCTAAATCTTGTAATAGGGTGTTAATTTCTTCTCTGAAATATTGCAGCAATATTGTATTATGATATATCGCAACAAAATTTTTTAAAATATTGCATCTATATTGCAGTATAATTTATTGCAACGTAGCATTGCAGCAATATTATGAAATGATTGCATTATGAATATATATTCACGCTCGTGATTTTGAACCTGGAAAACTTGACTCCTTCCTTCATTTGTTTGTAACAAATCTGTCAAGGAATACTCGCTCATTTTGAAGCTATTGTGGTATTATATATGATATTTGCAGAAAATTTTGTGACAGAAAATATTGCATGTATATACGGAATCGCACTATTATATTAAAATATACATATATCTACCTTTTTTTGATCGCAGTAATGGTGCAGAAGTATCACAGAAATATTGCAGTAATGTTGCAGGAAAATTTCAATATTGCAGTACTGTTACGGAAATAATGCTGCAATATTGTACCAATGTCATGATGTTGCTGAAATATTGATGTAATATTTCTGCAATATTGCAGAGATAACAAAAAGACAAACATTTCGCCTTGCAGCAATATTTCTGGAATATTTCTGCAAAATATATCTACAATATTGCTGCAATATATTCTGCCATACGCAAGTTTACACTGAATTTTAGAACAATTTTTATAATTGTTCATATTTTTATAAGTTTCTTATAAAAATCAATTCAATTCCATTATTTCAAAATATGAATTAATAATTAAAAACTTATTTATTTTTGGTTCGTTATAATTTTTTATGTCGCACTGAGTGGAAAATTCGAATTTACTGCCAAACTTACTTTTAAAGTTGTAAATTTGTGATATAAATACAAATTTAAACTGACTATGACGGCAAATTTTGTTTCTATCACGCGGGGCAAACTTTTACCTTGCTATAATATGGTACCCTTAGAAACAATGATCGCGTGCAGGTGTAAAACTTCATTTTAAACCTTTTATATAACATCTATTTATAAATTAAATTGTTATAATGAATTTATAATTTTGAAAGTAAATGGTTATGATATAATAGAAACTTCTTTTATATAAATATTTATAATTCATGAACTACATACTCTATATTTTTTTGTAATTGAAAACATAAAATTTGTACTTGTTCGATATCACAATTTCATACATATATACATACATACATACTTGTTTCTATTCTTCTTTTTACAATATCTATACAATTCAGGCTAAAACTTAATAAATACTACTAAGTATCGGTTTTTTCTTTCTTATTAGTTGTAGAAAGCATCAATTCGTATAGTTGGTAAACTTGTTCCTCTCTTAGTTTCTCTAAATCCCCTTCTTTTAAATTCTTTCCTATTTTTTTGGCTGTGTGAGGTCCTCGAAGACCAACTTGTTCGGCTAATAAAATAGCATAGCCCTGAAATAAAAACAAATTATAATGTAAATACTTTGATGGTTTCATATTTTCATTATTGAATACATTGGCAGCAAACACAATCGCCACTTTTGTATTAGAAATATTTTATAAAAATGTATTGATAGTTCAAATAAGTTATACATGGACTATATCAGTTGTTGGTATAGATTTAATTGAATTCTACAGTTACAGTTCATTTTTATTTTTAAATAATTTTATATAAATTTCTATTTCTCTATAACTGACAATATTGTTTTCTATCTTATAATCTCTGATATGCAAGAGTCATATCGAATTTTCTTATGAAAAGTAGCACATTCATGTTATTTTCAATGTATGTGAGCGAAATAAAAATGTTCTTTTATTAAATATAATTACTAATGAAATAAAAAATAGGTCAATTGTCAATGAAATTCATGAACCAATTTAGAGTTTTGCCACTTTGTCAACTAGTTAACTGTAATATAGAATTAAGTTAAAATATTTTTAATAACAAATACAAATTAAGATTCAGCAATTTCAAGCAGTAATCGTTGAATTAATAATTTCAAAAATTGAAGATTGGAACTCGAAAAAATAGCTCTATTAGGTAAAATATATGACTAATGTGTGCAGTATCCTTACAGCCCATTCATTTAAAAATACATTTGCTTCAGACGAGTTGCAGGACTTGTGTCTTCGGAATTCATCGCGTACGTAACCACTACCAAGTTCTTGCATTTCTTTTGGTAAACCGCGATGTAACCTCAAAATTGTCTTGTATAATTTCCTTACTCGTTGCACGTGAGTGAAAGGTGTCATGATTTCGTATTCCTATATACACAAAATTTTTATCATTTAAATTGAAACTTAATTTATGTTCAATTAATTTGTATATTTACATTAGTAATAAAATTCCGGTAATTACGTCTGTTTTACGTCTTTTGTATATAAAATATCTGTCATCATAAATCATTAACGATATGCATTGGAGAAGACCGTGTGCATTATATTTCTATGGGTATTAAGTACATGTATGTAAATTTTTGATAACCCTAGACGGACAAATCTAGGACACCAGTTTACGCTGCATGCAGTGTCATCTGCACTCTAGTATTAAAAGTACTATAGTGTTCCGAAAGCCGATTGGTCGATAATGTCAGTTTTTTACACATATTTCAAGATCAAATCTATTTTTCTCTTTTTAATTCTTGACTAATTCTGAATCGAGTTTGAAATTCGAAATGAAAAGCTGAAAATTTACATGCGCCTTCTTAAAAAATGCTTAAAAATATGAAACTCATATCATTAGGATACCCAAACAACTTCATGACAATTAGAAGCAACATATGTTAATGTTAAATAATTACAATAAACAAAAGAATACAAAAAATGTCCATATTTTAAAAACAAATCGTTGGTGAGACTCATAAATGATATGGTAAATGTGATTCTTTTGTTTTCTGGATCGCTGATAACGAACCCGACCACTCAAATTTTAAATTCAAAATGACATCTAGCATGGCGGACAAAAACGTCAAAATATCCATTGAATTCAACAGAACTCCGTAATTGTAATTTTTTGAGATCGCTGATTACCAATCCGATCTCAACCTTTTAACGCATTAACGCCCAAAAACCTGGAATTTTTAGCTCATTTTCAAGCATCGCTACCAACTCGAAAAATGGAAAATATCATGACGAAACCTACTGATCCTATTATTTTCGGGTACGCTCTTTCGATTCCCATGGTCGAAATTGCATTTTCATGCCTTAAAAAAGCAATATGACGGATTTTATTCGAAAAAGTACCGAAACATTGAAAAAAAAACATTTTTTAACTATTTTTTTCAAGTCCATAACGGATGTCGATCCATTCTAAACTATAGATAAAGGTGGATAAAATAGGTGTAATTCACCGAAATTTTTTTTGTTTTTAGCTACTTACAGCTTATCCTTTTAAAAATGGCGGAAAATGGTGAAAATGTAGGAAAATACGCGCTTTTTCTAAAAAATTCTGGTATAAATTGACATTGAAAGAAATTTCGTACACTAAAGTGTAAAATTTTGATTGATTGAACATCCACGTTAAATTTCCACATCATTGTATTGTCTCAATACCGGGAAAACTAGTGCCTTGCAAGCGACCCTGCGCGTCCCCAGGTGGCGGATAGGGGAAAGGCCTCGCCTACCGGTCGCAAGACTGACGTCTGTTTAGGGTGTCCGCACCCCGCGGACCGAGCATCGTGCCATTCGTACCGAGGTACCTTGAGCACACCCCGATGGTACGGTGGAACAACATACGCCTAAGTCTACAAGATCGGGGGGGGGGGGGCGGGACCCGATCTTGCCGGGCCAGCTTGCCGCTCTTGGCATCTCCAGCGATATAGAGGACGCTGTCAGTTCGGCCTCAAACACTTTAGCCGCTACGGTTCAAGAGGCTTCATTGGTTTCACCTGGAATTGTCAAAATGTCCTCCTCCAGGAACAAGAGGTTTAAGTGGCAGCTCAAACAAGGGAGGACAGTTGAAGAGGCTATACGCCTCAGTGAGGAAAATATGCCAGCTAAAGGCATCAGGCAGGAGCAACAAGGCGCTATAAAAAGAATGAGGTCAGACGAGACCACATCCCCTTGGATCAAGGCCGCTTTAAGAGGCCCAGGGGCGGAGGTGCCCCGAGCGGACACGCTGCGGGTCCTGGAAGAAGCTACTCCCAGGTAGCCGGAGGTATCCGAATGGGCATCATGCCCAGGGATTATCCCCAGTCCCTTTGGAGTTCGGAGCGCCTGAGCCTTG
Source organism: Trichopria drosophilae (assembly GCA_030407085.1). NCBI lineage: Eukaryota > Metazoa > Arthropoda > Insecta > Hymenoptera > Diapriidae > Trichopria > Trichopria drosophilae. The sequence goes on along the minus strand of CM059586.1, from coordinate 61,463,610 downwards.
TAGAGGAGGCCTTACTCGATGTAGTGGTAGAGTTCAGGCAGGAGCCAATTAGGCCCCAATTTCTGGGTTTAAGACTCCGATCGGGTTGGCTCCTTCTACAGTGCAGGGATGTCGAAACTTCGGGGTGACTGAGGGGGAACCTAGGACGCCTCAGGTTGTGGAAAGGAGCTGAAGCCAGGCTGGTGGATGAGGCTGACCTTCCAAAGCCTACACTGAAAAACAAAAGGTAGCTCTACCGTACCTGTCGGTAGTACCACCGGCTTTAACGGGTTACGCTTACTTTACCGACCGTTTGGTGCTGCTATCGGACTCGAAAGGGAGCCCACTCTTCCCTTCGCGTAGTCTGTGCACGAACTTTAATTCACGTCATTAACCTGCATTGTTTGTATGAACATGTACATATTTGTCATAAAAAAAACGATCATCTCTTAAAAAAAACCCGAGTAATAATTTTCAAGGAAAATTTGTTATTTTCAACGTGATTTGAAATTCTTACACCCATCTCCTTCTCTGCTTACTTAACAAAGAGTACACGATATACATTTCGTAAATAGTAAGTATATTTATATTATCGTTTGCAAAATTCAGTACCGTACTGGAGTGTAGAATTTATATTAAAACATGTGCGAAAACTGCATACAATTGATTAAACGTATGTATTAACACGTAGGTATATCCCCGCGTTTAAGTAGGGCGAATGCCCAATCCTTAAGTAACTGTATCCTACCGGCGATTTGGATCGGCTGCCCGACCAGTTTGGGAGCGCTGCCGCCCCGCAGTCGAAGGGCGATGAGAGTACTCGTCAAGAAGCGGTAGAGCTACCTTTTGTTTTTCAGTGTAGGGTGCTGACGGGTCATTTCCCGAACAGCGCGGAGGATGACACTCCCAGGATCCTGGCTATAGTCATGGGTCAAAACCCCGGACTGGATACCTCGTCCTCGAACGTTCTCCGGCGCGGAGATGAGGGTGGCACCGTTCAGCTCACTATGGCGATTTACGGAGACTACTTCCAAAAAATCGGAAGTAGATATTTCGTGGTGAGCTTCCGCTTTGGGCAGGTCCGCCTTCGGGAAAAGGCCGCGAAGAACCCGGTAGCGGAAGAAGGGGTGGAAACAACAACATCACCAACATCACTACCACCACCACCACCACCACCACCACCACCACGACCACCACCACCACCACCACCACCACCACCACCACCACCACCACCACCACCACCTCCACCACCATCACCACCACCACCACCTCCACCACCATCACCACCACCACCACCAGCACCTCCACCACCATCATCATCGATACCAACAACATCTGGTGCAATGGCGGGGCAGCTTAGAGGAGAAGATGACGGGGCGGGGCCCTCGACTGCTGGACAAGTCTATCAGGCTCCTCCACAGTCATGTCCCGGCCAGTCCTCCCTCCTATCTCGAGGTCTACACTGAAAAAAATGTCCACCGGTTTTCATGGTGCACATATGTATCCCTACTGTATAGAGACTAATCGCGGCATTTGTCTGGCGCTGGCTTCGTCTTTTTTGATGACGGTACCTGTATATTGCAGGCCCAGAACATAGGTAACTACCAAATAATGTGAAGTAATGCATATAATGTATGCAGGTAACCAAAGTACATATATTATGTTCTAGGCACTAAACTTTTAGTGTCTTCTAGGAATTAATAATTTCAGGTACATAATCACAAAAGATGATGCTGCTTACACGATTATTCTGGGGTAAATTTGTTACGTCACAGCGTTTGACGATGAAAAATTCTCTCCGTGTACTGCCACCGCCAACAGCAAAAACAAGGCAGGGCAGAGGTCCGACCGCCCCTCAAAAGTAGCACTAAGGAAGGCCAATCTGCACCATCCAAGGACGCCGCAAGCGCGTCGCCAGGAATACGATGGCTTGGAGCAATATACAGGTGGGCCTCTTCCAGGAACCACGGTGCGTAGGGAAGGAAATCAGGGGCCTACTAGATGGCAATATGAGAGCCATCTACCACAAAGGTGAGCATAATCCAAGAGTTGTTATTATACATAGTGCAGGATTAAAAATCTTGCCGTTTCCAGGTTTTATTTCCAGGGACCTAGTGGCGACTATCGTAAAAATTGGTGGTCGCGAGGTGGGCATTGTCTCTGCCTATTTTCCCGGGAAGAGGTATTTGCACCACCTACGGCAGTGGAAGAACTGTCAAACTATTGCCAGCAAACAAACCACCAGTTCATCATTGCTGTGACGCCAACGCGCACCACATCGTGTGGGGAAGCACGAACATCAACAGCAGAGGTGAGTTATTACTTGAATTTATTGCTAGATTTATAGATAAAATATCAATGTTCTAAATAGGGGTAGTGAACGCACTTTTATTAATGATATTAGTCTACTATGCTTCTCGAAGAATTAATTACTAATTGGCATGTTTTCAGCGAAGAATCAATGTCGGATCACAGACATATAAGATTCGAGCTAGCTTGCAAAAATGCTAATGTAACTTTCGTTAGAAACCCGTGGCTCACTAATGGGGGGGACTACGTGTCGCGCATTAGGGGGGGGGGGGCGAAGAGGAGTTAATTAGGAATATAAACAGCACCGGCAAGCTCGAACAAGTTGCGGATGTGCTACAAAAGTTGATTATATAAAAACTAGGGGGCCCAAAGGGAATGATGCGTAACACAATGCGGCTATGCAAAAAGCTGCATCTTAGCCTATCTTCCCAAATGGCCTACTCTCACCTCCACGTGTGGGCCCTGGACTCTTAGCAACCTTGCCAGAGATTGGGTAACCAATCCCAGTGGATGGCGAGGTAAGAGACAAACGAGAGAGGCATAACAACGGGGAGTAGGGCTAACCACCCTACTCCCTGTATATGCGGTTAGCAATAGAATAACGCGCAGGGCTCCTGACCATCGGGCTGCTTCGGATGCAGCCCAGTCCCGAGGTGGAGAAGCCGAAACGGGTGTCCCGGGACAACGACCTTTACGTTTCCACGGACGATTTCAGTGGACGGAGGATCTCAGGCAAGATCTAATGCGCTGCTACGAGGAGAGCTGTCCGCAACAGAGAGGCTACATGGCGCGAATGCACAGTCGGTTTGCAGTAATGCATCCCGAACTGGCAGATCGCTTTTCTCAACAACAACTGAGAGATTATGAGGCCTATCTGAGGCGGATAGGTTTCGTTGTTCCCAGCTATCAACCGGTACCGGATGTGCGAGCAATAACAACTGAGCCCGTACGCGGTGCTGAGAGAGATGCTCCACATTATAAAAGCACGACACTCGTGTTTAGGCAAAATTTGACAACAAAAGTTTTGCCTAAACAACGAGAATTAGACAGAGCAAATAGCCTACTTCTGGATGCTCTTCCAGGTGACTGCGACCTGTGGCAAGTCAATTGTGCCGTTTACGAGGCTGCAAGTGATCTGGTGACTCCGCGAAATCTGACACAGATATCGGGGAGTCGGCAGATTACAAAACGCATGTCTCAATTGAACGGTAAGATTCGACTGACACGGAAACTCGCTTCCCGAATTCAGTGTGTGATCGACAATTTAACATCTGGCCGTTCATTTACGGCTAAAGTCAAGAAGTTCGCACAACAACTGCGGACGTACTATCACACACTGAACAAGCTGAAGTTGCTCAACATCAAGCAACGTTTAGCGGATAAAATTCGGGTTTTGGCCGATGCCAAAAAGAGGCTGCAAAGACGGGAAGAAGGAATTCGACAAAACTAAATATTTTGGACGAATCCTTCCAACCTCTTCAAACATCGTATCGCAGCCTCAAGCGAGTTTCCGTCGATGGCCGCAGTTGAGGGAATTCTGGGGGAGCATCTACGAGAAAACATCTAGGCTTAATGCAGACACTCCAGGTATTGAAATCTTCACCGAGTTGTGCGACGAAGTCACACAACAAAGTGAAGATTGCCCACCCGTCAGTGCATTAGAGGTGAAAAATGCCATCACAGGAGCGAGGAATTTCTCCTCGCTGGGCTGGGATGGAATTAACAACTATTGGTGGAAGAAGTTCACTTCTGTCCATCAACACCTAGCCCGAATATTCATGGAGGGCCGAACGACACTGATCCCAAAATCGGGAGACTTGTCCGATCCGAAAAACCATAGACCGATCACGTGTCTCAATACGTTATACAAATTGTTCACTAACATCTTGAACGAACGTATTGAGAAATCCGTGAAACCGGTGTGGCAACGTATAGTAGAACAACGAGGCTGCAAAATGGGTGTATCCGGCTGCAAAGACAACTTGCTTATTGACAGGTGTGTTTGTCAGGACGCAGTCCAGTACAAGTGTAACCTGTCGATAGCCTGGCTGGATTACATGAAGGCGTATGACTGAACATCGCACGAGCTTTTAAGCTTGTAGCTCAAACGCCTCCATGTCCATTGGTTGAATTCCAAAGAGGTGTCTATCAGGGAGATTCTCTGAGTCCTCTGCTCTTCTGCATCTCACTATTGCCTCTATCCGTTGCTCTCCGGAAATCTCAAGGGTACATGTGTGGAGCGCCTGGTGAACGTGTACATAAGATCACCCATCTTTTCTATATGGATGATCTTAAATTATACGCATCAAGCGAAGATCAATTACATCGATCTCTGAACATCGCCCTCACATACTCGAGAAATATCGGCATGGAATTCGGATTGGACAAGTGTGCAGTCGTTCATTTGCACAGAGGAAGGTCAGGCTCCCATAACAACGATATGGAGCTCGTCAGCGGAAATGTCATCCGCCACCTTAGCGCCGAAGAAGTCTACACATACCTGGGCGTACCTCAAAGGCATGTCCAGGATGTGCAGGCTGCTAAAACCACCATCATTAAGAAATACCGGCGCATTCTCCGTCAGATCTGGTCATCAGAATTGACCGGGAGAAATAAGGTGGCAGCCACGAATATGTTGGCCGTATCACCAGTGCTCTATTCTTTTGGAGCACTGAAGTGGAACGTTGACGAGCTAAGGGATCTTGACCGAAGCACACGGAAGATGATTAGTATGCAACGTAGTTTGCATCCAAGATCTTCCGTGGAACGACTGTATTTGCCCCGAAACATGGGAGATCGTGGCCTTTTAAGCCTGGAGTGTATGCATGACCGATTGGTCCTCGAAACAGCTTGCAACGTGATTAATCGAACGGAGGACCCCCTGAAGATGCTAGTACATCCGCATGAAATTCAGGGGAAGGGGACGTTTTTGTACAACGCGGCGGAACGAGCGGCGCGAAACCTCGGTCTGGTTTTCAACGTGGGACGTAGTGGTGCACAGGAGGCTGAATCAGTCATCAATCTGTGCCCAGTGCGTCTCAGGGCTAACATACGGAAGGAACAAATCCGTATCTTGGAGGGAAGGCATATCGACAAGCCGTTGCATGGACAATTCTTTCGAAATGTCCAACATCTTGCTTGTCGGCAGAGATGACCTTCTCTTTCTTAAGATCAGCCGGCTTGAAATCCGAGACCGAGGGTTTTATCTTCGCATGCCAGGATGGGGTCATCAATACCTTAGCGTATCGCCAGAACATCTTACACCAGGCGGTACAGAGCACGCTTTAAAGATGTCATGCTGAGACGCTAATGCATCTTTTGGCAGCATGCCCAATATATGCAGTTTCAGCATACATCGAACGTCACAATGCGGCTCTTCGAGTGCTGTATTACCATCTTCGTAGCACTTATGGTATTGATGCAACCCCAGTTTTGCCGTACGTCCCCACTGATATTGAATCCGTTGTCGGGAATGAGTCGTGCCGAATATACTGGAATTACTCATTCCCGACGAGCAGGCAAATATCAGCCAATAAGCCTGACATCGTCCTTGTTGACTTCGATGACAAATCCATCTTCGTCATCGAGTTTTCTGCACCAGCAGAAACAAATATAGTCAGCAAAGAGGACGAAAAACGGATGAAATATCAGGAACTCCTGTTCGAGATTCGCAAGCTGTATCGAGGGTTCAAAATCAAGCTCGTCGTGCTGATAATTGGAGTGCTGGGAGGAATGAGACCAACTTTCCTCCAAAACATCAAAAGCATTCCGACCTGTCAAGAGCATGCAAATTCCATTGCAGGCCGAATGCAGAAAGCAGTGCTGCTGGGATCTCTCCGTCTACTGAGGTCACACGAGATCCTGTAACCACTAACCCAATGGTAGAGGGAGTGATTACAGTTGCAAACGAAATGGCCCGGTGCAGTCTGCAGCGGAGGAGATGGATATCGGAGCCACTTTTCTGCTGCAGACTGCACACGTGGATTCTGGAGGGCCAAGGGAGGTTAGGGTTTTAGTCGGTAAACCTTCCCGTTAACATCAAAGGTGAGGGAGTCAGATACACGGGGGGTTATACAACATCTACAACCCCCTATGGTGCCTAATGCATTTCCCCCCTCCGTCAAAAAACAAAAAAATAAATAAATAAATGCCTTTATTGTACAATAAAATAGTACAAAAGGTGAGACACAGCTACAGCTGTTTTACAGCCTGACCTAATTAGTACGTCCTATTTGGACAGCTGTGCTGAGAAGAACCATACGGTCAAAAGGAATGTACCGCGATGGAACAGCGAACTTGAAAAACTTAAAAAATTGGCTAGGACACAGTTCAACAAGGTTAAGAAGTCACGGATTTCTCAGCAAAAGTACAGAAGTACCCTCACGACCTACAGTAATGAGCTAAGGAATGCCAAAAGGACAACGTGGAGAAAATACTGCTAGGAGATTGTTGAGACCCCCAAAGCTGCTCGTCTCCAGAAAGCCCTGAAGAAAAAACATGCAAATGGTTTAGGTCTTCTCAAAAGTGAAGATGAGAGCTTCACTGCTAACAGAGAGGAAATGCTAACGCTACTTGCGAGCTCTCATTTCCCGGGGTCAATGACGTTCCCAACGAACTCTCCCCCAATTCTGGACAACATACGTCACAAGCCGAGATGGGGCAGTGTAAGCAAAATTGTCGGGAAAATCATAACCAGGGACCGTGATTTTTCCCGCGCTACTTCAGAACAGCACAGAGATACTAAAGTTATATCTGATGGAAATATTTGGGGCTAGCATTCGGTTGGAGTATGTCGCCCTTGTGTGGAAAGAGGTTAAAGTCATATTCATTCCAAAACAGGGTAATAGACCCATGGGAAATCCGAAGTCCCATAGGCCAATCAGTCTTAGTTCCTTTTTACTTAAGACCTTGGGGAAGACAATTGACGTCTATCTAAGAGAAGAAATTGCAAATTATGCACCACTACATCGGTACCACTTTGCCTACAGAGCTGGCATCTCCACGGTAACAGCTCTCAGCTCTCTGGTGTCAAGACTAGAAGCGACACTGCAGTCTAAGGGCATTGCCCTAGCAGCCTTTTTATAGAGGGGGCCTTTGATAACGCATCCTATATGTCCATAGCAAAAGCTTTAACAATCAAGCATATTGACGAAGGTATCATCAACTGGAACATGGACATGCTTCAAAACAGAATAATCTACCTTACCTGCGGGGGATCGGAGATCAAGATCAAAGCACTCAAGGGGTGTCCCCAAGGAGGAGTACTACCATCCCTACTCTGGACGGTAGTGGTAGATGACCTGCTGTACAGGCTTGAAAGGAGAGGATACTATGTGCACGTATATGCTAACGACCTTGTCATAGTTATAAGAGGTCAGTGGGACCATCTCGTAGGACACGGCCTAAAACGTGCACTCTCGTTCACTCTTGAATGGTGCCAAAAAGAAGAACTAAACGCGCAGAAGATGGTAGTCATTCAACTCACGAACAGGAACAAAATCTTCCTCCGTGATATAATTTTTTGAACGGAACTACTCTTAGTTACTTTGACAAAGTCAAATATCTTGGGGTCATCCTGGATAGAAGGCTGAAGTGGGGAGAACAACTAGAATACACGATACAGAAAGCGACAAGAGCCATGTGGGCCTGTAATCGCATGTACGACAAAACTTCGGGACTAAAACCAGATATCACCCTTTGGGCGTATTCTGCAATAGTTAAACCCATTATCACATACGCCGCGCCTTGGTCTGGTGTCCAAAAGTTCGTAAAAGGGGGGCCATTATGGCTCTTAGAAAGATTCAAAGGTAGGCATGTGTCGGTGCAACGGGCGCCATCAAAGCAATTGTAGTATATGCAATTAATTCAAATTTAGTCGCAGACTGCCAAAACTTGGTGCAAAGGCTAGCGAAGAACAAGAAGAAAATTACCCTCGGTTGGGTACCGGGACACTGCGCCCTTAAGGGAAATGAAGACGCTGACGCCTTGGCTAAGGAAGCTTCCACGTCCCCTTTCACAGGTTCAGAGCCATGTGTATGTGTTCCCATAAATACAGCTATTGGGCACACCAAGTAGAAAATGTACAGCGATTGGCCAAAGTACTGGGAAAATCTTCCAGGGCTAAGAAAATCAAAAAGGCTCATCAATTTCTTAGGGAATAATAGAGAGGCCTTGAGAAAACTGGATAGAGCAGATTTTTAAGTTTTGGCAGCGGTCCGTACAGGGCACGGACTGTTTCGCTACTCTCTTTATAAAATGGGACTGGTTGAAGATATCTGTCCGCTGTGCCTATAGAAGTAGATGAGACCGTCACTGGCGAATGTCCAGCGGCGATGAGGCTCAGGCGGAATATCTTTGGCAAAGAGTTTCTCTCTTCCGATATAAATAAAGATATAAAGGAAAGCAATGATTCCTTCATCCTGAAATTCTATAAGAAACTCAGGATGGAAACCACATAGGGGCCTTCAGGCTTCAGGGGTACGGTACAAAAGTTCGAGTTTTCGGACAATGTGCCTAGGCGAACTTCAAGTTCTCCAACCCCAACCTATACCTAAATCTAAATCTAAAATTGTCTTAATAATGGCGCATTCAACGTGGCGGTCGTGGAACAGAGAAAATAACGTGTTTTATCACGATTATCATCAATAAAAGTATCGAAATCTATTTTGTCTGTTTTTTGTCATGTTTCATATTATATTGAATCCAAATCCAGTGATCGATTTTGAAAATTCAAGATGGCGGATTCAATATGATAAATGTGAAATTGAAAATTATTGTATCAAAATTTGTGTAAGATAATTTTCTGAGCGATTTCTTGATTTAATTCGTTGTTTTAGGTACACAAATTTTGCGTATAATATGAAACAAATTTCGACATCCAATCAAGATTTTAAAAAATAGTCTAATTTCTCACTTTTATCTCATGAAATATATATGTATTAAGCTATAGAATAAATATACAGCGCAGACAGGTAGAATTCCAGGAATTGGAAGAATTAACCAAAATTATTAGCCAGGGGAATTACATGGATGGCAGGGGAATTACATGCATAATCATTGAAGTGTAAATATAAGAATAATAGCAATAAATAACAAGTAACTAATTGTTTGTAGTTGATATTTGACTATTTGAGTTTAGCGCGCGTCTCTATATTGAAATGTGTACCTCTCCGCGACGCGACGGTAGAGTGGGAGTATTGGACAGGGCTGTGTGAATTCAATTGTGACACTAATAATATACTGGCGGCTATTATTATAATACATCACTAATATACTAGTTTCTACGTCAGGCTTATTCTTAGTCTTGTTTACATTACGTTTACTAACATTATTACTTGTTATAAGATTTCATAAGTTTCTCGACAAATCGCGATGTTTTCATTTATTAGCAATTGTTACATCCTAACGAAAATTGTAAATAGGTCATGCCATGAAACGCCGGCTTTTCTCCATCGATAAAAATAGAAGAGATAAGAAAGGAACAAAGACGTTTTCTAGAAGAAAGATATCAGTGCACAAAACTAAAATGAACATTAATAATGAACATTAAGTGAACCTAGTGATTAGTGAATAGCGTTAAGAATTAGATCATAAACTTAAGTTAAGAATAAAAATGAAATATGATTAAATAATACTCAAAAACAATAATTAATTTTTATTTAAAATTAAACCAAACTATTAAGTGTTTGGACTTTTTTTAACACTAAATTCATACCTAATCAAATGAAGTTAATTAAATTTCATTTTTTAATTTATACAATAAATTAGAAATTAGTTTTTAGATGCCTTTGGTCGAACAGAGAAGCCGCCCAATGCACACACGATACTTGAGAGTTTTATGGCCTACCCAATAAAACTACTGCACTCGGCGGAAATTCATTTTTAACGAATAGGAAAATTTAAAAGATAGACTTCCGCTAGAAAACTCTTGCCGCCAAAAGTTTTTAACCAATAAGCTCATTCTACAAATATGTATTTCCTATCTCATCTTCTCTTTTCGTCCAACGCATGCAAGTATACGTAAAAATTCTGTATAAATTCAGCCTTCTCGAACCAGATCTTTACTGCACTTTAAACGCTACCAAGCGGTTGAGGGGCAGTGACGACTTTAAACGCTAACCAGCGGTTGAGGTCGTTCCTAAACAACCCTAAATATTCCTTTCCCGTAAAACAAATAAAAAGAGAAATAAAATATATATATTTATATATAAAAAATGTTTTATTCACAATCTCCCTTTCCTACAGTTAATTCCCTTCGACCTGCCATAAATCCTCTCCAATAGCCAATGATGACGAAACGAGCAAAAAGGGATATGATATCCACAAAATTAATCAATTACTGATTAAATAAAAGCTCAATACTGAGGTTATTTTCCCCTTCCTTCCCTTCCTTCCACTCATGATCATAGCCCGTATGGAAAAAATCAACGGTAATCTAGCGCAATTCACCGTACGATTTTGACACATTTCGGTACGTCTGTATAGAATTATGTACGGTGAGGTACGTTTACGTACGTTCGCGTACGATTTGGTTACGATTCGAACATTTTGTACACCATTGTACAGAAACGTACGCAAACGTACGCGAACGTACACACACGTATGCAAACGTACACAAAATTGCTAGAACATACTGAAGCATGCGAAGATGTACAGCATTGTACACTGTAGATGTCAAACAACCATTCGTAATAAAATATTTTCGTACAAAAACGTCCGGAATCATATGAATATGTACTGAAACGTACGCAGACGTACGCAATTGTACGGATATATGCAGCCATGTATAGAAACGTACGAGATTTTGGAACTATTTACAGGAACGTGCCCGACTGCACGAATATTGAATATCCCAGATAGGCCCGTTTTTCTTCCGTTATTTTTTTTCGATTTTTTGTCCAAAATTTTTCACGTAATTTTGGAGAAAAATGACCCAAACCAATTCTTCTACATTGGACAAATATTCCAAAAATTTGTCGCGTTTTGTAGGGATATTTATACATTTTTTCATATTTTTCGGGCATTTCTGACACATTAAAGTAAATACTTAAATGTAACTTTTCTGAATTCAAAAGTTTACCAATCTTTCCAAGTCCTAATAAATTACAATTATCAACTTTTTCAAAATTCTTTAGTCGATTATCATTACATAAATTCATATACATATTTCTCGTATCATCTGAAATATAATTTCGTTGTCGTAGTATGAGTATTTGCTGATACAGTATCAATCTATAAACAATTTGTTGCGCGATCCGATTATTACATTTTTTTTGTCAATAATAATCTATTTTCGAAACAAGGTTTTAGACCTAAACTCATTTGTCAAAGGCGAAACTCTTATCGAAAGAAGGTTTTAGATCTAAAATCTTTTGTCACTTACCAAACTCTAGTCGAAAGCTGGTTTTATGCCTAAAATCTTTTATCAATGGGAAAACTTATTGAAAGGTTTTAGATCTTATATGCAAAAGCATAGCTTTTACCAAAAAATTGTAAGATTTTCAATTTTTGAAATAATCAACATATACGTAACTGACGATTTTGCGCGTAACGTTGAATCCAATGCCTGGAGCCCGTAGTTTATTGTAAGGCAGTATGTACCTGAGCCGTCCAGCGACTTGTGGGCAGCGACACGTCAACACAACGGACGTACTGTTAGCGAAATCTACCCCTTGCACCAGTGTTGCACTTTTGCATCAAAAGCGTGTAAATAAACACCGTCCGGGTGCAAGTCTCTCGGCTAGAGATGGAGGTTAGGTTTCGTTTGTTTAGTTATTTTCATTTAAAAACCGATATTTTTAAAGATATCATTTTTATATTAGAACATTTTATATACCTAGCGAAATTGTCAAGGTCACAGGTGTCTCATATAGATAGGCAGAAAAAATTTAACGGGGATTTTAATCTAGAGACTATATGCGTTTTGAAGCCAGCGCTTTTTGGGTGGAACACGTGCACCGTTACACCGGTGCAGTGGTGTAGAATCGGTGCAGGGGGTAGATATCGCTATGTATTGTTGATGGTTAAACGAACTTACCTGTAAGTAAAGTTCGACCATAATTATATGAGTAGCTTGTTCGAAGATATTAACTATGTAGTACGGTGACTCGCCGCACGATGACGACCTATTTAAGAGTCCAATTGGAATTAATAATTAATAATATTAATATCTTCGAACAAGCTTAACGAAATATAATAAATGGATTTGATAATGTTTTAAAACTAATTGGATTCTATGAATTATTTTCGGAGCTTACATGTGCTCCTCTAGCATAATTCACGACGATGCACATTTGCCATACGTTCGCGTACGTTTACGTACGTTTAGGAATATTCTTTGATGCATTTTTTCTCGTAAGTGACGTTTCTGCAGGATTCTACAGGATACTGTACCTTTGTACACTTTCGCGTACGTTCGCGTACGTTCGCGTACGTTTACGTACGTTTACATCTGTTTAGAAATATTCTGTTATGCATTTTTTCTACGATAAGATACGATATTGCATCTTTGCATACTTTTGCGTACGTTAACGTACCTTCGCGTACGTTCGCGTACGTTTCTGTATAATGCTGTAAAAATGTTCGAATCGTAACCAAAACGTACCTAAACGTACCAAATCGTACGTAATCGTACGGAATCACGCTTAAATGTAACGAAAACATACCATTTTTATTTCCATAGGGGAGGCCAGCTCCCAGGTAAAGGGCTTAAGTGCCTTGACCAAAAAAATGGCCAACTAAATATGTTCCAGATCTGCTTCTCAGATTTGTGATATAACACAATAATATACTTTGCTTATTTCTATTATTTTTTACGTTTTTATATATATCGTTAATTCTCGAACATTTTTCCAGACGTAATACTCAATCATATCAGTGCCACACGTTCCGCTGAATGATACAGTTTTATTTTTACATTGTAGGCAGGTTCTTTCCATGGAATGTTCTTGGTTTCGATTGTATGTTATAGCAGAAATAAGTTTATATGGTGTACTGAAATGAATTGATTTTTGTTTGTACAGAGCTTCAATAATATCTCGTATATTTTCATGTTTTGTGCGTAAACATGTATCACGTGCAGTTATAGTTCACTATCCGAAAAGGCTGCAGTTTTGTGAAGTTTGAAAAACTAATTTTGATATTCGTATTGTCAACTTTAAAGTTCTTGTATAATTCACTTATACCATATTGTCATTGAGGTACATCTTTTATTTTTTTATTTTTTTTTCCATGGACTCAATATACTATTGGTCAGAAAAAAGTCAATAACTTTTTGTTGAATAAAGATACTTGTCTGATATTTTGCTTTGGTCAAGTTTTTTAAAGTGCACCCTTCTTAATTTTCTTATTTCTATCTATCAGTACAAATTTTGGCCTAAACGCTGTGATTAAATGAAATTTTTTTACAACTTCGCCATGCAAAAGTCGCTTTAACCTTTGTGAAGCATACATTTTTCTTTACATGGACCACATTAGGAAAAAGTTGCTTGATGGAGATGAAACTGAGTACACGAGAGTTGTCGGGATAGCTGATTATGAATTTGGTCTTAAATGTTCAATATTCAAAATGGTGGATCCAAGATGGCGGATCAAAGTAGGAAAATGTTGCTTGATCGAGATGAAATTGGAAACTCGGGGGGTTTCAGGATCGCTGATTACGAATATGGCGTCGGTTTTCGAATATTCAAATTGACGGGTGCAAGATTATTCATTTTAGGGCCTTAGTAGAGATTGGACGTCCCATGTTACGCAGAGAATCAAAAAATGAAAAAAATTATACAAAAATATATAATTAAAAACAAAAAAAGTATTAAAAAATATTAAGAATAAAAACAAAAAAATTTTTGTAATAAAAAAAAATGGAGCTGCAAGCTTACTACGTCCTCGTCGTTAGCTCTGGGTTATGCTAAAATTAAGTAGTCAAAGTCGTTAATATCTAATGTATAATTTTTTATCTAAATTTTAGTATTTCTTAATCTCAAAAACCTTCAAAAATAGTTTTAGCAAATTTTGAATCTGTCATCTCAGAATTTTCAAAATTCAAAACGTATTACATATACGTATTTCGGGGCCCCAAAAAACTCCAAATAAACGTTTCTTAAATACATGGCAGAAATACATGTTTTCTTTTAATTCTTGTACAGTCATTTTTAATACGCCATTTTCAATTTTGGAAATTTGATCCTGGATCGTCATCCGCGACCATAAAAACCCCTTATTAAAAATTGCGAAGAAAATCGAAACTGAAATAACATTGAAAACGCTTTTTTCCAAATAAAAGTGAATTTTTTTAGTGCTAGTTTATTTTATAACTATTTTACAACAAATGAATTTGAATATTAGTGGTATAATATTGTAGACAAATACCTTAGCTTCTGGAAAAATCAACCAATATTTTAAAATTGGCTCCGTAGCTCAGGTAGTAATGCACTAGTCTACGAAGTCGTTGGTCATGAGTTCGATCCCCGTCCGGTGAATAATTTTTCGATTTCGTTTTCAAGCAGTAGCTCGCTGTTGGTAGGACGAGCCACTTTGTTTGTTTACGTTTTCGAAAATATTGTTTATCTGGCGGAAATCGACTCATGACCGCTGCTGTACTTGGTGTAGGTTTCTGCAGTTCCTACATTTCATACACAAATGTGAAGTATGGCGCCATCTTCTTAAGTCGATCTGCAGCTCTCGCAAAATCTTACAATATAATAATTACAACCCGTATTCTAATTTGTCCAGTCAGGCATGATCGCGGCCTTCTTCCCTTATTCTAATTTTCCCCTCTCCCCAACTACTTAGATTAGTAGTCTCACTTTTGTCTCTTTTTCTTTTGTTGCGCATGCGCCGTTATTTGCATTTAGAAAATCCACACGTCAACATCCGTCAGTGGGGAGAACGCGTGAGGGGAAATATTAGAATAGGAGAAGAGAACAAAATTAGAACAAGGGAAGACATTAGAATAAGGGAAATTAGAATAAGGGAACGAGTACTGTATATGGCAACGATTTGGTAAAATGGCGATTCCGACAATTAAATAATAAATAAGTAAATAAATAAAATAAATACGTCAAAATTGAATTTTTATGAATGAAATTATCTGACAGAAAAACTGGTCCCTGAGAGGGGACTGCTTCAAAGGGTTAATACATTTCGACTCGCCCGATCTTGGTTTTTACGTGCAACAGTGAATTTATTTAATCTTTTAATACTTCGCTGAAAAACACATTTTTTAATTTCTGGACCTACGTTTTTGATACTTATTAATTTTTGTACTCTGTTAACAGGACATCCATGGTTATATTAATATAAGAATACATCACATCATTTCGACAAGGCATCCAAATTCCATTTATATAATATATTCATAAATTTCTGCACGTGTAACTATAATTAAAACGGTATATTTTGCCCTTTTTAAAATGGAATGTAGTCAAAAACAAATCAAACGAGAATTGGTTCAAGCAACAACAACATCATTGCGTAGTTACTTGTAATCGAAATAATATACTAATAAATGCGTATCTTGTTGACACCATATATAGAATTCCTAGAATTCTAAAATAATCAGATTCCAGATATAACTACGTCATAATTAATATGAATTTATTGCAAATATTGAAATAACAAACTATTCAGTAATTGACGTACTTATCCAAATGCTAAGTAATTTAAACAATAAATTTTTCATGTAAAAAATATATTTTCGTAGGTCATTCTTCATTCACATAACATTTTTGTTACGAAATTTGACTTTGTAGTAGACAATTGTTCGAGGTTTGAAATGTGACTGCATTGTGTAAAACTTTAGCCTATTTGTAATGTTTGATTAAATTACTTGACGTTTCACATTTTGTCAGTAGAGAAAAAACGCGATACTAGTAAATTCTTTTATTGGGCATATTAGGACACACACTTTTGTAATAGTAAATTTTTGCAATGATTGTTATCGAAAAATTAATGAAGCGTAATTGTCTATTATCAATTTTAATTATAATATGTGTACTTGACAACGAACAAGCTTGCGAAACACCTGAGGGACTGCAAGGGAAATGTGTAAATATCAAACAGTGCAGAAGTGTATTGTTACGCTTGAAAGCTCGACCGGTTCCCAGAGAGTTTTATGAAAACTTGCAACGAGCAAATTGCGGCTTTGAAAGTACGTATTCTTTTGACAAATAATACTTAACACCATGTTTATTACAAAATTAATGTCAGGGTTCGAAAGTGTCGTCGGTAAGGTAGAAATGCACGCTGATAACCGTAATTTAAAAACGTTTCAATAAATTTTTCGAAATTCGGATTTTATAATTGCAATGACTATATATGCCCACTTAAGGACTGCCAGCAAAATCAATAGAAAATTGCCGAACAATGGAAATAAATTATTGGAAAGTATTGAAAATTGTATCTCAATACTTCGGAATCTTATTTTTTGGATAGGCTGCATACTATGTGATTAGATCTGAACGCCGTAAAAATTATTCAAAACTATTCGATAGTATTGTCGAGGTTTCGTAAACAATGATTTTAAAGTGTATAATTTATATAAAGCGTTAGTAATTTATTAGTTTTTACTGCGATATCAAATATCTCGAAAACTCTGAGATAAATGGTTTCATCCATATGGAAGTATTTTGTTGTCTTTTCATTCTTCATCTTGTATTCTCCAAATATTGGTTACACCATTATGCATTAAAAGAATTTACATAGGTAACTTTTAAGACCACGATAAAAATATGTTTTAGCTCAAATAGAACCCGGCATCATGACGAAAAGAGTAAATTAAAAAATACATAAATTAAAAATTCGTGTTTTTCAAATGGTTTTCTTTTTTCAAAAACATAAACAAACACATATTGAAAAATTCAATAAATTGTTGGCATCACTATTGAATAAAGCGACCTTCAAAACAGTAAGGCATGTATATATCTTTCCCCTTTTAACATTTTATTTTGATCTGAAATAATCGATTAAAGATACAGAAATGTTCAACACGTATGGTCAGAAATTTAATTGTAAGATTTTATTATAAAATGTGAATAGTAATAATAGAATAAAAAAAATGTCTTCAGTTGGGTTAAAATAATTTATTCAAAAGAAGCAACAATTAATAATTGTAACGAAACGAAAATGCTGTTAGTTTTAATATAGTCCAATCGCATTTAATTTAAAGTGTGTCGGTTATAAAAATGTGTAGGATAGGATTATAATTTCAAAACATATAAACATTGTAAAAACATAAATATTGTCATCAGAAAATACTCCTAAAATTTGCTGTGCGCTCGATTCTACCAAATCGGTGACGAAAAGTGAATCGCCAGTGCAATCAACTTCCTCACCAATAAAAGTAGTTGCACCACGGAATTCTTGGGAGGTCATAGATAATCATCCGAATTTGAAACTGTTGGAAGATGACATCTGCGGCCCGACTATTGAAACGAAAATATTCGGTGGTAACGAAACATCAATTTTGGAATTCCCTTGGATGGCGTTGCTGGCGTACGATGTTGGACTCAAAAATCTCGAATTTTTATGTGGAGGAACAATTATTAACAAACGTTATATTTTAACGGCTGCTCACTGCTTGACTAATCTTCCAGATCGTAAGTAAAACGTGAATTTTGTGTCATATACGATATTATAAAACAATTTATTATAAACAGACATTAAACAAAATCAATGAAAATGTCACTTGATAATTAATTGAAGCATATTTTTTTTGAAAATATAATTCCTACTTTAACAAAGGGCATAAATATAATATAGAGAACAGGAAGAAATATATAAGAAATGTTTATTCGTATGTCAAACAAAGTAATGTAAAAAAAGTATTAATCTAAACGCTTTTTAAAGCAGTTTATGAAACCCATGCAACATTTTGAAGTATTAGTGAATTTCAAATAGAGAATACGATTTATTTTAAATTTATAATTCAAATATATGTATCTTATTTGTGGATTTCAAAGCCATGTGTGTGATATCCATTTCACCGTCTCCAACCAGTTAGCAAGTAGTATGTAAGCCTAATGAATTATTTGTTGGGGCAGTCAACTCTTTTTTCGGTGTAGATATGATTTTCGAAAACCTGACTTATTTTGTTTACAGGAATTACTTTAAAAAATGTAAGAATTGGCGATTATAACCTTGCGTTGGAAAGAGACTGTGAGACCTCATCAAAGGGCGAAGAGATAATCTGTGCTGAAAAGTACCAAATTCTGGGAATTGAAAAGATTGTGATTCATTCTGAGTACGACAAGAGTACTTTCTACAATGACATAGCATTGGTTAGATTGAATAGGAACATCGATTTTCTCCCTGCCAACGTAAAACCGATATGTTTACCGCTGGATCCAAATGCTGACACCGCTTTGAAATCGGCTGTTGTCACTGGTTGGGGAGCAACGAGAAATGGTCCAAGCAGTGACGTTTTGATGAAAGTCACCGTGCCAATTGTTTCTAACGCAAAGTGTGCTCAAATTTACAGACATCAATTAGCGCCTATCTGGCATAAACAAATATGTGCAGGTGGAGAAACTCACAAGGATTCCTGTAAAGGCGACAGTGGAGGCCCTTTACAGAATATCGGAAGGTACAAGGATGATATCAGAATGATACATTTAGGCATTGTCAGCTTCGGGTTCACTGCTTGTGGTTTATCCAAAATCCCAGGGATTTACACGAGGGTTACATCCTATATGCAATGGATCTTAGATAACATTCATGTTTGAATTGGTTATAAATTATTTTCTATCAACTAGAGTCTTAAATAATGTACATTCTAATCAAATGGTTATAAAATCACATTACCTATAAGAATAGAGTATTTACATTAATAAATCTGCAATTATGTCTTCCTCTTCGATTTAATGATTTTGATTGAATGTGTCTGGTACATAATAAATTAATTATTTTTTAATGTAAATTATGAAAAAATAATATACCATCAAAATCAAATCAGTTTTAAATAAAAATCCATGTTTAAATAATTTTACATTGTTGAAAAACCTCCCTATACTATCAACTTTCGAATTCGTCTTGCGGCATACTTATTAATTGCAGACATTTTATATGTACCACAATACAATATTTCACAATATATATATATATATATAAACTTGTCTTCGGGCTGTTCTCAGGATCATTCAAGATACGAAGTCCACCACAATAACCGATCATTGCAGCCCTCATGTCTTTATTTTGCATTACCGTGCCATTGCTCATTTGATTAGCATTAATAATGAGACGGATGTATTTTTTACATCAGTTATAGCCTTAATTTATGAGTCAAAACGTAATGGAAAAAATATTATCGAAAATATATCTAACTTAAAATTGTATGTTATTTCAATAGATCGTGAGTTCGATCCCCGTCTAGGGAACAATATTTCAACAAACGATTTTCAAGCAGCAACTCGCCATTCGTAATTACGAGCCACGTTATTTGTTTAACGATTCGCAATGTTTCAAAATCGACGCTTGACCGCTGCTATACTTGGTGTTTGTACACTCAGAGAAGTTTGGTAATCGGGGACTTCATAATTTTTGAAATACTGTTGTTCAAATTAGAGTTGAGGTTTCTTAGTACGAAAAATGGTGTCTAAAAGTCTCACAATGATAACATAAGTCTTCAAGAATGTTTTGAACTCAGCCAATACCACCCTGCCATCGTTATACTTCTAATTTGGTGGGGGACAGTTCAATGTTGCGTTGAACGTTTAAAGTTCCAACGATGGGCGCCTCACACGCCCATCCTTGAATCTGCGACGACGTTGTGTACTGAGAGAGGTTTGGTAATCGGGGACTTCAAAATTTTTGAAATTCTATTGTTCAAATTAAAGTTGAGGTATCTTAATACGAAAAATGAAGTTTAAAAGTCTCATAATGGTAACGTACGTCTTAAATAATGTTTTGAACTCAACCAATACCAACTTGTAATCGTGACACTTCTAATTTGTTGGAGAAGCAGTTCAATGTACGTTAAACTCTTAAAGGTCCAACGATGGGCGCCTCACACGCCCATTGAACCCGCGGCACAGCCACGCTGTGTGCCGTCGGAAGCACAGATGTCGTTTCTGCATTTTGGACGGATCGACATATTCATAAAAGAACTATATAATGTCCGAAATTACTATGTAAATCAATAGTAATTCATAATAGAATATTTGAACTATCCGTTACCATTAACTTTCATAGTAAATTTAAAGATTACACAGTAATTTTCCGTACAGATTTGTCGAATATCCTAAAATGGCAGAAATGCTTTTTTTTTATATTATAATATATTATAATATAAAAAAATAATAATATATAATATAATAATAAATATATATAATATAAAAAAATAAAAAAATAAATATATAATAATGTAAAAAAAAAGATATAATATAAAATTTCTCTAAAAGTCTTCAATACACTGAATTTTACCGTAAAAAATCAGAATTGAGCCACTCTCCTGAAAGTCACACTCATTTTATACTAAAGTGAAATTTCGCTTCTTACTAAATCCTATAATGAAAATAATACAATACTTTAGTGAAAACATCAATAGACTATATAATGCATTTTTATCAATTGTTGTTGCTGCTCCTCATTGTTAAAAAATGTTTTAACCCTTAGCGTCACGGTTGTGACTCACGTTTACTGCCTGGATTTCTTTGAATTTTAATTATTTACGTCTAAGTTGACGTTTTCTGATCGGTCTTTTTGCTATTTTCTGTTATAGTAATACTTAAAGAACATATTCATATGACTAAAAATACATAATTGTTTATTCATGGTGGCTGCTATCAGGGAAAACCGGGAAAAGTCAGGGAATTTCATGAACTAGTCAGGGAATCAGGGAAAAGTCAGGGAATTTCAAAATTGGTCAGGGAAAATTATTGCTGGGTCGCTGAAAAAAACGAAATACCTAAAAAGCTCAATATTTTTTACTAAAAAACTAAATAATAAATTCTATTTTAATTACATTGAATTAGTGATAGTCTTTTGTTGACATTCATTTCTCGAGCGTTGTTTCTTGTCTGTGTATCGACATGCGCGAGAGTCATTCGTTTGTCTCGCGGATTCGCAGTCACGCGGTCACCTCTAATTGTTTATACCTGAGGGATCGAGAAATTCAGCGGCTTATTGCTTGCATCAGTTGAGACATTGGAAGTTTCGAACATTTTATAAAAATGTTATATTATTTTATATTTTATATTAAGCTTAAGAAATCCAAAGATTGTTACGAAAGATCTAACATTTGTAAACTAAAATTACAAAATATATTTTTAAATATAGTTTATTCGTTGTTCATTGAGAAGTATGTCAAATACCGTTCCCTCTTTTATTTTTTAAATCATTACTATTCATTTATTAATAGCAATCATTAAAATATAAGTCAGGGAAAAGTCAGGGAATTTTTTTCTTGGAAAAAACCGGCCACCATGTTATTGTTCTCGTTATATAAATAAACACACAAAAATAATTACTTGAAATTTGGATTGTATAATTTTTTGTTGCGAGACGTAATAAGACGTGAATTTTTACGAAAATGTATTTGATGAATTTCGTAAAGCTGACATTGGATTCGTAATCAACAAAATCGAAAACCCCCCAGCATCGAGTTTCAAATTCAGTGAAAAGAAAAATGCGTGACTCAAAGTGTTGAACAATTTTTTCTACTTCTAGAGGTTCTAATCTTATAATTTTTGTGGATGTTTTAATTTTTTGTGCAAGTAGCCAAGTATTATTAAATAGTATTATTGAAAAAATGCTATGCGAGATCCAGCGCCACGAATGGTGAAATTGGGACTTCTACCGATGGGCGTCTGAGACGCCCATCATTGGAGCGTCACGCATCAAACTATAGAGCTCTAAGCGTTCAATGAAACGTTGAACTGTTTCACGACTAGATTGGACATGTACCAATACACTTTTAGAGGTGTCATAATACAGACTGTTATTGAAGTTCTGTGGTAAAAATTTAGTGCTAGGGAATCTCACTTTTTGACTTCATAAAGTTCAATGCAATGGGACTAGGGATATTCGAAAAACCGTTGAAGTTTCCAATTGCCAAACTTCTCTCAGTGTAGGTTTCTGTAGCTTCTACATTTCATACACAAATGTGAAGTATGGCGCCAACTGTTGATGATCTGACGATCTGCAGCTCTCCCAACTTTTAAGGTGTATGAAGTGCAAATGAAACTCTGCTAAAGGGTGCACGGAAAAAAATTGTCTGTGTTCCTCCCAAAAACCAGGTCTATGATAATCAGAGACCTAGAAGTTTGTGTTAAACCGAAACTTATATGTGACAATCACAGGAAAGTTTGTGTTACAAACAAAAGAAGGTTTTGATGATCCCAAAAATGTGATTATCACAGACCGGGTTTTTTGGAAGAACACAGAGAATTTTTTTTCCGTGCGATATCGCCTGTTAAAAAGTTAAATAAAAAAAATAAAAAAATAATTTCGTAATTCAAAATGTCGGGACAGCATTAAGAATTTTATATTTACATTCTCAGAATAAATGCACATTCAAGTAATACTGTCATTATATTACAGTAACAATTAAACTTCTCAAGGCCGCTGGTTACGAAAATGGGATCAGAATTTCAATAGGAAGGACATTGCGCCTGAAAATTGTGATCTAATTTATCGGTGTACTAGACAGTGTATATACAGAATATGTACCATTCGCTGATTATGAATACGCGATTACATCTTGACTTTCCCTCAGTTTTGAAAATCTGACCTAATATTCGTAGCCAGTGACCTCAAAACTATAATTGATATTCTCACATAATCATAATATATTTTGTATTAAATTTTCTTTTGTTCGATCAATGCAAATATGACCATAGTTCTTAAGGCTTATAATCTTTAAAACTGCCAAGCGTATAGTAGCTTATTCGCCCTGTACAACAGCCATCATAACTATCATAATAAAATGACATAATCAATGGTTTGGCATTAATCAAATGTTACTTAATTCGGGATAACAGCCATTGACCTACGATCGATCACGAAACGTAATTCTTGTTCGGACTAATCGTCATCGATTCTTGAATATGTTCGAAATTCTCGAACCATCAGCAATTTTTCAGCTAAACTCTTCAAAATGTTATTTTTCAGTATTTTGAGATTACATTCTAATTCTCACAAGCAGTATTATGCAGTATTGTTGGGCGTCTTCATTCATCAAAGGTCTATTAACATATGGGTCAATAGCCATTTGGTAATGCTACAGTAAAATTATAAAGCATATCAAGCATACAGTTTGTTGGATAAACCATCTCATTTGTTGTCAAAAAACCGAATTTAAAAATTCTGAAGCATTGAAAAATCGACATTTAAAAAGGCGACACTAAAAAACCAATGAGTCATAAAGCTGTAATATTCATGAAGACAAATATGTCAGCTTTTTAAATGTCGATTTTGCAATGTTGCGGATTTTTTAAATTTGGTTTTTTGACATGTACCCCATTTGTTTGACAAATTTATCTAGCCATTCCCACCAAACGAAAAAGTATTCAGGAGTTTTGAAAATTTCAATACTTCTGAATGCTGTTTCAGAATATTTGTAAAAGTATTAGAAAGTATAGAATTCAGAAAATTTGAATGTTTCTGAATTCTTCGCTGCGTAATAGGATTCTTTCCCCGTTTGTACCCAAAAATATATTTTGTTTTCAAACTTTTAACTTTTTATTTAATTCAATTTCACTGTTTTTTATATTTTTTGTATTATTATAAATTAATTATATTAAGAAAAGCTGTTCTCATACGGTCATCTATCCGGTTGTAGCCCACAGTGTATGATGCTTAACTTAAAATTACTGCAAACGTTCAATGCTTACTTCTGGTCTACCATTGTCTAACACTACTTTAATCCTCATTTAATATTTATGTACACGTAATGCATGGTTTTAAAGTCGTACTGCTTTTTTGAGTAGTCCCCCCCCCCCCCTCGGAAAACAACTTTAGCCATTTTAATCATACACTTTACCTAGGCCGTAGTTCCTGGCTTACCCCCAAATAGTAATATTTTTATGGACGACTACTAAGCGGAATTATTACAATAATATCATTTCCAATTGAATGATTGAGAATGTCTCACAGAAAGACTTTTAGAAGCATTAAGAAGCATTCCCAAGTTTCTGGATAGAGATTGAGAAAGTCTCACGGGAATACTTCCAGAAGCGTTAGAAAGCATTCTCAAGTTCATAGATTGAGTATTATTGAGGATATCTCAGTGAATCCTTCTAGAAACATTAGGAAGCATTAACTTACTTCCGTTTCGCAGGAAGTATTCAAAATGTTAGAAAACATATATGTCAATGCTTCATTCTGAATAGTGAAGCATTGGCTTTATAATTGTTATGCTGAAGCATTAAGAAGCATTCAAAATTAAAGTGGTCAATTCTTGTAATAGGATTTGGAATGATTGACGGTAGGAAAGTATTCACGGTGATCAACAAATAGAATTCAAAGTTTAAAAATGAATACTTCTCATTGCTTCTCAATCATTCTTCGTTTTCTGGGTTGACAATTGAGGCTCTGGATCTTAAAAGGGCCTGCGCTCTCGGATTGCTGGAAAATTATTGTCCACGGTTAGTAATGGGTGCATAGAAGGCCTTTTGTCGCTGAATGCCGTTGACTTCAACTCGCTAAATTTCGGTGAAAAATGCATGAAAAATTCTGAAATGTTTAGGGTATACGCTCAAGATACTAGCAAAACCGATAGGCAAATTTCAACTTATTTATTGAATTTATAGTTATACAAATTTATTTATTGAATTGTTAGTATTATTTAACAAAATTGACATTAATTTAGTGCACTCGAAAATACGTCATTGTCGAACTTTATCGGCAAAAAGTGTGTTACAAAATTTAAGTCCCAGCAATCCGAAAGCGCGGGCCCTTTTAAGATCCAGAGCCTCAATTAGTGGATAGAGGCCCAATTCGGATAGTGTCTAAAGACGTCCATTTCGCTTATTTCAAGTTTGGCGATAATAATTGTTTTTTTACTTTTATAGTGAAAAGTCTTTGTTGAGTACTCATAAGGGATTCTTACAAAGCGAAGTGCGTTTCCAGTATAAAAAATAATATTTCATTTCTATAAATTATTCGTTCGAACTAATTCATTAATTCCATACATCTTCCTCGGTGCATGTTTTTCATTTTAAGATATAGGTTATGAATTACGTCGCGTTCCGCAGTAACATCTTAAGAGTTTCGTAGAATACTAGTTTTGTAATTTGGCTTTGTCGAAAGCTGGACACGTTTTATTTTGAAGCGGACACTTTTTTGTATGTCGCTTATTTTAAGACTACAGTGCATTACATGAAACAGATATTCTTCTTCAAAACATTGCAATGCTATTCAGATTTGTTTTATTGACAAACTCTCGCCTCATAATACATTTTAATTATAATTTTAGAAATATAATATTTTTTATTGTATATAATTTATTAATAAATTAACGTATAGAACTAAAAAGAGGTTGGTAAATATTATTACGTATTCTTATGGCAATAATGGGTGATGCAAAAATTTATTCAATAAACATTACAGTACAAAGGACGAGTCTTGCGATCCTCACCGACATCATAATAAGATCGCTAATTTCGTAATAGATGTTATTTACAAAAACATAATACTAGGCGCATCAGGAATAAGAAATGTAAAGTTATATTTGCCCATTACAAAAACATATTCTAAATTACAATGATTTTTTGGTGATCTGGTAGTTATAAAACAATTACTTTTCTAAATGAAATATAATTAACATTAAAAACGTTCACTACTAATATACGATCCTTATCAAAATATGCATAATCTCTTGTCAATTAATTATTGATTGTAATAATTCAAGTAGTAATGTACCCATAAGACTATTTGAATTAACTATTAAAAATTATTCGGATTATAGGTATCCATTGTACATTATCATATGTACGTTTATTTTGCTTGAATTTGACTTTCGTTTATTTTCACGGATGCATCTTTGTAAAAAAATAATACTGAATATGTTGCAAATCCACACCTTTATTTCTATATCTGCTGAGACGTATGCACATTTGTATGTATGGCCAAAATGATTTGATTTCTCTAGTTAGATACGGGAATGTATCTTGTCTTGGCATGAACCTAAGCTGTATGGGTACTTGGAATTTTCATAAATTATGGCATAATCTAAACCGTTTAAAACTATAATTATCCCAGAAATACATTCGGTGCTGTAAAATATCATATAGGGTAACGCGTACAAATATTTTGTTATGTAAAATGTCAGAAACCCACATTAAATTCATCATTTCAGTAGAAATTTATATTCTCTCAATGACTGAAATTTTGTTAAGGGAGAATGAAAACTATTACAGATATATTGCATCTCACATATATCCACCAAACTCACTCCAAATTATGTGATTTTTACGTTGCTGAGTTGTACAGAATAATCGTATGACTGTATGAGAAAATCTTCTCGGTCGTTGTATAGAGCTTTGAAATATATTACCCTAAATTATTATCCAACAAGCCATTGTACGCGAAACATGCGAAATAATATCCACATATCCTTATTACTCGAATGTATCAATATAGCAATATAAAAAGTTCTTGAGTATCATTGAGACTAAATTAACTACCGGTATTTACTGCTTAATTGTCTTCTGGTATTCTTGAATCTTGAATTTCCTAAAAACAGGGAAAATAAAATCATTTGAGATTACTTAAAGAATAAGATTCAAGATGCATGAATTCGATTTTTTAAGAAAAATGTTTCTCTCTCTCCCTTATTCCCTCCAAATAAAAACATGTCTTACCCGATTTCGACGCTCTCCAAATTTAGACCAGAAAGTCACTGTAGATCGAGTACTTTGGCCAGTTTGTTTATTGAATATTGAACACGATGAAAATGGTGGCGAGTACAAATGAAGGGAAACCGCAGGATTTATCGTGCTCGGATTTTCAACACGATGCAATCCAATTGTATCTGTTATACATGAAACATATTTCAAAGAAATACATTAAATTTGAAAAAAAAAAAAATTGAATTGAATGTTAAAATACAGTTACAAAGTATAATACCAAGACAGTACTTAAATATGAGCATGAGATTTTGTTTACCATTTATGTAAGTGACATCATCCGTTCCGTAGATTCGCCTTCCACTTTCTTCGAGTTCTTGATGATTTTCGCAACTTTCCATTCCTGGGGATAATGTTGGCCATTTGTACTGCGTCTGCAATTATTGCGTCAAATTATGGTATGAAATTTTGTAGAAATGAGATCGTTATAAGAATTTCTGTCGAAAAAAACTTTTCATTTACGCGCTACATTTTGCTCCTTGTTTTGTTACAACCGTATAATTATTGTTTAATGCGTTTTTTTGTTTAGTAATCTCTTTTCCAACAGTATTTCGATCCTTCAACATTTTTCACTTTAAATTAAATATTTATATTTGACATACAATATAATATTCTTTATATATAATTAATAAATGGAATGAGATCTATTTTTGGCATTATTTAAAAAGAATAAAGAAAGGTATTGTTTTCATTATTTAACCTTCATGACGTAGTCCACCAAGAAATGGAGTAAACAAGTCATTCGCATACAGAACAATAAATTTCCAGTATTGATGTGATTATCTATTGAAGTTACAGACACATGTTACCAGTTTTTATTTTTTTCTGGCGCTCTACTTACAATAACAAATAAGAAATATTTGAAGAGGAGCATAGATTTCATATAACACATAATTTCAAAGTTTTAACTATTGTAATCAAGGTCAAAATATTTAAAATAGTTTATATAGGTAAATGTAATAAACATTTCATACACACAATTTATAATATTTTTAACTGACATTAAATTTTATATAGATTTCCACTGAAAACATTTTTTTTTTAATTTGAGAAAAAAAATTAGATCATTTTAAAATTTTAATGATCTTAGATATTAATATAAGCAAATCTCTCTTTATGTTTTAAGTACACTACCTCGCAAATTTCTCCTTGGAGGATTTTCATACAGCAGTGGGCATTGGCATGATCGTGGATAGCCGAGCCGTGGCCTTCTCCCCAACATAAGACCATTAAGTTGAACTTGCCATTTCCTTCATCTATTAAGTTCCGGGTGTACCTGGAACAGAGATAAATGTTATTTGTCTTTGAAAACAGCATTGTTTTCTAATTTCTCGTTGTTTTCCATATAGAGTAATTGTCCAGTTTACTGTTTTTAGTTTACTTCCTTATTCATTTATTCATGCTAATGCAAACCAAATGGTACCAGGAACGTTTATAACGTCATGTTTGATTCGTCATCATTATATATATTCATTCTTAAAATAACAAAATCAAACAAAAAAGCTTAAAGCTCAAGAACTAATAGGTTCTTTCAAAACTGGATTAGGTAAATACTTTTATTATACTATTCCAGATATCTCGAATGTTTATAGAATCAATTATAGTCTCTTGAGTTAAACGATCAGAAATATGGTTCTATTTATTTTATGAATGTACATACCCTTCGCTATTAATTATTGTGTCCTGATAGAAATACTATGTATTTACTCGGGCCGATTGCAGTCCTGCAATCTTTTTCAAATGCTCTATTTTACAGTTTTCACTCTAAAATCCTTAAAGTGAAAACTCATTGCGTATCAGAAAATTCTCACTTTTAGATATAGTGCCAAGTGGACCACTCTCCTTAAAGTGAAAATTCACTTTATTACACACTCACCGCTCACGAGAATAATACTGCATAGAGTTGGACACGATACATACGCGCCACCAGATAGCGAGTTTTGATAACATCACATTTTTTACTCTTTCAGTCTTTCCAGCAGATCGTCGAATTTCGACACAGCTTCTAACCTCACTTTTTTGTTAACAGTGACAAATCTTACTGTATTCGATACAGTTAAAATATCACTTTTATAAAAGTGAAATTTTCATAGTAGTGCAAGTGACAGTCACTGTATTGCAGTGAAATCTCAAAAAAGGGCATTTCACTTTAAGTAAAAGCGACATTTTCACTTTTAGAATTTTAGAGTGTACAATCCTCAATGTAATGCTAGTTTTAGTCAGAAATATAATTTCAAGTGTTGATGTTAATTGTATGAAAAACCATTTAAATTCAATTTAATATTCGTATATGTACATAATATAATATTATATTTATTATTATATTACATTACAGAGTATTGGTTAACGCTCGTCACTTTAAATAATAAAAAACTAAAACCTTTAAATTAAATATTACTTTTTATTTTCAGTCTTTGTATCTAAGCCTCCTCAGAAATTAAAGTTTGATAACATAATCCAATTCTATAAAAGAAGGAAGAAATATCCCCAATGATTATAAGACCAGGAAGATTTTTTCAGTCGTACCAATCCAACCAACCAAAACGATTTTATATAGTTTATTATCTATAAACTAGTATTGTAACATAGAAACTAATATGAGAAAAATTAGACCCTTATTATAGTGGAAAGAACACAACATCTATTATTGTAAATATATATTAGACGAATTATGACCTATAATGAGTTATAAATTTCAGGTAATTTTGAGTTTTCAACTCTTATCTTTACTGTATTATGTACGTTTTTTTTTATTAAAAAAAAGTAATTCTAATTCTTTTAGTTTTGTATTATTCTTTATTGCAAGTATTTTTACATATTATATTTAAATAAAACTAAAAAATATTTATTACCACGATCCTTTTAAGATTTTCGGCGTTGCCAATACATTTGTAACTTACGAGACAAAAAACGGGACAATCATGTGTCTTATATATGCCTCCAATTCATCATAAATTAATAATAAATCTTTGATTTACAATCATTAATTTTCTATAAGTAATAAATAATGAGGGTATGAAATGATTTGCAATAAATGTTTTTTTATAGGTTGACCTAAATGCTCAACTGAAAGAATGAAGCTTACAGTCTATTATTTTCGGACTTCCCCTGTAAAATAGATTTATCAAAAAGTATCTTTAACGCATTTCATGAAACGCAACTAACTACATAAAAAGAGCATTGATAAGAGAACTACGACATAATCAATTGAAGACAGAGTACGCAACGCACTGCAGCAGTGGAAATTATTTAGTCAGGCATGTTTCAACAACAATAATCATGGAAAGTAGCACGGAATCCTTTGATATCTTTATCTCGAGCATATCCTAGAATTGATAATAAATTAAAGTTTTCAAAAAATGCAAGAACTCAAAATTATTTGGGCTCCGACCACCTTGGATAGTGAATTTGATCTCGTAAACGTGGATTGTAAATCTAATACTGATTATTGATGCAAATAAAATAAATTCATTAATTCATGATTTACGGTAAATCTTAATATTAATTAATGTCTAATGCAAATTATGATATTAATGGAATTTTACAATTTTGTTAACGTGATGAAGTACTACATATTCATGCACATTACGTCGCTTTAATTTATACGGTGACAAAATTTACCTGGCAAATTCAACTAGCACTAAATGTTCAGCGAAAAGTAGTGAAATAATTGCTTTTTCAATTGGGCAAACCTTGTCGATGTTGATTTTACTAGTTTTATTTAAGTTAATTGTTAATCATTAAATTTACTAAAATAAGCGGTTAAACTGATGCAATTTTTGAAGGCTTAGTAAAATAAACTTCTCAATTTCTTTCATCTAACTAATTCCTTGAACTACTTTAGGGTGGTAATTGCATCTGATTTAATTCAGTTCAGAACCTATTAAACTACTTTAAACTACTCACCATAGGTAAATGAAAACTATTAACTGAGCTATTCAAATGCGATTGTTACTGAAAAAAGGAACAAAATAAATAAAAAAGATAATCCGTTGTATGTTTATCTCATCGTGTTACATATCGAAATGTCATAATCACGTAATCATAAACTGTCTATTATGAGAATTATATAAGAAATTCATCATATTAAAAATATTGCTGCTACGCAACTGCCTCGAATATGATCAATTTTGTTTATAATACAATGTTATGGAATCGACGACCGAATTATAAAAATATTTGTTTGCAAACAGATTTGAAATATTATATTCTAGTATAGTAGTGCCACACAGTAGTCACATTTCGTGATATTTGAAATGACATGTGGGAATGTTACATGCCAAACTTTTGTACCTGACCATTTCAATGCCAGCACGAATAACATATCGCTCTTTAAAAAATATTAAATATTATTTAGTACATGTCGAAATTAAGATATGTTATTCTTGATTTTAAAACTAATATTTCTGAAAATTATCTGAAGAGCATGGACGCTTCTTATAGTTACTCAATCAGGGAACTTAACATAAAACGCATTTTCTTGAAACTATACTTTTGAAATTTACTGCAGTTATATCGAAGAGAAATCATGATTTTTCATATTGTAACTTCTGTTATATGTATAATGTATCTCTATATCTCCAGTTTTCTGATGGAATAGAAAATGTTATTTTAGCAAGTTATAAATCATAACATTTATATCCAAAGCTGTTTTTTAAATTCCATTTTGTTGTATTTTAATTGTTGTAATCGAGGATCATGACACGAGCTGTACGTTCAAGCATGTTTGATTTTTTTATTTTGTGCACTAGTTAAGTAGTGCCCTCGAAAACGCCGCCCTCGTTGAGAAATTTTCAGAGCCTTTAATAGAATGTTAAACTGAATATTTGGTAGACAATTCTTTTAAAAATTTTTTTTAAAATTACGATATTGCATAACAGGATTGTCACGTGCAGAGCTAAAATAATGTGCCAAATGTGGCTGGAAAGTCTTTAAGCTTATAATAGCAAGAATCGAGGAGAAATGTAAATATGCTATCTTCGTAATACGCGCAGCACACTCTTAACTTACTTACGGTATTAAGGCTACTGATTGTACACTTGAAGTAACAAGCTTTTTTTCAATTAGTTTTTAAAACAATTATATCATTTATTTTTTAGTTATGCACTTTGGCATTACAAGCATAATTTCAACCGCGGTCTCAACTGTCGGAAGAAATCTGGAAATCATTTTACCAGAGATATGGAATAACATATTGAAAATGATAAACAAAACTCTGAAGCTTCAGAGAGAAACCCGGATGATGAACATTACCACAAATGTATTTGTCACCCTTGCTGATATTAATTGTAATGTTACATTACGATGCGAGTGCGCAAAGTACGTATTTCCTTCGCGAGGGTGACAAAAAAGCGAGTGCGGAAACACCTACGCAGCGCAAAAGTTTCGTATACTATTTTTCTTTATATATTAAACGGCAAAGTTCGACACCTATATGGGTAAATCCACAGAACTTTTAACTTTACGCTTTAAGATAAACATTTTTTTTCGGTGGCACACATTTAAAATCAACCTGAGGCCACTCCTAAACATATAAAATGTAAAAAAAACGACACGTTACGACTTTTAAAGGATTGTTCCAGTGCAGTCAGGTAAAATGAGACCTAAAATTATATCTTCGAACCAAACATATTTCTGCACACGGAAAACAGATGAAATTTGTTACTCGGGGTTTTTTAAGTTACTGGTCACGAATCCGTCAACAGATATTTAGAATTCAAGATGGCGAATTCAATATGGAAGACCGAATTTGTAAGAAGTTACTCACACAAGCTCAAATTGGGTATTCAGGGGTTTTCTTTCTTTTTGCTTTTAAGTGCATAATATACAAATTTTAGCAGCAAACATTTATTTAAGTCGATTTTAAGGCATTACAATCCCGGCATTCCTGAAAAAAAAATTTTAAATAGGTATAACGTAAGTTGTCATTAGTACCATATTTATTCATTTTTAACCAGAAAAGATGAAGTAAGGGAGATGAAAAACAAAGTTACCCAAAGTTACATTTTCATTATTTCTGGAGCAAAGCTATAGCGAATCTCGACCGATAAGCGACACAGTTTCAGCTGGTTCAAGCAACTTTTTAGGAATTTGGTCCGCTATATTGTATCTACCATCTTCAATTTTTAATATTTGTCAACGTATTTATGATCAGTTACCAATAAAACCCGCGCGTAACAAATTTCAGTATTTTTCCGTGTAAAGAAAAGAGTTTGTGTCAAAGAGATAATTTCATGTATTGTTTTACCCCTGAACATCGTATTGTTTTTGTGGAACAAGTTCAGAGTATTATTATGACACCTAAAACAATAAATTACGCCAATAATCGAGGCATTTAATTGTGTATAGTTCGTGTGCCTGACAAAAGTGTAATGTTTCAACAACAGTTACGCACGAAGGCTATAGGTTGTAATAGGCACAGAATTGAGATGAGACAAGGCACACCTTATTCCTTGGAATACGTCACTTATTATATCATCAATTAAAAATTCCCAAAGTATGGAGCCATAATTTATATTGTTTGTTCCCAAAGTTATTGTTAGAAATTAACGAAAATTCCATTTTCCATAAATCTTCTGCACGCGACTTTGGACGCATCTCATTCTTATTAGGCGATAGGCACACTTATTTTTCAAGTATCTTTGGCTTTTATAAAGTGCCATTAATCAACAAGATGATTTTCAAATGAAAAGAATACACGTTCCAAAAGTTACAGAACAAAATATTAAAAAAAATACGATTTGCACGCAGCAGTTTATTCAAATTTTATGAGCTTTCGTGTTTCCTTTGGTTTTTTAATCAACTATCATGCAAAATAAATAACTGTACCTCGAAAAGCATATCCTTTTTAGTAAATAGTAATGTTTTATAAATATTTCTGTACAGCTTATTTACGCGAATCTTAAAATAATATGAAAGTCAAAAGTTCTGTGGATTTGCCCATACACGACATTGAAAGCGGTGGTGCAAGGGCGCACATTGGCCAGTTGAAGAGTTTTCGATGAATTCTTTTTTCAAAAATTGCTCCGGAATGGCGAAAATGAAGGAATCAAAGCAATTTTTTTTGACATACTCATTATATATTGTACTTTAACGTGTCACTGCCTGAATTTCGAAATGAACAAAATTCAAAATGACGGATCCAATATGGCCGACAAGTTTTAAAAAATTATTTTTTAATTTTCCTGAAACATAGTATCTAGGGTTTTTTTTTTGAGTTGTTGATTACGAATCAGAAATCACATTTATATATATATAAGGAGGGCAAGGAAGAAATTGTAACGTCCGAAATTAATTATGAATGGATTTTAACGAGAAAAAGATCCTGTGATAACTTTATCGTCACACTTCATCGAATTTTTACAAATCTTTAGAAAGCATTAAAATTATTCATAAAACCTAATTATTTTGTTAAAATAGATATTTTGCGCTCGCTTTAGAAAAG
The DNA here is from genome assembly GCA_030407085.1 of Trichopria drosophilae. Classification (NCBI taxonomy): domain Eukaryota; kingdom Metazoa; phylum Arthropoda; class Insecta; order Hymenoptera; family Diapriidae; genus Trichopria; species Trichopria drosophilae. The sequence goes on along the minus strand of CM059586.1, from coordinate 61,429,038 downwards.
CATAAAAATCTTTCGGTAAAGTTGTAGAGAATCTTTTTCACCAAAGAATAAGCCACCAATCGTTAAAATACATTAATTTTAATAATTTTTTAAAAACTTTTAGATAAATTTGAATCACTAACAAACCTTGTTAAACGAATAATTTTTGAATATTTTTTGTCAAGAACAATGAATCTTTTTGTCTTCAAGAATATCATCCATAATAAAAACTAAGGTCTTGAAAATGTAAAATAATTGTTTACAATATATCTACAATACATGATATGCAGGATACCAACTACCTTAAGACATTTTTACTAATGTTTATGCAGCGCAAAGACTTTCTTCGTCATTATTGATAACATATTACTTATTACATTAAATATAACAGTGACCCTGGTAGAAATCTGTCCAGGCGTTTGTTACACTGCCCAGTTTCCCTATACCTTTAACATGGGGAAAATGTAAACTGGATAGAAACTAGCCAAAAACTGGATTCATTTTCTACCAGGGGATGCGTGACAATAGGCGTACTGGTTTATTACTATTTAGAAATTAAGAAAATTCAGAGGAGTTCAAATATATTTTAATTTTTTTTAATTTCCGATTTACCTTTTGTTGATTTATAAGTTTTTATACATAAATTGTAAGAAAGTAAAAATCTACATACTCTTTACGTCCACGTGGTTAGTTCCGGATAACTAAAAGCTGAAGGTGAGTTATTTATAAAAAATAGTTTTTATTACCGTGATGGTATAAGAACAAGGGGATTTTAAATTGAATGTACTAGGGGCAGAACATTACAATAAAGGCAGCGGATGGCAGTCATTTGACAAAGAGGTCCTTGGTGAGTAGATTTTTCTGCAGAGTCAAACTAGTCCTCCCTTAATTAAATTTTCGAAAATTATACCTATATCTGGTTTTTTAAAAAGTAAAAGAGACTTGATTACGAGTTAAGCGTTATAATGATGATAACACTTGAAATACTATTTCAGAGATTTTATTTTATTTAATCACAAAATTATAAAATGTACACAACAGTAAATGTCACAATTTTGCAATCGCATTTAACAAAAAATGAGATAGTATTCAGAAAATGCAATTTGAATGGTTTGCCCGCATTTACAACTTTAGTTAGTAACTTATTGAAATATTTTTTTGGTACTGTTGTTTTGGAATATGTTGTGAAATTCTGTACGTTTCGTAAGACTGTATTTACTGAATTTGTACGTCATTTAGTTTAAGCGGTGCAATACCTAATAAACTAATAAATAAATTCAGAACGCTATTACGTATCCGGAATAGTATCTTTACAAGAAAACAAATAATATTTACTGAGCGTAAATCATATTTTAAGTGCACTACTTATGTAGTTTTGTTTACAAATATGTACTTGTGCAAATGACGTTGCAGATTATGCTCCAGATCATATTTTAAGTGCATGTAGGTACTAGTCTGGTCTATTCAATTTCTATATTTATTTAATAAACGGGTTTTCGTCTGTACAAAGTCGTGGGTTCGCCACGATTCCCAACCACAACATGATGGAAAGTTGAAGTATTATTAATACTTCAAAAAAGCTCTTATCTTGCCGAAGATGAGTTATCTCTGGTTTTCTTCTTATCAGTGCATCGTTCTATTTAAGCGTTATATCAGCAGATTTGTTTATCATATTCGCAAGAAGAATGCAAGAATGCATGGACAATGAAGTTATAAAGAATCTTTAAATACCAAACATTCAATAGTTTTATATTAGATTTTATGTTTATCATCTGCCTTAGTGTCAGATGTTTTGAGAGCAGCACCTATTGTTTTTCTTATGAATATCGTAAATGTATGTTATATAATTCCGTTTCGTTTATAACTTTACCAAAAAAGACTAGATTCGAGTAACAAATAAAAGTGTCACATGCACTCAACTGCTCAATTTCAGTGTTCGATGTTAAATTAGTAGTGACTATTATATATATCGTCGCATTAACTATTATATGTATGTGAAGAAAATAGTTTCACTTAATAATTAATTCAGCTCGCTACGTTCCATTAACTGCTCAGTTCTGTAAACCAGTTTCTTGTTAAAAGCTCAGCGGCGTGTTTGTAAGATTCTGTTGACTGTTTTTTTTTTATAAATAATGAGCCTAAATCAACTTATCCAAAAGCTCAGATCAGTAGATGGAAAGTAAAAAGTTCTCTCAATTATACCACAAAGCAGACATTTTTATTTATTCAAATGCTTTATCTCTTAAGTCCTTCTAAATCCTGTACATTTCTGTATTCTTCTTCAAACCTTTCTTTATCTTTTTGTTTGGTCGTAAATGTTATCACTTTTGTTTTTGTGGTAAATATTATTCTATGTAACGAGTACATAAGTGTAAATTACAATTTGAGTGTAAAAATTCAGCAAACATTACACGTTCTGAAAAATGTCTGCACGTTTTTGTAAACCTAACAAAACAGTATATTATTTATCTAGGGCGCAAAGGAAGAGATTGGAAACAAGCTGCAGTGCTGGATGAGGGGGAGGGTTGTATCGTCGGGCGTGTCGGGGGAGATTAATTGTATCATTCATTCATTGATAGACGAGATTTTAAAAAAAGCTATTAAAATTTACTAAATTAATTAAAATATTCAAAACCATTTTGGTCAACATATAAAACAATTTTCTAAATAATTACGGGCGAGTTTGACAAAATCCATATTCCATAAAAAATATTTATTTGTCATAAACGACTTATCAATCAGGCATATCCATGAATTTCATCAAACATAAATATTAGTCTCCCATTTATCACTAAATCTATAATATCTACAATTTTCTCTGCGAACTAGGTTATAGCTCTACTTTTTGTTCCTCATGTCAAAATGCAATGATCAAATGGGAGTTCTTTTTTTTGTTTGGAATTGGGTCCAATTGAATAAAAATGAATTTAATAGTAAATCATGTTTTGGTTGTCATTGTTACGTTGGAAGTCATAGGCATGAGTGAAACTGCACTGAGAAAACAGAGTGATATAAGATACTACTTGTAGAGGTTAAAATGTAAAAAACATAATCATGAGGGAATTCGAACTCTTGGATCTCATCTTCATTGCAAGTTTCGAGCAGATCAGTAGAGTAGGTAACATTTAAAGCATACGTTGTTATCGTTTAAGTAATGCGAATATTGATAAATTCGGCTCGTTTCATCTTAGAATTATCAGTACAAAATAATAAACAATATGTATCAGTAACTGTGCATTTACAAAGTTTACACCATCTATTAGTTCATAATATGACGTATATTTTGAAGGAATATGATGCATCAGCAGAAATAATTCATTAAACTGAATTTATCATAATATTTTCGGCATTAATTTTATCATAGAGCAATTGCGGCAGAAACAAATTTAGTCATTTTATCAGCCAAAATAGTACTTTTCGCATCGAGGGCGTATCTAAGACTCTGGTCGTGACATTTTACTCCCGGATAAGGGAGGCGTAAAATGGCCATTTTTTGCCTGCTGAATCGAAAACAATGTTATATCCAAAATACACAACCAGGTAGCTCAAAATTTACTTAAACTCACTACACGCATTATTGTCAGTCTGAATTAATATGTGACACAAAGTATTGTTCGACTAATATATACTTAGTAACATCGGCATCCACACTAATCTTGATCCTAATCAGGTCTGTGCTATATTACTTCGACCCAGACTAAGTCTGGACGAAGTATTGAATTTGGTCACTTCGGGCAAAAAAATTACCATATAGTTTTTCATCAAAAGTCGACGTTTCAGACCCTAACAAACCCAAATCAACAATAAAATCTAGTATTGGCGTGGTGCCTCGCTCGCTTCGCTCGCTCAGAAACTTCGACCCAGTAGAGAGTCGGCTATTCCTTAACACTCGTTTGTTTACTAACAGCTTTCAATTATATTATAAAATTATGTTGGGGGTCCAATCATATTTAGGTCCAAGTGGCTTCGATAGATATGTTACAACAATATAGTGTTTCTTATATGTATGAAAATTGAAAATGAGCATTTTCAAAACTTCGACTCCGACAACAGGCCAGCCGAAGTATTAATAAATAAAAGTTGCAAAACACTTACTTCATGCACTTGTATTCTAATAGACTATTCGATGCATATTACATGTTTACTGTGTTTTACCAATTACTGTCTGTATTATTATGATATTATATATACAATATATATACATATAATTTGTCAAAGATATCTTGAAAGTGTCGAAAAGATGTATGATGGATATCTTATAGATAGCTATAAGACATCTTTTAGATATATCGAAATAGTTATTTTCGTATCAAGGGCGTAAATGAACTTTGCGCCCGAAGGTGGTCACCGCGCCCGAGGAGCTGGCAAAGACTACCCCTGGGGGGTAGGGGGTCGAAACGTCGAAATTTTATGAAAAACAATAGGGTAATTTTTTTGCCGCGATGACCAAATTCAATACTTTTTCAGACAAACCAGTTTTAATGGCATTATCGTTGATTTTAGGAAGAAATTGCATACAACCTTTTTTGTAGAGAATTTCATGCTCTATCTTTTTTGTTTAAAACATTTTTAAATAAAATTTGTATTTTTCAAAATAAATGCAAAAAACTACAAAGAAACTTAATTGGGGCTAATTTCTTTTAGTAATGGACGGGTGGATCTGCCCCAAAATCTAATCAGATCTAAGTTATGCCAAGACGCGTATTTTAAAAAAAAATGTATGTCAATAGGCTTATCCGTTCGCGAGTTATCGCGAGACAAAAAAACGGGACGTACGGACGTACAAGATCACGGACACAAATTTTTTTATTGTTGATTTGGGTTCCTTAGGGTCTGAAACGTCGACATTTGATGAAAAACTATATGGTAATTTTTTTGCCCGAAGTGACCAAATTCAATACTTCGTCCAGACTTAGTCTGGGTCAAAGTAAAATTTGTGTCCGTGATCTTGTCCGTACGTCCGTACGTCCCGTTTTTTTGTCTCGCGATAACTCGCGAACGGATAAGCGTATTGACATAATTTTTTGTTTAAAATACGCGTCTTGGAATAACTTAGATCTGATTAGATTTTGGGGCAGATCCACCAGTCCATTACTAACAAAAATTAGCCCCAATTAAGTTTCTTTGTAGTTTTTTGCATTTATTTTGAAAAATACAAATTTTATTTAAAAATGTTTTAAACAAAAAAGATAGAGCATGAAATTCTCTACAAAAAAGGTTGTATGCATTTTCTTCCTGAAGTCAACGATAATGCCATAAAAACTGGTTTAAAATGCTTATGACTATTGTCTGAAAAAGTATTGAATTTGGTCATCGCGGCAAAAAAATTACCCTATTGTTTTTCATAAAATTTCGACGTTTCGACCCCCTATCCCCCAGGGGTAGTCTTTGCCAGCCCCTCGGGCGCGGTGATCACCTATGCACGGAAAAAAATAGTACGTCGCTCCAGCCAGATTGCCCAGCTAAAACAGCTTCCCACTGCCCAGCAGGTCGCGATGTAAGTCGCGAGTGAAGACGTAAAATGACAATTAAAATTCGAAATCCTTAAAATTTTTTTTTCTATAAATAGGTATACTTTTCTTATGTCTTTAAGAATATTTCTACATAATTTCTAGACGATGTGGTTATTTATATTATTTTTATACGATTTTTCTAAAGTCGTTAATAGTGAAAAAAATCACTACTTTTTTCATTTTAAGGCTTCCGTATTGATTACCGTGTTAGATACGACAAAAATGCACTGAACCTTTTTTGTAGAGCACAAAATTTCCTACAAAAAATTCACGGAGAGCCATAGTCTAATGTTAATAGATACGTCACGAATAAGATAACTATCTTTGTTCTAAAATTTCAATGATTTATTCAATAACTTCCGATGTTTATCATGCCGTACATATTAACATTAGACTATGGCTCTCAGTGACTTTTTTGTAGGAAATTTTGTGCTCTACAAAAAAGGTTTAGTGCATTTTTGTCGTATCTAACACGGTAATCAATACGGAAGCCTTAAAATGAAAAAAGTAGTGATTTTTTCACTATTAACGACTTTAAAAAATCATATAAAAATAATATAAATAACCACATCGTCTACAAATTTTGTAGAAATATTCTTAAAGACATACGAAAAGTATACCTATTAATAGAAAAAAAAAATTTTAAGGATTTCGAATTTTAATTGTCATTTTACGTCTTCACTCGCGACTTACATCGACCTGCTGGGCAGTGGGTAGCTGTTTTAGCTGGGCAAACTGGCTGGAGCGACGTACTATTTTTTTCCGTGTGGGTGCATAAGTTCTTTTACGCCCTTGATACGAAAATAACTATTTCGATATATCTAAAAGATGTCTTATTGATATCTATAAGATATCCGTCATACATCTTTTCGACACTTTCAAGATATCTTTGACAAATTATATGTATATATATTGTATATATAATATCATAATAATACAGACAGTAATTTTGTCCAACGATTTCTCTTCAACGGATGAAGCGAATTGATTAATTTTTTTTTTAATCGATGCGTCCTGACCTAACTTCGTGCTGATTAGATTTTGAACATGATCGGCTGAGCGGTTTTCGAGTTATTCCAAAAAAAAGTAGTAAAAATAGTACAAATAACGTGAAAAAATGATATTATTTAACAAATTCCGTCATTTTTCGTGAGGAAACTGTTGATGCGCGTCAAAAAACTGAGAAATAAAAAAGCCGTTATATCAAAAAGCCGACAAGTAAAAAACCGACATATTAAAAAGCCGACACGGTAAAAGTATTATTCTCTTTACAATATGCCGATTTTTTTTAAAAATAATGGGTAGATTTCGGAAATAGAACCTCTCTATATAACGCAAAATATGGAAAACGTACGTGAATATAGCCAGTCCGTTAAATAAACCGGAATAAAATACGAGAGATTGATCGGGAAGTTATTGTTTCGACTCGCTAGGGTCACAACCGCTTTATTTATTAATACTTCGGCTGGCCTGTTGTCGGGGTCGAAGTTTTGAAAATGCTCATTTTCAATTTTCATACATATAAGAAACACTATATTGTTGTAACACATCTATCGAAGCCACTTGGACCTAAATATGATTGGACCCCCAAATATAATTTCAATATAATTTTATAATATAATTGAAAGCTGTTAGTAAACAAACGAGTCTTAAGGAATAGCCGACTCGCCACTGGGTCGAAGTTTCTGAGCGAGCGAAGCGAGCGAGGCACCACGCCAACACTAGTTTTTACTTTTTTATTTGATTTAAAATCATTGGTTTTTAAAATTACTAGTTGTTTCGTACTAATAAGCATTAGTTACTCTACGTAGCCCAATTCAGAAATCTTATCTACTGTGGATAGCTATTATGGTGTAATAAGTAAAGTAAATAATTGCGAGGATTGCGTTCATGTATATCAGTCGTCACGCGTACATTCACTGAGGCGCGAAGAGTTTCTGAATTTTATTTTTAAAAATCGAAAATTTATCAAAAATCAAGAATGCAAAATATGGTCTAAAAAATTTAGCTTGTATTTAAAACACAGTTACATGTTCGGGAAAGGGGGAAAGTCTACGTTTAATACTCTGAAGGATCTCTCATAAATAGAGCTTTCATATGTTTTTTGATATTTTCACCGATATTTGCATCCTCTGAATAAAGTGTTACGGAAAATAAATTATTACAAGTGAAATCTACCAATAGCGGAACATTTTTTAACCTCGGTTTCGTTCTTTTCTGAATAGATAATGATGAGTTATTTTTTGTCAAAGACAAATACTTTCGTACACAAAATGTTCTTAAAAATAGTTCGATTTCCTAAAAAATAAGACTGCTCCTGGCAGTCGTGTGCATCTCTGTTCCATGACTGTTGTCCCTATTGTGCAAAAGTCATAATTGTCGGTTATGACAAAAACTGATATACAATATAAATGATATAAATAAATTAAGAATTTGCTGTACTGGTTAAACACAATTAAAAGATGGCGAAAATTAAGCATAAAACGTTCAACTAATAAAGAGGAAGCTTTGATAACCCTACGAACCCTGTATACTACTGCTTCGCCGTTTGATCGCAAATTTATGTTTTCCAGAAAATAATAGATTTTCTTTCGTTTTAACAAGAATGAATACAAAATTTGTTTTCCATGTCGACAATAACATGGAAATAAAAAAATGTATTTGCAATCAGTTTTATACGGAAAAACAACTATCGCACGCGTATATTTTCAATGTAGCTAACGTGTAATTTTCTTCGATATAATGCTCATATTAATGCATATTAACTGCGTCTTTCTAATCGGTTTCAATGAAAATAGTTAATCTCAGACAAGACGTAATTAATATAAAAAACGTTGAGTTTACATAAAATAACTATACAAACATTTCAATTGTGCATAACTATAAGATAAGATAAGAATATTTCAAACTGGTCAAAAGTGAAAAAAGAGTTAATGGATTTATAAAAATACGGGAGAAAAAGGGTAACATGTCGGTCGGGGAACAAAGTTCCGAAAATTAAAACCCTGAAAGGCTAAAATTTCGATATTGCGTGAGTCCAAGGTATTTTAATTTGCTTTCCTTTTCCCAAATTTTCAAAGACAAAGTGAAGAAAATCAGGCTGGAACTATGCTGTATCGAAATTTTGGCCTTTCGGTTTCTTGATTTTCGGAACACGATTTCCCGGCCAACATGTCATCATATAGTAGAATTAATAACGTGAAAGTTATTGACTATACAATTCAGAATATTGAAAACTATATCATAAAATAACTAAATACTATTTACTATGATAAGGGATTATTTTCGTTTAATTACTTTTATGAGTATATTTTTTTTATATATATTTTGATTATCTTAATTTGTAACAAGTCAACTGATGCCTATGTATAATAACTGAACTTTCATATAACAAGTATGTCGTTAGGGAAAACTTAATATTAAAGGTTCTTGAAATTTTCCGAAACTTATCCCTGAAACTTACAATCGTCTCTTAAATCAGTAACAAAAAAGAGTACTTTGCGTAATACTATTACATAACGGATAATGGCTGTCTTTTCGCCCGTGAACTCGTTATTTCTTGCCCCACTTTCTTGAAATTCGCGATATTGTAAAACATTCAAAACTAGCCGAAAATCGTTAATAATTTCAGCCATGTGAATATTTTTGATTTCAGGTCATAGTCCAGGAAATGAACGAAAAAATAGGGAGTAACCCGGAACAAATTGCAACAGGACCGATTTTTCCATGATAAATACTGAAAACTAAGTTAAAAAACATATCCAAAATCGCCGAAAATCGGAGTGGGGGAAAGCTCTTTTTTTTTACAAAATAGGCCTAATTTTATTTAAAAATGACTGTAATTTTTTAATGACGCATTATAACGCAAATTATATCAAACAAGAGTTGTAGGAAATGCAAAAATCTATAAAAAAGGTAAGTACGATATTTTCTCTCTCTGTCGCCATTTTTGAGATAATGGCTTGGAAAGTTGCAACTTATTAAAATGTTGGTCAAAACGAGTCTTATTCTGTTTTTTGTAAGGTATATATAATTTCCGATATATTTTGCCGCTAAAAATGTTAATGCTCACAACATCGCGTTTATAGGTCATATTTCCAATAAAAGTGAGGTTATGTCGGACTAATAGACATTTGATACCACACAATTTCCCAGCAGTCTAGTCACATAATCGATAGAAATTGATAGCATATTTCGATAGACTGCAATGATGTTAGGCCCATGTATCATAATATTTTAATTGCTAACTTTTACAACTGAAAACTGTAAGTTTAAAGGAACGTACTTTTTTTTCTTTGGTACTTATAGTTGTTTATTTTAACAATAATAATTACGGCTAAATGCGGCTAAAAGTTCATTCTGTATAGGCCCGTCCTCGTATTCCTTCTACAAATATCTTCGAAGCGTCAGTTATTCATCGGTAGGTGCGAATAATCATGTATTTAAAATGCGTTTCTGTACTATATAAGCGTGCGGTCAAGAGAAGTGCTTGAAACATAAAATTTATCTTAAAAATCAAATTAGATTAACGATTATATATACTTTACAAATAAACAGAATAATAAGCCTTGTTCTGGTGGTTTTGAATAACACTTTAATAAGTTGCAACTTTCCAACCCATTATCTCAAAAATGGCGACAGAGAGAGAAAATATAGTACTTTTTTATAGATTTTTGCATTTTCTACAACTCTTGTTTGATATAATTTGCGTTCTTATGCGTCATTAAAAAGTTACATCCATTTTTAAATAAAATTAGGCCTATTTTATAAAAAAAATTGCTTTCCCCAACTCCGATTTTCGGTGATTTTGGATATGTTTTTAACTCATTTTTTTAGTAATTATCCCGTAAAAATCGGTCCTGTTGCAATTTGTTCCGGGTCAAACCGTTCGTTGCCTGGACTATCACCTAATTGACAGGTCGTGACTTTGGTTTTCAACACCGAACCGAAAAGATGTTTGTTGAATACGTTGATTGTTAATTGATGCTTTTTCTGCCCGGAAAAACTATTGACCCTGTAGAAAACTATCCGCTCACAAGAAAAATTTTCGTGTGACTGAAATTGGCGATTTTCGAATCTCTAGGCATGCATGCAATGTCGCGATTTTCAAGGGGATAGGACTTTTAATTGAGTAAAGTTTTCCGTATATACAGTTTTAATTTAATGAATTTGTAAATATCACAATGTGATATGGTCATGCTTAATGATTCTGCACGCAGTTGTAAGAGTTAAATAAGTATAAACACAACCAGATTATAAGCAAAAAAGTTTACACGATAATGCAGGAACGTACACCCAGTTTCATTGATTCCTTCGCTAGTGCGATGATATAAACACATCTTTGTTGTTGTTATTATATTATTGCAGGTGATATTACTTTTAAATTGCTTGCGTTTAAGCATGATTACTTGTTGTTTATATATCTTCTTATCTCATTTCATTATCCACCGTGTGTCATTATCACGTGCGTGAACACATTTCATTACTCCACCCGATGATTCTCTAGGAGAAAACGTTCCGGAAATTTGTAGTTTCAATTTCAATTTCCATTCACCAAGTGCGTTCCTATTCTACTTGCTCTATAAACTGAAACTTAATATGTCCTGTCTCGTAATTAAGAAAATAAAACACAATAATTTTTTCGTCAAAGGGATAGAGAAACACTAGTTTTATATTTTAATAAAATACGTATTACGATTCTTAGAACATTTATAACAATGTACGACATCACCAGTCAACTTATACTGTTATGAATGAGGATCCTTGATCAAGTTAAAAATGCCGTTATTTATGATCATAACATTTTTATTGATTTAAATATAAAATGTTTACTTATTGTGTAACCAAATTTACGAGTTATCATCCACTTTTCGAAAAAATATGAAAATTTGAATATTTTATACCGCTGTTATCTTCCCAGTAGCTTACGTTGAGTTGTGCTATACATAACATATAATATATATGTACCAAAATGATATCAAAATGTTCTTTTTTATTATAATTAAATCTAAACCGTTTATAATTAGTCAAAATTATTTAATAATTATGATGATTGGGCAGCAAACAATAATTCGCAATTTTTAATGCAACTTCGACGATTACCAAAATTCTTAAAAAAAGTCATTCTTGCTTACTTTGAAGTTTGTTACGTGTACACAAGTACAAAATTCGTAATTTGATATAAAATATAAATTTGCATACTATTCGTTCATTTTATAATGCTTCAGTTGACAAATATTCGAAAATGCTACAATTTTAGATATTTCTGAGGATGTCCTTGCTGGTTGGGACAATAAGAATGTAACGTTGATTTCACTCGAGCTTTCGATTCGCTTGATCACGATCCAAACATTTTTAAAATTTTACGGCTTTTCTGAAGCGGTCTGTAATATTATTAGATCGCATTTCTCTTATAGATCACAATCTATAGTTTTTAAATATGGTTCCGATTCCCTATACTCCAATCCTATTTTTTGTCTTATGGTTGCCCTTAAGATGCAAAATTAATTTCGATCCTTTTATTTATACGGTCCATATTTTGTACTATTTGTGATGATGATTATTATTATTAACTGATTTGTTTTCAATGCACTATTTGTTCAATACATATGTAATACATTAAAAACGAAATTAAAAGTGATATACAATTGAATAATCAAGGTAGTTTATAATGTAAGAGTTTAAAATTCTGAAATTTCGTAGTTTTGAGAAATCATACCGGGTTATTGCCGTAAACGCACGTTTCGAACCAGTATATCCAGATGAATAAGTGGCTATTAGCGAGAACCTGATTCAAATAAGAATTCACTTTTAGTTTTTTTTGTTATTAGATAGCAACGGTTTAGTGAGATACGAATGTCGAACTACGGATCTTACTCAACTATTACTCCGATACTGATAACTAATAAATATTATATTATATTATAGTAGAACTTATGTAAATGAAGATTCCATACGAATACGCATATGGTGTGTATATTAATTATATGCATGCCAGGTCACAGTTATCACTTTTAATTGTCAAAGTGCTGATATTCGAATCTATACCTAAAAGATTTTGAATATATGCAATGCTTTCATTTCAAAATTATGAAGCATTGCGATCAGTATAATTTTAAGCCAATATAAAAATAAAAAAATAGTAAGATTTTGAAAGTAAAACTTCTGTCGATTTTTCTAAAATGTTCTGTTATTTTGTTTTTAATAATCTATATTCATTGTTAAAAATTCAGCTTTTCAAAAAGTAATAGGAATAATAATTCCTATTAAATAATGTCATGATTTATGATATTTCGTACGCATGTATTAGATGAAGGCAGATAGTTCCATATACTCTAAAATCTCATACAATAAAAACTATGCAGTGAAATCTCACTTTTAAATGCCAATTGGACCACTCTTCTAAAAGTCAAAATTCACTTTATTAAACAGTGGTTTCTTTTCACTGCGTGTAAAAGTGAAAATGTCACTTTATATAACTGTAGAAATAGGCCTAAAGTCATCTACTCAAGTTATATCACTATAGGCCCAAAGTCAATATTTAATATTTGTGTATAGTAATTACGTATTTATAGATGATATATATTTATATTTACTCGGACAAACATTCATCAATAAACTCCCCTAGATTACGGACCATCGAAATATCCCATTTGGTAATTACAAGGAACGAGCGCTACAATCGATTCAGAACTAGCATTTTGTACATACGGCTCACCAGATGGCGAGAGTTTTGATATTTTATAGCTTTTCTAGTTTTTCCGTCAAATCGTGTGGCCAATGTTCTATTAAACAACGAAATTCATATAATGAATTTCGATCCAGGTTCTAATCTCAGTTTTTTTGCTAACCGTAAAAAACGTCACTGCATTCAATAAAATTAATATTTCACTGCTACATAAAACTAAAGTGAAATTCACTTTTAAAATTTTAAAGTGTAATTACACATAATGTGTGCAACTATATCAAGGTTTTAGTGTCATGGTCATATACAGTGATGGCAAAAAGTATGTGTTAATCAATCAAATACTTTTAAAAAATATTTAAAAAAAATGCTGAAACACGTCGTTATTATTTTAACAATTTTAATATTCGAATAATTCCTCAAAAGTGATCACAGCACCATCTATGGCTACTGTTTTGGATACCTTTGAATTGCGTGCCTACTCGACCCATGTTGCCGAGATTTTCGACACCCTTCCCCCTTCCAATATATATTAATATCGATGAATTTCGAAATAATTAACCATTCTCCGACATTTTGCCATCACTTCATGTGTAACAGGTCGACATGGTTTTGGTCTCCGAAAGTGAAGGGTCATTTCCGAAGTAAATTTTTACGTAAAAATCGAATCCATGGTCAGAATTGCCCCATAACTTCAGGATTTTAAGAAATTCGAAGTTACTTACTCAACAAAATGCCATTTTTTACTACTTTTAAGGTTATGTACAGAAGACATAACATTCTTATAGATTTCTCCTCTAGTTTGATTATAATAGCACTACTCTTTCTCTTTAATATGGGAGTCGCGGAGTTCAATTGAGACTTTTCTTCACTAAGGTACGCCAATTTGAAACTATGATATACAGAATTTTGCCTTAAAATTTGGATGACAAGTTCAAGTTCAAATTCAATGTCACGAAACCTGCTTAAATATAAACAACTATATAAAATTTAGATATTTACATTTAAAGACACGTTTCAACACTGTGAATGATTTTCAAAACCATTTTATGCGCCATTTTGGATCCGTCTTCTTCAATTCGAAAATGTTAATATCGCGACTTTAAATTCTACGCCAAACACCCTCAGACCAAATTTTCATAAGAAAATATCAAGTAAAAAAAGATCGGCTTTAAAGTATTTAGTGCAAATGCCACTACTGAGATATATCTCGTAATTTCAAAATAGCGTAACGTAATGAACAAAAATCGCAATTGAACTCAGCGACTCTCACATTAAAGCGAAAGTGTAGGACAATATAGTGCCGAAGGCACGTGCCAAATATGGCGACATCAAACAAGTTACGAAAGGATTCCTACCCCCTGCAGTATACGATATTTTATATGATATACGCACGATAATGGCAATCACTTCATTTCAGTGTTATAATATACAATGTGCGCAAATAAAACGTAGCTTACAAAATTCTTGCTTTTTCCAATTATTAGAACACCCGTAAACCCGATTCATAGTACATTATCTACGATTCATCCGGTATGCTGATCATGATTATGGTTCCGTGTTAGTTATATTGAATTAGGGCTCATTACTCCCCTCTGATGTCACGCTTTATTTTCCATATGGAATAGTATATTGCATATCTAGGGCGGAAACAGAGGCATTGCAGCAAGGGCGACGAGTATTGCAGAGCGCTTCTCCTTTCGAGGGTCATGATCGTCGCCCGATGCTTGCAGATGAAATGCGTGTTTTCGGCCCGATGCGTACAGTAATTTTGTCACACCCGTACAAGAAAAGACTGTTAACAGATTGTAAGCGAAAGGGAAACATTTTGGTGACGCACATCTTTATCAGACCAGGCGGCAACCGGGCAGTTTCCGCCCTCTTTTTCGGGCAGAAAGATGGACTTTTCGTCCTGGTGTGACAAAAAATACTTTATTATGGTTATTCTACATCCATATTCTATACTATCCGTTCCGTACCATTTTAGAACAGCCCTTAGCCAGCTTACGTCACTATGACTAATGCCCAACTTCTACCCCTTCGTACAGGCATCAATATACTCATTATTGTGCATGTGTCATATAATAGTATATTGTGCATCTAGGGCTGAAAATTACGCATTACATTGTAACGCCTGTCTAGGAAAATGGATTTGTTGGTGCTACGGATAGCGTGGAGCACGTGAGAATAAGAAGTAGTTGCGTTCTCGCCTGTAAGCTTTAACAGTTTGTTCGCTATAGCGGTACGATAGTTGCGCATGTATTCGTGCATGTATGACAAATTAATACATTACGATACAAGTGCGCGAAGTGGTTGACTTGCTACGAAAGTCTGCTAGGTTGCACGTGTATCGTATACTATTTTTTTTTCTCTCCGTGAGATAAACTGTGCGAATAGGTCATTTCGCGCACGAAAACCAGTGTGCGAAAATGGATTTCGGGCAAAGAGTCGAAACGGAATATTTCGTATTCCAACCTTGATCATCTGAATCTGAATTAAACCTAATATGCACAAATGGAGTCAGCAATGAATCTGTACATCGATATTATTTAAATTTCAGTAGTAGCAGCTTCTTAAGTAGCAGCAATTACATGCACCTACGTAGTGTACCTAAAATTAGTGAAGTTTAATTCCACTGCGATGTTTTTAAGTTAATGATTTCAATACTAGTTAAATTCCAAGACTATATTTCACTTAAAATATATATGTATAAATTTCCATCCAATGAGTTCTCTCCAGTTTATATGAAATGAACAATTAATTATTTTATCTGAAATTAACATCCAGTTATTGAGAAAGAATAACTCGCAAAAATTGAAAAACATTAGTGTTAATATTGCTTTGTTTGTTTGTGAGATTGAAATTATTATTGCAATCATTACAAAAGTGATGGTTAATGAAAGTAGAGTAGGAATGTAAATCAAGAGGGTGTGAGCAAATTAATTTTTTATTTTTATATTTAAGTTATTAATTTGTACATTGCTTCATTTTTAGACGTGTAATCGCGTAACGTATATCCTATACTTTATAATTTGAGAATATTAATTCGTCAAACCCTCGATCCATGTGATTTTATCAGATAACGTTATCCAGCCGCTTGCTCAACTTCCACAACTATAGACATTATTATAACAGAATGGGATTTTCAACCAACATGTCATTATTGTATATATCCAATGCGAATAAATACATTTATCATTTTATACGATATACATCTTTGAGGTAATCTCTGTTGCTATAGTGTGATTAGAATCCAGATATTTTCTCCATTCCCATTTTTAGTTGGACTTAACCAATTTCATTGTTTTCGTTTCCTTTGAATTTTATGTTGCACGTGTTAAATGAGTAATGACTGCTGGTTTAATAATGCTGTTTAGTGTTAGTTTTATAATAAAGCATTAGCGGGTATACTGAAACAAATTTATTAGTAAATACGATTATTGTAAACTACTTTAGATAGCTCAAACATGTTCTCAACCGTATTTCAACAGTCTTAAGAACTATCCTAAGTAGTTAAACGAAATAAGAATCTAGTCAATGAAAAGCAATTTACAAGTTAGGTTATTGATTGATTGTTGTTAATGCTGTTAAAAAGGAGACGAAATTCTTACACGATACCTCGCAAAAGGTTTCCAAATGTTCAGCAATTTAACTATTGAGGGTCATTCTTGATTTTTCAACTGACGATTAGAAAATAAACAATAGTTATTTCTTAGTTTCATCTTATATGTATTACATACATTATGAAATACTTTTAATGCAAAAGTTGTACAGATAAAAAGCAATACTCCCTTTCATCGTGGTTAAACGCACCCTGAAAATTCTGTCTGTCGCAATATGAACTATTTTTTATTATTATCGTTATTTATTATATTAGTTTGCTTGTATATGATATTTAACAAACTATTACAGGCCATGAAACTAGAAAGATTCTGGATTGTGCCTAGTAAAACTGGTCGTATTTTTTGCCACGGTATAGCCAACCGGCCGGCACTTTACATTGGTAAACGAATATGTATGTTCAGTCGTTTTTTTTAACGTTCTGAATAACGCCCGCGCAAAAAGGATTTCGGGGGCCCAACAAAAAAGTAAACTTACCAACTGTATTATTGAATACAATTCACGACTATCTTGGTGAATGAAACGACCAAACTATAATTGACTCTGTGCTGCTCCAACAATCGATGCAAGCAAATAATGCATGATACAACCATAGAATGGTTTATATAACTTTAACTATTACGCATGTAGCTATCACAATTACGCGTGTATTTTCGTGGAACTTAATCAACTCTACGTATTTATTTGTTGAAGATAAGTCACATCAATGCATTCAGAAAAACATTTGTAAGATTTACATTATTTTTAAGTAGTCTAATAGACAACAATAATAATTATGCTGATGAAATCACTTGGATAAATATCCTTCATTCAATACAAAATCAGTTGAACTAAATTTCAGTTATTAAATGCATCTTGCATGTTTTCATTATTGGAAATGTGATTGTTCATTTTTGATGATGTACAAAACAGTGAATAATACGTGACCCTTAGAACCTCTCCTTCATGTATGTGGCTATATACTCAGTGTGCATTCAGATGTGTGTCAGATCTATTTTCTCAACAAAAACACTCTCCTTCATAGTGTGAGTTAGATAACTTATTACGAAAACTTTTGTTGAGACGTCGAACGAAGTGCATATTGTCGATAAACAATTTTCCCGCCCCTTCCCACCCGCATTGAGTCGGTTTGATTTCCTAGAGACGATTGATTCTATCTTAGTTAACATAATTTCAGGGCATTTCTTTTTTTATAATGCTATTCCTGCCGTGCACACTACATTTTCTTGCAATGGGATTCGTTATCATATAGTACAATGCAAAACAAATGCGTTTCAATGACTGGAATTGAAATATAAATCTTCGATTGTTTCAACCATTAGAAAAAGGATTAGCAAGCGGGGAAATGTCTGTAATTACTTCATTAAATTAACTAAATACTATTTTATGCGTGTAATTAAAGGTGATCATAATTGTGAGATATGAAACGTTATACATATTATGTATATCAATGTATGTTCTGAACACAAACGAAATTGACTTGTAAACTTAGTAATCTTCATGATATTCTTAGTATCTAATAATACGCCTCGATTAATACTCGATGATGATAAAATCCCTAGCACATAGTTGCGGTTAGGAAATTGTGTCTTTCCATTTTTGTAATAACATATCATGAAATCACCTTGTAACCCAGATATTACATTTAAATGATACGGTCAATAGTCAAGGCCTTAACATATAACAACCAAAATATCTTAAGGGAATCTTGGTACAATAATGAGACTTTTGTGTCCTGAGCGTATACTTGCAACTAAAATTAACTCAAAACATACGAATTTTAATCAAATTAATCCGGCAAAGACATTAATAATGTTGGATGAAGGTGTAATTAAAAAAAATACCAAGAAATAAATTATACATTCGAAATAGTTGACATTAAGTAATCCGATGTTGTTTTTCATGAGAAAATGAACAATACTAATAACACAAAATACTTTAAATTTCCTTGACTTAAAGGTAAAGCTTTCTTTTATTTCTTTTTTCAGTCTTTGGCGATCTCATCACGAGTTCCAGCCCGTAAAACTTGTTGATCCAGTTACCACGCAGGGTCTGATTCTTCTCGAGTTTAAATTGAATAGTTTTAAAAAATTATTCGCGAAATTTATTGATTCTGATTGTATAATTGCGAGAAAACAGTACTTCGAACAATCTACCAAGTGCAATTTAAATACGAGATCAACATACTCCCGGGGTGGATGGTAACAAAAACATGTTGTATGATTTTGGTAGAAAAAATGTTTCATTATCAAGAGTGTGAAAATTAACTGGTCTTTTCAGATAAGGAGTGATATGTGGACAGTCCCTCTAGCTTCAGAAGGCCATGGTTCAGTATGGCAAACTTGTTTTTGTTAGGCCCTTCTTAAGGGTTCTTGATACATGGTGCACTTGCACGAGGAAAATATATTGGCGTTCGCTGGAAAGACTAAATAAAGGAAGAATGTACTGATTAGTTTTAGAATGCTTCTGATCATTACCTATATCTGTCAAATTTCGCAAACTTTCTCCATTCCTGAGGATTGCTTCTATACGCTGCCATGAGATTTTGAACATAATCGATGTCTACAACATCCTCTTTGAAGACCTCATGCAATCGTTCTATGAGATCGGTAAGGGTCAAAATTTTTCCAACTGGAGCGTCACTCGTAATTTTCGGACACAATCTTGTATCACGTTTGCACACTTCCATATTTGCTATTTCAAATATTCACGACTTAGATACAAAGTAAATATCTAAAATGTTAAAAATATAAAAATAATAAAAAGTGGTTGCACGGAGACGGAAATCACAGAGATGAACCGTGGCTGACTGAAATCAAAATGTGCCGCGATGAAGCGGGTCGCGTACTCTCCACGGTGAAATCTCGCTAATGCCCGGTTCCCAAGAACAACCGCGTCTTAAAGACCTCGCGGTAAAGGAGATACCCCCTTCTCTCAGCGTCTGATCGGTTAGTTTTACGTCCATTGACGGCGCGCAACACGTGGAAAATGCGCGAACTACCAACCTATAGCCCGCCGCTGGGAAATCGAGAACCGGTTCGGTTCGATTAACTCCAATTTGACCTCAAGCACACTTTGCACCGATAACGCGAGACTGATAATAAGTCAAGTGCAATATATATCACATTTCGTAATTCAACGGTGACGCGTAAAAAACAATCTGCTACTGTAAATTGTAATTTCATCCGATTTTTGTGAACATTTCTTTTCTTTCTTGACTGTTATCTTTTAACTGGTATTGTATGCTGACAAATTTATTATCAAATTTTGAATCTAACATTATGGACATAGTTCTTTGTAGATTTCTATTTTTCGACGAAATGAATGAAGAGAATCGAAATCGACGACTAACCAAATACAAACAACCTTTTTAAAGTATATAAAATAAGTAGCTATAAGTTTTGTGTAAAAGGTGTTTTTATTGAAAAACAGGGTCAAACGTCAAGAGCCATGACTATTTGTTGATGCAGAAAAGTCATTTTCGTATGCATGAACAGCGCCGATTGACGAGGGACGGCGAAGCCGATCGCCTACGGGCGAAAAGTCTTACGCCCTACGTTCGAATATTATTTGTTGTCAAAAAACACCTGCACAACTTCGAAGTCTTTACGTGGTGGTAAAGTAATCTGCTTGCTGTCGGGCACCACAACTGTGCTTGCAGATTTTCAACCGCCGAGAGTCCCCAATATCACCCGAGTGTGTGGAATGCGTTTCCGCCCGCGAAATCTACACTATTTTTTGTCACATCTGGTTGGAAATTCGCGGTCGTGCAAAGAAAAAGCCCGGCGGGCGGCAACACATGCGAGATCGCCCTTTGCACATGCCCAGAAGCGCAGTTGTGGTGTTCGGTTCTCGACCACTTTACCGACACGTAAAGGCAGGTGTGACAAAGTATACTATTTGGTCATACGCAGACGGAATGACATACCTCTTTGCATCCTTACCTCCGCATCCATTTGCGGAAGTAAAAACTGACTTTTACGCGTATTGGACGTTAAGTAAAACATAGGGCGAGGAAAGTTACAACCACCTACTAGGCGTAAAGTGAACCCTAGGACATAAAGTTACCCCCGCCTGCGATTGGGACTATCCTCGGATCGGCTACAGCCGGCCCTCCAATCTTCAATCGCCGCCGGTAGGAACTTTCTTCGCCCTATGTTTCACTTAAGGGTCTTTGAGCGACTTGAGGTGCGGTAAGGGGCTGTCAAAAAAGCGAGAAAACTTTACGTGGTTAACAAATTAAATTCGGCTTATGCCCCACCAATGAGAAATATACAGTTTCCCCCTCTCGGCCGACTCCCCTGCATTCCGGAGGAGGAACTTATATCAATCGCGATTTGACCGATTTTTAATCTTAATTGAGAAGGTTACACTTGGTAGATCGTTGACAGATGTCTTGAGTACGGCGGCTGAATTTTCGCATCTAGCGAGATTCAGCCTATTCTGTATAAAAAATTTTCCAACATAAAGAATAATAGTCGGCGAACAAGGCAGATCTGCACCAACAAGCCTTGCTGATGATTCCAGTAGGTGCAGATCGTGATGAAACGCCAGAGGTGGAGTTCTCTCATTTTTTTAATGAGGGAATTCTGCTACGTTTATCTGATGATAAAAAATAACCTTCTCAATTAAGATTAAAAATCGGTCAAATTTCATCGCGATTGATATAAGTTCCTCATCGGAAATGCACGCGAGTCGGCCGAAAGGGGGAAACTATATATTTCTCATTGGTGGGGCATAAGCCGAATTTAATCTGTTAGAATCCGACCTACGTTACATCTATACATTGTTTGCGTGGTTAATATTTACTCGTTTCCAAATTTTTCCCATTCTTTTTTAGAAATCGACTCCGCATCACAAGAGGTCCCGGGGGAACTATTTTTGTAAATATTTGTCGCTTAGAAGTAGGAGAAAATCCACCTGAAAATTCTACGCCTCACGTTTACCTCCGTCTAACCTAAAAGCATTTCCATGATGTGAAATTTTCAGGTTTGATTTCTTCAACTTCTAAGCGACATATCTTTAGAAAATTACCTCACCCGCGAGCCCTTGTGATGCGGAATCGATTTGTCAAAAAAAAAAAAATCGCGAAAAAGATGCAAACGAATAAATCTTAACCGGGGAAAGTTTTCTCGTGCTTTTGACAGCCCCCTTACCCTATACCTAGGTTTTCTCGAGGCCCCTTAACGTCCAATAGACCCGAAAGTCACTTATACTTCTGAAAAAAAGGAGTAGTAAAGTGCTATGTCTTTCCGCGTATGTACATATGACGAAAAATAATGTTCGTATAGCGTGCGTAAAGTAACTTTTACGCCCATAGGGGAATAATTGACGATCAAACCGCTTCGCCGGCCTCGCGCCGTCATTCATCCAACGGGCGTGAATTGCAACTTTACGCCCGATGACGAAAATAGCTATTTAATACGCCTATAACCAATAATGTAGTATTTGACCAAATAAATATATTTTAAGTTATTGGATATTTAAAAATATACTTTGATGGCGATACTTCAATTTGATCACAACAGAAATTTTTCCGCATACTCCTCTTGCATTGTAAACGAAAGAGGGTGCCCTGCACAATTTTCACGGTGACTCCCTAACTCTTTGGCTGCTATTCGTGCATATATTTTCAAGAGATAAAGCATACAAATGTAATATTTAAGAATTTCTATCGCAGGCTGTGTGTGGAACGGAACTAGCGTGTAAAATAAAGATAAGGAGTAAGTCTCGTTAACATTTGCGTGGAAAACGATTACGATTTACCCTATTTAACCCATTAATGCCTGAATAACACAAAATTGAACCGCGACTTTGGGCTTTCAAATTTTAATCAAATCACTGTTAATTCTTTACACCACTACATTTTCTTAATGTTTTTGGGTGTGCTCTACTTGATGCAACCATTAAAAATGCCGTAAACTTTCGAAAAAAGTCGCGATTTTTATCCGACTTTTTTTTTTAAAACGACCGATTCTAACCAGGAAAACGGTTTTTTATGCAATAAACGGCTACAAACGCGTTATTAATACTTGTACTTGAAACATGTGAGGATAGTTTACTTTAAACAATTTTTTATTGCACATAGGAGCATGTCGAGGTCCATAACATCGCCACCTTGAATCTGAAATTTTGAATTTTCGACCTCTATCATCATGTTCGCAATCGTAGATCCTATAAACCCCCGAGTGGACATTTTCAACCGAAAGTAGTTAAAAAAAATATAAAAACTTCGGCGATATTGGATTCGCCATTTTAAATTTTCCACTTCTGATATCACATTCATAATCAGAGACTCCGCGTCATGTGCTTCGAGGCCCTGAAAAACTTCATTGTTTATTCAGATATATAATTTGTTCATTCTTCATTAGATGCAAAAAACTCTAACGAACAATTTCTTTTTTTATTCGTTTCAAAATTCTCAGAATTGAATAAGTTATAGCGAGTTGACACAAAACATGTTTGTCGGCCGGCCACGTAGTAACCAGTCTTCCTTGCAGAATATAACTACACCGGTAAAGGAGTCAAACCTAGCATGAAATACTCTAAAGGAGCGAATGTGACTCCGAGAGAGTGAAATTTACCGATTACTCTCTCTTGGACTCCGCAATTGACTCCAATCATTTTAGAGTGTTAATAACACGTTTGTAGCCGTATTAATAACACGTTTATTGCATAAAAAACCGCTTTCATGGTTAGAATCGGTCGTACTCTAAAGAAAAATCATATAAAAATCGCGACTTTTAGTACAAGATGACATTTTTCGCTGTTTTTAATGGTTGCATCGTGTAGAGAAAATGTACTGGCTGACAGTGATTTGATTAAAATTTGAGAAACCAATATCGCGGTTTAATTTTGTGTTATTCAGGCGTTAATGGGTTAAGTACCACCCAAAAACTGCAGCGTCGTTTTAAAGAATCGGCGGGGAGGGGGATCTTTAAGTTATTTATTTCAAATAATTTACTGTGATTCGCCATTTCTTTTCTTATTTATGCAATTTCAAAGTCTTTATTTGATCTTTTACATTTTATACTTTGATTTTTTATTATTATTTGCATTGCAGCATTTATTGACGGCTCGTGCAATATAATGCTATTTCGGAATACATTTAAATAAAATATCATTTGAAAATTCAGTTCAATTTAATGCTTTTGCGAGTAAAATTCATTATAACGATATACCGTGACAAATTACCTTTGCAGAATTTGAGTTTGCCTGACGTGTTTTGGGCAAGTACCCTAGCAAAGCTCTTCAGAGATTACTTGACCTCCAGGATGAGTTATGCACTACACAAAGCTGAAACGTTCCGAGTCGCAGCTTTTATCAACCAATTGTTTCCCACCATAAAATTAATTTTTTCTAGATAATAAAATATTTAGTATTAAATTTGGATTTGGACATGTAATATTGTATTTTTTATTATAATGTCCAATTAAAAAATTACATGTATAATTAATTATAAATATTTCTTAAAAGGTCGCAAGTACTACAATTACGTTAGTAATACATTAGCGTACTAAACTTGTTACACGCCTTAACAGAAGACAGAACAATGCCTCACCTGCCCAGGACCATTCGCCCCCGAATGCAATCCAGAGAGTGATATGACCCGTTCTCTACAGCACGCATAAACTCCTAATCGATACAGTACTATTTGAATTGTTTCCGGTTAGGGTGGACTTGTTTGGAAATTTTCGGATGAAAGGTTAATAAGAAATGACAAGATACGTGTAGTTACTGAACTTCGTTTGTTTAACAATTATGTTAGGCTTAGGATTAGGGTACGTCCACAGTGAAAGTGAATCACGAAAAGCTTGAAACAAAATGCAAAACAATTTAACCTTCGCGATAATTCGTGATTAGCAGCCGCTCATCATTGAGAGCTGCCAAAATATCGAAAGGTAAGCGAATTTTTACAGACGACAATCGGATAAATATTTAGGTATATTTACTCAGTTAAACTGTAGTTTTTTTCCTAATATAATAAACAAATTCCTTTCCGCAGTATCTTATACGAAAATAACAGCATTATTTTCGAGACAATTAATTTATCGTCTGCGAAAATTCGCTTGCCGCTCTTTCAAATCCGGAACCCCAATTTTTTTCTATTATAATATATAATACTATTATTATGTATCTATAGAGTCATTCCGCGTGAAACGGATCAGTCATCTATTACAATAACTCCAAATTTTACATATTGGCAATTTCAGACAAGATGAAATGTTGTACTAAATAGTGTTTTTATTGCAATTCATCGAGTTATATAAAATTAAAAATTTTGGGTCCATAAAAAATTTGTAACTGTTTCGTGTTGCAGTTTTAAGGAAAGTTAATACATGATTTTTTTTTCTGAAATTATATTCTGAACAATAAATATTGTTTATCTGTTAATTAGTTACCAATTTATTTTAAAATCATTTGTTTAACTATTAGCTAGATGATCGAAATGTCCAAAAATACTTTCATAAACTTTCAACCCTACTTTATGTTACTAAAAAAAATCAGAGCAGTATTTTGCTTCGTTTTCGAGAAAATTATTGCTAAATAGTATATTACGATACAAGTGCGCGAAGTAGGTGATTTTGAATTTCGTATTCTATTTTTTTTTGACTCCGTGAGAGAAATTTTTCGCGCACTGATTTGAGTGTGCAAAGTACTTCGCGCACTCATTTCAGTGCGCGAATGGCAGTGCGCAAATGGGTTACTTCGCGCACTAAAAATAGTGCGCGAAATTTAATTTCGCGCACGGAGTTAAAAAGAATATTTATAGTCACACCTTGCACAAATTCACGGTCTTTATGTCGGTAAATGGTCGCGAAGTCGTCGATTGCCGCCGAACACCACAACTGCACGACCGCAAATTTCCACACAGGTGTGACAAAAAATACTGTACATATCGCGGGCGAAAACGCATTGCATACACTCTGGCGATGTTGGGGACTCTCGGCGCATCTTTTACCCCCTCGACCCCCTCATCGCCCTCGCTGCAAGGACTTCGTTTCCACCCTACATACGTAATGTACTATTGAGGGTGAGTAGCTTGGTGCGGCAGCGTGGCTAAGCGCTGGACCACTCAGTCTTTATGCTCACGGAACTTTCACTCCGTGGGGGGTATTTATGCCTATATAATTTCAGGCTGCTGGGATTGTGCTTTTCCCTGTGCCTTTGGTCAGGAAAAGTCGTTTACCAAAGATGCTTGGTCCGAGTCGCTAGGCATACGCCTATAACGTGTTCGGATATGCGGTGCATGGTGTAACGTCTTCTTCAATAAATACCTTCAATTAGACCATATTTTGCAAAGTGAGTGATGGAACAGCCTACGTCCTGTTAGAATTGCCCATATCGCTCTTAGGTCACTTTTATTCAAGATTTAATATTGTGTTTTTTTTTTTTTCATGAGAAACTTTTTAACCAGTGGTCAAACCAGTCTTTGTTATTTCTTGTTTTGTTTAACCAAACATTGCGTTCATTAAAACGACGCATGGTTGATCGAGGAATGCACGACCTACGGTATTTTTTGTTTGCAAGCATGTCCGCCTCTTCATTACTTTCTGTTTATGTTCCGGCACCTAGCCAAGCATGATTTCATTTTTCCGCGATAATCTTACGAATCGGTGTCCTTTCTGAACAAGAATCTATAAAATGTAATATTTTGAAACTACAGAAATCTCGAGCTCCCTTTGTAATTAACGCTTTTGAATAACGTTTATCCGACCCCCCTGATGCGTTTTGCATAATTCTTCCCTACTACAATAAATAAATATCACACTTGGCACATTTTCAGACGTCCTATTTTCATCCCATTCAAATAGGGACTGAGCAGTAAATATTTGACTATCACTTAGTCGTTGAAGGCTAGGTGGAGCTAATCGTTTCACAAACTCTCCTAATCTGTCGCAAGGACTTATATTATGCGAAGTTCCGTTCGGTACCAATACTAATACTCGTTTGCCCGATAGTAATTTCTTAGCATAACCATCCACGTTGGAGTTGATACAAAAATTCGTTAACAATTCTATGTTATTAATATTCTTTATCAGATCATCTTTGCCCTCCTAATATATGACAAATGATCTCCCCAATTAGTACATCGCGAATCTCTAAACGAAATAGATTTAGCATGGTAAAAGACCAGTTAGAATGTCAGAAATAGGAAATAGACTTCTCGCTGGACAAATGACAATTTAGGACTTTCTCGCTAAGCAACATACTAGATAAGGCTAATTCAACAACCTCTTTTCTGATAGCATTAACAGAAATGGTATCATTTTCCTTGTTCCAACAATTGATATTAAATCTACTACTAATAAATTCAAGTAAAAACTCACCTCTGTTACTGATATCGGTGCTGCCGCGCGCAGTGTTGTGAGTATGTGCATCACAGACAATAATGAACTGGTAGTTTGTGCGCCGACAATAACTCACCAGTTCTTGTAACATCGCAAGCGTTGCACTTGGCTCGTCCACGGGAAAATAGGCCGATGTCACGACCGCCTTACGATTTCCAATTTCGATAATAACAGCCGCTGTAACCCCAGAAATATATTCTAGAACAGGTAACATTTTAAATCCTGGGCTATATAAAATAACAGCTCTTGGAATTAACTCACCTTTGAAGTAGATGGGTTTTATTTAGTAATCTAGATGGCCCAAGACTTCCTTCCCCACGCACCAAGGTTCATGGAATAGGCCTATTTGGATATTGCTCCAGAACATCGTATGCCTAAATACACTGAATGCAATTTGGCATGGTGCAGATTGGCCTGGAGAACGCTGATGCTGGTCAATATCTATGCGTGGGGGATCTCTTCCGATCCCTCTTCGCAGCCCTATCGGAGAACCCTTCCCACTTCAGGGCACCTTTCGGACGACGTTCCGTCCACTGCCATGTATTCTTTTCCAGAGGGAGCATTGAGGTGAAGCGGTAGTTCGCTTGGTCTTCCCTATTGGAGGAAATAAAGTAGTTGGGGGGAGTCGACAGCCCCCATCCACACGGTGAGGGAGCTGCTTTGTTTCCTTGACCTCTAGCCCCCTGCCGAACTATCTCTGCTGACGTTAATATTTTTGATGGCCTAGATATTGTGGGTGGTGGTGGTGCCCTGATGTTCTGGACAATTTCTTCTTTCCAATAGATTTCATTGGTGACTTTACCTTGTGAACGGGAATCTTCAATGGGAGGCTTTGGGATAAAGGGACGGTTGGGCTGGATTTCTCTGTTAGAGGAGTTATAATTAGACAGTATCATTCCAGCCGATGAGAGTTCTGATGTGTTTCCTTGACCTCTAGCCCACTGTCGAACTAGCTCTGCTGTCGTTGATATTTTTGGGGTTGTAGATATTGATGGTGGTGCTGGCGGCGGTTGTTGTCGCATGTTCTGGGCTACTTCTTCCTCGTGAATTTCACGGGTGACTTTACCGCGTAAGCGGATCTGGCCGAAGCGAAAGCTGACGAGGAAATTTTTCCTCCCAATATTCTGGAAGGACTCCTCATCCATCGCCAGAGTGAGCTGCACGTTATTTTCTTCATCAACGCGACGTAGGACATTCCAACTCGAGGTTTCCAGTCCCGGGTTTTGACCCTTGATAAAGCCCAGAATCCGGGAAGTCTCATCCTTCGCGCTGTTCGGAAAACGTCCCGTCAGCACCCTAGGTTTTGGAAGATCAGGCTCTTCCGCCAACCTGACCTCGGCCCCTTTCCAGAGTTGCAGCCGCTTGAAATTTGCCCATAGCCAATCGGAGGTTTCAGCGTCTCTGCAGTGCAGAAGAAGCCAGCCTGACTTATGCTTGCAGCTCAAAAATTGGGGCTTGGTCAGTTCATCCTGGAGTGAAATCACTACGTCAAGCAACGCATTCTCCACAACGCAAAGCTGCTCTGAATCCCACAATGTCTGAGGATACGTTTTGGGCAGTAAGCCCATACGAACGCTTCCAGCAACCTCAGAAAAGCTTTTGACATATCTAGGCGCATTTCCATTCCGAATGCCGGCATCCATGGGTTTTTTAAAAGTTCCGTCGCTGCCTTTGGTCTTCTTCCTGTTTCGTCCTAAGGAGGCACAGGCATTGTCATCCTGCAGAATTCTCTTAGGAACCTGCTGATTTGTGCTGCTTCTTGGTGGCATAGGCTCAATACTCAGCACAAGGGCCTCTTCCACACTTTTACCCTGTTTCAAGTGCCACTTGTAACGCTTCTTCCGAGAAGAAGACATTCTCACACGCTTCACATCAGTCGAGGTATTTTGTGATGCATCTTGAACTATTGTACTTAAAATGTCTGATGACATGCAAACAGCATTATCCAAGTCGTTAGAGATACCTAAGAAGGCTAGCTCATCCTCTACGTCCAGCTCAAGACCCGGTGACTCACAATCGCCTTGATCTGAGTATGTGCTAGTGGCTGGGAGACGTTCGTCGCCTGCAGCAACTCCAGCAGCATTTACGTCAGCCTGAAAACGTTCGTTCTCTGAGGCTGAGTTAGCAGTATGTTTAATTTTAATATTGTTTTTGATTGTTAGATCCATAAGATTTCGTTAATAATGAGGGTCCAAAAATGGTCATTCCGCCGATGCCCTCTTACGACGGTAAGGCTATTTTTAAACCGGAGGTCGCCCGTTATCCGGAGTCCACATACTAACGATCGGGTTTTCCCTCCCGATCTTGCAGGCCGAGGCGTATGCTGTCCCACCATACCGTCAGGGTGTGCTCTTTTGGCACGGTGCATGGTCCGCGGGGTGCTTGCACCCTAGCCAGATGCCAGCAATTTGAACTGCCTGCATCGGCCTTTCCCCTATTCGCCACCTGGGGACGCGCCGGGTCGCTTGCAAGGCACTAGTTTTCCCGGTTCCAAGGAATCTAATTAACGTCATTATTTTACGTGAAAAAATTGTTGTACGAATTAATGTGGTTAATTGCATTTATAGTTCGTTCATCCTCCAGAAGGTTTTCTTTAGATGTATACATGTATGTTTCAAATATTCAAATCCACACTTTACTCTGCCCACGTACGGCAAGTATATAAACGCTTAAATTTTGATTTTATTTTTACCAGGGTAAAGTGTTAGTTTAAATTACTACGCAACTATGCAGATATCTTAGGACATTTTTACAGGTAGCTCAGAAGTCAGGAAAATATGATAGCATGTTTCAAACATCCTGCTGTACAGTATGAACATTTTTTTAATACAGAATGAAAAGTTATAATTATGGCCCAATTAGAATTGTGGAGTTTGAAAGGGTTAAGCACAACCTTTATCTAGAAGTAGGTTCTAATAAATAATGTGCATTAGACACAATTTGTACTCATTTCAATTTTATTAATGTCCAACTAATAACAAGGGGGAAAAAATAGAGTTTGCGATGCTCACGAGGTATTATCACGTTTTAATAAAAATTAATGAATATATGTAAATAGATATAAGAAGCGTAATTTTTGTAGACCTAGCTAATTAGTAACTAATTACAGTTTATGGCATCTTGTTCTATTTAACGAATATTTCCCGTATGTGGGTGAATCAGATACTTTGTACCAGATGAACTAAGTTGATACTCAACACAAAGAACAATCCATAGAAAGCAAAATTGAAATTGAAAGGCTTAAATACCATACTGAGCTCACAAACAAATTCTATTACACCTTTTCCCTTAAACGCAAACGTGTTAGGAAAAACTATTTGTAACTACCTTACCTTCGGATTTCAAGGCACCGTAAACTTGGTTCAAATCGGTCTGACGTCAACTTCTTGAAATTCGAACATATGTATAATCATGTAATCTTGTGTGCTTATGTCTTTTTAACCAATTACTAAAATGGAAATGCTCGAGTTTTATTTTATTTTAACTGATAACTTTTTTGAGATATCTGCACATAAAAATTGGATTTACATATAACAATTATACATTAGTACCACAAGCCACTATAATAAATTAAAAAGAAACATTACCCCTTAACGGCCGACGACCAATACAATGCTATCAAAAAAGTGGTGAAACTTTGCGCCATAAACATTCAAATTTTAGTTTCTTTTTTCAACATTTATGTACAGAAACATGATTCCCGTGGCAAAGGGTGCCGGGTAAAGTAATAAAGCCAAGATTTGTTGCTTGAAAGTAGTAAAAATCAAACCTGCAAGTTACATATCTGTCGCAGAACTTGACAACTCAACAAAGGAAAATTAAACCTCAATATTTGATGTCAAACTTCCAGGTTTGATTTTTCCTGTTTATAAGCAACGAATCCTACCTATATTACTTCACCCAGTATTCCTTGTGATGAGGAACCTATCTCTGTAAAGAAATTTCGTAAAAAAGGTCTAAAAAGTTCATGGTTTATGGCGCAATGTTTCCTACTTTTTTTGACCGCCCCCGGGACGTTCGTGGGCCCTCAACCCTTTCGTTGGCATTGACGCAATAGTGCGCGGAATTGGTAGATGCCCTGTGTGGCATTGCTGCAATAGTGCGCACATCGGTTTTTTTCTATTTAACTTGCTCCGATTTGGAATCCAAGTCTAACTTGGGGATTTTTGGGGTCGCTGAATCCGAATCTGAAGTCAAAATTTTAAAATTCAAAATAGCGGATGCAATATGGCGGCCGAAAATTAAAAAAAAATGAAAAAAGTTACTGGATAGTAACGAAATTTGTTACTCAGGGGTTTTCGGGGTTGCTAATTACGAATTCAAGCTTGAAATTTCAAAATTCAAGGTGGCGGATTCACATTCGCAATCAGCAACCTCGAAAACCCCCGAGTAACAAATTTCATCACAATCAAGTAATTTTTTTCATTTTCGGCCACCATATTGGATTCGCCATTTTGAATTTGCAAATTTTGAGTTCAAATTCGTAATCAGCGACCTCGAAAACCCTTCAGTACGGGTTGGAGTCGAAATGGCGATAAAAAAATTCCTGCCATTCTGGGCACTTTTTGTAGAATTTTCTGTGCCAACGAAGGGGTTAAGAAATAACAAATATTAAGGAAAAGTAATCTACACATTGTAAAAATTATACATTTATTTTTTACAAATATCAAATAAAATAAATGTTTATTAAATAATTAAAACTATTTTAAATTAAGCTTCATTTTAAAGGTCTTAGTTTTAGATGAGCATTTTAATTATTTCGTTTCAGTCTTAACAATTAGATTTTATAAATCTTGCTAGAATGTTGTTGATTACGTACTACGCAATCAACTTAACGAAAGTGTGTGCTATAGTCTTAGACAGTATTCACGTTATCCGTATCAAGCCTTTTCGCTGCCAAACTATATTTACCAGAATACAATTTCGACGCGAGTATACTCAATGCAATATTAACAACTCTCCTCATATATTTTTAAAAAATATAAAATAAGTCACATAAGGAGTCTTAAACTCATTCTCTATAACTTAGCGGATGATTAAATATTCGGACGCTTTTTATTAAGTAGTTAAACTATTTTATTGAACACGATTTTCTGAAAACATCGCGATTTATCATTGTCGCATGAATAATACTGGTATAGGTTTTTTTTTAAAGATCCATGTAATTTAATATAAATTGTATCCCATATGAAGTAATTTGTATTAAATAGCATTGGTATCTTTTTATAATACCACACTTTTTATACAATATTATTCGTTCGTTAATAAATTGTTAAAACCGACATTTCCAGAATGTTGAGTAGTGATACACATGTTAATGATTTGTGAATCACTAGGTTAGGTAATGTGGGACTTTCACTGATTTCCACAAATTATCACGTTCGTTTGACTGGTCACTCTGTAACATTAATGCTACGTTTTCCAGAACGTTGCAACATGTTTATGCAGGTGTCAGTAGGTGAATTCCGATTCGTAGCCATTTTTATGTAACGTATGATTAAACGTTTAAACCATCCAAAGATTAATCTTTAATCTTTAATCTTCATTTTAATGATAATTGAATATGATACCACCAAAACGATTTTTCTAACCTATTAGTCATTCAGTTCACGTTAAAATGACATTGATCACTTTCGTTGGACGTTGTCTACATAACGGACACAACAGTGGGTTTGGAAGTTTTCTGCAACATTCTTCACAAAGGCACAGATGGTTACAAGGCAAAAATACTTGTACTGCGGGGTTTTCTGTACACGCACAACAATATCCTTGAAGTACGCTGGTCTCCGACTTTTTTCGATTTTTCGAATTCCTTTTCGAATTATTCTTTCGTTGAAAATATTTTTTTGGTGTCATTTCGGACGTCGATTCAACATTGTATACCATCGTTGGTTTGTATGAGTCGGGAACAATTTTAAAAAATATCTGACAGAAACTCTCTTTGACGTCGGTTATTGTCTTGTTCAAAAACCTCTCGATGACGTCATGGATGATTATTAATACATCAATAAAATTCGCGCAATTGCTAGTGCAAAATTCGTGAATCAATTGTGATATGCCCACAGTCAAGTTTTTTAAGATATTTGCAATTATTGAAAATAGAAACATAAAAATTAAAAGTGATAATAATAGCCCAGCTTTTGCAGATTTTTGTTTGTCACGAGGTTCCATATCTTCAAAATGATCTTCACGTGTTTCAAATTCTCCCTCCCAAGGAAACGTCAGTTGATGCAATGCCGCTCTTCACCAATTAAAGTCAAGGCGCAGAATCAGTGATAAACCTACAATCAGAGTGAAACCTAAATTAGTAATAAATAGTTATAATACAAATAGAAAACATATTTCGATTAATTTTGAAAATTGTTCCTTAATGATACTTTCTGGGTAGGGCTGATGTATAGTTCTTTTGTACAAATTGTAAATATAAAAATTTTTGTACATACAATATAAATAAGAAATTAGAATTTAGAAATAAAAATTAACTACCTCTCTAAGAGAAATAAAAACTTTTTGTTAATATTATGTTTTAGAAGTAAAAGTGGTTCGGAATCCACTATAAACTGTAGGGCCCGCATATATACATGTCCCAACTCAAAGTTGAGCTAACTAAAAAATCAAAAAATCAAACAAGTAAGTTTGCAATATGCAATATCACTGGTATGCTGAAAGGCGGTGGATGGTGGGGTGTGGTTTCCTTCAGAAACCTCACATGTGTGCCTTATTTTTTTTTCTCTCTTTTCTACAGTACGAGGCTGAAAAATGGTTTATATCAATTAATCAACAAGGGCCTTCACCTCCCGGCACAATAATGGTCCACAAAAAAAGCTATAATAGAGGCTTTGAAAGCATACAAATGTTTTTACGTCCGCAAAAATTGCACGAGTAAGACAGACGTTCATCTCCATTTTGAGTTTAAAGCTCAAACCATTAACCATTTGAGTCCCAGGCCCCACTGGTGGCTTCATTTCCAACCTGCTTATATTGATCATATTTTCCTATTTATAATTAATATTCCATTTTTTTTGCATTTTTAATGTGTTAAAGGTTTATATTTGTCAATATTATCGTACTTTTAGTCATTCTATTATTGTTATTTTTGTAATAAACGAATTGAAGCTTAAAAACGTTACTTTATTAATTATTATGTCATTTACATATACTTTTAATTATTGTTACTTATATTTTTGAGGTCGTTAACTTCGAAGCCC
The DNA here is from genome assembly GCA_030407085.1 of Trichopria drosophilae. Taxonomy (NCBI): domain Eukaryota; kingdom Metazoa; phylum Arthropoda; class Insecta; order Hymenoptera; family Diapriidae; genus Trichopria; species Trichopria drosophilae. Next base: position 61,394,681 of record CM059586.1, on the reverse strand, counting down.
ATATTCATTTTTTTAAATTCAACATGGCGGATACAGTACGGCGCACAATATTTTTAAAACTTATGTAAAGTTCATGGAAATCGATACTCGGGAGTTTACGGGGTTGCTGATTCCGAATCCGATATCAATTTTTCGAAATTCAAAGTGGCGGATCCAAGATAAGAGACCAGTTTTTCAAAAATGTAGCAATCTATATTTGAATAATCCTAATAGTGCACAAGATTTTTAGCGACTTTTGTCAAATTTTTAAAATATTTTCCGCCAGATCGGATCCCCCCATTTTAAATTTCAAAAACTGAGATCGGATTTGGAAGCAGCGACCCCCAAGACAATTTGCACCTTGTACTTTGAAATAATTAGTATATCCCGTGAAATGTGGGTCTGCGAAGGTTAACTGGAATTAAACACTCCATTCGAGCGGAAAATAATGTTCATATTAGGGTCATAAACTTTTCCACGCCGACGCACGGCGATCACACATGTACCTCGAGCCGGCTTCTCGGGCCTGGGGTACGGGTATCACCTGTTGGCGTAAAAGATCATTTAAACTAATACAGTGGCCCTCCCCTTATTTTAACTTTTCGAGTCAAGGAAGATGGCGGCTTCTTCCCTTATTTTACCGCTTCCCCTCATCCTCACCACTGGCAGTATGAGAGAATAAAAACAGAGAGAGGAGATATAGTGGAGTCACTGTGGAGTCTTTCTTCACCTGTATGCGCAAGCGCAAACAGCAGTCCGCACGCTTTTGAACACTTTCAAATGGCAAATGGTGGGGGAACTCACGAGGGGAAGAAGTTAACATAAGGGACGAAAGAAAGTTAAAATAAAGGACAGTTAAAATAATAGGAGTTAAAATAAAGGGAGGGCCACTGTATTGTCTTCTCGCATTGAGCGGTGCCAAATTAAGGGTCATCCATGAACTCCTTTAACCTTGGAGGGGGGGGGGGGGGGTGTAGTGTCAGCTAGAAACTACGGTCTACATTCAAAGTATAATAAAAAGTACAAAACTGGCTACGCAAGGGGAGTGGGTAGTAATAAGTACAAAAACAGGTCTATGTAGTTTATGGATGGCCCCTTAGGCTACCGAGACGTGTAACTATAGGGGAGAGCGGGGTGCAATGGGCAGCGGGGCGAGAAGAGTTTCACAATTTAAAAAATAACAAGGTTTCCTTGTGCCTTCACAATTTTTTTGTATGTGAAAAATTGTATTCCGCTTTGAATTACGGTTTTTAAATAAGTAAAAACAGTGTTATTATTTAAAAAAAAACAAGCTCATTTTTTAGGGGAGGTATGGGTTGTCGTTTTAGAATTTTAGCATACAATAAATACTGATTTTTTTATTTTGTAACGAATTTTTGCATAATTGTCTTGGCAGACGAGTGCTTTACCTTTAAAATACGCACTGATTTTTTTAAATTTAATTTTTATTTTATGAGCATAACTGTTTTTAACTTGATAGGTCGTTGGGGCGAAATGGGTAAGTGTCTGCGGGGCGATACGGGCACTTTTATCCCGTTTATGAATGTTGTTACAGGTTATGAGCGCAAGAAGCAATTGCTCGTACTGCCCCACTGTGCAATATTGCCGGGTGTTACTTACGAGCCACCGCCACAATCCATCTGGCAACACTGCCCCTGGTGTTACCCTGGTGTGCCTATCACGCTCCGCTAAGCAGTGCTCATCTCGCCCCGTCTCGTGCCCATTTCATCCCACCGATGGGGCGCAATGGGCCATTTTGCCTCTCCGCACTAATTACCACCCTATTAAATATCATTGCATCTTTAATAGAAACTAGGTACTGATATTAATTCTTGAATAGTTTAATAACAAAATGCAAATGCGCCCACTTCATGACTTTCAATATTAAAAAAGAAATTTCACTATAAAGCCAAAATTGCCCATAACGCCCCGCTCTCCCCTATGATTCACTTCCTAAGACCGCATAAACCATTTTTTTCTAACAAAGTTACGTCTGTGTTAAATCATGACATTTCTCCCAAATACGTTTCTACTTGATAATAATGTTGGAAACTGGTACCGAGGCATTTCTGGGGTCGCTAAGTGCGAATATGACAGAAAATTGATATCGTCAATTTCTAAGATAGCTGATTTAAAATGGCGGGTACCGCGAATCTCATAAGGTAATTAGGATAAATATGATGACACATTCGACCATTTAATTTGATGACTGAGCCTCAACCGCCTGTACGGCTTTAAGGCCGGGTCGCCTAGCACTCTTTGGCGGGCACGCGCCAAAAAAGCTAGACCCCTACCCTGGGATAAGATACCGCGGGAGCTCTGGGGTCCCTGGTCGGTTGGTGTTGGACTCGCGAGGGCAGTGGTTCGCTACACGGAAAAACCTTTGGGAACGCTGGCGCTGCTCACTCAAACCGGGCGGGCAGCCCTCCCGCAGCCCTTTTAACTTTTCAAATGACGATTAAAAATATAAGAGCGAAAAAATAAATTTTTGTCTGAACAGATATCGATTCATAGTATTATTAAGAAAGTTTATGCACTATTTTTAGACCATCAAATTACTTATATGGTTTATAAAGATCGTTAAAAGCGTAAAAACCGGCACTTTTTTCACTAACGCTTCCGTATCGAAAATAGAGCAAAATTGCACTAAAGCTTTTTTGTAGAGCGAAAAATGTCCTACAAAAAAGTCGATGGCAATGTTAGTCTAACATTAATAGTTTAGAAAGAAGGCACGAATTTAAACAAAATATTCCGAATATTCCAGCACGCATTGGTAATTCGACGAACTCATACTTCATGTCTTCATGTTCCCCCCAAAATGAAGGTAGAATCATTTATAAGTTCTGAAAATACTGCGCGTGTCGAATGGGTGCTTGTGTGCTGGGAGGCTCCGTCCCCCAGACCCCCCTTTATATACTAACCTAACCTCCAACCAACAGATGTCAGTAATAATTGAACCTACGTGAAGTACGTATTCCGATATTGATAGCGACATTAATTCGACATTAATACGATACTCATTCGATTTGACCTTCAAAAGACCTAGAAGATTAAGGTCGATTTCACAGCAAAAGTCATCATTGAATGCCCAGGGTCATTTCCTAAAAATTTCGTCTAAATCATTTTTCTGTAGAAACGTCTACTCTACAACAATTTTTTGAACACCCTATTACCTGTATATTGCACAAACTCATTATGGGCATTTTCATCTGTGATTTGCGGGCTTACCGTTGAGATTACGAAAACAGTGCATATAACCTTTTTTGTAGAGAATTACATGCCCTACATTTTTTGTTCAACACATTTTTTTGTTAGACCCGTAGTTTTCAAGATAAATACAAAAAACTAAAAAAAACGCGTTTTTTTCAAGATAGCGACTTTAATATGTCTGAGCGCCAAATTTTACCATCATATTCGGATTCAGGAGGCAAAAATATGTACGAAAAATCTCGTTACGATTTTTTTCCGAGGGAGCATGTCTTTCCGAAAATTTACCAAACTAACTCTTTTTTAACGAGCAGAAAATGTAATAGATTTGTCTCATCATAACTGAAATACTCATCATAACTTTCACAATAATTTTCAGTTTTCAGGAAATGTGCATTATGTTATCTCTAAACCAATCGCGTTTTCCAAATTTAGATAATCAATTGTAAAATACAATAACATTTATTTTCTGAAACAATGAGATGAGCGGGTATTGAAATATTCAAACGTTTCGGGAGTCGAGGAGGAAAGTGTAAGAAATGGAAATTTACTTAATAACAAAAATTCTGCAAGGATTCAAAGAAGTTTTTTTGTGAAGTTATCAAACGCTGCGGGCTGTAGTTTAAAAATAATAATTAATTAAAGTAAGAACGGCACGTCGACGCGTCCATTTCTTACGTGAAAGGGGCATTGTTACACCGTTTACCAGTACACTAGACGTGTGTCAGACCATGTCCGATGTGATGCTGCCACATCGATCTAGCTTTAATCATTGTTATATTAAACTGTAATTTGCAGGCTTTTGGAATTTTCCAAAAAACTTCTTTGAACCACGCTCGAATTTTTGGTATTATACAAATTTCATTTTTTTGTTAAATTACTAGACTCTCGAAACGTTTGAATTTTCCATACCCACCCAATACATTGTTTCTGAAAACAACTTATATTGAGGTTTACCAATTTATTATCTAAATTTGAAAAAACCGGTTGGCTTAGAAATAATATAGTGCATATTTCGGTTTTCTTGCGATTATCTGCAAAGCAAAAAATGTCAAAAATTCTCTATTATGATACATCACATGGCAGAGGAAGACCAATTCAAGTGGAGACTCGAAGACAAAAATTTCATAAATTGTAGCAGGGCATAAACTAATGTTATATCCCAAATCTGAGAAGCAGATCTGGAACATATTTAGTTGGCCATTTTTTTGGTCAAGGCACTTAAGCCCTTTACCTGGGAGCTGGCCTATGATCATGAGTGGAAGGAAAGGAAGATTATGAATAAAACATTTTATAAATGTATATATATTTTATTTCTTTTTTCACTTACTTGTTTTACGGGAAAAGGAATATTTAGGGTTGTTTAGGAACGACCTCAACCGCTGGTTAGCGTTTAAAGTCGTCACTGCCCCTCAACCGCTGAGTAGCGTTTAAAGTGCAGTGAAGATCTGGTTCGAGGAGGCTGAATTTATACAGAATTTTTACGTATACTTGCATGCGTTGGACGAAAAGAGAAGATGAGATAGGAAATACATATCTTATTGGTTAAAAACTTTTGGCGGCAAGAGTTTTCTAGCGGAAGTCTATCTTTTAAATTTTCCTATTCGTTAAAAATGAATTTCCGCCGAGTGCAGTAGTTTTATTGGGTAGGCCATAAAACTTTCAAGTATCGTGTGTGCATTGGGCGGCTTCTCTGTTCGACCAAAGACATCTAAAAACTAATTTCTAATTTATTGTATAAATAAAAAAATGAAATTTAATTAACTTCATTTGACTAAGTATGAATTTAGCGTTAAAAAAAGTCCAAACACTTAATAGTTTGGTTTAATGGGCTACTTGCATCAAAAATTTAAAAATCCACAAAAAATATGTAGACTTTCTATAAACCCCCATAAACCTGAAAAAAATATTGAAAAATTTTTTTGATAATGAGAAGTTCCAAAAAAAAATTAATAAAATTTGAAAAAAATGCGATCTTCAGAAACGTTTGTGATTGGTCGCGACGGTCGTGACGTAGATATTCATCGTCGGTTTGAATGAGATTTCGAACTTTTTTCCCGGGTAAACAGAAAGTTGCAAATATTGAAACAATACGTTTGTCAAGGAGAAAATTATATTTTTGAGCATGTCAGGAAACAAATTTTTTGTACGTGCTCAGTCCGACAATTTGCCGACGATTAATATATTCATGGTGACTGATTTTTTTAAAAATAATGAGTTCTTTAATGTTGCTGAAAGCAGAGGAGTCAAGACTGACAGGTAATTTTCTTTACATTTAAAACAATTTAATTAAATTTAAAATAGTAAATATACTTAATTCTTCTAATTTTACAAATTATTTTAATGTATTTACATCAATTTATCATTGAAGCAGAGTGACATAACCTCAAAATGTCACATCCAATACTGATATGTTCTGATAATGTATATATCTAATTATAATATCGTTATAAGATAATGTGAATATTAAAAATGATTTTATTGTAGGTCAAAACGCGAGAATTATGGAGATTCGGCTGTTGGATACGTAGAACTATGAAGGGAAAACAAATATTGCTATATACGTGAAAGGGTTTGCCCGGAGCACAGTGTTAGGCAGAAACCGTATTTTGTGTTGACATTTTCAATATTGTAGTTCAACTGATTTCGGAGTTTTGTATTGTTTGTATATATGGGGCAGAAAGGTTAGGTTACAGAGTGAACAGTGACGTCACGCCTCAATAGCGCGCAAAAACAGGTCGTTTCAAAAGTAGTCGAACTTTAAGTGTTCAAAAAATATATAAAAACTCACAAAAAACACAGGAATGTATTTTTGTATGTAATAATCTAACCCATACTTTATAATGATCCAATAAAAACCAACAAAAAATTTTGATGCAAGTAGCCCATTTGAAACAAAAATTAATTATTGTTTTTGAGTATTATTTAATCATATTTCATTTTTATTCTTAACTTAAGTTTATGATCTAGTTCTTAACGCTATTCACTAATCACTAGGTTCACTTAATGTTCATTATTAATGTTCATTTTAGTTTTGTGCACTAATATCTTTCTTCTGGAAAACGTCTTTGTTTCTTTCTTATTTATCTCTTCTATTTTTATCGATGGAGAAAACCCGGCGTTTCATGGCATGACCTAGTTACGATTTTCGTTAGGATGTAACACTAAATAAAGTTTTTAGAATTACATATCAAAAACAAAACGTGGGATTGCAAAAGTTAACAATAAAAATGACACGAAGAAAGTGTGGATTTGTAACTATGTATAATATGTATTGATTTCATATGTTTCGATTTAGTCAGATAATTAATAAAACTAAAAGAAATTTTTACATAAAATTATCAAACAATGGCGTGTGTGTCTATATACAAGGTGATCCAAAAGTTCCAGAACACTAAAATATCTCAGCGAGAGGACATTTTCGGGGAAAATGTTTCAGATAAACGTTTATGGATTTTTCCCTGGCGATTTAATGGTGCCATACAATTTAACCTTGAACATGTCATTTCAAGGTGAAACTTAAAACTCCCGTGACGGCGAAATATCTCAGAGGGTGTGCATTTCTTTGGAAATTGTTTCAGACAAAAGTTTAAGGATTTTTCCCGGGCTATTTAATGGTAGCACAGAATTTGACCTTGAACATAACCTTCAAGGTTATTTCAAGGTCAAGTTTGTTTTTTTTTTAATGGAAACTGCTATTTTTTTCACGGATTCGGAAAGAGCACAAAATTTTACGTCCGAATATACTATGGCCGTTTTTTTCGGCAAGGTCATTTCAAGGCCAAACTTAAAACTCCCGGAACAGCGAATTAACTCAGCAAGAGGTCATTTTCGGGTAAAATGTTTCAGACAAAAGTTTCAGGATTTTTTCCGGGATATTTAATGCTAGCATAAAATTTGACCTTGAAAATTACCTTGAAGATTATTCTCAGGTCAAGATTATTTTTTTTTTAATTGGAACCCCGTTTCATTTTCTTAACGAAGTTATGAGGATCTTCCGGTATTGAGAGTGGTTAAATTCATTTTGTTCAGTCGATGCTATTACTGGACGATCTGCTCTAGGGAGATCCTTTACAGTGCCGTAAACTTCGAAACAATTTATTGTTCTGCCAAAAGTCGATTTAGGAATCAGTTCCTGTCCCTCGCTTGTCCTCTAATTTTGTAAATAGAATAATAAACTGTTTAAAAAAAGTGTATACATACATCTTACGCAACACTTGTGCAAAGTGAACTTGGGCGCGCGAACAGCGACAGAGAGCACGAGTCACCAGCGAAGTAAATAAACAACATACATTCACATTGAATTTATACATACGTGTACAGTCTTATAAGGTTACATTTTGGTCTTAACTTTATCGTTTTGTGAGATACATGGATTTCCTATCTAAACGCCTTTCCTATCTAAACGTATTAAGCATCATTTCAGTAACAAAATACATGCGTCTATTTCGTACAAAGAGCAATGGCTGCGCTAAGTGAACGAGAAAGAATAACCATTCTCATGATGAGAGGCTGGGGTGATAACCAGCGATCTTTAGAGAATGTGCGAACCTTATTTAACGCATCATTTAGAGAGGGACGAGAACCGATTTCTAAATCTACTGTTAGCAGAACAATAAATCGTTTTGAAGTTCATGGTACTGTGAAGGATCTCCCAAGAGCAGGTCGTCCAGTAACAGCATCAACTGAAGAAAATGAGTTGAATGTCGCGCTGTCAATAACGGAAGATCCTCATACTTCCATCAGGAAAGTTAAACAGCAGCACGACTTATGTTACGGTACAGTACAACGGATCTTAACTAAAAACTTAAAATTTCACCCATACAAAGTTAGACTCGTACAACAATTGAATGAAGACGATCCTGATAGATGCCTACAGTTTGCGGAATTAATGATGAATCGAATAGATGCTGATGCCGGTTTCTTGAATCGCATCGTATTTTCTGATGAAGCTACATTCTTCTTAAATGGGGCAATCAATAGACATAACATGTCTTATTGGAGTGAAACCAATCCTAATTGGATGGTCGATAGTCGTTCTACTCAATATCCTGAAAAAGTAAACGTATGGGCAGGTATTATAAACAATGCGGTAGTTGGGCCCTTCTTCATCGAGGGTACCCTTACTGGTCAAAAATACCACGATATGTTGAGGGACGACATCATCCCTGCTATTCAGGTTATTGTAGGCGAGGATTTCGATCAGACTTGGTTTCAGCAAGATGGTGCAGCACCCCATTATGCAACAGATGTTCGCAATTATTTGAGTGATGTATTCGCAGAACGGTGGATAGGTCGAAGGGGTGTAATAGAATGGCCACCAAGATCTCCGGATCTTACGCCCCTTGACTATTTTCTATGGGGTTATCTCAAAGATAGAGTGTATCGAACGAAACCGGTGAATATTGAGGAAGTAAAACAACGAATACGGGATGAGATCGCGGCTATAGAACCAGATATGATTAAAAAAGTCGTATCGACTTTTTATAATCGCTTGGGATATTGCCAAGAAGTTCATGGCAATCACTTTGAGCATAAGCTTTAGTAAGATACATAATTTCATCAAAATCTTAGTATACCCATCTTGCCTTAACTGTCTGGGGACACCCACACACGCACACGCACACGCACACGCACAGGTGACGGCGAGGGGAACCACCTGAACAAAGCACCCCGAAGAGGTGTAAACCCGACCGTGCTACCTCCACGCGGTACATCTTGGGTAATGCTAAAGCCGGCGGTAGCATTGGAAACAATGTAAAAATGTTACCCATACATACGGTATTTATAAACGTATCGGATGTAAAAAAAAAAATGTATATTTTTATCCGGGAACAATGATAATGCATTGCACTCTGGAAACTCTGGAAACATTACGAAAATAAAACGGGGTTCCAATTAAAAAAAAATAGTCTTGAGCTTGGAATAAGCCTCAAGGTAATTTTCAAGGTTAAATTCAATGGTGCCTCTTGCTGAGTTAATTCGCTGTTCCGGGAGTTTTAAGTTTGGCCTTGAAATGACATTGCCGAAAAAAACGGCCATAGCATATTTGGACGTAAAATTTTGTGCTCTCTCCGAATCCGTGAAAAAAAATAGCAATTTCCATTAAAAAAAACAAACTTGACCTTGAAATAACCTTCAAGGTCAAATTCTGTGCTACCATTAAATATCCCAGGAAAAATCCTTAAACTTTTTTCTGAAATAATTTCCAAAGAAATGCACACCCTCTGAGATATTTCGCCGTTACGGGAGTTTTAAGTTTCACCTTGAAATGACCTTGCCGGAAAAATCGATCATATCATACTCGGACGTAGAATTTCCCGCTCTTTCAGAATCCATGAAAAAAAATAGGGGTTCCCATTTAAAAAAATAACCTTCAAGGTCATGTTCAAGGTCAAATTCAATATCGCCATTAAATAGCCAGGGAAAAATCCTGAAACTTTTGTCTGAAACATTTTCCTCGAAAATGCACTCCCGCTGAGATATTTTGCTGTTCCGGGACTTTTGGATCACCCTGTATAATTATTATTATTAAATATCAATGTATAAATGATAAATTGTACTCCGAGCCTCTTCCTTGAGATCACAGTGTAGTATCCTCAATTTTATGTCAGTAATGCCACTATAGTTCAAAGCAATGATAAAAAATTTTGTTTTTCTTAACGTTTACGTCCTATATTTCTATTGAACTTCATTCCTTTATTTGGTGTCAATTATGCCACAAGGTTAAAATTTATTAATTCAAGATGGGAAAAAGAAATCGATCTCGATCCATTTCATCTGAAGGTAGAAAGGATGATGCTCTAGAAAAACGCATTGAAAAGTTGGAGAGAAAATTAAAAAGACATTACCGGAGAAAAAGACGTAAGTAACCTATGTCGACATGACAGCCGTATCATCAACATTGATGAACCTATCACAATCGTAAAGATTCTTCCGTTTCCGCTTCCGAGGCCCTGCCTGTGTTTTATGATAAAAATCGTACTAATTTGGAGAATTCGATGTGATCAGTAATTCAGATTGTGTATGACAATCAGATTTTATTAGCGTAAAGGTTCTCACTCATAGGTTAGGCCTATGATATTATTGTCAATATATGTGAGAATTCGCTATAATTACACCAATAAAAATGTACACATGGTTAGAACCACATTATTTATAAAACATAAATATATAGGTGAATCAAGTTCTTCAGACGAGCGACATGATTATAACCTTCCAAGTAGCGATCGACAGCGAACTTATCAACAAAGGTATAGTCATCATCGAAATCGCAGTACTTCTGGAAGTAACAGTCCTTCTCGAAGTCGCAGTCCACGTCAAAGTCGTAGTCCTCGAAGGCGCAGCCGCAGCCGTGTTTCCCTTGAAAGCCCTCGGCAATCTGGAAGTCGCAGTTTTCGTCGAACTCATAGTTATTGTAGAAACCGTAGTTCTTCTCGAAGCCAAAGCCGCTGCCATAATCGTAGTGGTCGAAGAAGCCAAGGAAGTTTACATAACATTTCTGCAGAAGATTCAGATTCTTCAGAACACCAGAAGGGTCGTAAGTTTAATTCCGCGCACAATTCTCCCTCACATTCACAGAAATCGACAGCAGAAATTTTAAACGAAAAAGTAACTGATGTGACCAAAAATCAAGAAAGTAACATTGCTACAGCAGGACTTGATGAAAATATACTTGAGGTTATTGGCAAGCGCTTAACAACAGAAAAGGTCCCTGCTCCGCCATTACATGACGATATCGCTGTTTGTTGGAAAGATATTTATATAGAAGGTTTGCCAAAGGAGGAAGGAATCACTTTACAGAAGAAATATAGTTTGCCAAAAAACTGTTCTTTTGTGGCGGCTCCAAAATTAAATCTAGAAATTAAAGCTTCCCTTCATGAATTGGTGATTCGACGAGATACACGACTTATGGCAAAACAAGAATATTTAGCAATTTGTTTAGCAGCTCTAGGAGAAATAACATCTAATTTATTAAAGCCAGAACAAATCAGCAAAATAAATCTATTGAGTATCGTTAGTGACATCAGTCGGCTATTAATCGATTTACAAAGGGAAGAATCAGAAACTAGAAAAACTCTGATACTATCTCACATCAATTCAAAATTAAGAGATACCCTAAATACTGCAATAACAGACGAATGGTTATTTGGTAATGAATTAGAAGAAAAAATTAAAACTGCTAGAAGCCTAGAAAAATCAAGTAAAGAGTTGAAATTACCTGCAAAAGTCGTTCCAAATAAAGTTTCAAAAAACTCGAAGGGCCCGCCCCGGCAATATGCACCCAAACTACGTATGACAGCGGGGAGCGGGCAACGGAATTTATCAAACAAAAGGACATCCTATTATCGGAAAACATACTCGAATCAATATCCCAACACGAGAACCCGGAAAACGTAAACAACGTAAGTAAGATTAAAGTCGGCGGAAGATTAAAGTTGTTTTTTGATCATTGGAAATCAATTACTTCGGATCCAGTTATTTTGAAATGGGTTCGAGGATACGAAATTCCATTAAAAACTCGAGTTTTTCAAAAAATTATTCCAAGTGAACCTAATTGGTCGAAAACTGAATCGGACCAAATCTCAAACCATTTACAGATTTTGTTGAGCAACAAGGTTATTAGAATTTGCAAGCCTACAAATGACCAATTTGTTTCTAGTATTTTTTTAATCCCAAAATCAGATGGATCAAGTCGTTTTATACTAAACTTACAAAAATTTAATGACTTTGTTTATACCGATCATTTTAAATTAGAAGATCTTTTAAATTAGAAGAAAATATTCGACAAGGACAAAATAAAATTGAAATAAAAATACCAGATCGTATAAAAACCTCGGGTCCGACAAGGAAACAACCTCTTTTACAATTACCATTCTTCAACATAAAGAATATATGTCCTGCATCTGCACTGATAACGTACATTAATCGGACAGAGAATATACGTAATGAGACACAACCTCTTTTTTTATCATTCAAAAAACCACATAAAGTAGTGTCTACACAAACCATTAGTAAATGGATCAAATTTGTTTTAAAAGAGAGCGGAATTGATACAGAAAAATTTTCAGCATATAGCACAAGACACGCATCTACTTCGGCAGCGAAACGAAATGGTGTAAGCATCGATACGATTCGATTAACAGCAGGATGGTCAAAAGAATCGGCAACATTTGCCAAATATTATAATTTAAATGTTAGCGAAGAAAGTGTAACATTTGCAAACTCTGTTCTAAATGCATTATAATATATATGTTAAAAAAAAAAAAAAAAAAAAAAAAAAACACGTGTATCTATTGCCGTAACTTGACTGTGAACGTCTACACTGTGATCTCAAGGAAGAGGCTCGGAGTACAATTCAACGATTAAACGAACTTACTTGTAAGTGAAGTTCAATCGGAATTGTTCGTAGAGCTTCTTCCAAAGAGATCAGTCCCACCCTATTAACCTATATCACCCTACAGTTACGGCACTTTAAAGAATGAAGTTCAATAGAAATATAGGACGTAAACGTCAAGAAAAACAAAATTTTTTATCATTGCTTTGAACTATAGTGGCATTACTGACATAAAATTGAGGATACTACACTGTGATCTCTTTGGAAGAGGCTCTACGAACAATTCCGATTGAACTTCACTTACAAGTAAGTTCGTTTAATCGTTGAATTATCAATGTTAAAGGGAGTTCTCGATCCTATGTTGCTAGTGAAATGAGCAAATACGTTGCAACCTAACCAAAGAGACACAATGTTAACAGCAATGACGGCTGACTAATAAAATACGGTAAATGTCATTACAAAATAATTAATATTCTCTTACAGCTACCAAAGGATAATTATTCTGGACTTATGGTCATATAATTTTTAGTAACATCTGCTTGTTGCATCTTTTACAATATGTGTATAGAAGACATAAGAACACAGTTTTTCATAAGATATCATGTTAAATATAGAAAAATACAATCGCTGATAACTTTTCTAACAATTACTAAAATTTTAACTGCATATTTTGTATACCTTTCTAAAGAAGTATACCAAATTCGGTCAAAATCTGTTTGTCAATTCTATTATCAAGAAAACTTCCTTAACAAGAATGCTTGTAAAATGACGAATAACTGAAATATATAGAATCCATAAAAATGTTAACATAACATTGAACTTTTTAGTCAGCCAAGTTAAATCTTTAAATATCGTTCGAACTAATACAAATAATTTTAATTCAAGATTCAATCTTATATGTTACTCAAGTGGTAATGTATAAAATACATATTTTATTTGTGTCAATTATATACCTATACTTTTTTCATGTTGATTGATAAAAAAAAGACAGCATTTTTGACAATATGACAGTCCTTTCCAGTTCCTTCTTTGCTTCATAACAAGTGGCAATAGAGATGAGGAAGTAGAATTGTACAAAAACAAAGCCTCTAATTGTAGTTTTTTAGTAAAAAGAAATCTAGTAAATCTAGTAAAAAGTGTAGAGACCTGTCATAACTTTCATTACATCCAAGCTTTACCAATTAATAAGTTGCATCAGAAGAACAACATGATAGTTTTGTTCAACCACTGCTTTAATATCTTTTTTGTATAAAACACATTCCAATTCTTAGTTAAGCCTCCCCTATTTGGTCTCAGTATGTACCTGAACTATGATATTATAAAATTAAAATCAGTTCAACATAAATTTCTTCAAAATCTGACTTTCAAAACTAATGTCAAAACTAATGTCCTATGCCATTATAAAGTTTAAAATTTCTCAACCATTTTGTTTGAATAAGTAACAAATATTTCTTGGTAAGAACGGTCACCATAAAAATGTTAAAAAGTATTAAAAAATAAAAAATATAATGTATTAATAAATATTTAACGTTTTCTGGAAGATGAGTTAAATAGTCGAAATTTTGGAGACATTGAATGTAATCCGATTGCAGTAAAATATATTTCACATAAAATGCCGAAAAAATTTTGAATCACTAGAACTATTATTAAATAAAATCTCGCATAAACCAGATATCATTCTTTATGCACAGAAACATGGAATCTTCAGAACTTTGAATTTTATAATTTACATGAATATAACATCTTTTATAATTGTAGTAAAATAAATAGAGCCGAGGTTATTGTCGTGTATACAAAGGTACAACTTGATACCTCTACGGTCATAGAAGAAAGTGGTATGTCAAAATTTCTTACTACAGTTATAAATTTATCGGAGTCTGAAAAAATTGCTGTTACAGCTACATATAGATGTCACGATGTAAATAAAAACGACTACATCTCTAACATCACAGATTTGCTATGTAAGAATAAGTACTTTCAAAATCACATAATAGTTGGTGATTTCAATATAGATCTACTAAATAAAGATGAATTAAATGAAGAATTCCTACAACTGATGTTGGAATATAGTTATAACCCACATTTTAAATCAATCACTAGGCCTAATTATCTTGGTAACGAATCATGTATTGATAATATGTTTGTTAAATCAAATATATCAACAATCAGACCTTTTAGAGTAAACTATGATTTAAGTGATCATTATCCTATATTTTTAACTATCGAGACCAGTAATAAGATTTTCAATCAATATAAAAATACAAAAAAACCTATTAACTACAATAAGCTGCTTAAGCTTTGCCTTAATACTCAATGGCATGCTTTCTCACAAATTCAAGACATGAATGATGTAACAAATGAATTAGTTAGAAAAATTGATGTCGTTAATCAAATTAGCTATGAATAATAAAGATACAAGACCAGTACAAAGAATGACACCAAGGAAGAATTGGATTACTGAGGGACTTATGCGATCATCTTGGCATAAGGATCGGTTATATAAAAAGTCGTTAGCTCAATTTATCAAAATAGTGATAAACACAATCCTCATTATCGTCCTATCTCATTAATTTCTGACATTGCTAAAATTGTTGAAAAACTTGTACAACCAAGACTACTTGATTTTTAAAAATATAATAATATTCTCCATAAGAGATAATATGGATTTATAAAACACAAATGCACCAAAGATGCTGTAGCAAGTTTCAGAATATATTTATCAGAGACTGGATATAAGTTTACAGACAACGGCTACTTTTTTAGACCTATCCAAAGCTTTTGACACCATAAACCATGATATTCTATATTTAAAGCTATACTCCTATGGGATTCAAGGTACGGCACTAAATTTGTTACAAAATTATTGCAAGATGTGAAGGTTGATGATTACATTAGCTGTGAACTACTAAGAAATATCGGAGTTCCTCAAGGCACAATCCTTGGGCTGTTACTTTTTATCATTTACATAAATGATATTTTCGAAATTCAACCAGATGGAAATATATTATCATTTGTGAATGATACAGCAATATTATGTTCAGGAACAACATGGGAGGAAGCATTAACAAATACTCAACAACATCTCCTGGTTAGAAAATAATCAACTATCTTTAAATCTGAATAAGACTGTATACATGACATATGGGAGCTATAAGGACAACATCTCAGTACACACGATTAAATTAAATGAACAGGCCATCAGCAGAGTTGAATCAACCAAATATCTTGGAATCAATTTTGATTATGGGATGAGATGGGATAATCACGTTAATTATATATTAAATAAATCCAGATACTTGATTTTTATTTTTGCTAAAATAATTTATCCTGCTTTGTTTGGTTCCTTTGCTACATATGGCATAATATAATGGGGTGGTGCATACCCTAATGTAATGAACACCCTGAAACGCTTTCAACGTAGATTATTAAAAATCATATTTAACAGGAAATTCGATACATCTGGAGTTCAAGAAACCAAATTACCACTGACCATTAATACTTCTTTTAGATTAGAAGCTTTAATTTACATTCATGATTATCTCAAATCTGAATACAACCAAATTAAAACTAAGACAAGAAATAAAAGAATAAAAGGAAGTAGGATTTTTAAACGAATTGGTGAAAAAAATTACTCACATATAGCTGTTATGACATTCAATGAATTACGTAGCGAATTAAAGATATTAAGCGACAGTAGGCAATAAAATACATCAAGAGCAAATTACAGAAGTGGCTCAAATCACACAATGGCGCTTGGACCACATTTAATTAGTTTTAGTTCTTCTTCTTGTATTGTAGTTAATCTTATTTCTTTTCATATTTCTGCACCTTCTAGTCAATCCATTTACCAAATATGTTAAAATGTTTAATTACGGTTACTCAAATTTTGTTTTATTTTACTTTTATTTACCTTGTTAATTTTTTATACACCAGGCCTACGCACAGATCAGTTTAATCTCCTGTAGGACATAAGATGCGTGTTAAACCTACTTATGTAATATATTGTACATTATATATTCTGGTAAAATACAAATATAAAACAAAAATATATTATATAATGTATTTACTATTCTTTTATATACTACCCAGTAAACGAAAAAAGATTAAAAGTGATTAAAAATTTTTAATCGCTTTTTTGTTGGTATTGAAATTGAAAAAATGCTATTTTTTTTAATCCCATATAATCCCAAATCAATTAATTAAAAAAAAAAGCAGATTCGCTTCGACCGAGAATCAAACTATGGTCCTCTGCGCAGCAAGTTTGAAGCGCAACCTCTCGGCCACACTCGCTGTTGTGAAATAATGAAAAAATAACGAATAGTTGAAACAGAAAGTAGATTATTTCTCTACGTGTTTATATAATAACGTATTCGGGCAGGCTAAAATACATTAAATACCGCAATTCACAGCAAAATTTCACTGAATTATTTACTTTAAAAACAATCGAAAAAAAGAGTTGGTCTTTTTTTGCGTGTATATAAAATAACAGAAGTACACAAAACATTTTTTTAATCTTACTTCTCACGCTTGAAAATATGTTGTTTCAAATTTTTGTTATAAGAAATAAAAGTTAATTTACATATAATTTTATGAACTCGTGCATCTATTCAATGATCATTATTTATGTTTTTAATAATTTTATCACAATAGTAAATTCGGTATTCACTGCATACAATTCCAAATTTGGTATCCATTGGGATAAGTTTTAATGTTTGGAATCGTTGGTATTCAAGAGGATCCATAATATATCTTTTGCATTTCTGGAGTTGGAATTCAAAATTAATTTATTCAAGGTTATTCATTAAAATGAGTTTGAATTCCAAATATGGACTACAGTGGAATTAATTTTGAAGTGGTAATTGATAGATTTCGAGGAGATTCAGTAACATTCTTTTATGCCATATTTGGTATTGAATGGTATTTTTTAATGGGAGGAATTTGAGGGGATTCAATGAGATATTCTTTAATTCCAAATCTTGTATTCCCTGGAATTCATTTTGATGGCCGTTTGTAGAACGGCATTTGAGGGGATTCAATAAGTCACAATTCTTTTCATAATTGATGACGCTGAAACTAGCAGGAAATTCAGATACAGCACACCTATAGAAATCCGTAGCAGGAAATTCGATGGCTAGACTCCTAGCAGCGATTTTTCTCCATAAAAGTGTCTATGCACTAAACGATCATTAGTTTACTCATTATTCCAATAGCCAAAAAAAGAATATAGGAAATCTCATATTTTTAAAAAATATTTTTGAACAAATTTTCATAAAATCGTTATTACAAAAATGGTCAAATAATCTAAATAAAAGTGACTTTGACCTCGATATTCGGTATTCTGTCAATTTTATTTCATTGTCTACAATATATTAAAGCAATGCCAGGTGGTCCCCACCCGGAGCCAAAGTTAGAAATATTTTTTTGAGCATCTTTAAACAAATTTTCATAAAATCATTATTACAAAAATGGTCAAATAATCTAAATAAAAGTGACTTTGACCTCGATATTCGGTATTCTGTCAATTTTATTTCATTGTCTACAATATATTAAAGCAATGCCATGTGGTTTCCACCCGGAGCCAAAGTTAGAAATATTTTTTTGAGCACCTTTAAACAAATTTTCATAAAATCATTATTACAAAAATGGTCAAATAATCTAAATAAAAGTGACTTTGACCTCGATATTCGGTATTCTGTCAATTTTATTTCATTGTCTACAATATATTAAAGCAATGCCAGGTGGTTCCCACCCGGAGCCAAAGTTAGAAATATTTTTTTGAGCACCTTTAAACAAATTTTCATAAAATCATTATTACGAAAATGGTGAAATAATCTAAATATTTCTATGCTCAAAAAAATATTTCTAACTTTGGCTCCGGGTGGAAACCACCTGACGTTGCTTTAATATATTGTAGACAATGAAATAACATTGACAGAATACCGAATATCGAGGTCAAAGTCACTTTTATTTAGATTATTTGACCATTTTTGTAATAATGATTTTATGAAAATTTGTTTAAAGATGCTCAAAAAAATATTTCTAACTTTGGCTCCGGGTGGGGACCACCTGGCATTGCTTTAATATATTGTAGACAATGAAATAAAATTGACAGAATACCGAGTATCGAGGTCAAAGTCACTTTTATTTAGATTATTTCACCATTTTTGTAATAATGATTTTATGAAAATTTGTTTAAAGGTGCTCAAAAAAATATTTCTAACTTTGGCTCCGGGTGGGGACCACCTGGCATTGCTTTAATATATTGTAGACAATGAAATAAAATTGACAGAATGCCGAATATCGAGGTCAAACTCACTTTTATTTAGATTATTTGACCATTTTTGTAATAACGATTTTATGAAAATTTGTTCAAAAATATTTTTTTAAAATATGAGATTTCCTATATTCTTTTTTTGGCTATTGGAATAATGAGTAAACTAATGATCGTTTAGTGCATAGACACTTTTATGGAGAAAAATCGCTGCTAGGAGTCTAGCCATCGAATTTCCTGCTACGGATTTCTATAGGTGTGCTGTATCTGAATTTCCTGCTGGTTTCAGCGTCATTAATTGGGGTTTTATTGGGATTAAAAATCATTCCAATACCTTTTTTGAACAAAATGAGATAAAAATAATCAAATTTTAATCTCCATTTATCCCCTTTCAATACCTTTCAATCTTTTTTCGTTTACTGGGTATATTACAAATTAAATGATGTATGTTTTGATAAGTGATCTTATGCACTGTAAAAAAAAGCAAATGAATTTTACCACATTGAATGTGGGTTGATTTTTACCCACATATAATGTGGTAAATATTCCATGTATAATGATGTAAAGTTTTCTTTCCGAGATTGTATTTTTACAAATTTGTATGTTTTTCTCCTGCAAACAGTACAATTGCTGTATTCAATGTGCCCTCAATTTCTACCGACATGTAAAGCAGTGAATATGCAATATGTACGTTGTAATTTTCATTTCCTTGATATTGGAAATTCACAGTTGCGCAAAGTAAAATTACAAAATTATTGTAAAATCCCTAAGCTCAATTGGTAAAATCTTTATGTTTCACATGAGAATATTACCAAATTTGCATACAATGAACATTACAATGAGGCTGTAAAATTCATTCTCATTTTTTATAGTGTGGTGTTTGCATGAAATTATCAAACGATTGAAACTTTAACATTAACAGAATATAATTTTTAAAAGAAATATGAAATAAGAAAAAAAAATATAATTAATTATTTGATTAAATTGGCCCAGTTAAAAGTCCTTCATCATTGCAACCTAATCATTTTTTATATACACTGTAAGAAATCAAAATTAAATTTACACCGCACTGGTAAAATTCGGACATAAAATTTGTTTAATAATACTACGTTGAGCGTAGGATTTCTTTCCGAATTGAAGTTAACCCCTTCACTGTCGATGTCTTCTATAGAAGACATGGCTAATTTCAACGCGCAAGAATTAAAATTCGCATTTTCGGCTGTCATAAGGGATTCGCCATTTTAAATTTCAAAAATCGGACATCAGATTCATAATCAGTGACCCCGAAAACAGTTGTATACGTTTAGCCATTAAATTTCGTTACCTGGAACCCATTCCGCACTATGAGTCCACTTTCTGATTTTAGCCCGACACTGCGAAAGGGTTAATGTTCAAGTATAGGTTTGGAAATAACCAAATTGTGTACTCTTACGACATTGCTCGGGGGTAATTTTTTTGCCCATATTGGACTGTAATTTTACAAATCAAGGAAAAATATACAGGATTATATAAAAAGTAATATTTCGAAAGTTACAAAGTTACAATGTTCTTCATTGTAAATTTACTGTGTTGAAAGTGGGTAATTTTTTGGCCCATGCTCAACATTGTAAAATTCATTATGATTTTTTAGTGTATATATGATTACATATAATCATAAATGTATAAAGTATAACATTATATCATTAGGTAGATTTTTTCATTGTGGAACATAGTAAAATTTTAGTTTGTTGTAACTTTTCTACGCCTTATATCAAAAATTTCAAATAAATACAAATTCTCAAATTTGGAATCAAGATATTAGAGCATTAAATGTTGAAATATCAGAGAACATTTCTTTTTTAAAAATACAATTGTAAAATAAATTATTTTTTTTCAACTTTAACTGGAATATCAATTTCACATATTATTTTTAGTGTGCAAAGTGCCTGATTTGCCCACTATTCTTTGTACACTAAAATCAGTGCGCAAAGTACTATGCACGCTCAAATTAAAACCTGAAAAATTTTTGTCACAGAGTTTCAAAAAATAGCATAAGATACATGTGTGAAGTAGTTGACTTTCGTAGCAAATCACTCACTTGTATTGTACTATTTCAATATAGAATTGGTAATGGATTTTCTTCTTGCCAATGATTAATATTTCTAAGTATTAAATACGAAATAATGGGAATTTTCGGTACTATAGACATAAAATCCGATTTTACAACCTACTTTTAATCCGTAAAATAGAATTTCACGTATCACGTGAAACATGACTCTGCGCTGCCAAAAACATAGCCCATACAGACTAAATGCAGTCCGCGAAATCAAATTTTTACTGCTTTCAGTAATGATAAATAATGTTCGACACACGGCTGTGAAATTTTACAGCCTTGTATAGACAAATACTATTTTTAAAAATGTAATGTGATATTTATCCTATATATTAATTAGGATCTATTTTATAAAGAAATTTTGTTTGTCACTTGCATCTTTTTCAAACTACATAAGTTCAATATGATTGTGATTGTCTATTGAGGTTTTATATAGGATAAAAAGTTCAATAAACCTTTTTCGTAAGATACAGAATAATACAAATATGCATTTAATTTGTTATTTAAATTATGTCTTCCACACATATATTTTTATAAACTGTTTAGGAATAAATAAATATACAATAAACCTTTGAGTTTACTGTTATTCATTTCAAGTGGCAAAATAATAGATTTATTTTTTATTATTTGTTTGATAAAAAGTATGAAAAGGTTTAGAGTCTATTCTTGGAAATCTTTTTGACCGCTTGTTAATAATTAAAACTATAAATTCTTTAAAAGACTTATGTGGGGTTCTTGGTGTAACGGTTCATAAATTAAAAAAGCTGTTTCTTTTAATTAATAACTAATTAATAATAAGTTATGTTTCTTTTAATAAATAATATAGACGTTTTGGATGCAAATTTTTTTTTTAAAGCGATTTTAGAACACGCTTTTTTTATTTGTGGACCGTCCCACCAAGAATCCCACATAATTTTGAAGAATTTGTAGTTTTAATTGTTTGATAAAATTAATATATATCTGTATATTTGTATTTACAAATACTGCAAAGAGAATGACCAAGTAGTACGAGATAATTGAAAAATACATAAACAATCATATATCCTTGAAACAATGGAGATTTGTATCTGTTGAATTAGGATGTAAACAATTATTATTCTCGTTGATAGTGGCGACCAAGTGAACAATTTTCAAAGACTTTTTCAAAATAAAATGAATTATTGTAAAGGAATTTGTCTTATACATACCGTTGTTTCGGTTAATGCTGTTGAAATAAAGATGAAATGACGCAACAAGAGAACAACATAACAAGAACAAAAGTGTGCCACTCAACCTCAACGTTGTCAAGAGAATCAAAACTGATCAGAACACTTCGACAACCACGTCAACACTGTTTGCTTTGCACTGTGTCGAGAGACTCAACAACAAGACTCAAGTGACGCTCACAAGTGCCGACACTGCCGACAGCCGAAGCCGAACCAATATCACTGTACATATAGAATTGTATTGTATATTTATATCCGTATATATGTTAATCCACTTGGTCCAGTGGTCAAATGTTTTCATTTCCTATCAGATATAAGGTTGCAAAATAGATACACTGACGCAACAATGCTCTAAACTGCGTCCCAATCTTTAGGGTTAGAAGACGAAGTAAATTTTGCGGAGTAAATTTGGCTGGACATGGCGACCGACAAATCGGATGTAGTAGAAATAGTCGACAAAATCCCCACGGAATTCAAACGTGTAAACGTTTGAATTACAGTAAAACCCCTCTTATTTGAACAAAATAACCTCGTTTATTTGAACGATTTCTACTTCCCCTTACTCCCACAACTCGCTCTTACGCGGATGCAAATTCCAATGCGCGTGCGCTACTCACTCCGAACGGGTATATTGCGCGAGAAGTAGGGACAACTGTAAGCGTTCAAATAAACAGGGTCGGAGGGGAAATGCTGACTCGACCCTGTTCAAGTAAGAGGGGGTTTGCTGTATGTATTTATATAAATATCAATTTATTTAAAAGCAACAAAGAAGAAAATCGTAGATGCTGCTTTTCTGGCGATACAGAAATGTATTTGTATTTTAACTGGTTTACGTTCCCCAGCGGATATAAGAAAGGTACGAAAGCGTACAAAAACGTACAAAAATGTACAGAAATCTACAAAAATGTACACAAACGTACAGAAATGTTTGTTTTTGGGCAAATTCGGACACTTTGCACACTTTCGTACGTTTCCGTACGATTTGGTACGTTGATGTACATTTATGTACGTTTTCTTACGTTTCTGTACATTTTCGTACTTTTTCTATCCCGCATTTTATTTTATTTAATTTTTTTTCCGTTACGTTCTCACATTTTTGTACGTATGCGTACACTTACGGACGTGTCTGTACGTTTTCATACATTTTTGTACGTTTTCTCAGATTCCATCAAAAAATAATTCATATTAAAAGTCAAGTATTCGCCATGTTAAGTTCTGCTGTGTGTGACCTCACCGGCGAAAAAATTAACTACTGAGAGGGGGTATGAGACACTAATCATAAGGGGAAACAGGCTTATTTTGCGAATAGCTTTACAAACAGACATGTTTCGGTTGATATTACTGTTTCATCGTACGGCATTTGGAAATATCAGTTTGCTGAAAAATGACATTTGGAAAAGCTATTCGCAAAATAAGCCATTTCCCAACATAAATAGTGTCACATATCCCCCTCTCAGTAGTTTATTATTTCGCCGGTGAAGTCGCACTTAACATTACTAGAGGGACTCTAACTTAACAGGGCGAATACAGCGCCAAAAATGTACATAAACGTACCAAATCGTACAGTAACGTACAAAAGTGTACAAAATGTCCGAATTTGCAAAAAAAAAAACATTTTTATACGATATCTTACATTTCTGTACGTTCTGTACAATTTTATACGAATTTCATTTTCCGCTAGGGTTATTGGTCAGTCTCGAGTGTGTGCATCCTGATTTTCTAACATTTTAGGACCGACCACAGATCAATATGATTAATCGTGAACCTCATTTATCTATCAAAACCTTTCAACGCTGTCATAAAATAAAATCGAGGAATTGAAAAATTCATTTCCTGTTAATTCCTGTTTTTATTCCATTACTGACGGGATTCAATGGAATTTAGTGAAATATAAAATATTTATTTCCATTTCTTCCTAATTACTATGAATTCCTGGAAAAATTGCATCCAATGGAATTGAAAAGAATAACACTTTTTTTATTCCCTGGAATCTTTCTGAAATCCAAAGTATACGATTCTTTTGTGGGTAAGGTAAATGAAATTATATATAACCAGCAATGTAATGGAAAGTTTATTCGTTTTGAAAGCTTGCAGCCGTTTTCAGTAAAAAATTAAATAAAGTCATGTCATTATTAAACTGATTAAAAAGTTAGTAGTAATAATACTAAGGCCATGTATTTTAGTTTAATGGTTTTTGGTCCTTAGTTGATGGGAGAGTGCCAGCGTGGACCAATGTCCCCTGGATATGGAAGTCCTTTTCAGTATCGCAGGTCCTATCGTGGTGTCCGTCCCATTCGAATGTCTGCACGGACCAATGTCCTAACTCTTTCGACGGGCCTTTGGGACTCGAGTTCGTCGGGAGATGCTGGAAGGATATGTCCAAGCCCACTCGGGCAGCAGGCATAGCCGCGGAATATCCCATTGGGCTCTCCGACCAGGCGCGTCCGGGGGTGGTGGATAGAGGAATACCGGTAACAGGTATCGGGGAAATAAAATACCCGACGCGAACCAAACTGGTCATGCCCTGAGCCTTGTCGGTGTTGTTTCCGCTGGCATGGACAGGGATCAGAAGCCAGCCCTCCTTCGGGGAACCCTGCTCGGGAAGCGTGCGGTGGGTACAGGGGTCGGAACCGGTACTGCTTCGGGCGTCGTTCAGTCCGTCTGTGTCATAAATGATTATTTTAACAACAGGGAACTTGTATACGAGACAACGAAGGGTTGGCATAGTAGAAACCTCACCGGAGGGGTAGCACAGGGATCGATCCTTGGATCTGATCTCTGGAATATTGTGTACGACGATCTACTGAGGATGGAGTTACCAGAGTATGCGCGTCTATGTGGGCTTCGCGGATGATATTGCGGTCATCAACGTAGCGAGAGAACCTAAACAGGCTCCAAGAAGAGTACAGTGGGTAATAAGGCATGTAGCAAAATGGCTGCAAGACCACGGACTCGAGTTGGCAACACATAAGACGGAAGTAGTCGTGTTAACGAGGCGCAGAAACTTTCTAGAACCTCTTACAATCCGAGTCGTACCGGGGGCCATATTGTATCCGCCATTTTGGATCTATCAACTCAAAATTATTATAATTTTCGTCCATAACCAGTCAATATTTATATCATCATTATACAATTAAAAAAAATACTTTATGTGATCTCTGTAAATAATCGACCGGAAGTTTTCGGGTAAATAAAGAACTCCGTTTTGTATATGAATATCGGACTTTTATTTCACGAGTTCAGATGGCCGATTCGCAAGCGAGCCTCGTATACGTTCCGATTCGATCGCGGACCTCCGATCACATCGACTTTCTGAAAGATTCTCCTCTTTTCCAAGCCACTGAGAAAACAAAAGTGAAACTAAACAAAAACAAACATGCATCGTTGCTATACAACGATCTGCCAATTTTCTGCATCTGTCAACGGGTGGTACTTCCACGTCCAGGTCCTTGGCGCCGTAATCGAATTTCAAATTCAAAGTGAAATTTCGAACAATCACAAGATTGGCGAATTTCTCCGGACTCGCGCACGAGTTCCCATCGTAGATATCACGATACAATACCGTCAAGCCCCGAATGACTCCTTATCGTAAGCGCCGGCTTCACGGCGCCCCGATCACAATCGGAGACATCACTACCAAATTCCCTAGGAGTCATCGGCCAACTTCGACGGGCCGGGTTAGCCTTCTCTCACGACCCTTGGATTTCTCTTTCACCCGAAAGAGAGAACCAGGCACAGTATGACAGCGCTTATTCGTCTGCCCTGTCCTCACGAACCTCTAGGCAAATCCATCCAAGGCGAGTGCAAGGACTAACACGGACTTCTCAATCATCACTATCTCCACCATGGACAACAGGTTCCTTCATCACGAGAAAACATCGCAGCGAGATGAAAAATCAATGCAACAGACCAACAGCATAAAACCACTAAACCGAACACGTCATATTTCTGAGAACGAATAACACACCGAAGGCACGCTTGCGAACAGACCTGTGCGTCTGCAGCCGTCTTTACCTAGGTACCCACATTCGTGTGTGCAATGGCGTGGGGAAAACTGCAGAAAAACCCACGCCGAAGTACCTTACTTAAACAAAATATATGTAATGAGTACTAAATATCTAGATGTGAAATTCCCAGAAAGTCGAGTCCCGCTCAATCATACTTACAGCGATGTGTCTGTAACAATCTCTATTTTAAGGAATTAATAATTTGGAAAAGACATGCTTCGTTTCGCGGCCATTTTGAATCGGTCATTGCTTCTAACAAATATTCTATTAGTATATTATTTATGTTCAACAATCGGAATCACTTTTTATATTTGCATTTCATGGATTAAAATCCGTTTCGGTGGAGAAAATCGTGAAAAATAAAAAAAAAACGACCTAAAAACATAGCATTTTTTTTTTATTATGAAAAATGCTTGCAGAAATAGCCCTTTTTTTGTCCATTTTTTTGACGGGAATCCATAGAGTACACTTTAAAATAGTCGGAAGAGTATTTGGCAAAAATAAAAAACAATTATTTCTACTGTAGAAACTGAGCTGATGTTGACGTACCTACCTGTTTCTCTCATTTTGGGCAAAAAAGGGTTCAGGGAGTAAAATAAATTTATACACAAAAAACGAAATGGGTGCCATTTTTCGAAAAAAAAAATAAAAGTTAATTTTCTCAAAAACATCAGTTTTTTTCTTGATTTTTTTCTTTTATAGATTACTGGTATTATTAGTCACAAAATCTAAGTAGTCACATGGGCGCTAAACGAAGCTACTTGCCTGTAGAATTATTTACTATTTTTTAATTTGAAGTACGAGTTTCGTTCGAGGTGGGACGTATTTTATTTTATCTAAATCATTTAACAGAGGTAATACGTCGAAAACCCGATTTATGGACACTTCATCGTAGCCTATTTCATCGTCCCCCACTTCATAGCCTTCCGTTTCATCGTCTGGACACTTCATCGTCTGGGACATTTCATCGTCCGGGACACTTCATCGTCTGGGACACTTCATCGTCTGGAACACTTCATCGTCTGGGACACTTGTTCGTCTAGACATTTAATCGTCTGGGACACTTCTTCGTCCGGAACACTTAATCGTCCGGGACACTTCATCGTTCGGGACACGTGTTCGTCCGGGACGCATCCTCATCGTCATTGGGGACACTTCATCGTCGGGGACATTTCAGCGCGCATACTTTCTTGTGTTATTAGCTTTTCTACGTGCACCAGGTGTTCAGGCTCGCCGATTACGGGGTCTAGGTGGTGCGCTCCGTAGCTTTTTATGATATTAGCTATTCTACGTGCACTGGGTAATTAGGGTCGACGATTACGTGGTCTAGATAGTGCGCTCCGTAGCTTTTTATGTTATTAGCTCAAATAGGTGCACCAGGTGTTCGGGGTCACCGATTACGGGGTCCAGGTGGTGCGCTTCGTAGCTTTTTATGTTATTAGCTATTCTACGTGCACTGGGTATTTAGGGTCGACGATTACGTGGTCTAGATAGTGCGCTCCGTAGCTTTTTATGTTATTAGCTCAAATAGGTGCACCAGGTGTTCGGGGTCACCGATTACGGGGTCCAGGTGGTGCGCTTCGTAGCTTTTTATGTTATTAGCTATTCTACGTGCACTGGATGTTTTGGGTCGCCGATTACGGGGTCTAGGTAGTGCGCTCCGTAGCTTTTTATGTTATTAGCTCAAATACGTGCACCAGGTGTTCAGGATCACCGATTACGAGGTCTAGGTGGTGGGCTCCGTAGCTTTTTATGTTATTATCTATTCTATATAATTTTCCGGAAAAAATTTCCCCGAAAAAAATTCCCCTAACCAGGTGCATTACGACTGACCCTTTTGCTTTCAAGAAATAAAAAATCGCACAACAACGGTTTCTTCGTCAACGTTGAGAAACTTTTAAGTCTGGGTCTACATCCACGTACGAATTAAATTGCCTTATGAACACTGCTCTTATACTCAGAACGGGTAAATTTGCTTTGTCTCGCACCTAATGGCAGCACTCGAATTACGTACGGACAATGGAATTGCGTTATAAGGGATCACAGGTATATGTGAAGTTGCGTCCCAAGGGATCGCAGGTATATGTGGAGTTGCGTCCCAGGGAATCGCTGGTATATATGGACTCGGGGAGCTTGGATCCACCGTTGTCCCTATGTCATGGGGGGGGGGGGGGGCCCCGCCCTCCATACCCCCTTCTTATACTAACTGAACGTAACTAACCCCCTCAGGGTGTTGTAAGGTTTGCGAACCCATGTGCGACTCGAAGAGCTTGGATTCACCGTTGTCCCTATGTCCTGGGGGGCTCCGCCTCCCAGACCCCCCTTTTTATAATAACCTAACCTCCAACCAATAGATGTCAGTAAACCCACGTGAAAAATGCATCCCTCCGGATATACCATGAAATGGTTAATTGATTGTATGCACAATTTGTTTTTCCAATGGAGGGCAATAAGTAGAGGAGCGTGGCCCAATGCCGACCGGGATGGGAGATATAGAGCAGGTTGTAGTAGGTACAACCCGGTTGGGTTTGGTCGACTTTCCCCTACTTATTGCACTACAAGCTTCCCGAGTCGCACGTGGCTTCGCAAACCTTACAACACCCTGAGGGGGTTAGTTAGGTTCAGGTAGTACAAGAAGGGCGTCTAGGGGCGGAGTTTCCCCATGACATAGGGACAACGGTGGATTCAAGCTCCACGAGTCCATATATACCTGCGATTCCCTGGTGCACGTATTTACGCTAATAACATAAAAAGCTACGGAGCGCACTACCTAGATCCCGTAATCGGCGACCCCGAACACCTGATGCTCGTATTTGAGCTAATAATATAAAAAGCTACGTCGCGAACTACCTAAATCCCGTAATCGGCGACTCAAACACCCAGTACACGCAGAATAGCTAATAACATAAAATTCTACGGATCCCACCACCTACCCCGTAATCGGCGACCCTGAAGACCTGGTGCACGTAGAATAGCCAATAACATAAGAAACTATGAAGTGTCCCTGATGACGATGTGCCCCGAACGAACAAGTGTCCCGGACGATGAAATGTCCCAGACGATGAAGTGCCCCAGACGATGAAATGTCCCAGACGATGAAGTGTCCCAGACGATGAAGTGTCCCAGAGGATGAAATGTCCCAGACGATGAAGTGTCCAAGACGATGAAGTGTCCAGACGATGAAGTGTCGTAGACGATGAAGTGTCGTAGACGATGAAGTATCCAGACGATGAAACGGAAGGCTATGAAGTGGGGTACGATGAAATAGAATACGATTAAGTGTACTGGTACCGAAAACCCAACATTCAATGTTCTGATACTTTAAAAACCTGACACTCAAAAACCCGACACTCAAAAATCCGACAATTAAAAAAACCAACAATTAAAAAAACGACCAATTTCTCGACTTTAGACGCATCGTTTTTGTAGTTTCTTTTTTTTACAATTTGTCGAGTTTTTTTAAGTGTCAAGTTTTTGAAGAGCCCGGTTTTTGCATTTTGGGTTTTTGAGTTTGCGTGCGCGTGTGGCGCATGTGCGTGTTCTGCTTTCGGCATCACCCAGGATCAACGGCGCGGACGTAGCAGGAATCTGATCCCTCCGGGGTGTGTTGATTTCTCGTGAGTAATTCCCTTGCCTCTTACGCCTGCGTGCGTGTGTGTGTGTGTGTGTGTGTGTGTGTGTGTGTGTGTGTGTGCGCGCATACATGGGCCGAAGCGCATTTGCCTAGATGCACTACAGGAAGAATCCCCTAAT
The DNA here is from genome assembly GCA_030407085.1 of Trichopria drosophilae. NCBI lineage: Eukaryota > Metazoa > Arthropoda > Insecta > Hymenoptera > Diapriidae > Trichopria > Trichopria drosophilae. Next base: position 61,364,830 of record CM059586.1, on the reverse strand, counting down.
ATATGTACCAAACGATAATGCATTTCTATAGCGAGCGCATCACGCCGAGTTGCAGTCGCATTGGCCTCTTGTGGCCGCCAAACTAACTACATAAAACAATCGCATGCCGTGAATTGTGTCAAATTCGAAATTAGAAAGTTCCTAGTGAAATGAAAAATATCATATCAAGAACATATTTGTAACAAAAATATTGTAAAAATTTAATAAATACGCCAATCCGACACCTCAAAAATCCGACATGCGAAAATCGGACTCTTCAAAATCTCGACAACTTTAAAAAAAAAAAAAACTAAAATTGTTTTTTAAATTGTCGGTTTTTTTTTAAATGTCAGGTTTGTCAGTGTCAGGTTTTTAAAGTATCAGGTCATTGAATGTTGGGTTTTCGACGTATTCCCTTTGTTAAATGATTTAGATAAAATAAAATACGTCCCACCTCGACGAAACTTGTACTACAAATTAAAAAATAGTAAAAAATTCTACAGTCACGTAGCTTCGTTTAGCGCCCATGTGACTAATATTACCAGTAATCTATAACAAAAATTGAAGAAAAAAAAACTTTAGTTTTTGAGAAAATTAACTTTTAATTTTTTTCGAGAAATGGCCGCCATGTTTTTTTTTCGATTTTTGTCAATTTTATTATTGGATATCGATAAAGTACCAATGACACTACCATATGAACGAGGAATAATAGTAAAATATTAATAACCGTAGAAAATATAGCATTTTAAAAAAATTTTATTCCCTTTTTTTTGGAATTTGCAGATTTACGCGTGAACTTTAAATTGCTCAGAACTTAAAAAAAAAATTTTTCCGTGAAACAAAAAAATACGGGTCACCTTATTTGCCCTAAAGAACAACATATTTCATGGAAAATAATTTTTGAGTAGCCAACATAGGACCCCTGCCCGATTTTGAATGTAATCGGTCTTATATCGACGGACGGACTCCTTTTAGTCCGTAAAGTGTGATTTTAACGACTGATTTCCGCACTTTACGGACTAAAAACAGTCGGTACAGTGCCTACTTTTGCGAATAGCGTATCAAAAAATAGTGTTCGCTCCTCGGCCGTAAAATTTTACGAACTCGTTTGGAAATTGTGCGATCCTCGGACACACAATCTCCGCTCGGTCCGTAAAATTGAACTTTACGGCCTAGGACCGAAAAGTACTATTTTGTTAAACAGTGCGTAAAGTGGCACTTTTTTCACTAGTGCGTGAAGTATTCACTAGGGCGTAAAAGTTACTGATGCCTCTAAATCTTGAACTTCGTGATTGGACTGAATACTTTACTCCGCCAATTCTCAAACTCATTGTTATACCTCTTTTTATCATACATTGGCTGAGCTCCGTTCTATCAAGATAGGGAGGGGGTCAGCGACGAATAGCGCGTATCATTTTAATAAAAAAGGAATTATTTTGTTTTCTTGTTCAGCCAAGCTCATTAATTTTGTCACATCCGGCTTCTGTTATCTTTGTTTCCCACGTGCCATGTACTCATTTTGGTATCAGAAAAGTGGGCGTGGGGGTAAAATAGAATTTTACACTTACTGTGACTATAATTATTCTTCAATTATAGAATTATAAAATTTTAAACTTAAACATTAGATTGAATTAAGTAGACAGGTTAATTGAATATCATTTACAAAACTTTAATTTTCGTATGAACTATTTTACAACTTCAGTAATGTACAGATTCATTTCTATTCGAGAAATTCCGCTTTTTTTCGGTGGTTAACTAAACGCTAAACTTTGTCGACTGAACCTCGATATTCGTTACTATTCCTCTCCCTAAGACATAAAAATCTTCTATCATCGCCGACATATTTACAACTAATTTTTTATTGGAATCCAGTTTCCGACCGTCTGCATTTGTGACTTTAAACTCCTTCCATTCAAACGTTGATGGTTTCATAACTACTCCGATTACCGAACCGCCGTGTGTATCGTGAAAGAAGAGGGCGAAATTGTTATATCCGTCCTAAGTAAATAAGTAAAAGTTAGAGCAAAACAAGGAAAATGTACTGCATCGGTAATAAAAATCGCAATTACCCTCAAATCCTGCAAATAACGATCTACAGGATTGAAATCGATTATTGGAATTTTCTGTTTTGAATGAGGCTTGAAAGGATGCAGATCAACGACCTCCGAGTTTGGTAAGGGATGAACGGCTTCTAAAATTCTCGAATTAAATTTTGGATCCAAGTGTATTAAACAATCGTATCCCGCAACTGGAGGATTGAATATCGTGGAGTATTTTGACCACTGACTGGACAGGACACTGGAATCCAAAATTTTTAGCGCTTCTTTAGCTAAAGAATTTATGCGGTTGAGTATCAGTAAGCTGGGAGCCTTTTTTGTCCACATCGAGCTCTGTTTGTCGTACGGAGTAGATATGAAGAGAAGGGGTAAAGTCTCGCGCGACGTACCAAATAAATTTTCGATTTCCGTTATTTCAGGACCTGCAAATTGTGGTATAGTACATTTAAAATCAAATATTTACTAGAAAAAATGTAAACTAATTATGTATGACAATTTTACTTACTGCTCATTTCGTTATTAAAGTTGACGATGATTGGACCACTGGTCCAGAACTCCCTTGCAAACAGTTCGAGAAACCTGATAAATGTCGTTTGAGGCATTTGTGATGGTTTATAAGGTTCCGGTTTCAAGTACATAGACGCGATGAGAAGCTCTACGGCGATATGTGGCATGTGCCAATCCCCAATCATTTGTGATGATAGCCACCGTTTTGCTAAGCAACAAGATGGTCCGAACGAAGGGTACTGACTATGCAATCTGTGACAGTCGAATCGATAATGGTGAACATATTTAAAAATAATTAACAGTATTAAGATTAACATTTTAAATGCGTTAAGAGCCATTTACGTAATTTGTAAGTATAATGAACGTTATTCAAATAAGTTTTAGGTTATTTTTAATGCGATGTCAGTAGGGCATACAGTTTTAACCCTTTGAGACCCACATTTCAAGGGATATACTAATTATTTCCAAATGTATGGTACACATAGTTTTCGGGGTCGCTGATTACGAATCCGATGTCAGTTTTTCAAAATTAAAAATGGCAGACAAAATTTTAAACATTTGAGAAAAGTTCGTGAAAATCTGTACTCGGGGGTTTCCGGTGTTGCTGATTACGAACCCGAGGTCAGTTTCTACACATTAAAAATGGCCGATCCAATATGGCGGACAAAATTGTTTAATTTCTTAAAAGTTCGTGAAAATCTATGCTCGGGGGTTTTCGGGGTCGCTTATTACGAAACCGATATCAATTTTTCGAAATTCAAAATGGCAGTTCGCAGATGGCAGACAGTATTTGGAAAATTGAACGAAACTTGTGAATATCATAATTCGTAGATTTTCAGGGTTTTCTAGTTATATACTATTCGAAACGACATCGTATCTATCTACAAGAAAGCGAGCTTTGCAGATATTTGTCAATAAAAGCTTTATATGTGATTTCTATATAGATGTTCCACATATATGGGCATATCGTTAGAACTTTTAACTTTTGAAAAATTTGTCTGCGGTAAACGAATCCATCACTTTAAGGTAGTTCTTACGAAACGCCGTTTATTCACCATCAACACGAAATTTAGAGAAAAAATATTTGAATACGTAATGCGTCCCTGTGTGAAATCTGAGAGTCATTGACCGTGTAGTTACTGAGAAAAAGCCTATATAAAATGTAATTTTTTACTATGACAGCTTATGGGGATGCATGATTTCAGACCTCAAAATGTGACGTTTTTTACTAAAACTCTTTTATTGCTTTCACGGTCGGAACAAAAAACGGTATGAGTGTAGATTAAACTATTAAGAACATAATATTTAAAGCTGAATAGAATTCAACATATAGTTTCTCCATATAATAACTTTTAGCAGGGACCGACACGGACACGACACGACACGTTAAATCATGTTTGTGTCGTGTCGTGTTGCGACACGTACACGTTGGTGATTATGAATCGTTGTCGTGTTCCTCACGAACACCATAATAATATTACAATTGTGTTCGTGTCCGCCACGAACACATTAACAAAGGCGAATCGTGTTCGTGTCCGCCACAGACACGTTAACAAAAGAAAATCATTTTCGTGTTCAACCTCGAACACGTTAACAAAAATTAATTGTCTTCGTGTCGAATACGACACGACACGACACAACACGGTATTTAAATGTGTACATGTTAAAGATTTCTACGCATTAATAATTGAATTGAAAAGAATATAGAAATACGTGCACTAGGTATTTGAGCTTGAGGTCGTCGTTTATGGAGTCCGGGTGTCGCGCTCCGTAGTTTTTTACCACATTAGCTGAAACACGTGCTCCAGGCGTTCGGGGTCGCCGATTATCGAGTCCAGGTGTCGCGCTCCGTAGTATTTTACCACATTAGCTGAAATATATGCACCAGGTGTTCGGGGGGTCGCCGTTTATGGAGTCCACGTGTCGCGCTCCACAGCTTTTTGTCATATTAGCTGAAACACGCGCATCAGGTGTTCGGGGTCGACGATTACGGGGTCCAGGTGTCGCGCTCTATACTTTTTTTACCACATTAGAAGAAACACGTGCTCCAGGCGTTCGGGGTCGCCGATTATAGAGTCCAGGTGTCGCGCTCCGTAGTATTTTACCACATTAGCTAAAATATATGCACCAGGTGTTCGGGTCTCCGGTTATGGAGTCTACGTGTCGCGCTCCGTAGTTTTTTACCACTTCAGCTGGAATACATGCACCAGGTGTTCGGGCCTCCGGTTATGGAGTCCACGTGTCGCGCTCTACAGTTTTTTACCACATTGCTCAGGATCGCCATCCTTGGAGGCGAACTTGAAAGTCATCTCAAGGTTAGAGGTATTCGAAAATGGTTCCTGTAGTCAATCAAACTTCTTGAAATGACCGTCGAGGTCGACCTCAAGGACGTCCCCGGTACACTTAGGGTAACATATAGTCAACAAAATCCAAATTTAAAAAGAATGTTGAGTTGAGAATTAGTGAGTACTAGTTATGGGCACTAGTACCTAGTCTTATTTATGAGGGGGAATTGTAGGTATATGCCAACCAACAACCAATCATGATTCTCGTTGAAAAATATATACTATTATAACTTGGATGGAAAAAAGTATCACAATATTGTACTAAAGATGATCACACAATATTTTTTCGGTACCACAGCAGTAAACTCCGATTGTACGGACTACTTTTGGTCCTTAAAAGTGAATTTTACGGACTTAATGTAAAGCACTGAAAGTGTATCTGAGCGGTCACCCTTATGGACTAAAGCAGTCCGAAAAATCGAATTTTTACAGCTATCAGTACCGAAAAATAATGTTCGACACACGGACGTAAAAGTTTCTACGGCCCAAAGTGAAGGTTCGTAACTCGGACCCGAAATAGTAATTTTCGTCATAAGGCCGTAAAAATTGATTTCACGGACCAAAGCGATCGCAACGACACACGAACGATCGCTTTGGGCAGTGAAATCACTGTTACGGTCGTATGACGAACATTGTTTTTCGGTACCGATAGCTGCAAACCCCGATTTCACGGATTGCTTGAAGTCCGCAAGGGGTTATGTTAGTGACAGCGCAGATACTGTTTCAGTGTTTTAATAGAGGTCCGTGAAATTCCATTTTACGGACTGAAAGTAGTCCGTGAAATCGGGTTTTACGACTATGGTACCGAAAAATACTATTCGCTACAATTATGTCGTAGGATAAATGATTTTTGTTTTTCGTCCAATGAACAATTTTTAAAATCACGCCTAAAAATGATTCCTATACAATTGTATACAATTGCATACAAAAAATGTATACAATTATATGTAAATTCTGTCTGTACATAATATCGTAAACAAATGCATATAAACGTATATAAAGGTATATGTAATTGTATAGGTAAAATGTATATGTACACCAAGAAATTGAACCCCTGGCGATCAAAAGGACATACGCGCGAAACGCCGGAGAATTTGTTGGCCCCTCAGCTCGTAATTTTTTGACTTTCGAATTTTAAAGTTTTCATTAGACATCTTAATAGGAAAATTAATTACGCGAATTTTTGTTAAAATAAAAAATTTCTATCCCTCTACGTTTTTAATATAATCGCAAAAAACGAAATTATTTGAAATATAAAATAACTTAATTATTTTGTCTTTAACTCGTCATATCTTTTACAATAATTTGAATTTTTTAATGAAATTTTTAGGGATATTTCTCTTTCTCTTTCACGAATATTCGAGACGACGCGACGCGACAGCATTACAACTTTCAATTGTTACTTGAAAACTACAAGTTAGTCTATAACTTTACAAAAAACTTCTTTGGACCTTCCTCGAATTTTCGGTGCGAAGGAAATTTCGATTTATTGAAATTCCCTCGACTCCCGAAGTGTTTGAAGCTTTCAATGTCAATTTTGTGCAGTAAAACAAAAACCAATTTTTAAAAAATTTCCGTAATAACTAACCATAATTTGGAAAAATACGTTAGTTTGTAGATTGAATAGTGCATATATTCCCTAAAAATTTCATTAAAAAATTCCAATTATTGTAAAAGATATGACGAGTTAAAGACAAAATAATTAAGTTATTTTATATTTCAAATAATTTCGTTTTTTGCGATTATGAACTGAAACCCATCGAGCCGTACACCTGGATGAGGAAAAAGTACGGAACGGTAGACCTGGACATCGAAAACTAAGGAGCAGTACACTTAGATGTCGAAAACTATGAAGAGGTACACCTGGGTACCGAAAACTATGGAGCGGTACACCAGGACTATGAAAAACTACGGTGCGCTACCCCTGGATGTCGAAAACTACTGAGCGGTACACCTGGATGCTAAGATTTCCAACTAGATATGTTTTTATGTATACACACACACTCATCTCTCGTTTTGATTCGCAACGTTGCCGTATCTAATTGTTTACTTAATGTATTAGTGAAATGGGAGATTTATTATTATTTAAGCATTAATTATAGGAAACGCGATGGTTAAGTGGTTAGCATGCTCGCCTCGTAAATTGCGGATAATTCAGGAAACCTCGCTGGGCAAAGGTACGAATTTGGGAATGCTACCGACATCAGTCGGTAGTTATCGACACCGTGAATGGTTTTTCCGTGGTCGACGCTTCGTCAATATTGTCTTGAATGAAAATAAGACAATGTTTGCGATGCGCCTGCTACGGCAGAGGCCGCCGACTAACTGTTGACGGTGTCGATTATGTGTAGTATTTGTGATTGTTTGCTTGTTTGTATCGTCCTGTGTGGGATGATGACTAAGCCTTGCCCGATTAGCCATAGATGGCATAAAGTGGGCAAGTAAATCTGACCAATGTATGTATGTATGTATGTAAACATTAATTATAATAACATTTACACTCGTGGCTTTATCGTGTACAGAGTTATAAAGATATTTTGTTTATAAAAATTTATGATCAATCAAATTTGGTGAAATATGAACTTTATTTTTTCGTCTCGTGCTTGACCTGTTCAGTAGGGTAAGAACTACCTTAAGTGTCGAAAAGCAAACATTACAGATTTGTAATCAGCAATCCTGAAAACTCACGAGTATTAATTTTCATTAACTTTAATGAAATTTACAAAATTTGGCCGCCATGTTGGATTCGCCGTTTTTAATTTCGAAAAACTAACGTCGGATTCGTAACCAGCGATCCCGAAACCCCCCGAGTATTGATTTTCTCGAACTTTTCTGAAATTTTTAAAATTCTGTCCGCCGTATTGGATCCGCTATTTTTGAATTTGAAAAATTAATATCGGATTCGGAATCAGCGACCCCGAAAACATAAGTAACAATAATTAAAAGTGCACGTTGAATGCTGAATTTCTTCAGAATTAAATTAAACGTAAAAAAGTGAATTTTAAGCGTAAATTTGTTTATAACAAAAACAATAAAATTACTAAATATGCTGTAATATTGACAAATATAAATGCTTATCACATTAAAAATGTAAAAAAATGGAATAATAAGTATAAATAGGAAAAGATGATCAAAATAAGAAGGCTGAAAGTGAAGCCACTATAGTGGCATCTGGGACGCAAAGCGTTAAAGAAAACATACTAAAAACTATTACTCAGCTTTTAGAATAGTGGCGCGAGATTAGTAATAATTAATTTTCTCACACTTTGAGCGCAAAATGCTATTTTGCTCCCTATATTGCAGGAGAAAAATAGAAAAATCTCTCCCTAGGGTCAAAATGAATTTAGCCGGGAGCAAAATAAATTTCTCTCATTGTATTCCCAAAATACTATTTTGCTCTCTATATCGCGTGAGCAAAATAGCACGCTCTCGTATGAGAAAATAATATGTGCAACAAGGGAGAATAGATGTTTGCAGACTCATTCGAATTGCCGACATCGCTTCGCTCGGGCGTCAAACTCGTCCTCTTCGGCAAACACCTATTTTGCTCCCTAGTTGCACAATGTACTATTAACAATGCAAACCATTTTAAAGACTGCTACATAAAACATTAAAACATGTCTCTTACCCGTGCAAAGCTCCTGTCAACTTTGGAAGATGAAATAATTTTTTCTCCAACTTGATCGATTCTTTGGAGTCCCGGTATTTTATAACGCCATCCTCGCTACTTTGCTTTTTCATCAAAGCAATCTCTTTTTGATGCGCGACTCTTAGGCGAAACACGAATCCATCCTGAACGATAAATGCGACTAATTTCGACCATTCAAAGATTAGATTTATTTCATGAAAATACCAAAATTACCTTAAAAACATCGACGTGATCTGAACACGCGTGTGCCTTAGCTTTCACTTGTCTCCTAAGGGACTCTGCAATTTGTATGTGAAAAGCAGCTTTCATCTTTTGCACTGCTTCAAGCTCGTCCGGCCACTTCCCACTCGTTGTGAGTTGAATACTTGCTTCGATCGGTGCCATATATTGAGGTACTTGCTCTAACGAGTCTTCTTTGATTAACAAATGATATTTGCCATCAACCGTATTAACATTGTCCGCCCGACGAATGATTGCTAACGGGGGAAACACATCTGTATATCGAAGGACGGAACTACAACCTTGCACACCAGATATCGATAAAGGTAAATCTGTCAACGATGTCAATTCTTGTTCAAGAGTATTAAATGCTGATAGAACGGCTAGCGATGCTTCTTCTCCTGTGCCATATCCAACTTTTGGTACTTGCACCTTTAACGATTAGAATCAAATTGTTCAAATGAATTATGTAATTGCTTTTTAATTCTTGATCTACTTTTGGCAGAAGATAACTTAAAACTTCGACTTACCCTATTTAATTGTAATAATTGCTCCATTTGATTGGCAAAATAAAGAAAATTCTTTTTTTCGTCAAAGTCAAATTTTTCTTTTAACAAGTACGTGATTAGTCTTTTGCATAAAATTCTTTTTTCGGCTATCGTTTTACCCTTTCCCCATATTACCGCTTCGCAAATAGACCCATCCTTAAATCGACGAAGGTCCGACTTCTTACCCCAAAATGCACGGAATGCTTCTGCCTAAGACATTTATTTGAACATTTTATTTCTTTTTCTGAATAATATGTATTTGCTAAGTAATGAAAAATGCAGAATTAAAACTTACTTCTGGTAAATTCGCTCCTGGGCCTTTGTCCACTACACTGTAACAGTGTTCAGGATCGAGTTCAAGTCCAATAACAATTCCATTGTCGTCTGTAGGTATTTTATCTGTTAATTTCCATTCTTTCAGTTCCCTAGGTAGGACACTAATTTTAGAGACTCGGTTTCCTAACCCCTTCTTTAAGATTTTTAGTACAAGTTTTGTGCCGAGCCAACTTCTTTTTTCCCCGTATTCAAGTTTTTCTACATCACCACACTTTTCGTCTGCTATACTTTCTAAGTCGCTTGATGAATGAAATCTATAAAAAAATATGGAATTATGAATGAGAATATACATTATTTATAAGCAATTTGCTTTCAATAGTGAAAAATTACTTAATTAGATGATCAAATGATCTGCAAAAGGGTACTTTTCTCAAAAACAAAGTGGCAAAACTGTCATTATGAGCATCGTCAAGGCATTTCAGAGAAGATTTGGCGAAATAACGTATGTACTCAAAAGTATTTTCAGAAATATTAGCAGCTATATTCTGGTATCCATTGAAATTTAAAAATACACAGTCATAATATTTATGGTATTCTTCAATTCTTGCTTGACTTTCTTTCAGTTGACAAATGCTTATTCCTTTTTTACACCAATCACTTTCAGCTGCAACAAAATATTTTTGTACATGTTTGTATGTGGGGAATTCCATGCGAGGTGAGCCACCATTTTTTAAGTTTGGGTTTACCGTTTTTGTATTAAATATAATGAAAATGTAGTAATTTAGATAATGTATAATCCAAAAATACTAATGATTAACGAAGTTACAGTTTATTTAATGATTTTTTTTTTTTTGTTTTTAGTCATTTGCAGTATTTTTATTCTTTTGCACAAAATGATGACATTAAAAAATATTCAATGATGATACAAAAAACTTAATTAAAAATTTCAAAGTTAATTTTTTTAAATTTCAGGTATTTTTAAAAATCTGAAAAAAAATACAATGTTTCATTAGGAACATGATAACATATTGAATAAAGTGGCAATTGAAGAGAAGTGCAGGCAAATAAATACATTAAAAGTGGTTATTAAAAAATAAGTTCCCTGAGTATGGTACGACTGCATGCAATACAGGGGCCTTCTATTTTTCATTTTCATCCTTCACGGTCAAAAATTAACGAAAAATCTTTTTTTTTCATTTTAAAGAGGAAAAATAGCTCTTTCATGACAAATTTACAGCTTGTTTTTACCAACATTTTAATAAGTTGCATCTTTCCAAGCCATTATCACCAAAATGGGTACAGAGAGAGAACATATCGTACTTACCTTTTTATAGATTTTTGCATTTCCTACAACTCTTGTTTGACATAATTTGTAATGCGTATTTAAAAAGTTACAGAAATTTTACAATAAAATTATGCCCATGTTGTAAAAAAACAGCTTCCCCCCCCCTCCGATTTTCGGTGATGTTGGATATGTTTTTTAACTTATTTTTTAAGTAATTATCACGAACAAATAGGTCCTGTTACAATTTGTTCCGGGTTACTCCCTATTTTTTAGTTTGTTTCCTGGACTACTAAGAAAAATCTGTGAACGATTTAGTACGAAGGGGCACCGGTAAAAATGCCGAATGGAATAAATGCCGAAAAGATAAAATGCCAAATGGAAAAAATACCGAATAGAAAATATGCCGAAAACTATAGGTATATTGCACAGACACACACGCCAATTCTACCATCTCTTTCAGAGAGCTACCCAGCAATCGAATTTGGATAGAATTGTATAGAATTGGATTCAATTATTAAATTCTGAATCACTACTTTGGTCAACGGTGAGTCCATTTTAATACGTAAATACAATTCTATTCGTTCATACGAACAATCCTTATTCAATATTACGGATTCAAAACTATCCAGGTGTATTCATTTTAATCCAAAAAAAGTTGTATTTCAAAAACGAAACTTTCAATACATCCGTATTCAACATTATGGATTCAAAACTATCCAAGTGTATTCATTTCAATCCAAAAAAAAGTTGTATTTCAAAAACAAAACTTTGAATACATCTATATTCAACATTACGGATTCAAAAATACCTAAGCGTATTTATTTCAATGCAAGAAAAGTTTTCTTTCAAAAACGAAACTTTGAATACATCCGTATTCAATATTACGGACTCAAAACTATCCAAGTGTATTCATTTCAATCCAAAAAAGTTTCCTTCTTCAAAAGCGAAATATTGAATGCCTCCGTATTCAACATTACGGATTCAAAACTATCTAATTGTGTTCGTAAAATTGAATACATATGGATTACTTTTTCTGGCATTTAATCCGGCAAATTACGCTTCCGATTATATTCGTAAAATTGAATACAGATGGATACCTTTCTTCGGAATTCAATCCATTTGAGTACATATTTTCAATCAAATCCTATCCAACCTTCATTGCTAGGTAGGGATATTTTCGTCAATATCCCTAAGTTTTGGACATTTTTCGGCATTTTTTCTTTTCGGCAGTTTTACCGGTGCCCGAAATAAGCGTTTTGTGCGCTTTAAATTGAGCACCTTCATCGTAGAACTCGATCGACGCTCGAACTGCCGAAAAGAGTTGGCCCCTGGCCGTTTTCAGATCGAAATTTTAAAAAGTCGAAATTTTGATTTGGAAAAATATCGAGGTATTCAGAATGACGAGAAGATTTAAATGTTTGATTCGATGAATAGCTTTCACAATAAAAAAATAAAAACCACTAAAATCGTTAATCATAAATTTAATTATATTTTAAGATATAAATCGCCATATTTCGTTCAATTATGCCTGAAACAGCTTGCAATTTTTTTTACCTACTCCTGATGGTGAAGCGATGACGTCCGTAATCTAAAAATTATACAAAGTTGTTATTTTTAAATATTTTTAAATGGTTAATAACGCTAGATTGGTGACCGCAAACTTATCGCTTCGCGGACAAAAAGCATCGAGGGAAGTTTCGAGTTGAGCACACTGTCAGTGAGACTTTTGTTCCTCTATATTCAAAGAAGTTTTATGGAAAATTTCAACTCGATTGGTTTAAAAATGACCAAAATATCCCGTGTTTAACAAAGCGCATGGCGACGCGCCTCGCAACGGCGACTTTCCACGGAATGGTTGATCTGCCTGAACTGCACCGCATGGGTTTGTTTTCCGTTTTTCTGTGTTTTCAGAAGTAATTTTTTATTTATTGTTTTTTTGTATTTACCTCATTATTTTTAGAATGCCATTAATAATATGTACGAAATTTGGAAACAATAAATATCAGTTTCAATTCCATGTAATACGGTTCTCTAAAAAAAGTCGGAAGTAAAGTCTTGCAGTAGTACGAATACTTAATAATTATACAAACTTTTTATCTTTAAATAATAGTGTCTATAAGAACAGTGCACATCTTATTGTTTACTTCAGGGCGGCAGACGAGCCTTTCCGCAGCTCCGCGTTACAGTGCATCGCCATGCGCTTTGTTAAACACAGGATATTTTGGTCATTTTTAAACCAATCGAGTTGAAATTTTCCATAAAACTTCTTTGAATATAGAGGAACAAAAGTCTCACTGACAGTTTGCTCAACTCGAAACTTCCCTCGATGCTTTTTGTCTGCGAAGTGATAAGTTTGCAGTCACCAATCTAGCGTTATTAACAATTTGAAAATATTTAAAAATAACAACTTTGTATAATTTTTAGATTACGGACGTCATCTCTTGACCATCAGGAGTAGGTAAAAAAAATTGCAAGCTGTTTCAGGCATAATTGAACGAAATATGGAGATTTATAGCTTAAAATATAATTAAATTTATAATTAACGATTTTAGTGGTTTTTATTTTTTATTGTGAAAGCTATTCGTCGAATCAAAAAATTTCTTTTGAAAAAAACATGCGTCTCGTCATTCTGAATACCTCGATATTTTTTCAAATCAAAATTTCGACTTTTTAAAATTTCGATCTGAAAACGGCCAGGGGCCAACTCCTTTCGGCAGTTCGAGCGTCGATCGAGTTCTAGTTCAATTGTCTAAATTCACTCTTCCGTTACTCCTATTAAACACTTAAATGACAGTTTAAGCGTAAATTTAATATATTAATAATAATAATATGATAATAATATTTACTAAGAAAAAAAGCAGCTAAATACCTGAATATTAACATTATAGTAAAAAGACCTCGTCCTAAATTTAACTTTGTATGCTTTTTGCACCATTCAAAGTTAAATTTAGGACGAGGTCTTTTACACGGGATTCGCAATATTTCTTACCTTTTTTAAGTTTTATCGGAACTTTTGAATGAAATTGTATGCCCTCAACATTTCTATAACCCCAACAAACCAAAAAGTATACGAAAAATCTGTGTACGATTTAGTACGAAATACATACGTCTGTTTCTTTCCCGCTCTTTCAGTTACGAATGCGAGTGCCCTACACTGTAAAAAATTTGTAATGAAATACCCACGTATAATGGTAATTTTACAAGCTCGCTGTGATATCCCTACGCTTAATGTGGTAAATTTACCTACGTAAAACGGTAAATTTTACATGCTTGTTGTAAATTTACTACATTAAGCGTAGGGAAATTACAACAAGCTTGTAAAATTAACATTATACGTGGGTTATTTCATTACGGATTTTTTACAATGTACGATATACGCGATACATAAATGCACATAACCTCAAACAAACGATTACTTTGGATTATTGAATGATTTTAATTCAAAACTCTAAAACAGAACATTTCTTTGAGAATTATGAAATACGGAAAACGATATAATCTATTCTTCGATTAAATTGACAAAATTTAAAGCTATTCTAAGCCGCAACAAATCAACTTTTTGAATGCGTTAAATACGGAATCGTATAAGATCGAATGAATTCAATTCTGGAATTACAGGTGGTATAAAATAGTATGAATTCGAACAAGGATCTCGGATAATCAATACGCCACTAGAAACAAACAGAATGCAAAATATCGATTCTGTATACGTACATTCTGGCTTATTGTAAGTGTATCGCGTGCGGGGCAGCAATTCCGTATTCTCTGACAAGCTGATCACGGCGTGAAATAATTTATTAAACTGTACTGAACTTTTAGGGAAAACAGAGATCTACCGTTAAATTTATTTATATTTCAGTAAACTATGATAGATTCTGCTCATCCTGCAAACAATGTAGTTAGACTTGTCGCCGCCAGACGCTACTTCGCACTTGCGGCGTCCGTAATAGAAATGGATTGCCATTCATTATAGTACGTTCATAAAGCATTCAGCGATGTGAAGTCGCGAAATTACATGAAGTATTTTTATATATAGTAAGGTATATCACTAGGATTTCCTCCTTTTTTTTAATATATGCTCTAAATGTATTCGCAAGCCGTAAATTTGTCGTGAAAGAGCTATTTTTCCTCTTTAAAATGAAAACAAAAATGATTTTTCGTTAATTTTTGACCAAAAGGATGAAAATGAAAAATAGAAGTCACCTGTATTGCATGCAATCGTACCATATTCAGGGGACTTATTTTTTAATAACCACTTTTAATGTATTTCTTCGCATATACGTTCTTCAGTTGCCACTTTATACAACATGTTACCATGTTCGTAATGAAATTTTGTATTTTTGTAATTTTTCAGATTTTGAAAAATACCAGAAATTTTGTCAAATGAACTTTGATATTTTTAATTAAGTTTTTTTGGTTGAAGGTGCAATTTAAATTGAAAATACATATTTTTAGCTTAAAATTGTTCAAAAAATCTACAAAAATCATGTAAGACAATATTTTTTAATACCATCATTTTGCGTAAAAAAAATTAAAATACAGCAACGACTGAATAAAAAAAAATCATTAAATAAACTATAACTTCGTTAATCAATGGTATTTTTGGATTATACACGGCCTAAATCACTACATTTTCATTACTTTTTAATGCAAAAAACGGTACACATAAAATTAAAATAGGTATGAGATTTGATTTTTTAAAAACCACCAAAATTAGAAAGGAAAACTAAGACTTACCTAAGCAGTGCCACGTATTTCTTAGAATTTGATAGCTACTCATGTATGTATTAAGTTTTTTAATAACTAATAAATACAAAACATACATTGTTATCACGTGGCCATTAAAAGCATCAACACCATTTCCAAATTCTCTTTGTCTTAGCCAAACTTTTAATAAAATTATACCATCCCTAATATTTGTATATTCTTTGATCATTTTAATAACTTCATCATTTGTACTAGACATTGTCAAATCACGGAGAATAACGTTATTGTAATGCGGTGCTGCAGTCAAAGGTTCTGTGAACAAATTTTAAATTCAAACCAGTTTTATAATTTATAATTTATAAACATTTCATTTAAAATTTTACCTTCGTTCGAACCATTGCAATTAAACCATTTTGGTTTAATGTTGGATTTTTCTGGAGTGAATTTGTTTAATGTAAAACTTGTTTCCTGCATAGCCAAGTGAACATAAACAATAATTTTGTCGCCTAATTTTCCTGCGGGAACTAGTTTTAGCATTGGTTTGTCACTATCACCAATAAAGAAAACACTTTTAACCAGGTCTTCCTTCATTTGTTTTGCAATGAATGATAAATATATCGCTCGTTTCTTCATGTACCTAAAGTTTTGGCAATCGATTTTTCTGAAAAGATTTTCTGGCATCTCAATCATTATATCTACAGTACATGTTGGTCCAATAGTCGCATCTACTGAATACGATCCAACAATATCAATATTGGAGGATGTCATAAATTGGAAACCTCCATTTAACTCATTTGGTAATTCTGTCATTGGTAATTCAATACCAAGATACTCTAATACATTTAGGTTATTTAACTGCAACAATCAAAATAATTTATTTTTAAGTTGTTCATCTTTTAATGTATATGTTTATAAAATTGCTAGAAAAATTACCTCAAATTTTGTTGAATCTTCAAAGGCATTTATATGATCTTTAAACTTTGTGAACCATTCTGAAAACAATTTTTTGTATTTGCCTTTGATTTTTGTTTCGGCAAGAAGCTCTTCAATTTGCAATCGAAAGAGATTAGAATGAAACAAATTTTCAGTTTCTTTAAATTGATTCAATTCTTCTACTGTAGGTTGTTTATACAAATCTTTATCAAGTTTTGGTTTCTTTTTGATAACATTTTTATTGTCATCGTTAAATTTTCTCTTGACAGTTGGTTCGCTCATCTGCAAAAAGTTTGACACCATAATAATTAAAAGCTTAAAAAGGATTTCAAAAGTTTATGCATATTTATATCAATTTGTTAATTGGAAGAATAAAATTTATGTTACTTTTAAAGCTAAATTTGATGAACTGTAAGTATACGGCACGATTTATTATTTTTGCCTTCTATATTTTTAATTGTTCAAACATTATTCAATATGTTGCCTAAGAGGGTTGCAGCAAAAGAACTGGTTTTGACCAGAGTAATTTCTGCAGAATGGGTCATTAACAAAGGTTGTTCAACAAATTATTTTTGCTGGTCTCAATTTTGGTTGAAGAATAATATAATAATAATATAATATAATAATACTTTCTCCCTTCAACAATGTATTTGTGAAAATTAAAATCTAGGAAACGTTATTAAATATTTTTTTCCCAATATACTATATCCCACGGTCTAACTACCTCAGAAGCGCGACATTTGTAATTCTTATATTAACAGAAGCTATGTATTAAGCCATTAACGCGCAGACGGACGAATTTTCAACATTAGTTTGAACATCGGTAATTTGTATAAATGCCTTTAGAAAAATGAGCTCTACTCTTTCTAAAATTATATGCTCTTTCAGAATCTTTCAATAAAATTTCGATAAAATGAACCGCAAAAAAGTTATACACGTTTTTCTGTTAAAAAACATGTTTTTTTTACGTTTTGTTTTTCACAAAAACATCACTCTCACCTCGAAATGGCGTTGGGAACATATCTAAGTTGAAAATATCGCGTCTATGGACCCCCAGGATTAAAATGTACCATATCTGAATTCATAATTCAAGATGGCAGCTTTCAAAATGGCGCCTAGAACCTCAAAATGCTTTTTAAAACTTAACCATTTTTTTCTTAAAAATTATAGACTTTAGAATACAAATAGAATACTCCCAAATTTTATCACCATACTAAAATACACTGTTTAATTTTTCAAAAAATCGAAAAAAATTACTCAACGCAATTTCGAGGTGAAAGTGATGTTGTAATGAAAATCAAAATGTAAAAAACAATGTTTTTTAACAGAAAAACGTGCATAACTTTTTTGCGGTTCATTTTATATAAATTTTATTGAAAGATTCTGATAGAGCATACAATTTTACGTTAGAAACAGTGGAGCTCAAATTTTTCTATAGGCATTTATATACAAATTATCGATGTTCGAACTGATACTGAAAATCCGTCCATCTGAGCGTTAATGGGTTAAGGTGGCACAAAAATAGAAAGAGTTTGAATTTTGACAAGCATACATCACACATAGATTCAGTATGTGAAAAAGAGTACTCTCAATTTTTTTCAGATTTTGCGGTCAGTAGGTTGCTCATCTGTCTTTACTTAAAGGCTCGCTTAAAGGTTGATTGAAGAAATAAATGCCACTCAGTTGATATAGTACATGCTATGTACAATGAATGATAAATGATAAATGATTATTTTTTAAACTTTTTTTTTGACAATTTTGATTTAAAAAATCTCTGTATTTTATGTAACAAAAATCTAACAATATGCTAGTATTTTTTTTCATAAAATAAATATTCTCACGCACATTTTAAGAGGTCGTGAACCTGTTTTAGTCTAGTAGAATATGACATATGATTTATTGAATCTTTTTTTTGACAATTTCGATAAAACGAATGTTTGTGTTTTATGTAAAAAAATTTACAAATATGCTATTTTTTTTCACGTAATAGATATTTTATCTAGCATTTTGCGATATCTATGACGTTATTACATAAAGTTTTTTATCGTGTAGATTAGTTAGAATTACATCTATTGTAAAAAAAACGTGAATTTTTAGACTTTCTTTATTAACCCTTTCACTGTGGACTACGTGTATACACGTAGTAGACTAAGTGGGCTCTCACTGTGGACTACGTGTATACACGTAGTTATAAAAGATGTAATGAACAGAGAATAAAACATAACGCCGGTATATTAGCTGTTCATTTATTATCTGTTCATTAAACCTTTTATAATTACATGTATACACGTAGTCCACAGTGAAAGCCCACTTAGTCTACTACGTGTATACACGTAGTCCACAGTGAAAGGGTTAATAACAAAAGTGTATTTATCAATAAACGGAGTGCAAAGAGTACATTAGAAATGCTTCCTAAAAGAATATCAGTAATCCCATCTAACATACTAAAAGCTAAAATTTATAATTTCATAAGAAAAAAAAATAGCCTATCCTAAATATGTATAGAATGTACATAGAATACGTGCACTCAACGGAAAACTTGATGCACCACCACTCGACGGGCGTTCGAAACAGATAGAAACTGCTCTCTCGAGCGCCGTCACTCGGCTGACGTTCGAAACGGATATAAACTGTTCCTTCGAAAGACCGTTCAAGATGGCCGTGTAAACAAATAAAGAACTCTATGCTCGGAAACAATTTTCCGTTCGAATTGTGCCTACTCCTGGCATTTCGTATACATGACACATTATTTAGATAAAATAAAATGCGAACTATAAGACGCGTTAATGTAAATGACTGTGACTTTTGATTTTGTTCGACATGCTAACCCAATATCAAATTTCAAAAGATATTTGTTCGCGGCGTATATATTACATGGAAAGGGGATTGATTGAAAGAAATTCTTGAAAGTTTTGAAGTAAATGCGGGAAGCACATCGGTTTTCGATAAGTCAGTAGAATGCTTCTACAAATCTTTTCTCCTCATTTCATTTTATGAATTGCCATTAATCTACGTACATGTATATACATATAATACATCAGTGAAACTATCGCAAATTCGCAACATGAATTCTTAACGCGTAATTCGCCCGGAACATAGCGCGGTTTTCAGGACGAAAGTCATATAATATTATATATGTATATAAGAATATTACAGATGGAACTCCCATAGAGCTCGTACAGCGCAGTTGAGCAAGCTCCCAGGGAACTTATGAAATTGAGCTCTACATCAGCTTTGTGTTGTATGGAAATCCCACAAAGCTCATACAGAGCAATTGCGCGAGCTCCCAGGAAGCTTCTGAAATTGAACTACGGGGGAGATCTATAGCAGCTTTGTCAAAAGCATCAAATATAAAATATAAAATATAAAATATTCTGTACTTCTCTCCGAATATATTAGTAATATATTTTTTAGATAACCACAAGATTACAGTTGACAAAATCGATTTATCCTTAACAAAATATAAAAAACATTTCGCCTCTTGAGAGTATGAGGTTTATACAATATGTACACGTTCAGATTGGGCCTCGTTAAGTTTATTCACTTCGAAGTTTCTTGCAACACTTCCATAATTTTATTTATTAACAGTTTCCTTTATTTGCATTTTAATTCTTTATAGCAATCTTTGTCGTGGTAGTATACCATCAGACTTTCTGACAGGCATCGATGTACATGTCTGTCTCAGGATGGTCGATTCTTATATAAGTACCGGACTCGGCTGTTACCACTTGCGAAAAAGGTGCTAATGAGTCTCATGTCATATTCGCTTTTCGATATTCTGAGAATATATACAGGATATACGATAGGTGCATTCGTACTTAACGTGTATGTGTAGGAAATTCAGGATGACTTTGGGATATACAGCTAATTTCGAATTTCGAAATAAATATAATATTCCGGTTTGGATATTCTAAGAATCTACATTGGATACATGAACTTTTATATGCTGTTTATGATATTCTGAGTATATTATGAGAACATTACGGATATTCACAGGAGATTTTCGAATGAATTTGAAATATACGGAGAATATCATGTGTTATCTGAGTAGCTTAAAGCATTTTGTTAACTACAAATTACCATTAAATTTTTTACAAATTGACCCTAGTTTGTCACATGAAAAAGTTATACTGATGCTATGAAAATTGTGAAAGACATAACAGTCATGAATGATGTTGCTGTGCCTGCTATTGCACTTGCTCAACCGACCTCTCAAAATGTTTGATAAAATGTCTATTCTGTGAACAAAAATATAATAGGATATTCGTAGATTTTGGTTATACAAAACACAAACATTTTTTTAATCGAAATTATAAAAAAAAAGATTCAATATATTATATCTCATATTCTACTAGACCAAAACCGGATCACCACTTCTTAAAATGTAAGTGAGAATGTCTATTTTAAGAAAAAAATAATAGCATGTTGTTAGATTTTTGTTACATAAAATACAGAGACTTTTTAAATCAAAATTGTCAAAAAAAAATAGATTAAAAAAATCATATCTCATATTCTATTAGATCAAAACATGTTCACGACCTTTTAAAACGAGTGTTAGAAGGTCTATGTTATTTAAAAAATAATCAATTATCATTTATCTTACATAGCATGTATTATATCAATTCAATGGCATTTGTTTCATGACACTGATGATGAAGATTTTTACCTCGAAATATTAATTAATCTAACGAAGTCAATAATTTATACAAATTTAAAACAAAATTATTTCTAGATAGCCTGGGGTATACTACACAAAATGTCGGTGTCCGTTTTTGAAATTATTGTTTAAAATAGAAGATTTAAAACTAGTTTTCACAAATTTTTGTAATCTTTGTCATCAGCAGTTAAGAGATTAAGGAAAGACAGTGACATCTAAATATTGAGTGAAAAATCTGAAAAAAATTGAGAGTACACCCAAGAGAAACGATTGTTCCCAATCGATATATTTTGTCTTTATTTTTACCTATGTATCTACACATAAAAAACAAAGATAAAAAGAAATCACTAGGGAAGCAATTATTGCTCTTGGGTGTACTCTCTTTCACGTACTGAATCTACTTGTGATGTATGCTTGTCAAAATTCAAACTTTTTTTATTTTTGCGCCACCCTACTATGTATGCAGCAAAAAATAAATTATAGTTTCAATATTTTCAATTTTGATGTACTTCTACTATATGTATTATATTCGTTATTTATATATAATGCCATGCTTTTATATTTTCTTCTTTATGCGACGCTGTTAAACCATCATTTTACTTTGGTAAAATTATAAGATTATGTACGTCGAAATAAACAGATAGATATGAAACTGACAAAACAGTCTTGTATTGTTAAATACATATAATAATGTTATTAAATTATTTAGTTTAAAAATAGATATACGTATATATAATTGAATATATATAAGTTATATGTATTTGCTTGTGTAAAGAAATATATACACAAAAATATTTATTTATTTATTTATTTACAAAAAATGTATACAAATTGGCAATGATTTTACTTACATTAAATGTTTCTTCTTCTTCAGAATTAATATTCACACCCATTTCGTGTTTATATATTGAAAACAAAATACATATAGGTTAAGATCTATTTTCTGTTTATAAAGTCAATGTGCACATGGCAGAGATACATTAGTAAATGACGTTATCGACAGAACCATACATATGTACAAATTAGAGCACAAAATGCTACATCGGTATAATAGCGATCTGCTTTGTAAAACCAAAACACGTAAATTGTACATATCAAAAATACAATGTTTCATTTACAAATGTACATAAATGACAATGACATTGAGGTTGTTTTTGTCTTATTTCTGTAATTTTAATTAATTACAATGTCTGATTGTTTTGTAATATCTGGTCAAGAATGAATCTGAAAAGGATCAAAATATGACTCATGCGGAGCACCAACACACGATATCGTAGATTCATTATTGTATAAGTGGTTAATACACTTGCAATCCGCAGCTGCTGCGTGTACATACACATATTTGAACACGTATGTACATATCTATGCAAGGCTGACGGCGGTGTATGTGCATGTAAAGAGAAATGGCGATTGTTGGCTCCGAGCAACCGTGCCCGAATTTTTGATCGTTTCTCTTGGACGTACGGGACGAATCGTTCATTTTTAATAGATCATTAAGAAACAATCAGATCGAAGATGAGCTTCTTCAGCAAAGTTTTTGGTGGGAAGAAAGGAGCGGAGGCTCCTTCGACAGCCGATGCCATCCAAAAGTTACGAGAGACCGAGGAAATGCTGATCAAGAAGCAAGATTTTCTCGAGAGCAAAATTGAAAATGAACTCATGACGGCACGCAAAAATGGAAAAACGAACAGACGGGGTATTTTCTTAGAATTATTCATTTCTTCGCTTTTTATTATTAAGACCAAGTTTATGATCATCTGTCATTGTGACGTCTTATATTTGCGCATTTCCTTGGAAGGTTGATCACGTCATTTATTTGTATACATTTTCAGCTGCTATTCAAGCTCTCAAGAGAAAAAAGCGATACGAAAAACAACTTCAACAAATCGATGGAACTTTGTCGACTATCGAAATGCAGCGGGAGGCGCTGGAGAGTGCCAACACCAACACTGCAGTACTAACGACGATGAAGGGTGCGGCGGATGCTTTAAAAACTGCTCATCAACATATGTAAGATAAATTAACATATTAATTTAGTTTTGACCATTTGCAACTTCATTTCTAGTTGAGAACATATTTTTCGAGATAACAAATCTCGAGATTTCAACATCGTTACCTTCGTAATAATTTATAATGTCCCAGTTTGATAGTTACTTTCTTAACCCATTAATGCCCAAATGCACACAAAGTTTACCGCAACTTTAACGCTTATTTTCAATATGAAATAAATTTCGAAAAAAATAAAAACTATCAAATTCTACCATTTCATGGCTGCTCTTTCGAATGGTAGGAAGAAAATTTTAAAAAAATTGAAATTTATATATTATTTTGACATATATAGTAGAAAAACGTGATTTTTTAGAACACATTTTTTTACAAATTTCGAGTTTTTGATACAATATCTTGCTTTGAGTGAACTAAAACATATTGAAAGGGTGCACTCGATAGTTGTACTCAACCTATTAACGCCTGAAGTGGCATTTTTTATACTTCATTATCAATCAAGTATTTCATATCAAAATCGAAATTGAAAACCATTGAAAGGTACATATTCTATTGTTTTGGAGGTGGCTCTTCAAGATTCCGAGGTCGAAATTGAGTTGCAGCCATCAGGAATTCCAATATGGCGCCGAACTTTTTAAAAAATTCCAAAAAATTGGGAATTATTTATTCCTATCAATTTTTTTCGAGCTATTAGAATATTGGGATTCTATTGAAACTCTGAACAAAGGTGAACAAAATACTTCAATTTTAAGGAAAAATTTGACTTTTATTCCCCACATCATTCTAACGACCTCAAAATGGCGTCAACAATGAAAATTGCTGAACGTTCTAACTCAAAAACTACATGCTGATATTAAAAAAATGCTAAGAATGAAAAGTTCTTAGAATTAATCAAGAAATATAGTGGAAAAATTCTGAAAAAAATTTGGTGTATTCACTTATGAATTCTACGAGTTTTTTGTTCTTTGCATTTTTTTCCAAAAGTTAAAAATCCTAAACTATAATATTTGAAATTCATTTCCTCGAAAACTATCAAATTTTCGACAAAATTGCAAAGAACAAATAACTCTTAGAATTCATCAGAGAATACACTAAATTTTTTTCAGAATTTTTTGTAAATAAATTACAATTTTGAAAAAAATGTTGAAAAAAAATGTCTCAAAATGTCATTAAAAAATTTTGAAAAAATTCCACTATATCGCTTGATGAATTTTAAGAACCTTTCATTCTGGGAATTTTTTTTTAAAAGTTGGTAGTTTTTGAGTTAGAGCGTCCAGAAATTTCTCAAAGACATTTTCATTGTTGACGCCATTTTGAGGTCGTTAGAATGATGTAGGGTATAAAAGTAAAATGTTTTCTTAAAATTCAACTATTTTATGCACCATTATGCAACATTTCAAGAAAATTCCAATATTCTAATAGCTCGAAAAAAATTGATAAGTATAAAAAATTCCCAATTTTTTGGAAATTTTTTTTTATATTCGGCGCCATATTGGAATTTCTGATTGCTGAAACTCAATTTTGACCTCGGAATCTTGAAGAGCGACCACGAAAACAGTAGGATACGCACCTCTCAAATGTTTTCAACTTTGATTTTGATACGAAATACTTGATTGAAAATTAAGTATAAAAATTGTCATTTCAGGCGTTAATGGGTTAATCTATTATCTTAAATTTGAAAAAATGCAATGTCAAATGTTTTTTAACATTGTAAATTCTTTGCTCGAATGACGTGTTATATATTTATAATGTTTGTAGGGACGTGGATCAAGTACACGATATGATGGACGACATTGCAGAGCAACAAGATGTTGCGAAGGAAATTTCCGATGCAATTTCCAATCCAGTTGCCTTTGGTCAAGACGTCGACGAAGACGAACTGGAAAAGGAATTGGAAGAACTCGAACAGGAAGAACTTGACAAAGAATTACTTGGCATCCAAAGTACTGACGATCTGCCGTCAGTTCCAAAATCCTTACCGGAAGTGCCAGCCAAAAGTCGTACAAGTAATATAATAATATTTAATCATTTCTTTATGAAACTAAAACAATAAGAATCTAACGAGAATGTTATTTTACAGAACCTGCAGAAGACGACGATGTCCTGAAAGAATTGGAACAGTGGGCATCGTAAGGTTAGAACGAACTACATAATTTTAAAATCAAAGACATCAACGATTCGATACAAATAAGTTTTTTTAAACTCGGGTGGTGTTGTCTTGAAAGTAAAATGATAATATGATGTGTGCTTGACATTTTGAAAATTTAACAATCGGAATCAACAGATTTTTGTGTTACGGGACATTATTTGTAAAGAAATAACGCAGTGCTTTAAATTATATTTTTGAGTACTTGATCGTACTGACGTTCCGCAGCGGAGGGACATTTCATGACTACCAATCTTACTTATGGTGCACAACTTAACCGATCAGTGTTTGATAATATTAAATTTGTATGCTGGAACATATGATTTAAACATTGTATTCTCGATGCATCGTCTCGCAATGTTCGCCACATGTTTCTGCAAAGCGTAATGAAGAAAGTGAGTTGCAGGTTTAAAGATGCCCCTGCAGTTCTTATGCTTCGTTGTCGCTTTAATGTATGTATATACATAGTTAGAATATTTTTAGTATTTAGTAAAAATATAAACATTACTTACCGATAACCTCGTCAACTTTGTATAATCGCATTTGCTAAAAATAAATTTAAAGCTCCATATGAATTCACATTGCACCGACTGTAAAATTTGTATATATTCTTTATTAAAATGTTTATAGTTCTATAAAAAAAAGTTTCAGACAATTACAAATTTCATGTTCATTTCAATAAAAATGTATATGTATTGTTATTATTCTTGATTTCATGCGTATTGTGTACATCTTCATAAAAGCACTAATATTCTCTGAATTGACTAGGACGTTTGTAAATATTCTAAACCTTCGTAACCGTAAGTTGTAATTAAATGAAAAGCACTCCTCGACTTTGTAGATTTCAGAACTTGCTATTCACATTTTATATACGTAAATGTACAGTTTTCTTGATATATTTTACACTGTTCCATCCCACACTTCAAAAGCAAATTTGAAAGGTTTAATAATTATACAATTTAATTTCTCACTTTTGATAAAACGTCACTTTCGTAAGTAACAATAGGAGTTGGAATATATTTTTTTCTTTCCGACGGTTGTGGGAAAGGATGTAGATGTGGTTTTATAGGAAATCTACGACCTGCTATGTCAATTTCGTAGTGAGCTGAAGGATCCATGATAAAATCACTGGTGATTACGTTATATGCAGAAAAACTATCTTCTCTCGAATGTCCAATGAACCCAAGGCAGATTAGTTTCTTAGTAAAAAATCCATACCTGTATTGCACAATTTTTAAGAATTATTTCCTTAAAGATACAAGGTTTCGATCGTTGAAATAATCTTACCCTGCGGATGTGACAGTGCCGACAAATTGACCATTACGATACAGAGGTTCGCCACCCCAAGCCCAGACGTCTTTATCTTGATCGAAATCGTTTATAGTAAACAACACAAGTCTCTTTTTTATTCCTTCTTCTTTTTGTCTTTGTAGTGCTGCTTTGCCAATAAAATTACCTTTCTGAAAATCAGATAAATTGGTGTGTATGTATAACAGTTGTTGTTAATTGGACTTTTTTTTGGTCATATAATTTTTTCTTGAATATATTAAAACTTACATCTAAATTAATGTTATGTCCACTGCCAGCTTCGAAGGGAGTTACGTACGGTGTAAGTTCTTCGGCCCAGAAAGGAATAAAACGTTCCAAGCGCATAAATCTTTGGGTTAATACACCAACATCTCGAACTCCAAAATCTCTGCCAACTTCAATCAATGTTATATAAACGTGTATTGCGTACTCTGATGGTATATAAAGGCAAAAACCAGGTTCCCCGGTATGTGTAAATGCCATCAACATCACATCTGATGCATATCCTACGTTTAGACTCTGTGCAAAAATTATAACTTAAGTTATACTTCGTTTTGATATCTGTATCGCAGTATTAAACAGCTTTGTATGACAAACAAATAACAGTTATAAAATGTTTAATTTTGAAGATAATATTTTTAATATCTTTTTACAACAAACAAAATCAACAAATCTCTTTTAGTCTAGGATCTCCTATGTTGCCGTAGTCTTTAATATGTCCCCACTTCAAACAATGTTTTGAATTTTTTAAGTGGTGGAATACTCATAAGTGGTCAGTTAATTGTTTAACAATTTTTTAAAACAATTGAATAATTTTGTTCTTTTTGCTCCGAAAACAATTTTTTAATGTTTTTTGGGTAATTTTGAACCAAAAAGGTCCTTAGCAATTTTAATGTAGGATGACAACTTTTCGAGATAAAAATTCCCAAACTTTAGATAGATAAATAGATAGATTTATTTACCCATATTCGAAATATTGCTTAACAATTACACTTACAATTACAATACTAGACAGGCAGAAAATAAAATAAAGAACTAAAACTGCAATTACTAAATGTAAAATTGTGACATAACTGCATGTGCACAAAAGCGCCAAATTGAATAACAGTCTAGCCTAAGGCCATTTGCCTTCAAGCGAAACTGTATTTTTAATTTTACATTACATTAACTTAACATTAACACTAACATTATACAAATAACATTAACATTAACTTGCATTTTCATTGACTGCGATCTCTCTGAGAAAGAGCGGAAAATAGATTTCCGCGCAAGGGAGCTCATTCGTCGGGCTAAAGCTGGAAAAAAGAAGTACAGTAGAACCACACTGGATTGACACCTCGCTGGATTGTCGGGATTCAGCCCCGCTGGATTGGCACTTCTCGGAATCCCTTTACTCCCACCACGCCGCTCGCCGCCTCAGGGGCGTGTCTAGTTAGACATACGCATCAGTTTACACTACAATAGGAAGCAGAGAGATTGTCTGTGATTGGTTGTGAACGTCACATGATTACGGCGTAGAGGTGGAAGCGATGCTTCCCCTATTGCCGACAGTTCAGCGGGGTTTGGGAAGAAGACTCGGAACCGACCGAGACAATCCAGCGGGGTTCTACTGTATACCAGACAATTTAATAGGGTTCAGATAGATACAGACTGGTTTGTATGGTCTGACACTTCTGACAAATTTGTTAGAGAAAGTTCCCCTCTTTTAGTAGCTCCCTCTGCATTCAACGGAGCTGCATCAAACTTCATGGAAGTCTCGTCAAAAAACGATTAACAACCCGGCCAACCGTCACCTCGAAGAGCCCTGCAATTGCAGCCAGCCATTCAATTGTGCACAGGATAACTCCTAGCTCGTCGGTGCCAAGCTTCCGATCGTTCGTTTCAACGGCCTCACATGAAAATGGTGCAGCGTTTCTTCCAGAATGCAGACTGACATTCTGGAACGTCCACGGCCCACACAATCTTGCCTCAATTTGTAAGTCTGCTATGTTTACGATCCTTAACTTCTCCGAAACTTGGCTTACATCATATGATGCAATACATCAGCAAGAAGAGACCAAATTCTTTGTTGCTCCAGCTACACGAGAAGGATCAAGAGGACGTTACTGCGGAGGTCTACTTTCGGTGATACCTGCGATCTTGTCCCCTGAAGTCATTGAGGTCACCCCACAGTGGATCTTCACTTTAGTGAAGACTCTTCCTATCTCCATACTGCAAGATTCGATTTACTTTGCTCCTAATTCCAACTTAGGTGAGCAGCTTCAAAACTTGCAATTATTAATAGATTCGCTTAATAACAGATTTCCTGATAGTGCTCTTATTCTGGGAGGTGACTTCAATGCTTGGATGGTGATCTTAATTTAGAAGCAAATTGTGATTATTTATTTGAAAACTCGCAATTAGAAGTTGCCCGACGTACTTCCGATGCTAGGTTTAATTTACCCGGTAAAAAATATTGTATAACTGGATGTACGAGAATAACTTCGTCTTATTAAACGGCCGCTCCTCAAGCGATTCTTATGCGACAGGGTCCGTAGCATAGTGGATTTGGTTTGAGTCTCGTTAAGTTTTATTAATTTTGTTACTGATTTTTTTATAGGCGAAGACGACAGAGGCTCAGACCATCTACTGACTGCTGTCGTTATGTCCCTTTCGATACCTTATACCCGGAATTCATTGTCGCCCCGTGTTGGCTCCTGTCCGAGGCGTAAAATATCTTGGTCGGCAGAGGGCGCGTCCGGACTTAAAGGTCGTATGCGAGAAATAAATCCGTACGCTTTTTATCTGGATGCGATTTCGCAGCGACCTTGCTGTGCGAAATTGTGTGCCGGGCTTTTAAACTTGCTTGAAGCAGAAGGTCTTTCCCGGAACCTCTCTGGGGACCAGAATTTAGCGAACTCGAGCCGTTTTGTACCTCAATGGTACAATGCGGAGTGTAGGGAGGCTCGTAGGTGCCGAAATAGAGCCTTGAATTCGCTACGTAGGTATAATTATGCTCACTCACAGGAGGTCGCTTATATTGAAGCTAAAAATTGTTCAAGAATGTGACAGCATCAGCAAAAAAGGACTATTTGCGTGACATGAGAGATGCCTTTGTGGATATGAGCGTCGCCAAGAGGTTCTGGAACACAATCCGAGAGTACGGACCTGCTACTATATGTAGCTCGTCTGTAACTCTTGGGATGTGGAACGGGCACCTGGCGGTCCTTTACCCGCGGAGGCCCCCCTCCCTGTTATCTTTTGATGGTCCTTCTGATGCTGAGCTGGACGGTCCCACTACGGCTCAAAAGTTACGTGAGAGCATGAACAGACTAAAAACGGGAAAAGCAGTGGGTCCCGATGGTACTCCTGCTGAAGCTTATAAGTTGCTCACCGGAGAATGGTTTTCCTTCGTTTTAGACCCGTTGAACGACATTTTTGACAGTGAATTGCCACCTGAAGGCTGGATGCGCTCTAGTGTCTCCTTGCTCTTTAAGAAGGGTAACCGAGCTGACCCGTTAAACTACAGAGCTATAGCAATTACCAACGCGCTTACGAAACTCTTTATGCAAGTAATTGTAGCGAGGCTTGAGACTTGGGTCACTCGTCGTGGCATTTTACCGGAGAAGCAATCGGGCTTTAGGAAAGGACGTTCTGCGGAAGATAACATTTTCACGCTACTTGCTGCTCTCCAAATTCAGTTACGTTACAAAGGCTCAAAATGTTACATCCTCTTCGTGGATTTCCGTAGAGCGTTCGATTCAATACCTCACGAGAAGCTGTGGCGAAAGCTTCACAGCATTGGTATTAGCGCAAAATTAGTACGTTTGATCAAATCATTTTACGACTCCGCTGAATCATCCATAATTTGTGCAGAGGGCTCAACGGAGCCGGTTAGGGTGACAGAAGGTATTCTGTAGGGAGAGATCTTAAGCCCCCTTTTATGTTTACTATACGTTTCAGATATAGTTGAATTTTTTCGCAACGCCAACATGAGAGGGGTTGATTACAGTTAAGTTTTAACCTAATGATGCTTCTCTATGCTGACGATCAGGCGATTTTCGCATTCTCGTTTGAAGATCTAAGAGCGAAATTGAGAGCCCTGTCATATTGCTCCATAAATTCCCTCACAGTAAAGAGCACTAAAACTAAAATCATGGTCTGTAGAAGGGGCGGCTCTCTTGATGCTTCATCCAGAAGCTTTCGCTTCGAGGATCAACATAGTGAGGTAACGTCATCCTATTCTTACCTGGGAACGATCGTCTCGTCGTCGGCGAAAGGGCGGTGAGCTACTGAAGCCGCCGTGGCCAGGACGCGCCAAGATATTGCGGCAGTCCTGGCCATAATGGCATTAGTAAAAAGTGACTCGTGTGACGCTGCTCTTAAATTATATAAGGCTTCCATCTTATCCTCGCTCCTTTATGCCTCTCCCTGCTGGGCACTTGGCTATCTTGGTCAACTAGAAACCATCCAAGTTGATTTTTTTAAAAGGTGGCTGAAGCTCCCGAGAGCCACACCTTTTACGGCTTGAACTAGGTCTATACCCTATAGCCGCAGAAATTGTGAGAAGAGCGCTCCTCCTGGTTATCAGACTCTTACGTCAGCCGACATCTTGCCTCGCAAGAAAAGGCCTGATTAGATTGTACGAGCTCAGTTCTCGTGGAGGCCTGGACCCGGCTTTGAATTGGTTTTGCCAGCTGCAACGAGTACTGGACTCGCCGATCTATGAAGGCTTGTGGTCGACCCTAACGGCTGAAAACTGGGAGTCTCGCTTAACTCAAACCTGTGAGGCTTTTGCCACTGCGCTCCGCAACAAAGATCTGCAACGTTACTTTTGCTCTGAGTCTGTTAAATTGCCCATATATAGGTTATATACAGATTGTTTTGCGAATTTACACCCATACCATTGTCAGCTTGCTTACCTTCGCCTGAAAGTCCAACTGCGTACAGCTACGATATTTTCGCGCTCGTTATGTAGGGGAGAGTGGGGCACAGTGCCACGCGAATCTTTAAATGAATTATTGTGATTACCGGTGAAGTTTATTTACAACGTACATTGCATTAATGATTTCTGTAGGGATTCAGATATATTTTAAAGCTATAATAATTTGTATAGATCTGTTAAACGTATTTGAAAAAGTCGCTTGAAAAAAAATCTCGCTATGGTTCACTGTACCCCACTAATGGGGCACAGTGAAACAAGGAGTGGGGTACAGTGGTGCAAGGAATAAAACGTGCGTGGCGTACAGGTTATGATAAATCCAATAGGTAAAATGTTTTATTTTTATTACAATAATGGCAAACTAATTAATTACATAACAATCTGTTTGTAATAATATTTATATCAGTAACATTATAATTAGAAAAATAAAATATGAATGCGCGTAATTAACATAACCAAAATATTTTTTTATAGTTGAATCTCAATTAGAATCTGTAATAAAATTTGATAACCATTTTCACAATAAAAATTAATCACATTTAATTATTTATATTTTTTAACTTTTTTTAATATACATTCACTTACGATTTAAAAGTTTACTCAATACACTTTATACATTTCATTGAATAAATGACAAAAATTTTTAATATTTCACCTTGATTTTCATTGTATATTCCCTTCAGAATATAATTTTAATTAAAACTAAACATAATAATGACAGACTTTCCATTAAATTAATTGAAACCGAATTATGTGCCATTAAATACATTTGCTTGCCAACATTTTAAAATTGTCTCACTGTGCCCCACGCGTCAGTGTTTCACTGTGCCCCATTGGCAATAAAGTTATTTTTTATTAAAAAACTATTATTAATTTAACTTAAATACATAAAACACAAGCAGTAATCGATTCAAAAATACCCAACCTATCAATATTTACACGAAACTTGACAAGACGGGAAATGTGAAGTTTGAAATAACATGTTTTCAAAGTAACAAAAAATTTAGTTTTCACAATTCGAAACCTGACTTATTTTTTAATTCGTTTTATCGGCCCGTGTTCAGTATATACTTACGTTTGAAGAAATCCAATATCGCTTACTGTTTTCCAAAAAAAAAAATTACAATGAATGCGCAAACGGTGTCCGAGATATTTAGCACGTTTCACTGTGCCCCGCGTGCCACTGAGCCCCACTCTCCCCTACAGGGGATGCCCTTCGTGCGTGCAATCCCATTGTGCCTTGTTCTGCATGTAACACGGGTGAGAGAGAATCCCTTATATGTACATATACTGTCCGACTGTCCGCTGTCTCGCCTACCTATAGGTGACACCTATGACATAATGACATAGTGACATAATGACAGACTGCTCAGTTTATCACATTCGAGGCGCCGGTCTCATAGCAATCTTTTAGCGTACTTGATAACTTCTGATAATTGTGACTCGTTAAAAAGCCTCTTTTTACTTGCCAAATACAGTTTCACACGAAGGCAAATGGCCTTAGGCTCAGGGCCGGCAAGTTTCCTTTGTACTAGTTGTTGCGCTGGCTTATACCTTGGGAGGGGCATTTAAAGACAACACGACTTTATTTTCTAGGTGTTGCTCGAGTATGCGAGCAACGCCGAAGTTGCCGGCCCTGCTTAGGCTATTAGATTGTTATTCAATTTTGCGTTTTTGTGCACATGCGTTTATGTCACAATTTTACATGTAGTAATTGTAGTTTTAGTATTTTATTTTATCTTCTGCCTGTCTTGTAATTGTAAGTGTAATTGTTATGCGTTTTTTTTTGTACACTCCACCAATAAGAAACGTATTTCGTATATGGGTAAATAAATCTATCTATCTATCTAAAATTATTTCTTTGTTATGGACTGCTTATATATTTCATTGTAAAGTTGACTATTAATGAATTCTGAGTCCCTCTAGCGAACATCAGGGTTACTAATGCCTATTGCAAAATGTTGTTTCAGAGACCCACCCTATATCCGCTACTTTTTTTACGTTTAAAAATCAGTTTCTTATATTTTTTACATTGTGATTGATTGTCTACATAGCTAAGTCATTTATTGATTGAATGTAAGATATCACCCACATTGAAATACTATAGTACACTTGTATATAAATACTGTAGGACACTTATTATTTATACGTTTTTGAGGTCGCTGAATACGAATCTGTTTATACATTCGTATATATGATGTGAAAGAAAGGGTGAAAAAAACTTAGTAAGAAAAAAGAGGGAAAAACTTTTCTTTCCCCACCTTTTCCAATTTATGATTCGTAAGTAATTCCGGACGTTATTGCATTTTTAAGGTTTATCCGCCAAAAACGTATGTATATCTATGGAAATTGTAATTCGCGCGATGATTCGATAAGGTGGTGCATTCATAAAAAAAAAGGAAAAAAAAATCAATTAAAAAAATAGTGTCTTATGTATATGTGATCCAGAGATAGCGCGTCTTTCTAAATGTACACGTTGTTTCTATTTTGAAAAATATGAATAGCTCCTAAAACTCTTTGTCTAAGATTTCTATTGCTTTGAAATGAAATGTATGGCAAGTATTGTGAACATGTTCAGATAAGCCTGTATTACTGGTTCCATCCATAATGGATCTCTTGTGTTTATATATTCTTTTCTTTAGCGGTCTTTTGGTCTGCCCGATATATACCCGTCGAACATTTTACATGGGATTTTATATACGCAATTAACTTGTTCAACTATGTCATCTTTATCTTAGATGTTATTAAAAAACGTTGAAAGGTCTATTATTAAAATATATATCATTATTGAACTTTACTCAGAACTTACGACGTAGTACTTGAGACAAACCTTGTACGTTCGGTAGTGTCAAGAATCTTGTTAGATGATCTTTTATAAAAGTTCATTATATATATCATTTAGTGATTCTATTCCTACAAAACTCAGACAAATTTGTATACATATGTAAAGATTTCAAAAATACCTTATAACTAAATGGAGACAAATTGACATCAGAATTAGAAAGCTCCATGAGTAACGATGCTGCCTTTGGTCCGACAATATTGATTACCGTATATTTGGAAGTTACGTCATGCAGTCCGACAGATTGGTCAGATGGTAAATGCCTGTCATAAATTGATTTTTTTTATTGTTATTGGTCATTTGGTATAAAACTTTATTACCTTGACATCCATCGATGAATACGAGTTTGTTGCAAAGTGGGAGATATCATGAAATAACGATTTTCTACTTGCCGAACAAGTATGCAATCATTCTCGTAGCCACCTCGTTCATTGTGCATTCCAGTGCGAACAATTGAACCCACAGGTATATTTACGTCAGTTGAACACAATTTCTGTAAGTAGTTTACAACTTCCAAGCGTCCAGACTATCATTGAAAATAAATTAATGTTTTTAAAATTGTATTTTGATCAGCAGTTACATTGTCATATTTGAAAATAATGCTTGACACATACCGTAATTTCTGTTTTTGAGAAAGAACTCATGTCGATAATTCCCACACCTTCCCGACAAGCCTGAAATTCTTCTTTCATAAAATTTAGGAATTTAGGTTTGTAAAAACTGCCTGGAGGCATTTGTGGCTTCTCTAGACCTCCTGTTGACAAGCATCACATGTTACAATTAAAACTTGCCATACCAATTAATAAATACAGATCGAATTAAAATTGAATTTTAATAAAATAAAAATTAACCATTTGAATCTTACTTCGGTATGTGGAATCGAAGTAAAGTGCTCGTTCGTAAGCCATTTTAATGCCGAAAATAGCACCGCGTTCTTGGAGTACAGAATAAAGCGGCGAACATCGTAATTGACGTGCGTACTTGTATTCACACTGATGAGGATACAAAATCGAATAATTTCGACCTACAACTTCTCGAACTCGTTGTTGTAAATACTGTTTATTTGTATGCAAGTCCAAAAACCTTTGGACATTGAAAGGCAGCAATTCTTGCGTAGATTCCCCGTTCATTAACCACTCTGCCACTGCTTTCCCTATTCCACCAGCCCCTTAACAATTTTTTAATTTTCAACTTTTTATAATCATTAAAGAAAAACTAAAACAAAAATTAAGCGTACATTTAACGGCGCTGTAAATAATTATTACGACAAGTTTTACCATATCTATTTGTGTTTCTCTCTTAGTTTAAGCATGCGTCTCTAACGATTAATAACAAAATAACTAGATCTACCTTGTAGGGAATTTCCATTCATTCCAACCGCGATATAATAATTTTTTATTTCTGAACTCTCTCCCAAAATCCACCGACCATCTGGAGTAAAATTATCTGGACAGTTATAAACTTCAAGTTCGTTACACTCTTGAAGCACTGGCAATCTATGCACAACTTTGTCCCAAAGCGGTTTCCAATGGGATGGGTCATCTTTGACGTATTGCTTCCAGTTGTGTGTTGGTATACTTGTGCCAACAAAAGCTGGTTTTGCTTCTGGCTCAAACCACCCAGCCATTACACCACCTGTAATTTTTGTTGTATTTTGATTCAATATCAATAAAAATAATTTATTGATTCACGATATAATTTAAAAAAATTAAATACAATCCGCTATTATTTTTCTATATTTACTTCCAATACTATTATTATCTACTGCATGTACTCCAGTAATTATGTATAAATGATGCAATTGATTAATAAATGTAACAACTAAACAGGACATTTTTCAAATATCAAAATTATTCATCACAAAAATAGCTGATACACAGTGTTTTGGCTAACTCAGAGCCTTCTTTAAATAAAAATAAAACAGATCCAAATGGTAGGTAAGAGGTTCAGTTGTGAACACCCCTGCGTATATTTTGATTGAAAAGAAATGAATCAAATTCAACAAATATCAAGTGTGTGTTATCGCTACATGTAGCTTTTGTGCGAATATGAAAGCAAAAAGTCGCTTGTCCTTTTTGCTGCGAAAAAATTGATTTCTTGATATGTATACTTCACCACTAATCTGTTTTTCAGTATTCTTAAAATCCCTTCAAATTAAATTTAATCAAAGGAAAAGATAAGTGCAACGCATAGTTACAGAGTAAATTTATTATTTTTAGTGATTTAATAGCGACAGCCACCACATGTACAAACAAAATTTTTTTTCATGAAATTTTAATGTGGCTACATTTGGTTATGAACATCCCTATTTTTTTACAAATCATAAAGTAACGTCGTATGTATTGTATAATTTATAATCGTATATAATATATAATTTTCCAAGATTTCTCCGATCGTCTTTCATTTGTTTCACTTTTCGACCAGTGCGTTTGAAGTGTGCTCAAATGCGTAAGAGCTACTGGCATTGTAAACATTGTGAAGAGGATGAAGAATAATAGATATCCATAGTGCCATTTTCTGTTGTTGTTCTGCCGTTAAAGGTCTTTGAAATCAATAAATTATCATTTCTGTATATATCTGGGATGGTTTTACTTCAGTTTTTCCTATTTTTAGTAGATTTTTCTGTGGTGTTCACAACTGAACCAATAAATGTTGTTTTGCAAAAAATGACGACTCTATTAAATGTTTAACCAAAATTTTCTAGTTGATAAAATCAATTTAGTTTCTTCAATAATAGTTAACTAAGGTGTCTAGCTATCGTATATCTGCATAATTTCCAGTTGAGCAAAATTTATGAGCCAAAAATGAAAGGATGTTCATGACCGAACCTCTTCCCCTAACAGTAGAAACAATTATGTGAATGATAATGTTCAGTAATTAATAAATGCTACTGGTTCAAGGAATTGAAGTTTTGTGAAAGAAAAAATTCATAACTTTTGCATTTAATTATCAAACTGTATTGTTTTAAACCAATATTTATATTACCTTGCCATTCTCGCACGTAAGAATATGAATCCATATCTCGAATACAAGGTAAATTGGGATTTAATTTTAAACTTGAAAGAGAAGTCATAACATAGAAATGTTCAGCTGGATATGCTGGTATTTTAACTGGAGGAGAACAACGTAGGCCTAAGTCACGTGCCCACTAAAATAAATAATATAATGATCATGGTACATAATGTAATTGCAGAATATTGACAAGGCTAAAAGC
The DNA here is from genome assembly GCA_030407085.1 of Trichopria drosophilae. NCBI lineage: Eukaryota > Metazoa > Arthropoda > Insecta > Hymenoptera > Diapriidae > Trichopria > Trichopria drosophilae. The sequence continues at coordinate 61,327,233 of CM059586.1, read as the reverse complement.
AGTTTTCATTAGTAAAAAAAAGCAATTTACCTCTTGTAATTAATTGATTTTGTTTTATGATGAATATTATATTTGTATCATGCATACATACTAAGTAATTTTTTAAGAATTTACGTTATAAATAATAAAATTGAACACAACATTGAGTGAGATTATGAATTTTTCAAAAAGTAAAATTGAAAGTAGTAAAATTTACCATTCCGGCACAGTTGACAAAATATTGACATTCAATATTTCCTTTATTCGTTATGACTTTTTTCACAACTCCATTTTCAGTCAAGACTCGATCTATAAAACAATTTTCTATATATTGACCTCCACCTTGTTTTGTCAAATGAGCAAGAACATGACAAACAGCTGTTGGATTGACTACTGCATCCTCGGGTACCCACACTGCTCCTTCAAGATCATCCACATGTAGATACGTGTGTAATCGTTTCAGTTCTTCTTTACCTAAAATCTATCTACTTATATTAGATTCTTATTATTTAAGTTTGTTATTTTCATCTAACTAAATTTATTTATTAATATACAAGTATATAAGGATTTCTCTGGAAATTGGAATATTTGGTCTTCAAAAAAATTAAATTTTTCTGTTCTGAAAGAGTAAGAAAAAGGTCGCACCAATGACTTTTGAAGAATGTTTTTTTTTGCAAGTGAAAAAATGAAAAATATATATCTAATGCACAATTTTATCGCATTTTTGCCTCCTGACTACGAATATGTTAATAGAAATTAACGATCAGCCATATCTTGGGCACCATCTTTAAAAAAACTGCAGAATATAATATGCATTTATTTTGAAAAATATAAATCTGACAAAGAAATATATCACACAAAAAATTTAGAGGGGAAAATTTACAAAAAAGGTTAGAAACATTTTCTTCGAGATATTAGCGATAACACTGTAAAAGAAGGATGAGCATGAGAATCATTAGCTTGGCTTCTCTCGCTACACAATAAATTAATATATTTCAATAATTCGTTGTATTAAGAACTGCAGAAACTGAAATAGCAAATGTTTAAATATAATTAAATATCTAGTTTGATAAATTGAAACAGAAACTGTTTGTTTATTAAGATGATTGATAAAGAAAATATCTGTTACGATCGGTAGATCGTAGTCTCCTTAAATATCAATGTAATTCTCAAAGTCCACCGTGAGAATATGCACGGCTTGCGAATTCACATAGAAGTCAAGAGTGCAAGCTCAGCATAGTCCCACGGTTGGAAATAAATGCGATGACGAACTTCGCTGCGCTCTCGAATCGAGGCGGCATCGAAGGAGTCAGTCGCGGAAGGACATCCAAACGAACTTCGCGGCTCCTCATTATTTGTAACCTTCCCCACCCACCGCTCGCGCTGTTACGAACCGCGTGTTCGTAACAATATCAATCGTACATCATGTTTACTTAATATTTTATTTTGAAATTTTACAAACATGTTATGAACTGAAAAAACCGTGATTTTTTACATAAAGTAATATTGAATCCGCCATTTTTAATTTTGATAATTTGAGACCAATTTCATATTCAGTGACCCTGAAAACCCCCGTGTAATAAGTTTCAGGTAAATCCTATGAGTTTCACAAATTCATCCGCCATATTGAATTTAAAAAACTAGTAATCAAATTCGTATTCAACGACTCAAAAAACTCCAAAATAACAACTTTCAGAAAAATTTTATGAATTTTAGTAAATTTTTCCTCCATTGGGGAAGCGCCATTTTAAATTAAAACATTTCAGATCAAATTCGTATTACATACATACATTGGTCAGATTTACTTGCCAACTTTATGCCAGCTATGGCTAATCGGGCAAGGCTTAGTCATCATCCCACACAGGACGATACAAACAAGTAAACAATCACAAATACTACACATAATCGATCCGTCAACAGTTAGTCGGCGGCCTGTGCCGTAGCAGGCGCATCGCAAACATTGTCTTATTTTCATTCGAGACAATATTGGCGAAGCGCCGACCACGGAAAAACCATTCACGGTGTAGATAACTACCGACTGATGTCGGTAGCAGTCCCAAATTCGTACTTTCGCCCAGCAAGGTTTCCCGAATTATCCGCACTGGAAATAATCAGAAAAAGTTGCCGGACGGGGATTCGAACATTCAGTTTACGAGGCGAGCATGCTAACCACTTAACCATCTTGTTCCCTAATTCGTGTTGAATGACCTCGAAAACCCCCAAATCGGAAGTTTCAGAAAAATCTGATGAATTTTTGTAAATTCGTGCACTATGTTGGACCCTCCATCTTGAATTTAAATACCTGAGATCAAATTCGTACTCAGTGACCCCAAAAACCCTCATGTAACAAATTTCAGGAAACGATTAATTTTAGAAAATTTTGGATCTGGTCTGCCATGTTGGATCCGCCATTTTGAATTTCGTATTTCTGTCATCAGAATCGTAATCAGTGATCCCGAAAACCGTTATGCTACGTTTTAGAATCCATAAGCTGTTTGGTTTTTCAATTATTTATGTAATAGGAAAATTTCATTTTTTTATTTATGACCCAATGTTATCTTTCAAAACAAGCCTAAGAAAAAGTAGCAACACATTAAGCATGATTCTTGACAGCCCTATTGATGTGCCAATAAAAAAGAGTAATTTTTGACTCCATTGGCGCAACAATGGAACACTATTTGCACCAACGTTTCTCTGTTTCAAAGCAAGGAACACTTTTACCAAAGTAGGTTATTTAATTCTGAATAAAACATATAAAGTAGAAATAGTATATTTAAGGGGAGGGGCAAGCCAGAATTTAGGCCCTTGATTTTTATATTTTTCACATTTGTAAATATTGTCATTTGGTACTATTTTCTTCCTCAAATTATAGTATTTAGTAAAAAAAAAAATTTTTTAATTCTACGCAAGATATCGAGATTGCTAAAAGTACTAATACTTTCAAATTATTAAAAAAAAAAGAATTGATTCAAATCCCGTGACATTGACTATAAAGCATAAACATAAATAAAACAAAAAGTAAGCTACCAGTAATTATTTGTTGATATTTTGCAATAGAACCTTTTACTACTCAAGATAAAATGCTCTGGTTGTGATGAATGATTACAATAGATAAAGAACTAACTTGACATATTTTTTATATAAATTTTAGTTTACTGCTGCTTTCATATATTTTTATACTCATTGTCAGATATTCAGTAATTTTGCATGTTTTTACCACGTTGTTATTAACTCGTATTCTTGTCTGTCTGTCTGTCTGTTTGTCCGGTGCAAATCTTGTAATCGATTTTAAACTAACTTACCGATGAGCTAGAGACTTGAAACTTTTAGGATAGCCCAAAATTGGATGACAATGCATTGCTTTACCGTTTATTACAAGTTTCAATCAGTTTTAAGAACATTTTCAGCAAATTTAAATTTTATATGAAAAAAAACAAGTTTCAAAAAAAAAATGCGCTTATTTTCCGTTCTTGATTGAAACTATACATTATTCGTTTTTCTTTCGTTGTTTTGTCCTCTAACATTTAGCGGGGGGCCCGGCGTTTTTCCCCCTTCCTCCGTCGCGCTTGTCTTTTGTTTTCTTTTCGCAATGGGGAAAAGTCCTCAACTGACGTCATTAATTCCCTTGCCTATATATACTCATCCGCGATGGCAAGTGGAGCAGTAGTGAATTAGTGTCATATATAAGTGCTGCAACAGCTCACGGATTCTGGCCTGAGAAAACCTCATCAGGATTCTCAACAATTCTGGACGGTGTAAGCCACCAGAGGAGCCTGTCATCTAAAACCACTTGCATATTCTTTTCATTTTGAAACTGCTCTTTTCAGATTGTTTATAAATGTAATAGTTTAAAATCGATTGTAAAATTTGACCTATTAAAACTAAAAAGCAGAAAATAATTAATAAATAAAAAATTCTTTTTAAAAACCACGTTTTTATAAATGGTCTAAAAAGGATAAAATGATTTTTCCCATCCACAGAGGTCACTAATACCATGCCGAAATGAATACGCAATCATTTTTCATTTTATTAGGAAATAAAATATTTGTAAGACTTAAAATGGAAAACATGGGGTGCAATAGAGGTAACAGAAATTACTAGCATGTCTAAACTAGCGTGTCATATTGTTCATTTATGCATAAGTTTCTCATTTGTTATTGGTTGTCGAGGAGTCATTTCTGTTACCTCTATTGCGTTTGCTCTAATTGCTAATAAAATGAAAAATTATTGCGTTTTTATTTATTTCGGCATGGTATTAGTGACCTGTGTGGATGGGAAAAATTATTTTATCCTTTTTAGTCCATTTATAAAAACGTGGTTTATAAAAAGAATTTTTTATTTATTAATTATTGAATATTCATTCATTTTTTGGAAAGCTTTTGATAAATATGTAGGAATATTAGATATCTCTTATAGTTTTGTATATAGATGAAAATAATTTTTTATACCTATCTACGTATAAAATACATGTATGTATACAACAAAATTAAATAATAATAACTTACGATAAAGTTCTGAAGATTCGAAATATTATTTATATTTGATAATCATACGAAAACTTATAGCATATTACATTTTGGCGGTGCTAGAAAATCGTATGTTGCACTAAAAAAATGAAAATAAAATACTGAAAATTGAACTACTCCCGCAATTTTAAATACTTTCCATCAAAAAAATTTGTATGTGTATTTCTTTCCATTTTAAACAATCTCTCGCATGGATTTGTTATTATGTCACATATTTCAAAAAATAAGAATTCCAAATCATGGAAAAATAAAAAATTTTTTTTGACTTAATACCATTAATTTCACGAAGAAAATAGTACCAAATGACAATATTTACAAATGTGTAACATATAAAAATCAAGGGCCTAAATTCTGGATTGCTCCTCTCCTTAAAAGATTATTTTTTTAATGATGGATTCAGTAAATAAAAGATTAATTTTAAAAAATGCAGGTAGGCTAGGTTCTTGGCGTTTTTGTTTCATTTTCATAATAGGCACATACCTCAGTAGCATATTTTTACAAACATCTATCACCATTAATGATTCTGTGCAAGCCCAAACTCAATTTAAGAAAAGTTTTTTTTTAAATAGCAAATATATAGGGGAGGGTGGTCCTGAATTGACATAGTAAGCCATTTAGTCGAAAACTGAAAGTAAATCTGATTTAATGATGGCGGTGAGTGCATAGTTGTGTATGGCGATGATTTCCCTACAATTCTTTATCATTTCGAAAAATGTAGAGTGGCTGTTTCGATTCGATGACGATTTCTCACTTTTTCTGACAAGTTGACACTTCCATGGTCCTGATTTGACACCCCTTTTTTTCGCTTGCATTTAGGAAAAATGCATATTCATTGGCTTTAAACAGAATGTGGACAAATTTAAACAATTTAGAAGAATAAAACACGCATTATTTGTTCATATTAGTTTAAAAAATCATTTCGATTACAATGTCGAAAATCATAGAACACATTAATAACATTATTTTTTTATTTTAAGTTGAAAATTGAAAACTAGATTACACACTATTGTCGTCGGATTCGTAATATGGTGGATGTATGGGATTTTTTTGTGAACGAGAACGCAGGTGCAATCCGCTCGTGGAAGGTTGCTAAGACTGGAGTTCTTGGATTTAAAGTTGCGTCCCATGTTTATATGAAGCAAAAACATCGAAATGGGAAAAACAATATATGAAAGAACGCAAAAAAAGCCAAAAAAATAGGTGTCAACTAAGGACCATACGTTTGGTGGCGCCTCAGGACCACTACGAACGTTTACACGTTTCACAATATTACGCAAACAAAACAAGTTTAATTAAAAAATCAATTTAACCTATCGGTTAGTGTATAGAATAAAGAAACAAATGCATTTTCTAAATCGGAATTTCGATGTAATTGCTTACCTGCAGCTTCTTCTGCGTGAAGATCGAAAATGAAATTCAGTTAAGTGTAAATAATAGATTCGTTCTCACGCTGCGTCTAACAAAGTTATGTGACAACTTTTTGCATAAATTATGCCTGTGCCTACTAAGATAACATGCCATGAAACAATTGAACCGATATTACATGCCATTTCCGTGAAATGCTGGGGTGTCAACTCAACCCACAGTGTCCACTCAGGACCACTCTCCCCTACTTAAAAAAAAATTAGTTTTTGTCAAATCCGCAGTGACATTGTTAAAGATGTTATATTGCGAGTAGTTTTTTCGACAATATTAAACAACAAATTGACTAAAAACTATGAAAATATATTTTTTTAATGTAAGTTTTAAGTAATAATACTGGTTTTCCCTCATTACAATTTTCATTTCAATGTTTAATTGGCTAATACTGTAAATATTCAAATTTCCAGAGAAATCCTCATATATTATAGATGATAATTGTTAAATTGTGAATTATTTCTTCATTTTGTATAAAACATATGTATTCAAAATATAAATTTGGAACAATTTATAATATACTCGTTAATCTGCCCTGCGTCTGCTCGACAAGCAATCTTCTGGAGTGCATATGTTTCCTGAGAAAAGAATTTGTATTACCACCCATGGTATAATACATACATTTGGGCAGATTGCTTGTGGAGCAAACGTGGTTCAAATTAATGAATATACTATTAGTATTCAAGTAATATACTAAGAAGCATTAAAATTCTAGATCGCAAAAGACGATTAATAATAATTTTTAGAAGGAAATGATTAAAACTGATACTTACTTCGCAATGTAAACCTGTAGGTACATTGTATGCTAGTCTTCTTTTTAAAGCAATCATTCTATCTTTGCTTTGTGCCAAAATGACACTTCCACATTGGTGCCATCCAACATTATAGCCCATATCTTGTAGCTGACGATATAACTGAATACTGTATGATATTATGTTACGATGGGCTATAGGCTTAAAGAGACCAAGTGTTCCTGATCCAAAATGTGAAGTTCCACTCCCAATTGTGTTCTGCTCCAAAACAACAACATCTTTCCATCCGTTTATGACTAAATGATACGCCACGGAATTTGCCACGGCTCCAGCTCCGGCAATGACGATTTGCGAGTGCGATGGTAGAGGTACATCTTCGACAGTTGTTGAAGATGTACTGAATTTTCTCCTCTTATAAACGTTATACTTTTTCGGAGTTTTCTTTTCATTGTTGTTTTTGTAGGTTAGGTATGAAGCAAAATATTGGCACTCAGTTCTTTTGCATCTTTGATATTCGGAAAGTAAACGACTTTTTGAGCCAAATCGGCGTAACATTAAAATAAGTGCACGGTGATGTGGTTGGACGGAAGCGTATTTTTATTTTATAAAGTATGATTTTGGAAGAACTGGATAAAAAACACACTGTGAAATAAAAATCGCACTGTATTGTATACGTAAGAAAGTACACATAATTTCCTTCAGAAAAGCATTTATACAAGTATTTACCAGCTGTTGGCATTAGAGCTATGATTCAAAACGGCTTAGTCAGCAGAGATGTATCCATTTTATTTTAGAGGGTATGGTCTGGTTCCAAGGGTGAGCGACGAGGTAAAAATAAAGTAAATTGTCGTAAATTCACTCTTCCATTACTCCTATTAAACGCTTAAATGACAGTTTAAGCGTAAATTTGGATAATGAACGCTTAACGTAGCTTCTTGTTTTCTCTGATTTAAAATATTTGTTTTGATCCTGGTGAAAATCAAATGTATAGTTTTAAACAGTTTTAAAAGGGTTCTAAAGTGTTCCGCCGATAAGGTAGGGATTTTTACTAAAAATGTCAATTAAGGGGGTTCTAAAGTGATCCACCGGTATAGTAGGAAGTTTCCCAGTAAAACGTAAATTTATAATGACTGAATAAAATTTTCAAAATTCGGGCTCTGTAAGGGCAATTTTAATTGCTATATATAGTCTATAGACGGTATCATAGAAAAGCCAAAGACATCAATTGAGAACTGATCGAGAATTTTCGGAAATAAATAAAATCACTTATTTTTTAAAATTCTCGGTCAGTTCTAGTTTCGGTTGGTTCGGTAGGTTTCATCATTAAAGGAATTATGCATGATTTTCGACATATACAATTTTGATAAAATATATCAGACAATAAACGTCCAACGTCTCCGTACTGTTCAATAACAAGGATTAATCTATCGATTCCTTCTTCTAGTTCTTCCAAAGGTTAATGCCTATCCAACTGAGCTTAATGCGGCTCTAACGCAGTTTTGCGTGTCAATGAAATGCCGATCTCTTTTTTCTAAAATTTCGGACCTCATGTGGGCAATTTCGAGCTTTACTTTTGTGGCTTCAGTTCTGAACGACCCAATTCAATAATATTTTTCAATGAGTTTCATACTTGAGACGTCTTTTTATTAACCTTTCCCAAATATGTTTCACCTGGCTATGCAGCTCATATTTATTAGAACTTAAATCTTCCCCTAAAAGTTCAAAATAGTATCTTCAAGTTCAAGAAAATTTTCCTTATTTTCAGAGTTTTTTGAAAAATACAGTTTTGTCGAAAGTTATTCAAGGATTTCCACATTTCTTACCCATAACGAATGTAAATTAAAATAAGTCTGTAAATAATAAAATCAGCTCCCTTTGTTGGTAGTATTTTTAATTCGTCTTGAAAAGACTTTTCAAATGTGCGGCAATCAACCCGTGTTGCCATTTAAGAATGTACCCCCTCTCTCCTCTTGCCCCATACCCCCTTTAAGGCTGGCGGTCGACACCACCTTTCAAACATAAATTTTAAAAATGGTTTAACAGAGTTTGAAAAACTGTTGTTGCGAAAGTTATTTCGGTATTTGCTTACCATTACTTCACCTTCTATGTAATTTTTAGAACACTATACTTGTACTAAAATATAATTTGAAACGGGAAAATATTATGCAAATTAAGACTATATGAACTTAATATAAAGGCTGAAACGAATATAACGAAAATTCAGATATTCGTGAAAAAGAAAAGGTAATTAATGGAAATTCAACTAATAGTTATTTTCGTATCATTTAGATATAAGAGCATCATAAAGAACGTCAAATGTGACAAAATAGTGGTCTAAGCCGCTACTACAGTATCACGATACACCGAGCTAAGCTCATTGCAGCACTTTACGTGTATTTTCCACCGACAGCACTTGAAATTTATTTTGTTTTGAAATTTATATATGCATACGTTGTAGTCAGTGAGTTGAATCTTTTTAGAAGCACCGAGTAGCATCGGACCACCTGATGTATACATATCTTCGCCATTCGTATATACGTAAATGCTAAGCCCCACAGCACTTGCGTGAATCGCTTTCCCGTTAAAAAAACTACAATTTTTGCGTTACACAATATGGGGATTATAGTTTCAGTCAGGAAATTACTTGGATACGCGTATTGTATAGCCTAGTTCGACTATATATTTCTCCAACAGATTCTTATAAATTTATAATAAAACGGTAATGTCAATATGTTACCAAATACAAGGTTGTTTCTTAGTTGTGGACATCTGCATTGCGTACCTTGCAACTGCAGGCACTGCACCGTAGGTAATCCTTTCGTATAACTACTGTACCAGCAAGTCATGTTCAATAATGGACGGAATTTCTGGTTCGAAACTTGGGATTGACGTATAACACCGATCCCCTATAACATGCTGAAATTCCTCAGTCCCAAAAAGATCTTTGCCATAGCATAAATTAGTCTAATGAAGTCAATAATGTATCCAATTTAAAAACTGGACCATTTCTAGACAGTCTAAAGCATACCGAACAAAATGCCGTTGCCCTTTTTCAAAAACATGATGTCAAAATAAAAGATACAAGTTTTTAAAATATGTTGTTTTTACGATTTTATAAAAATCTGAGCTGTGACATCGTATTAGGTAAATATCTGCATTAAACATTAATGAAATAGATTGAAACTCGATACCCAAGGGTTTTGGAAGTCGCTGATTACAAACCTGATGGTATATTTTGAAAATTCAAAACGATGGATCCAACATGGCGGACAAATTTTTCAAAAAATAATGTTAACTTTCCCCTATTAGTTTCGATATACAATATCTACTTACAGACTTTACTACCAGGAGGTTGGAGAAGTGCACTTTTTTTATTTGTTTATATTTTTTATTAACTTTTTTGTTGTTTTTTTTTAATTTTATATTTTTGATTTTTAAAATATAGGTTGTAAAATATTGAACTCTAGAAATCAGTGTATTTTCCACATGTAACACGATCACTCGGAACTACATCAAAGAACAAATCTGAAATTTACACGGGATACTCTGCATAAATATTCGACAATAATAAGCTCTGTAAAATATCTCTAACAACTAATATATAATAGATTTGTAGCTGAACAATTGAATAATTTTCTAGTACAAACAAAACTTCGGTATAAATATTCTATAAATAATCACGAGAGTATTCTTAACAACCTGCCACGAGCAGCATTCAGGCAATAAAGCGCTCTGTCCTGTGCTCTACGGGAATCCTATGAATAATAAATTGTCGTAATTTTGAACATACAAAAACTGACATAAGGTTCGTAATCGGTTTGATTAAGGTGTCCGCTATATTGAATTCGACATTTTAAATTTTCAAAATATGACTTTAAATTTGTATCCGCGGTTCTGAAAACCCCCGAGAAACACATATGAAGCGAAATGGTTGGATTTTAGAAAATTTGTCCGCCATATTGAATCGGCCATTTCGAATTTTTGAAATCTGCTTTACAACTTTAGCCACGACAAAGGTCGTGTCACAGCTCTAACATGCTATTTTTTTCAGATTGACCACATGCTACATATAAATACAATAAAATAAAATAAAATATAAATTTCTAATAAAATAAAACCTTAAATACCTATGAGTACACTCAACAATCCCAAACCACCAACTATTCGCCACGCATAAAAATAAACCATTTTACAACCAGTAAAGCTGACGCAAATAAATAAATAGAATAAATTAATGACGATTCACTTAATGTATCTTAATTAATTTAATAAATTTTAGTGGTAGCAAAATTAATTCTTTAATATAAAAACAGTAACTCATTTTTTTTCTCGCAATAGCGTAAGAAAAGGCCTCGTTAAATTTTGCCATTGTGCTTTTCGGGTAACAAAGCGTATGGACTATGATTTACATTTTCTCTGCCCTGCATTTTTAACTTTTCATGTATAAGATACTCCGGTGCCTTATGAGTCATCAGCTTACATACCAAGATTAACATTCTAATCTCCATTCTTTCACGCATTTTCAACCAACCTGATTTTTGGGAAGCAAGAGATTTGTGGTCAAATTTCTTTATACAAAAGGCAAAGCGCAATAGTACATCAACGAGGGAGGCATTCTTTTTTACTTCCCGAGGAGGGAAGTATACGATTTTTCTATATGGCCGGGAGGATGCCTCCCTCCCGGCGTGAAGAAAATACACGTTTTGCACTGCTTACCTTTACCCAATCTTTATGTAAGGACCTAAACTGAGATGCAATAGAGCAAATGAGGCAGGATTAGCGACTCACATAATCTTAACTTAGTGTGCACATTTAGAGCCCACCCGAATGAGTAAAGTTGCCAAAGCCGTCAAAAAGAGAGTGCTACTTTTGTTTATACACGATCTGTAAATTGTCAAGCATTATCATTATACAACCCCAAATTTCTTGCAACTTCAACAAATGGAATTATATTACCTTTTTATATTAATATTAAATAAAGCGAGATTCACCTATGCACGTAAGATACTACCCACCCAGTAAACGAAAACGAATAGAAAGTTAAAAATACGAATTATAATGAATTCAAGTGAATTAAAATGAATTAAAACGCATGAAAATGATTAATTGAATCCACTTTTTAATTCATTTTAATTCACTTAAATTCATTTCAATTCGTATTTTTAACTTTCTATTCGTTTTCGTTTACTGGGCACTAATAAAAGTTGGGATTTACTAGGGTTGATTAAAACTGCATTATTAGTTGCCTGTTTCTCAATATTTAGTAAATCCAGATTATAACGATTTCCTGAATATAACACATTACCAGACATTACTTGGATGCAACGGCATTATGTTTTGTTTGTCATCCGCATATGTTCTAACAATAACATTTCTATAACAGTCATCAATGTCAGCAGTATAGATGATGAAAAGTAATTCGCTTAACTTAGCTCCCTGAGGTACTTCACAATTAAGAGTTCTTTCAGCGGACCATAGTTCATTATTGAAACTGTTAATCATCACGGATTGTGTTCTGTTTATAAGAAAAGACTGAATAAGTTTACAAACATCGTTGCTGAAGCCGTAGAAATGTAGTTTAGCAACTGACAGTTCGTGATCAATATAGAATCAAACGCTTTAGTGAAATCTAACAAGCACATGAGCGACAATAACTTATTATCCCAATTCTTTAGAATGTCATCAGACACGTCAAGTAGTGCTGTTTCACAACGGAAAAAGCGCCTACAACCAAATTGATACTTGGGAAAGGTGTTGAATTTATTACAGTGTTGTAGTATATGCTTATAACAAACTTCTTCAAATACTTTGGAGAAAATTGGAAGACGACTAATTGGCCTCAGATCATTCAACGAATTAGAATTAGTCTTTTTCGTAATTGGGCAAACAATAACTTTTTTCCAAACATTCGGGAACTCATTTGACACTATAACAAAATTAATTACGTGAAGAAGCGCTGGCAAACAATGCATTGATATTTTGGCAAACATCTAACTTTAGCAATCGTTTCAGCCAACTTCGCTATTGTCATTTCGGTGAAATTGAATAAGGTATTCATAGAAATTTGACTAGAGCGTCTGTCTTATAGTAATGGATTAAATTATGGCTAGGGCTAAATCGCGGAAAGGTAACAGCTCATTTGTTGTATCCGGGTCATTGAAAGTAGGTTCCGAAGGTTTTGCTCTATGAATGTCCGCAGTTGTTTTGACCAGAACATCTTATGCGAGAGAGAGAGTTTAAGCTGCTAAAAAATGCTTTACTTTCGCTCCTTATTACAGCCGGTGTGAAATTATGGAGATACTTATAGTATGCAATATCAGACGTATATTTCGTAAATCTCATTTTCTTTTGCGCCGCATTTCTTTTTTTTATTAAGATTCGAATTGTGTCCGTTATTAAATTTATCCATGGGGCGTGGGGTTTTGTGACCCTGATATTTTTAAGAGGTGCGAAAAAATCAAAAAGGTCAATAATAAGACTATTTATAAAATCTAATTTATCATTGATATTTCCAAAAATTGATGACTGATCTCCATGGACAACAGCTGGCCGCATAATTAAACTCAACAGAATCAAAGCTTTTAAAATCACGTGCATTTATAATTTTAAATTTCCGAGGAGGCCTGGGACAGTCGATACATCACCCAACCAAATTGGGATCAGACACTTTGCATTTATTGATGGAGAAAGATTTTAAAACTTTAACTCCATTAGAAACCAAAATGATATCAACATTATGTTATATATCATATTGATGTCAACACTTCACGGAGAACAGTTTTCACAGCTCTGGACGGGTAACGTCAAAAATGTCCCCTAAAAGTAACCTGATTACACTACTATTTTATATGACTGCATTTTGGTAACCCGAAAAAGACGTTACTCCGCCGCGTATTGTCGTTTCGTAATGATATAATTAGGTATTATAACCGAAAAAGACGATGCTAGCACCAGTCAATCATAGTAATTATTCCCTGTTATTCAATGTTACACATGTGCACCGTATAAATCTATGAAAACTGCTCTCCGTGTTCCTAAGATGATATTATTGATCGATGTCATTGATAATTTTCGTAAGGATATTGTTCCAAAATTGCTTCTTGATCCTTAATTTTCTTATTTACTGTAGTAAATTGATGTTTTAATTCAAAATGAATGACGTGGGACTGGAGCAGTTGCAATAAGAAACATGACATAAAAGCAACCTAACTTATCAAGTTTTTTCTAATTCTTACCTAGAAAATGGTTTCAAGCCTTCCAATTATGTTTAAATTAGATCAATTAACATTTTTCATGATAAAATTTATTCAATTACATGTCGCGAACACGTGTAGAGGAACGGCATTGAAATTCACTAGCAGTCTGTTACAACCAATGGCGATACATCTTAAACATCCAGGTGCTCGGAATTGACTAATCACAACCGTGCTCACGTTAACATGGGATTCCCTATGTTCAGGAGTCCCGGTTCTCCCTGTGCCCATGAAGTAAGATATAATAAGATACATAATAAGAGACCTATGGTGAATACACAGTAAAAAATCGCGTTGTAAAATTACTACTCTGAGAGTAGGTAAAATCCCTAGGAAATTTGTGAAATTACTGCCGCACTTGTAAATTTACATAGGCGGATAATAATTTTTTGTCACACCTGCCCAAAACTGTCACCTTTCCGTGCAGGTTAAGCGAACGGAAAGTTGCCATTTATGGCCGAGGACGCAACTGCGCATGCGCACGGTCGTTTTTCAATTTTTACCGCCCGCTGTTCTCGTTACAGCCCGCCACTCGTTACCGCCGGCCAGTAAGGTGGCATTTTTGTCGACAGGTGTGACAAAAAGTATCGCGTGTACCACGGGCGGAAATGCATTACACGCTCGGGCGATGCTGAATCCCTCGTCTACAGCATGACTCGGCTTGCCTTCGGCTCGCCTCGTCTTTGCCTACGACTCGAGCTGCAGAATCGCCCGCGCCGTAATACATGCCTTTCCGCCCTAGATACACAATATACTATTACATAGCTTGAAATACCAGATTAAAATTTACAACAGCGTTGTAAAATTACAGTTTTCAGGTTGACATTAACAAGCGCTTTAGTAAAATTACAATTTGCCTTGTAATTTTACACATGTTATATTTTCGGGCATTTCAGGTGAGGTTCGGTTATCTAATCTTTTGTATATTTCAGTATTTTCACGGTTAACCTGCAAATTTTGAAAAATATTGTTTGGAAAAGGATATCATGGAAAATAAAATTATATAGTGCATATGTGTAAGGATTGTATTAAATACTTTATTTTATTTCTCTTTCATGGCATGTTTTTCTTTTACTTTTTTGTATAAAAGCCGTTAGGCCGTTTATTAATAAGTAAATAAATAAATACATTACCATCAGTTTCAAATCTTGCAATTAAACTTTGCAACTTTAATTTTGTACAACTCTTTTCTTATTTGATTCAGTTTCGTTGCGCTTTGAGTCTATAGCACTTTTGCTACTGCGAGCGTAAATTTACAATTTCGAGTTGAATTTTACTTTATAAAATACAATTCTGAAAATAGTAAAATTTCTGCTCTCAGAATAGGTAATTTTTAAGACCCAGTCTGGGAATAGCAATTTTACAACTTTTGTGTAATGTTACTATTGCGCTGGTAAAATACCTAGCCAAATAGGGATATTACATTTTTCAGAGTTGTGATTTTACACTGCTGCTTAAAACCGTGGTTTAATTTTACAAATCACTAGTGATTTTACAAAGGGATTTTTTACAGTGTAAGGTGAAAATTGTCGAGTCTAGTGGGTTTTCCTGCTCCTATTGGCAACACTGTTTTTGAAGCATGGTGCCGTCGATCCTAACCTAACTGCTCCTAACGTCCTAACCTAATTCCTAATTTCTGTATTTATTTTTTAATATTGCGTAGACTTTTGGGTTTGTCATGGACGATGTGTGAGATGCCGGATATTGTACTACATAACCTGCTTTTAATGTTTGTACATTTTTTTTTACTATTTATTTTTAAAAATATCTAATATATTTAATTTTGTACATACATTTATGTAATTTAACTTTTTAGCTGTATATTTTTAAAATTACTTACTACGTCAAAGATATTTTTTTCAAATAAACTTTAGTTCTAAAATAACAAAACCCTTTTTCTTCCAGAAAATTGAAGACTTAGACCTCTTTTCATCATGGCTAAAGGAAAACATAAAAAAGTTCTCAAATCGGAGAAAAATAAAGTTAAATTAAAAGCAAAAGGAAACTTGCCAAAGAACTTAAATGTAACAAATGCCTCTTTTAAAACAAAAAGAATCGTCATTCGTGAGCAACATCAAAAAGGAGATCTACAGTTTGTCGAATGTAAAACTCCTGTTATTAAGGTAAATAATAAGTAAATTATAGATCACGTTTAATTGAATCGATATAATATTTATTTACATTTGTAGGATCATTTAACACGGTTGCAACATTATAATTCTTCCATCCGTCTGAGTGGTTTGAGAGATTTGAAAGATATTTTATCTCGGCATTCTGTACACAATTTAAATACACAAATGATTCCATTGCTTAATGGAATATCTGCATTAGTTCTGGATAAGGAAAAAGATGTCAGAAGAGAATCCATCAAAGTACTGAATTTGATATTAAGTCCTTCGTCCAAGGAACAGCTTTTACCATTCTGTGATATATTAATGTCTTACCTATCATGTGCGATGAGCCACATCAATCCGAGTATAATGGAAGATTCTCTACTATTTCTTGATTTATTGTTACAAACTAATAGTACACTTTTAATTCAACATTATCAAAAAATTCTTACTAATTTTGTTAATATGATTTCGAAATTATGTACAAATCATGCTCAGCCCGAACGGCAATTAACGATGAGTCTATCTTCCAAGAATACTAGTGTAAAATGGAGGATTAAAGTTCTAACAACTTTACAAACTGTTTTAATCTCGATGGTTCAAAGTAAGAAACGTGAAATTCAAATCGTCCCTAAAGCAAGTAAAGAAATGAAGGTTAAAAATATCGATCAGTGTCCAATATTTTTACCTAACAGTTTACAAGTTTGTTCAATTGATTTTGGTGTTACCGATTCACAGTCGGACATTTCAGAGAAGTATATAAATCTAAATGAATTTAAAAATTATATCAATACTTTGATACCTCTTCTACTTGACTGCTGGTTAGAAGTTTCTACCATAAAAAATGCTTCGGATTCTGGAGTAATTTTATCGAACGAAGCGGCAACTTTATTGACTACTGTGTCGGGTATTATACAAGCTATAATGGATTATATTGATTTATTAGATTCAGATTCTGTCAGTACTTGTTCTACAAGTATTTGGTTCAAAGATACATTTCAGAATAAAATCTACAAAAGTTTATTCACAAATTTTCCATATGTAACACAGAGCCATGATCGGCAAAAGAGAAAGAGACAAGAGGATGTTGATAATGATTTTGTAGATAAATGTTATAAACAAAATTTTACACTTTCGTACATATGCGTGTGGTTTATAACAATAGAGAATGTTATGAAAAACAATTCTGACGAGAAGACGAATTCTAGGATTCAAGAAAAGATTTTTGAATATATAAACGGTAACCTAAGCTTTTGTCAAATTTTTAAATTATTTTTAACATATGTTCATGTTGAAACTAATATCAATGTTTTATTATTTAGACAATCTTGCACATTTGGCATCAAGTGAAAGTATGGAATTATTACAACATATGAGAGTATTCCGAATTCTTTTTTCAAGGTCTAGTACACTCAAGTATAAACATCGACTGCCACTACTTCAAGTACTTGGATCTCTCGTAGGTTTATATTTAAGCCAACCGAAGAAAGAGTTGCAAATACATTTATTTTCTATTTTGAGCGACATTGTGACTAATCATAATTTGGAGGAATTGCACAAGTGAGTTTAACTTTTATGAAATCTTTTACTATTTTAGTTAAACTAATATAATAAATTCTTTTTAGTAATGATACGTTAAAGAAATTTGTCGAGTCACTGCCAGCACTATTGTTAAGGAAAAGCATAAATGACAATGTGATACGTTTGTTAAATCGGGTAGTGTTGCAATATAAACAATGGGTTCAAAATAAATTACAAGATAAATTTGATGCAATTATAGGTAAGTAGTAACTTTTGAAGAAATGATAATATCTATATTACTAAATCTTAAAACTTTCGTTTTAGAAAATGCCAAAACGATTGAGATTGTAGGTGCAGAGGACCAACAGCAATCTAGGCTAATGATATGTAATTTATTGTACAGTGTAAATAAACAAGTTTACTACTAAATAGTACTATAAAAATTAAGTTCATTTTTGTGAAATTATTTATTTATGTATATGGTTTTTCTACTTGATAAAAACGTACATTTTAATGGTAAGTATTAAATTCTTTGTAATTATTTTTCTTCCGATTTGCGGTGTTTATTTATGAAAATGTAATTAATCCTTTATCGTAAATCAGCATGTACTATTAAATGAAGGTGTCTTAACGTAGCAAATTGTCTGTTGGCTTTTTGTCCATTAAAGCGTACGAATAAAGATTGCACTATAAAAAGTGTTTATAATTTTACAATACTTTTATCATACATAGTGTAGATTTATAAGCCCTGTAATGTAACATTAATTTATATAGGGAACGTAGGAACAAAGTGGGATTTTGGCGTTTCGCCGTATTAGAACATTTCCTATGTGTTTGTTTGCATTGTTTATTTATAAATGAGTTATTGTAATATAAATTTTGAAACATATTTCAGTTTCCATTCAGTATTTACCAATCGTTCGAACCAGACCTAGGAGGTCAAAGTCAATTTGTCAATTTAGACATATTTTCAATTGACTACTAAGTATCAATATATTAAGCGTAATTAAAATCTAAATTGCATGACTTAATAGCCTTCTCTTACACTCTATTTTCATTTTTTATTTGTTTCATTTGGGGTTGAGGATGATTTTTTACGACGTGTTTAAAATAATTCTATTTTGGGGCAAAGTGGGATGTGTTCCGTCTTGATTTAGGTTCACAGAGATAAGTAAGAACTCTCTCTTTCTCTTTCTCTGTCAAACCTTTCCAGAAGTAATTTTAACAACCCATCCCACTTTGCCCCTGGATTTTCAAATTTCCCCCAAAAATTTGTTTCGTAAAATTGAAATTTGGAGTATTAAACAGATACTTTTTTTAAATGCATTTCATAATAGGTTAGTTGAGGACCTAAATAAGAGTTTTACGTCTCCGGGTGCGTAAAATGAAAATAATTTTTTTTTATGTCAATTATCGATAAATTTGAATTACCTACTTATTTTAAAATAAAATTCGATTGAAATAATTTTTTTATGTCAATTTTCAATAAATTTGAATTACCTTATTTTAAAAATTGTCAACAATATAGAAGAGTGGCATATAAACAAAAATACCAAGAATTCATGTCTCAGTAATGTTGTTTACATTTGCTGCAATATACGAAGCATACGTCGCTATGCGGCAAATTTTGAATTTTAAATTTTTATTATCATTTATTTCCTTTCAAGTGATGATGATTTATTTTCTTTTAGGGGGGCGGGGGGATGTTTAAAAGTGCATAAAATGCTATTTACACTGAAACAATATATATTATAAAATATATTATTTTTATTTTATTATTTACTTTTGAGTACATACTTTCCAAATCTGGGGGGGGGGGGGCTTCGCCCCAAACCCCCCTTTTCCTCCGAAACCCTTCACATCTTATTTATTCGAAAATTTGTCATTGAACTTTACACTGCCGTCGTTAAATCATTTTTCACCGACACATTCCTACTACTTTCTGTAATGCGGTTGCGAATTTTACGCTCGCTGGCCAAAAAATAATGTTCGTATTACGATCGGTTAACTTAACCCTTTGTGGCGAACATTTTTCTTTGTACGGAAAACAGCTGAAAATTGTTACTCGGGGGTTTTCGGGGTTGCTGATTACGAATCTGAAGTCAGATTTGGAAAATTCAAAACAGCGGATCAAAAATGGGCAACGGAAATGTAAAAATTTACGTGATAGAGATAAAACTGGGTACTCTATGTACTCTGAATTTTAAATATATAATTCAAAGATTTGATTCGCAATCAGCGACCCCAAGAACCCTCGAGTACACAGTTTCATCAATATCGGATACATTTTCATATTTCTGTCGGCCATCTTGGATCATTCATTTTGAATATTCAAAATCCGAGGCCAGTTCGTAATCAGCGACCGAAAAAAACCCCGAGTAACGAGTTTCAAATAAATCTAATGAATTTTTAAAAATTTATCCGCCATATTGTTCCGCCATTTTTAATTTTTGAAAACCTACTTCCAATTCGTAATCAGCGACCCTAAAAACCCGCGAGTACCAAATTTGGTACTAATTTGCCTTTTAGTTCGTTCAAAAATGATTTCTTTCGCAAAAACCGACGATTTTTTAAATTTATTTATTTATTTATACTTGTTATAATTTTGCGAAATGGCATTTATTATCCTTTTTGTTACGTACTAAAAATTCCCGCCTACCACTGTAAAAAGATTTTTTGAATATTGCTTCGAATGCATTGAAACTAGACAGAAAAGTTGGGAATAAAAAAGGTGGTAATCTGTGTTACCACTGCGCTGCAAAGGGAAACTACTATTATGCCCCATACCTTGGGTTTCTAATGTTAGAATCACGCTATTTTTGCAAGAACAGTCGAAAAATAAAAAACATCGAAAAGCCACGGCTACTATTAAAAAAATGCTCTTTCTGTAAACCAAATGACTGGTTCGAGAAGAGGATACCGGTGCAATTTATTGTGTTGTGATCTTACAGTAGATGATTGCGTATGTACAATAAACAAAATGTATAGTAATATTACAACAAATGTAATGAAAGTTTTTTTTACTAATACTTAATGTTAATTTACAGTTCATGTATTATATATATTATTAAAAAACTTCCATTACATTTATTGTAAAATTAATACACATTTCGTTTAAAAGTGTGAATTGAAAATATTGTAATTACGTGTTGAAATGGTTCTGTAACCCCAAAACAAATTGTACCAAGAAAGTTGGTTTTAGGATAAACGTACCTTAACATTAAACCACAAATAGATGATGTTTTCCTCAAATTTGAAATTGAACTTCATAATTAAAACTAGTTAATAGTGGGTCTTTTCAATCCCTCAATCTACACCTCCGGTTTCTTCACTCCAGTCCATTCAACTTTCTACAAGGTCACCAGGTGCACAAGACTCTTCATTGTCCGTAAACTATTGGAATATCCATGGGCCCCATAATTTTACCATGGCCACCAGGAATAAGCTAAATGGGATCAGCAATTTTTCCGAGACTTGGTGTATTGACACCACTTCTCTACCTCGAATTCAAGAAACCAGCATTTTCGCAGTTCCAGCCTCACGCGATGGATCCAGAGGAAGATTTAGCGGCGGTTTGTGTTCTTATGTTCCAGGATCGGGTTCGCCCGTCATGATTGAATCCTCCTCCCACTGGCTTTTTACATTAGTTTCAACCTCTCCGATATTGTTAATTCAAGGTTCTTTTTATTTTCCGCCATCATACGACCTTTCTGTCCAGCTGTTTTCCCTCTAATCTGTTCTAGACTCTCTTTTGCAAAAGTTTCCGGACTCTATGTTTATATTGGGAGGATACTTCAATTCTTGGATAGGTGACCATGACCTTGAACGCGACTTTCCTCATTTATTTGAGGGCACACAATTAAATGCAGATAGAAAATCTTGCGATAACAGATGTAATGCTCGTGGTGAATGTTTGTACGATTTTATGTTCGACAAAAATTTATTTCTTTTGAACGGCCGTTCCTTAGGAAACACATCAGCACAATTTACTTACTTTGATATCAAGGGTCGTAGCATAGTAGATATGGTCTGGGTCTTGTCCTAAATGCAGCGGTTCAAATTCAGCTAAGGAAGAAAGGTTCTAAGTGCTACGACCTTTTCGTAGACTTCCTCAGAGCGTTCGATTCTATCCCCCAAGCCAAATTATGGCATAAACTTTATAATTTCGGGATAAGCGGCAAGATGGGTGCTTAAGGTATGTTATGATTCTGCAAGGTCTTCTGTCATCTGTGCTACCGGTGCCTCGGACCCTGTCAGAGGGGCCGAGGGGGTCCTTCAGGGAGAAATATTGAGTCCGCTTCTTTTTCTTCTCTATGTTTCTGATATAGTTGCCTTCTTTCGTGAAAAAGGCTTGAGAGGCATTGATTACACTTCAACATATGACCTAATGATCCTCTTCTTTGCTGATGATTTGGCGATTGATTCCTACTCCTCTGCTGACCTAAGATCAAAACTGAGAGTCCTCTGTGAGTATTGCACCACCAATGGTCTTACTGTTAACATCGCTAAAACTAAAATAGTTGTTTTCAGAAGGGGCGTTCCACTAGATGCATCTTCTAGAAGTTTTTATTAGAAGTTTTTGTTAGAAGCGACGCTCACATATCCTTACCTGGGAACAATCGTCTCCTCATCGGCAAGTGGGATGAAGGCAGCAGAAAACGCTATAGCTAAGACTCGGCAAGCGACGGCATCTGTTTTGGCTACAATGGCTTCTGTAAAGGGCGATTCGTGTCGTGCAGCTTTAAAGCTCTACGGTGTATCCATTGTATCTACACTACTTACGCTGCTACCTGTTGGGCTCTCGGCCATCTGGATAAATTGGAATCGGTTCAAGTTGAATTCTTTAAAAAATGGCTTACGCTTCCTCCATCTACACTGGCCTATCTTCTCCGTCTCCAACTGGGCCTCTACCCCGATATCTGTCAAAATAGTACGCAGAGCACTAAACCTAGTACTCAAGTTTCTGCGCCAGCCATCGACTAGCTTGGCCCGTACGGGTCTGTTTAGGTTGTACGGACTCAGTACCGGCGGTATGGATGAGCCAGCTATTAACTGGTTTAACCATCTGAGACTAGTCGTGGGTGCGCCCTCCTTTGACGAATTGTGGGCCAACCTGTCGGTGGCATCCTGGGAGTCGCGCCTATCACTGGCCTGCGAAGTCAAGAACCCAGCGCAATCGCGATCTCCATCGTTATTTTTCCTTCGACTTGGTCCAGATAGCTATTTTCAGGCAATTTTCAGATGGCCTTGATTCCCTTTCTCCAGATCGGTGTGAGCTTTCATATTTAAGACTCAAGGTCCAAATCACAACTGCCACCATTTATTCGCGTTCGCTCTGTATTAGCAACACTTTTTATGCTTATAATCCCACTGAAATTTGTTCGGCTTTCAATATGGGCATAAATGAAACATTATTGCATATCTTGAGCGATTGTCCTCTTTCTCGCCCATAAAGAAGTAAACTGCGGCAAGGTACCGTGTATCGCAACCTCCCGGATGCCACCACAATGGCCCATTTAATCAACTCCAACGATTTGCTTGCTCTTAAGGCCCTCTACTACTTTGTAAAAACGTGCTTTGTTAGAAGACAATTTATGCTCGAATATTAAGTTCTACCTACATCTTAATTTGTCCTGTTATTACTGCCGTCTTAATTAAATGTCAGCGTGCATTGTTTTCTCCCGTTACTACTATATACCTCTATTGTTAATGCGTCTACTTGTATTTATATGTTTATATTCAATTGTGTACTCTACCTAAAAGAATTATGTATATTCAACTGTGGGTTAAATAAACTATACTACAACTATACTATACTAATACTGGGTCTTTGTACAATTTAAAAGATTATCTTGTAATATGATTGTGCTGATATGTTTTGTATTGTTAAAAAATCTAAACCCCTTACCTGCGGTCATAATTTCAAAGAAAGTGCCCAAAATAACAAACAAAATTTGTTGTGTTGGATTTTAATAATACTCGGTATATTTTTTTGGGTCGTCAAATTCGAATATGGAGATTTTGGAAAGTTAAAATGGCCGATACATGAAGGCCGTTACACCACCTTCACGTCGTTCACAACATGTCCTTACGAAAGTTCCATCCACTTCAAAGTGTAAATATCCAACAAAAGGATGCGTTAACTGTTACGAGAATACCCTTTCGAATATACGTTCGACAAAAGTGTCAAAATTGTGACGTTGCATTATGTGGAAATTCTTGTTTCGACAGCTACCATAAATTATGATTTCTGATATGAGCAATTCCACGTGAAACGGATCAGTCATGTCTCAGGAAAGGTTCAAATTTTGGCTATTGGTAGTTCTCAATGAAATAAAATATCGTACCAAACATTTTTTTTTAAATACAAAACTCTTCGAGTTATACACATTAGTGCTTTTCTTTAAAGAAGAGTTAATAAATGGAAGTTGTAAGTAAATGTCTATATAATTGTAATTTTTGTTGCATAGCAACAATATAAAAATCTTCTTAACCGCTTGTATTTAAATAATTCATATTAGATGTTTGCTTGGGATTACGGTTCAAATACATGAAAATAAATAACAACATATAATGTTTAGATCGAGCTTCGATATAAGCTACTTAATAATTAAAATTAACTAATTGAGAGACCAAAAAATGTGATAATTACCGTCTCTGAAACGATGATCTATGGAAATGGTATATGACTAATTTAAAAATGCAATTTGTTAATGGTTTCAGATTCCCTCTAAAGGTAAAAAATGTATCAAAATGCCTATTTGTTAAAAAATACGTTTCGTCCCAGGTCCTCCGCTGGACTCGTCAGTAAGACTACGGAGGGCCCTGTCTTATACGTAATGATAGTGTTTAAATGACGTTTTAACTATAATCTAAAAATGAAGGATTTTTTTAGAATATAGTGATATTGATAGAAATGCATTTAATAATGTGGCCCGAATTTTGAAAAAAATTAAATAACTTTAAAAAGTACTGTTTTTAAGTAATTTTTTTACAGCGCTATTACTCCTTTGAACGATACGTTTTCTTTACATGGAAAATGGTTGAAATTGTGTATAAAGTGATAAAGTGAACTAGCTAGAGTAATTATTTCCTTTTGTTACCTGTAAATTTGGCCAGAGCTACACTGCTCTTAGCATTACCCAGGGTTAACGGGGGTGTGCTCACACACACATTTACAAACGGGGTTAGAATTCTGCCACGTCCTCGTCGTTTCACTTGGAATGCCAACTCTGACGCGGCAAAGGTATTGACAATTTTGTTATAATAATCAACTTTAATTATAATTATTGTTGAGCATACCTGCAAATGAGGGAGCAATTCGTTTTCGATGTCGAGAAAGTAATCGCTAGTTTGCACTAATACTGATATACAGTATCACTGCTATTTTGGGAAAACTCATTTCGAAAACGATTGTCGCATGCACTCGCAGTGACGATAGAGCCAGCTAGTGGAGAATTGATCGGGCCATGTCCAGAATCCAAACCTATGAATTAGATAAGTTGTTAGACGCCTCTATCTATTTTCATGCGTCAATGAACAATTCAATCCTTCTTACCACACACTTTTCTGGTGAACAATTTTTCATGAAATTAGGTACGAGGATTTTTTTTTTATATAATGAGATAGCTCATTACGAATCGAAATTTATATTTTGAACGTTCAAAATGTTGGATTTTAGATGGCCGCCCAAAATGTAAAAGGTTACCTGATCGAGATGAATCTGGGTATTCGGCGTTTTTTTTAGGTCGCTGATTACGAATCCGAATAGAGAATTATTAAATTATAAATCTGAAAAACCGAAATTTAAAAATCTGAGTTAAGATTCGTAGTAAACGATAGAAAAAAAACTCCGAATTCCCAGTTTCATTTCTATATCCAAAAAGGTTTTGCATTTTGGTCGGTCATATATTGAATTCGCTATTGCAAATTTTTTAAATCCGAGTTCAGATTAAAAATCAGCGACCCCAAAAACCTTCGATTACCCAGTTCCAAGGGATTGAACGTTTTCTATATAAATCTATAAATCAATATAAATAAAATATACTATTAAATGAATATTCACTTAAATGCAATATGAAACACTTCTTTTAATTCCAACTTAAATTGAATTAAAGAAACGGGTGTAAACGTATTATTTTGCGTTTAAAAGCTTGAAATTTTCACTGAATTCCAGAAGGGGATAAGTAAGTCTGATTTTCATCAACCGTTGATCCAGGAAAGTTTCCCACGTTGTATTCGGGATCTAAACGAACTACCTGACTAGATCAAGACCGAGCTAACTCTGCGTGAGTCAAATGTAACAAATTAAACAACAATATTATACAATATCAAGTTTACAAGAATTTTATATATTTATTACAATGTTTTTCATCAACGTGCATTGCCAATTTTTCTAAACTTAAAGTTACGTAAATGACTTAAAATTTATTATCGCCTACCTTAACAAATTTTTACATAAAATTCTACTAAAATGTAATGTATTTTAGAAACTAATGAGCTTTACAAGTGATTGCACATTTGTATACATTATTGTTTCGGGATTCTGAGCATCGAAAATGTAGCTTTAACCGTTACACCTTTTTCTTTGCCGGTGAAAAAAACACTAAAACCACGAGTTCTAAATTTATGCCAAGTTACATAAAAATTGGTCATTAATACTTATTTATAAGGTTTAATTGTAAGAGAAACTTGAATGGTCATGTAAATGTATATATATATAGGAATAAATGTACAAGGTGAAACATATACTTTCATGGTATGCACACAATTGCCGTTAATAGTTTTTTATTTTACAATTTGATGATAAATGATATTCATGAAGGTTCTGTAAGGATACTTATCTTATACATAACATTAAAGGTACACGGCAAATTTTGTTCACATGAAAAATTTCTTAACAATCGCTCGATGTTACAAGTTATTTACCTAAACTATAAAAACATACGTTATTACAATTAAATAAATAGACCGATGACTTACGTTTATGTTATAAACGATGATCGATAATTTTATTTAACAAATTATTGTGCTTTATTTTTATTTAACACACGCATTGCATATAATGTACAAAATTTCTATCGATGATTAAAAAAATACTACGCATAAAGTTCCTTGGATATAGGAACGTCGCCGAATAAGACCGCGTGCACAGAGTATCTGACAGTGGTTTGCTCGAAGAAAATCGTTTCTTTCATTTGCATACGCCAAGTTCGTAGCACACAGCAAACATTGAACGAGAAAAATATCAGTAGTCCTCGGGAAAAGATGAGCGGACTTGCATCAGATAAGAATTGTGCCACCCCCATCGTTACAATATCCAAGAAGGTATGATCATGTTTTTGGAAATTCTCAAGGAAGCTGCAGAAATAAAATAAGAAATAAAAGCAGAAAAAGCAGCGATTGGTACGAAGATATAGACGAGGGCAAGTTTACGAACCAAAGAGGAAGGCAAGTGTGGAAAGAAGAAAAAACAACAAAAAATAGCAGAAGAGAAAGGTAGTAGTACTGGTGGGTACGTTGGATGAAAAGTAGGTTAGAGATAACCATAATTGTAATAGAAAACTGTAGTATAACACAACATTAACATTTAAAGTTCGCGCACTTATGGAAAAATACGAACCTATTTCGTTATTTATTTGTCTTCCAATCTGTATCATTAAAAAGTTTGGTGACAATCGCAATTAAATTTTTATCTGAGCTTTTAGCCATATTCTCCATATAAAAATTGCTTTATTCATACGGGAATCAAATGCTATGAAATTCCACAGTTCTCTGAGATTTTGTCAAATTAGAACTGAATTCATGTGAGAACTGACTTACACCGATAAAAGTCTGATAGGACCTTGATATATCTTACCTAAAATATAATTAATTTGAAATTAGTCATACCTTCAATTATGTGCTTTTCTGTATAATCAAAAAAGTAACATTTATGTAACATTTATATACCGTCTTTATCTATTTGCATGCTGTGTTAGCCCTGATTTACATCAGCACATTTCTTCCCGAGTATATATTTAGATAACAATCAATTAGATTGCAAATAATGAAATATTGCTATATTTTCACAAATTTAATCTGATATTGTCTACATTTGGAAATTAGTCAATAGTCTTACTGCATTTGATAACTATTTGGCATTCAAGTTTATCTGCATTTTAATATATCAAATGTATCTGATCTGTAGCTCTGAGTTTGTTAAAGTAATTAAGAAATCACATTGATTAATAATGTGGCTGTTAAACATTGAGAAACTTTTTCTGTCAGTGCGATATTATATATATTTATATATGTGTATATGGGATATAGACAAAGCCATTAAATATTTGTGTTAAGTGAACAATAACCATAAGGAACGAAATCATCCAGACCTATGTACTCTGTATTTATTACTATTGCTGCCTATTTAAACGTGGACTCGGTATGGTATTGAATAGGTCCGAATAATTCCTTACCTCATGGAATTTTATCAATTTGACTGCCATGCGTACAACTGCTATTGTCTGTTATATATTAATGGCTGCTACTTTTTCCTTATCTATGGTAAACCGGACAAATGAAAACGAGCCTGACTATTTTATTCACATTACAATTTTTCATTTCAAGATTATAAACTATCAAGTAAGGGAGATTTTTATGCTTTTTAATATTACCAGTATGTTTGAATGACCCATACTTATTTTGTTCATTACTAGATGAACTAAACAAATTTAATTATAAGCTTACTCAAAGTTAATCATTGAATAGAGGAACAATATGAAGTACAGTTTCAAACCTTTCGCTAGAATAGGCTGGAATGATCATTGGTACAAAGTTACCGTTGTTACCATTATCAACATTGTTATTAGGAAAAGATTTCATGTCACTTCGCTTGATCAGTTCATTATTTTATAAAGTGATGTAATATGATAAAAAAGTCTCAATGACACCCATATAAGTGATAGATATGATAGAAGTGGGATTGAGGTCATACCTTCAATCATTCTTCACGAAGCAAATTGTAACATATGTTATTATTTGCTGGGAATATTCAGTGTATCTGCATAATCGTTTACCTTAGTACTGCACGCAAAATTGGTTTATTATTGGAACACTAGTCCAGGGTTGGTAAACTTTGGTGTTGACAATAGTAGCAATGAAACAAATGGTACAGGTTAATATTAATTTAAAAAAATTTTTTTTTGCGTTCGCAAATATTAGATGAATACGATAATCGCATTTAAATTGTGTATACTTGTATTGTTAATATACACCTGCATGTAGGACCTCTTAACAAAGAACTCCTTCTGTTATTAGTCACTTGAAAAAGGATGGAATTTATAATCTCAGCTACTACCTAAATCTGGTACAACCATTGCGAAAAATTCTAAATGCGATTCTCGATACAAAAGATTTAGAATAACTAGGAAATCATTCTTATGATTTGTTTCAGGTGGTTAATAGTGCAAGAGTGAATTTGAAGTCTAACTATAATATATACATAGAAAATAGTATCATGCAATATTACACGGGGTGCGTGCAAGAATTTTGTTCTCATTAGTAAAATTCACCTCGCACTCTAAAAATGTTGGAGTCAATTCTCTGCTAATAAGTGAAAAAAATATAGTAGGTAATGTTCGACTACACTTGAGTTCTTTGTCGAAAACGTCATATTCTCTTGTAGGAGTTAGTTTCTTACGCCGAAAGCGTCGATAAAGAGTAAAGAAGACAGGAATAAACCGGCTAGATTTAAGGTTAAGATAAACAGTAAATTTGCTTTTTGCATAGCAATTTCGCCAACAATCTTTGCGTAATGTATATTCCAAAGTTTCCAACCTGAAACATTAGGTTTGACTACCACATACTTCACTAGTTTTTTTTTGTAATAAAATTGAATTCCCTATCTACTCTTTTCGACAGAGTATATAACTAAACAGGTAAAGAGATGCATACTTAGCGTGGCATTTGTATATTAAAGAAGCAAAATTTACTACAAGTGAAGTTTAAGTTTAGAAGAGTGAAGTTAATTGGACTGCCCAATCTACTCTAATAATTTTCGGGGGTTAGTTCGGTAAAACAACATTCATCTTGCAATTGCTATCCCTGTTCGGGTTGTTAAGTTTTATTGACACTACCCTGGTAAAAATGAAGCGTTACATTTAAGGGTTACATAAGAGTCTAGGAGGCGTTTGAAACACCTTATTGACACTCATGACATGGAGTGTGAATTTGGAGTTAATGTTACTCTTATTTCAAGCCTCCTGGACTTTGTTTTGAGGGGTGCTAACTAAGCGTATTTAAAGCGAATTGCTGTTTAGCGCGCGACAAAGCGTCCAGTACTCTTGCGCTCTTTCTTGTAAACTGTCGAATATGAACATATTTTAATAAACCTTGAATCGAACGCTGATACAAATGAAATATGTAACGTTCATCAAACGCTTTATAAACTCTTGCTGAACGCTCGGAAAAACGTTTATGCAACGTTTCGTACACTCTTCTAACCGGTTCGGACGCTTTCGTGGTAAACTGTTAAGTAGTCCAAATTAACTCTTTAAGAATCCTTATGTCACGTTTTTTGAAGCGGATTTAACGCTTTTTTAACTCTTTTGAAACTCTTAACGTCATGCTTCAGTAACGCTCTAGAAACGCTCCCATTTTTACCCGGGTACGTATGTAAAAAAATAATTATTTGCATTTCATTTGGATAACAGTAATGAACAGTACCACGCATGTAACCTGTAAATACAAAAATCGACTTTCAATTTTAACCTAATATATGCTGGCAATGGTTGACAACAAAATGAGCCTTCCTTCGAGGGTCAGGATAAACTTTTAGCAGCCTACTCTGATAAAAAACAGATGTTCTATACTCCTTATCTATCGCTCCTCAACATACAATTGATTATGAAATATTATGATATTCTCACTTTTGACTATACTTCGTTAATGATATTTAATAATAAAAATCTCCCAATACTCAATTGACATTATATATGTTTTGCTTGCCAGGATGATAGTTATAATGTTTATTGCACGTGCAATGAGTGTGATGTGTCTTTGTCATAATTTATGAAAATTTTGATTCAGTTCATTTCGTGCTACGATGAGGTTAAGAGCTTTGCAGCGGCAGCGACGTGGTGTTGATGAAGGTACGTGCTATCATGTGCTCCATAATAACTCGACTGTTGGTGCTCGGCGGTTGAGGAAGAAGCTATTTGATGCGGGTGTTGATAAAACGAGCAATATGGTTGACCAAGGATACCGTCGCAACTTCGGCGCTCTGTTTTCACCGTTGGTGTACTGCTGGTTGCTAGCAGGGGTGTATGTCCGAGGTAAACAGGTCTTTCTGATATCGTTAAAGAGCTCGATGTTTTCGTAGATTCGTTCTGATGTTGTTGGTGTTGGTTAGGTTTTATTTCTGCATATAATACAAAACGCAATTGATTATAGAACATTGTTCGTCGCGTTAAAATATTATTCATATAGTTTATATTATTCATAAACCTAATATGGTTTGAATGCAGTGAAATAACCGATTATTTGCCCTGGTAGAGATGGCCCACGAGAATCTGCCCAGAATTATCCTAGATTTTGATGGTCTGGCTAGAAACTAGCTCTATAATATGGGTAGAAATCCTACTAAAAATCACATAAATTCTGGCGATAATCTACCCAGACGCGAGACATTGAGACAGCGAATATAGTTTAACATGAGTGCGATGTGCGATAAGCTCCTACAACTTATCGACCTTGGCTCGATTCGAGAATCTCAAATACCTCTCGATCGAACGCCCAATATGGCGGCTTGCTCTCAGCTGATATTTTCAGTTTGTAATTATTGCTTTATGTCACTCTAAATATATGTTAGTGGTCTATAGCGGGTTTTCATCTACAATTCGTGTATATTTCTACCGAAGTTCTACCGAACAGTAGGATAATGTCTAGTTTAACCAGCCAAATCTCTACCAGGGTGGTGATATTCGTTCAAGCCATTTTAAATGATGTCAAATATGAGAAAGTAACAATATTACCAGAAGGCGAAGAAGTAGACGACGGCGTTTCGTGGTCTCCCGACGGTTTCTTCATGCCGGGATCCGGGGCCTTTTTGGGTTTTCTTTTACGCGTTTGAATTCCATCTTTCCTCATCGCTAATGGCCTGTTCACACCATGCAGTTTGAAGTAAAGGCCGCATGCGTTGCAAACGGGTTCGCCTTCGTTATTACGCCTCCATAAGGTGGTCGTTCTCGTGCCGCAATTCGTACAGCAAAGTCCGAGCCGTCTCGTTGCAGTCTGGAATTCGGAGATCTGTCCCGTTGTGTATACATATCAACAACTTGTCTTATATTCGAGGCATTATTTTTCATTACTCTCCAACAAAAATCACTATTTTTTTATTTTGTTGGATGTGAATATTTAATTTTTATACCATCTGATTTCGTATAACTCAAGTTTTAGAAATGATTAAAAATTACATAAATTAAGAAATTCCAAAATTCAGTGATTTTCATTATTAATGTCAATTTATACTATGAAAGAATTAGTTAGTGCTGTCGTATCTAGTACAATATTTTTCGATCCTTATCGAAGCTAGCAAGAGTAGGCTTTTATTAGAAGATTATTTTTGCAAGCCGCTTCATTGAAAAATACAGCAATTGTCTTTTTTTTTTCTAAAAAATTTACATTTTTCATTACAAAGTGATACGAGAGCATACTTTTTGTACATCGATTTTGGAATGCGAAACTTAAAGAAGGAAGGAAATATAAGAAATTAACATTTGTTCAACTGAAAATCGGACGTTATTTCAATAAATGAAAGTATTTATAAATATGTAAATTTTCAGAATAGTTTCATGAATACTGTAGGAGGTTTAATAATTATAAAGAATTGAACAAATTAAACATGAATTTTGTTATTTTAACGAGTTATTCGTACACTATATGTATTTCAAGAAAAGTGTTCAGAAATGAAGAAAAAATGTAACCTGCAGTTATTGCACTAAAAGACTGTAAATTATTATGTAACACTTAGCTTTAAGTTAAACAAATACGGATCATTAAAACTATTATTGCGTTTATTAATCATATCAATTATTTCTATTGTATTAATATAAGATTATGTTACCAGGCGTTTAGAAGGTTTAATGAGAGGACGGTTCATTCCATTCATCTTGTGGTACAGACCACAAGCATTGCACAGGTAGTGACCAGTGCCATCCCGTCTCCACAGAGGAGTAGAAATAGCACCACAATTCACGCATTCCCTTCCTTCGCCATATTGAAATTCCATTGCGGAATCTGAAAATACAAAAAAAGAAATTGAATAATTCCAAATCGTTACTGTGTTTTAGAAATAATTAATTTATATTAACAGTGGGAGTTTAAAATTTACTACTGCCCAGGCCCTAGATCCTTTTTATAAACTGTATAGATTCCGGCCCGGTTTGAGGACGCCCTGCCAGGACTGAATCCTTGTACCGAATCTGGTCAAATTCAAAATCGCACCAGGATTGTTACTTTAGAGTCCCGCTTTAGTAGCGCCACCACCACGCCACCAGCCGTCTCAGCAGCGTAAACTACGAAACCGAGGCGTTCAATTCAGGGCCGAAAAATATTATATCCAACATAAATCTTTGTTACATTTTTAAAATTTATATAATTTAAAGTACTATTAAAGGGTACCTATGTAACCTAAAGGGCACATATGTGCAAATGGACAACATATTTTCAGGAACAATGTTCATTAAATGTCAAATGTTTTCGTCTTTTACAGTACAATGATTCTTAATATGTCGATTAAGCGAACCATATTTTATGTTTCGGAAAGACACATTTTTAATGCTGAAAAGGTACAATTTAATTTATTGTATTAAGTTAATTTTGAAACCGCTTATGCGTTATATCACATAGTACGTTATTTGCGGTGAATACTGGCATTGTTTAGATATGGTAGCGAATTATGAAAACCAATGGAAATTATGAAAGGCTATTACGAATGGTTGTGCACAAATCTAGTGGAAGTTTAATGGAAGTCGAAAAATTGTCAGTAAAAGAGGAACATCATTCAATGCGTACTCATACTAATATGAATAAAAGTTAGTGATTACCATAAGTCGATGCTCTCTGATAACCAGAGCTGTCATAGGCCCGCCATGAAGACATCATTGCCACATTCTGCGCATAAAATGGCGACGCTGCCGCAGCAAGGGAAGGGTGTTGATGGGCTGAATGGGGATGACCCATGTGAGGGTGGGAATGGCCAGTGTGATGAACCATACTAGTACTCGAACCGCTTGAATGACCACTAAGAGCATGGTGCGTAGTGTAACTATCCACTCCGTGTTGCCATGCAGTTTTATCCCTGCAAATAAATTAATAAACTCAATTACAGCTACATTGTAAAAAAAAAAAGATGTGAAGAATAAATTTATCGATTTATTATTGTTGTCTTGTATTCTTGACAATAACAACATTATAAATACAGTCACTGTGTATGCACTTAACGTAAATTTTTTGTTTTTACAATAAGCCCACAATGCACATATTAAAAATAACATAATAGTAGACCGCTTCTTTCTTGACTGTTCTCCGAATAAAAACAAAACTTGTACATGAGTGTTGGTGATGATTGTTTCGATAATGATAACGGTGTGCAACGGACATGTCAGAAATCAATTGATCTGGTGAATGTAATAAAAATATATATTTTCGGTACTATAGCCTTGAAATGAAATTTCGCGGATCACCTGTAACATGAATCTGCGCTGTCAAAAACATAACCCGTACGGAGTAAATGCAGTTCGCGAAATCGAATTTTTACAAAATTCAGTACCGAAAAATAATATTTGCTGGTCCTCGTACACTGAGAGTAGTTTAAGAGAACACCGGTATTGCGTACTGTAGTACAGTAGCGCCAAATTAGCGACAACGGTGGCTCACATTGGAAGCGAACTGTGGTTCCAAATCATAATATAAATATTACTCCAGGGTCATTGAGAATAGGAGAGTATTGCCACATGTAAACATTGAGACAGCTATTGTATTGTTTTGGCTTTGGTATTGCGGAAAGCCAATGTAAAATTGATCTCTTGCTTGTTGTCTCCTATGATACGACTTCTGTCTTAAATTTTTCTCCGTGTACGCTGGTATCGCATTCGAGCCGTGAAATTTGGTTTGAAGGGCTTGTATCGAAAAATACTTATATTATAAGAGTAATAAGTGAGCAATTAC
The DNA here is from genome assembly GCA_030407085.1 of Trichopria drosophilae. Lineage (NCBI taxonomy): Eukaryota > Metazoa > Arthropoda > Insecta > Hymenoptera > Diapriidae > Trichopria > Trichopria drosophilae. The sequence goes on along the minus strand of CM059586.1, from coordinate 61,292,467 downwards.
CAGGAAGGTGATCCTGAGCTTGGAAAGGAATGATATTGGGCAGTTGCAGCTTCCGGAGGAATTGATGGCCTGCTAGACGGTACATAAACCGGGGCATGAAGCTGCTGTACTTGCTGTTGCTGTTGTTGCTGTTGCTGTGGCGGCGGCTGCTGTGATTGTTGTTGATAATCTGAACTGGAGCCGTAGCCACTGTTGCTGCTTCCGTGGAACATCCTCCTCCGAAAGTCCAAATGTTACCGCGACAGCATTTGCTGCACAAATATAAATGGTATAAAGTTAACAGTATATTTGAGAAAAAAATATATTATATTATTATATTTTGTATTTTAATTATATTTCATTTTGCAGATTTTGATCTGAATTATACTAGTAAATAATATAGTTTTATGCTATTTTCATTATTTTTTTCCTGAAACCTATGGTAAAAGATTAGTATAATAATATACCTATGTAATGGAACGCCGTGTATTCATTATGTTTAAATATATCATTATGCATGACCGAATATGAAGAATGGTTGGCTCTCTTTACATATAAATATTGGGAACCCGGGAAAATATGGATTATATATAATTATATACAATTTTTGATACAATTAGATCCAATTATATATAATAATATATAATTATATATGTTCATATACGATTATATACAATTATTTACAATTTTTGATACAATTAGATCCAATTATATATAATTATATATGGATTTTGGCCGTATATAATTCTATACAAAGCCATCAATTATATACAATTATATATGCTAATATATAATTATATATGTTTATATACGATTATATATAATTATATACGGCCAAAATCCATATATAATTATATATATATATATAATATATAATTATATATTATATATAATTATATATAATAATATATAATTGGATCTAATTGTATCAAAAATTGTATATAATTATATATAATCGTATATAAACATATATAATTATATATTATTATATATAATTGCATCTAAATTTATATATAATTATATATAATCCATTTTTTCCCGGGAAATAAAGTGAATAAATTTAATCATGTAAGTCTGTGTGATAAATTCGACTTTGAGTCACGTCTTTGTTGGATAAAAATCCTATAAAGTAATACAGTTATGTGTAAAGTTATGCGTAAAATATACAAGTAAAAATAAGCCAGTACTGTATTATATGTCGGCTTTTCCATTATTCTTCGAGTAAAGAAATAAAGTATAAGGAATCAAGAATTAGGCAATCACATAATGTCGTCTGGAATATAATTGTTGTTATTGTTGTTGTAAATATACATTACATTTTTTCTATTTACTCTTACTACTTTTACACCGACTTAATTCAAACGTGAAGAAAGTTTAATATTGGACTTTACAAACTTCCGTCACCCTCAGATCAAATGCGCACCTTTTCGTTACTATACATATGAAGCAGGTGCAAACTCACTTACTTACGTAGCATTCGGTAAGGTGTTTTCGATATATATCACGACGATTTCTTATTTAATTATTTTTTATTTTTTAATAAGATAACATAATTATTTTACTTCCGAATTAATAGCACTTTACAGGAATATTTCAAGCTTCTGTAACGGGGAGTTTGTAATTCATAAAGCACACCAGCTTTGTTACAGGCTGTAGTAATAGTTACACAGTTCAAAAACTATGTTGCACTATCACTTTTATCCCACATACCCCGTGGTTACAATTACAGCATAACAGATGAGAAATAAACGCCTTCTTGGTGCTGTGCCATCAACCATCGGCAACTTCAATGCATTTATTTATAGTGCCAAATTTCAGTCCGTTTTCAAAATTGGGTATCACTAATAAAATCCACAATCTACCTGTTTATCAATTTATAATTTTACGACAAATCACGATCATGTATCGGGACCAAGTCAATTCGCCTTGGACGGCGGTACGAAAGTGCCACCAGACAGCGAAAACGATTACTACCCAAATAGGAGAAAAAAATCATAACAACATATTCAATGAATATTTTAAATAGTTCTGCAAAGAGATAGACGATAAATTGATATTTAGACATTAATTTTAATATTTTTAAAGCTATTTTATGAAATGATAATATCGCAATAAATTTTTTCATAATAATTATTGTTGGTTAAAATAACTTTCAAAAAACAAAAACTAATATCTAAATATCAATTTATCGAAAAATATCTTTCTTTGGAGTTATTTGAAAAATAAGCCGCTGTTGCATATATTGTCATGTTTCTATTATTTCATTTTCTATAACAATACTAATGTAAATTTCTCCCTATTCGAGTAATGTCTTTTCTTACCGAAAGCTATCGCTACTGCGCCCATCTTCCAAGGCGTGTTACAGAATTGCCTGAACTGAAATGTTGCTATTTCAACGAATTCAGTAATAATTGCTCACAGTAATAATTTCGCAGTTGATGTATTAATTTATAATATATCGAAATACCCGCAACACGTGCAGCTAATGCAGTTCTGTTAAATGATCCAGAATCGTAAAGTATATCTATGTTAAGTTAAAATTTGTTGTAATAGTTACATTTTAATTCATGGTTTGAGAGCGGTCTTCAATAAATTGCTAGCAAAGTTTTAAATTTGTTGATACTGAGAAAACAGAAGGATGTTAGATACCAATGGTATATGTTACCACCACATGTAGTATTACAATACTAATAAATGGTATTTAATACCCTGTGTTTTCTAAGTGGCAGTATATCTCAACTACTAATTTCTAAATTGAAGCTTCATCATGTTCTTGTAATCATTGAAACAGGTATTTGTTATAAATTAATAAAAAATATTCAGAAAGCTATTTCATACCATTAGTTTTAAAAACAAAGATTCCTGCACTATAGCCCAATTTTTGTTCAATCTCTGAATATTTTTAAACACACAAATATATAAATACAATTCGAATAACTCCTATTTCTGAATGTTATTGAAAATTAACAGTTGTAGGGAGCAAAAGGAAATATAGTGGTTTTCAGGGAGAATATAAAGGTAGCGTTTATTTACTACGGTACAAATGTAAATTAATTCTCGAATTCTCAGCATATATTCCAGAAAATTTTGTAGCTACAAAATTTCATGCTCTACATTTTTTGTTGGAAACATTTCTCTGGCACATTCGTAGATCTTGAAATACACGCAAAAAATGTTAAAAATAGCGTTTTTTACGGGTTTTACATGGTTTTCGCCAGGATGATCGCATTTGCGCCAATTTTCATCATATATTCCAATTCAGTACATCAAAATACGTTAAAAAGTACATGCTCGCTAAATATTTCAGGAACATTCTATTCCGAAGTATATCCGATAATAACCCTTAAAGCGCCAACCTATATAAAAATAACAGAAAGCGCCATGTGGGGTCGTGGGAGACCCCAATGCGAAGATAATATCGTCCTGCGCAGGCAGTTTTTGTTATTTCGTTTCAATTACTAGACACTCTCCAAGTGTCATTTCACCGGGTAGATAAGTTACCTTGATAAAAAATTATTGGTGCCCGTTATAAAAAGTGAAATGCAAAAGTGATGTTTTTCGCAAAAAAAAAAAACATAACTCAGCCAATTTTCAATATTTTTTCCTAAAAATTTAACTTGTGCCTCTTGAAATGTAGCTTTTTAAGATAAAAAATGCTGTAAAAGTGCAGTTTTAGAAGGAAAAAATGTAATATTTATGTGTGGGGTCTCCCAGTACCCCCCGGGCGCTTTAAGGGTTAAAAAATGTGAAATAACTTTTAACGTCATATCCCAACCATGAATAGTACTTTCCTGAATATACTGCATTGAAATTAATGTAGTAATTTCAACGTGAGTATCGAAAGAATAGTTTGGTAGTTTTTTATATATATTCCAGAACTTTCTGTAAATCAAATAGAATAAAATTAATACTTAAAAAAATAATTGTTAAATTTTATGATTAAAGAGACGTTACAACTACCTTTTCTGCTAATTTTTTTTAGTTCGTAAAATTATTTGTTTTGATAGGCTGACAACATTTTTTCTTTTTGTCCGGAAGGTCGTCAATTGTCTGCTGTATCTATTAAGCACCGTAAACCCCAAAACAAACTATACATATTTATTAACCTGAAAAGTATTTTGAATAATGCAACGAATTCGGTAAAGTAGGTTATAACTAAATCGAATAAAGCCTATTACAAACATTTTGTATAAAATAAAATTATTTATTGGAACAATAAGAAGCCCTATGCGTTTGTGATAAATAAAATCAATAGTGTGTTAATTTTAATGTTCGAATGAAAAAAAGCGGTCTTTATTTTTTGTCGGACCACTCTTGGTGGCAAGGAGGCGAAGTCCGTCAAGTACGTCCATCCAGCGGTAATGAAGAAAGAAAGCTGAAAAAATGATTGGCGACAGTCGTAAATTTCGATCGGTAAAAATGCGTAAGATTTTGGATAGGAGGAAGAGAAGGTGCGAGAGTGTTGGGTGCGCGGTTACAGCGTAGATCAATGTTAATAAGAAGAAAAAGTCGAAGCAGAGGCGCCTTGGCGCCGACCTCGTAGAAGGGTTTCCTTGTAGGATGTACACACGATTATCTGCATTCCCGCATACTAATGTACATATGTATGCATATACACGAGGCGAGTCCGTATGTGCCGGACCGACGAGGTTGCCCGTTTCTAGTTCACGATCGCGTGAAACGCATACTGGCTGCATATATCCTCGATTTTTATTTAAAGGAAATTGTTTTAACGCTTTCAACGTATAACTTGGCCGGGAACGATATAAAGAGTATCCGGTCCTACGCTCCTAACGACCGTCATAACTCGCGATTCTTATGCCGGCACGTCATGGTCGGGAGAAAAATCATTTTTGACCGGACTCAAAATACTACAGCGAGTCGGACACTAAAAACACATATCCAATACTCTAAAAGCCCAACGTATCCGACTCCTCATCTGCGAAAGAATTTTTGCATCTCGCAAATTAAATAATCTTAAGGGTTGGGCATTGTGATGTTTTAATATTTTTGTCTCGTTTGATAAGAAATTAATTTTATACAGGTTTAAGAATGATTAAAACAAGTCTTTTGGCGAAACAACACTTCTGTTTGCAAGGGTAGCTTTCATCCTTGTTGATGTTGATTTTGTCCATTATCAAGCCAAAGCAATACTTATTCAATTCGTATATATGCCGTGTAACGCCACCTATGACACACCGTTTAATAGGAGATAAATGATGAAAAACTGAACCGGAAGTTCCTTTTCCAAAATTGGATTTGAGGCTTAAAATTTGATTGGCGAGTTATCGAAGTTTCGAAAAAAATCACCATTTTTGCAATAACTCGGTTCTTTTTGAAGTTATGTTAACTAGTGACCATATTGAAGATATTTTCAAGCATTACAATATTCATCTCCGAGGCTCTTTGACCTGCCATGAATATTTCTCTTGTTATAGCTAAAAAAAAAGGGGAGAAAAGACGATTTTTGCGTTTTTTCGCGTTTAACTTTTTGCTAAACAATTAACAAAATATCACGCAGGAAGAAGATGTAGGCCTTGAAAAAATGAACAATTCTACAACTTCTTTATTGCGATATTTCATTAGCTGTTTAGCGAAGAAAGTTGGACGAGAAAAAACGCAAAAATTGGCATTTTTTACCCTTCTTGTGGCTATAACAAAAGAAATATTCAATGTAGGTCAAAGAGCCTCGGAAGTGAATTGTAGAGCTAAGAAATAACTTTAATATGAACTTTGACTGGTTAACGTAACTTCAAAAAGAACCGAGTTATGGCAAAAATAGTAATTTTTTGTTCGAAACTTCTATGGCTTGCCAATCAAATTCTAAGCCACAGCTTCAATTTTGGAAGAGGAACTTCTGGTTCAGTTTATCGGCATTCTCCTCCAGGTAAAGGGGGTGTCATAGGTAGCCTTACATAGTGTATATTATGAAACTCAATTTGACTGCTTTGCTGTAATATCGATAGACATTGCAAAATAATCATTTCGTTTTTATGATGATACCGTGGTCGAGCATACAAACATATATTTGTCGGTCCCAGAAAATTTGTAGTCTTCGATGCGGCAAAACTTGTCAATGTATCAAGCGTATTCTGAGCTGAGAATGATTCAGGTTGGAATCAGGTCCGATCAAGAGATTTGAGAACAAAGTCAGAACCTGATATGTCTCATTTTCCCCAACCAGAACCTTACATTGTTAAATATTTTGATTTCTTTCCAAATAAATAGTAAATTACAGTAAACATTATCTACAATAATATTGTAAAAGGTAAAAGTTATCTCTTGTGGAATAAAAATAAATTATTTAATTGATACATAGACAGATCCAAATTTTATGTATTTAATCTGTTAGATAAAAAGTATACGAGATGCATACAAATGAATAAAGCACACATATTTACACAGAAGCCAATAAAATTATATGCAATGTGCAAGTTGCTTCGTGACGAAACGATCTATTAAGTAATCCAATACACAAAATAGGAAATCATTTCTAAGAAATCTACTCTCTCAATTTAAAATAGTGAAACGTACTGTGAAACAGTGAATATTCACTAATTTTCAGTGAAACAGGAGTCACTATTTCAAAATAGCGTTTCCATTTCCACTCTTTCAAATTTACAGAGTAACTAGTATCGTTATAACACCATGTGGCAGTTAATTGAATGTAGAAGATAATGAGTTCAGACCTCTTTAACAGGACCTCTTGTTCAGACTCCTGATCTATCTGATATAAAATTTCTTCAAGATTTACAAATTTTGGAAACTGTTAACAAGTTTAGCCTAAGCTACATCTATCATAGCCTCGATCTGGAAACATTTTAAATCCATCATAGATATATTTTTTGCAGTATCGCAAATTTTGAAACAAGCGGAGTGAAAATTACTTCGCATATTACATTGCTCAGATGATATTGAAGTCGCTTAATATATTTTCTGCTGACTACATCTCCCTACTTCAGAAACAAAAAATCACTCTATTAATCACTCTAGTTGCAATAGATTCGGGCTATGTGCAGTTACGATTCATGAAATATACCATTCATATAATCTCTTATGATAACTTACAAGAAGTGTGCAAAAAAGTGCAATTCACTACAATTTCAATAAACAAAGAAAACGAAATTAAAGGTTAATGGAACAATCTTAATGAACTAATTTTGCAGTAAACAAGATAATAATATATATATTTTTTACCCTCCGGCCGTAAAACTCGATTTTTCGCCCTGGAGCGAAACCTTCAGCTGCGAATTATTGAGTCCTACGAAAATCGGATCAAAATAGTATATTGTGTATCTAGGGCGGAAAGACATGTATTACGGCGCGGGCGATACTGCAGCTCGAGTCGTAGGCAAAGACGAGGCGAGCCGAAGGCAAGTCGAGTCATGCCATAGACGAGGGATTCAGCATCGCCCGAGCGTGTAATGCATTTCCGCCCGTGGTACAAACGATACTTTTTGTCACACCTGTCGACAAAAATGCCACCTTACTGGCCGGCGGTAACGAGTGGCGGGCTGTAATGAGAATAGCGGGCGGTAAAAATTGAAAAACGCCCTTGCGCATGCGCAGTTGCGTCCTCGGCCATAAATGGCAACTTTCCGTTCGCTTAACCTGCACGGAAAGGTGGCAGTTTTGTGCAGGTGTGACAAAAAATATATTATTGGTCACGGGCGAAATATCGACGAGTGTGATTGTTACCCTCACTTCGCTCGGGCGACAGACTTCACAATCGTCGAAGATCGATAATTGTGCCCTTGGCACATAACGTACTATTTGTTGACTATTTTCAGATACTTATAAATGCATCAATTATATAATCTCATATGTGGGTTTCTGCAGTTTCCTACATTCTCGACAAATGTGAGTATGGCGCCATCTAAGACGACCTGCAGTTCTCGCAAGGATACTCACCTGTACCCGGACAAGCTCCCTGGGAGCTTTTGGGACACCTCGATCGAGGTGGAAGGTAGAAGATAAAAAAAAAATAAAAAAAATAAAAAAAAAAAAAAATATCTACCTCAGTTTTCCCACGAAGTAGTCATTTTAAGTATTCCTCGATAAAAATATTGAATTCATTAAATAATAATAACCTCTTATAATAATATTAATAGAGATTGTAAGGTATATTTTGCATTATTCCAAATTGCAAAAAAGTAACATACTGTCAACGACTACTTTTTACGTTGTTAATCCTACATAAACAATTGTGATATGTTACAACTATTTCGACATTTGTTTCGTTGTTCTATGGACTACTTTGTCACGTTATGTGTTGTTAAGTATTCAGAAAAATTATTCCCTTATATCGTGTGCTTGAAGCATCATATTTGTGCCTTATTTTGATTATTCTTGACAGCACCTTTTTACACATTAGATCAATAAATATTGTCGAATTATTATATGTTTATAGCAAGTCAAAAACGACGGTAAGCTCGTTCGTAAGAGTTTACCCTATCTTGATTTCATTATTAATTCTAGCAAATGTCTATGTGATTAATAGCATGGATTCGGTTTATAATGTTTTCTTACACGAAGAAAAATTTTGTTCCAAATGTTGCCATATCAGATGTAATTTGGTACAGACTTAATAAACTGGAGCAAATTGCCATTTATTCTGATAAAAATTACTTGATTGTATTGAAATTGTGACTGTCTGAATAGTAAAAGTTGCATTAACTTATAATCATTTTTAGCAGGCAAATTGGACATTTCTCTCATTCTGCAACTCACGAAATAACCATTTGAAGTGATAAATTTTTCTCCGTGTATATTGCCGTATACTCCAATTACTTCATAATTTTACACCTTTATCACGGTAGGCATGTCGTATTTATCGTATAGACGTCTAAATAGGACTTTTAAGGGACACATATTTGGCCAGAGATGCAGCCTGTGTTCTATATTCGAGTTCTATATGAATGTTAAATTATAACATCCAAAGGATACTAACGTTTACAACAGTTACGGTTAAGTTTGAAGTAATTTTCTTTGAATCTTACCATATATTATTAAAAAATAATAAGTTACTTAATGTTGTTTATGTTGAATTCGGAATATAAACCTCCAAAATTGTTATTATAAAGTTTGGAAAATACTTAAATACACTGAAAAATAAGCAATCCTCATCACGGTGTCGACTCCGCGTCGGTTGTTACATTATGAAGCCGATTTTGATATCCACTTATAAAAGTGTATTGTGGAATATAATAATTAAATTCAAAGTAGCATATAGTTTAATAATAATTGTGGTGAAAATCGTTGAAAATATACTATATCAAATAATAGTACCTATTGTGCACGCGTCGTTAATTTGTTTTGAATCATGTACGCTTTCACAAGATGACGGTAGGGTGCGATTGCATGTAAACTTTATAAATATAATTGTATAATTCACTTTTTCCGATATTTTATGCATAGATGTGAAGTAGCTAAATTCAGTGAGTGAAGTGGACGGAATGCGTGAAGCTTATACTTCACGCACGATATTCACTTCCCGCATAAAATATTTACTTCCAGCAGAGAAAATCCGTGAATAATAGTAGTTTTCGATACAAGTGCATATCAGCACGGCTTTCAGCTCGGCCCAGAAATTCGAATATCCAATATTGCGACAATATTATAGCCCTCTGTCCTCAGTCATCAATACATTTATTGCCATTTAAGGCGATTTATTATTATTAGGCGATTGTCATTATCGTCATTATATATCATATAAAAAGAAAAAAAAGTCTTAAAATTGTTACATCTCAAATTAAGCACTGTAAAAGGCTTAATTTCAGTCTAAAATTAAGCTAATTTTCTTAAATTAAGTCAATATTTGCGCTTAAAGTCTTTAATTTTGGTCGAGATTTATGCTTAAAGAAACATTTTTCTAGCTTGTCACACCTGAGTTAGAGAATTCTTATTTCGAACCCGAATATTGCCTAAATTAAGTTTCCGAAACTAAAAATAAGATTTTGAATTATATTTATAAAGCTACATGTACCGCACCCTACCGCCATCTTGTGAAAGCGTATATGATTCAAAAGAAATTAACGACAATTTTTTTCTGTGTAAAATATCGTATACACCACGGCTAGGCGGATCTTCGTAAACATCCATTTCTACCCACAGTGTATAATATACTATTTTAACATATCTTCTTATAAATCCGAGTTTTGGTCGTAATCGACCTGGTACAAATACAGCATTTAGTGACCGTTTATAAAAAAATTCGCACCCTGGTACAAATTGGTCCAGGTACGGGCACTGCATATCTCACACATGAATTAGTACTATATTGATAGTAGAAATGAACTCCGCATAGGTTATACTCAAACATATTCGACGGCCCATGTGCGGCTGTCAGCCACAGAAATTTTCTAAGTTTTCAGCGTTATAACGTGAACATGGCAGTGTCGGACAAAATGTTACATTGGTACAGTGTCCCACATCTCCCACACTAACTTTGCAGATCAGCGCCACGCATGGAACGGTGCGAACTGGTGTGGGCCATGCTAGCGCCGAGATAGTTATTCCATCCGGGCAGTTAAAAGTAAATATTTTATTAGTAGAACATATAAAAATATTAACATAAGGATTGATATAATTTTCTAAACATTACCAAAGTTATTAATAACAAAAAAGTTGATTCTACATGCACTTTAAATTATCACAAGCAAATAGTCTCCAAATGATAGAACCTATGAATTTGTGAAATATAAAATTCTTAAAATGATAAAATTGATTATAATAAATATTCGAAATAATAGCGCTTTTATTACATTTGTTACGATTTTTAATAACATCATTTTTGTAAATACTGGAACATAAATTACTCCTATGTATTTAAATAATATTCAGTTTTTGTATACTGAGAATATTTGTGCCGGCAATTATACTTTAGGTTATTGAAGTCAGAATTATCTTTTCTTAATATTTATTGTTAATTGGTATATAAAATGGAAGAAGTCCTATCTGGAGAAATTGTCTAAAAATATTTAATTACTATAACTAAATATCCAATTAGCATGATTTTCCTACTGGTTAAAAAATATATTCAAACAGAACAATTGTGTTACTCATTTAAATGCGGCACGAAATCTATTTAGTGAATGGATTTAGCTTCTAAAAGAAAATCTAACGGTTGGGGCAATATAGCAAATGTACAAGTTGCGATGAAAATAAGCCGTTGCATAGATTATCATTACCGTAACCATAAAATGTGTAATAGGTAATAATAAATGTGTTAATAAATAACTACAATCCGCAGTGTTTTATTATTATGAAACTTGAAATGACGTTCATGTTAATATTGTAACATTATAAAAAGCTGAGAGTAGTGTCGGTAATTTCGATGTAATTCATTGAATACTCAATGTCGTAATAAGTATACCTACTTAGTGAAACTCTTTAATAAATTAATAAATACAGTAGTCGATGATATATGATGATGAACATGATTATTACAAATCAGATGGAAAACAAATAATTACAAAATAATTAAAATGAGATCATTTCTAATAACATTAAATAAATTTTTGTATAAAAGTACTAAATGGTATTTCTGACGAAAACACGGATATATATATATCATATATAATGAATTCGCTACTAATTAAGAATATATTTATACAATTTTAGCAAATACTAATATGAAGTAATGAAACCACACTGACAAAATAATTCATAATTAAATTGACCATATCACATAGTTGAAAAAATATAGTTAAAACTACTATGAAAAATAGTTAAATTTACCACTTTCATAGTCGATTTTACTATAATTTTGTTAGACCAATTTTCTCCTCATAGCTTAAAAAATCAACTATGTAGAATGATTTAAATAAGTATGACAAATATAGTTAAAATAACTATAATCTAGTGTAGTCCTCATTTCACACTATGCCTCGTAGTAAATCTTTATATGTACTATTATTCATATAGTTAAAGTTTGTATTTACTAGAAATCCATAATAAATCCCGCATGGAAAAAATATTCGATGAAAATATATACGAGAATATATGTGGCATATATTTACTTCGACCCAGACTAAGTCTGGACGAAGTATTGAATTTGGTCACTTCGGGCAAAAAAATTACCATATAGTTTTTCATCAAATGTCGACGTTTCAGACCCTAAGGAACCCAAATCAACAATAAAAAAATTTGTGTCCGTGATCTTGTACGTCTGTACGTCCGTACGTCCGTACGTCCCGTTTTTTGTCTCGCGATAACTCGCGAACGGATAAGCGTATTGACATAAATTTTTTTTAAAAATACGCGTCTTGGCATAACTTAGATCTGATTAGATTTTGGGGCAGATCCACTCGTCCATTACTAAAAAAAATTAGCCCCAATTAAGTTTCTTTGTAGTTTTTTGCATTTATTTTGAAAAATACAAATTTTATTAAAAAATGTTTCAAACAAAAAAGATAGAGCATGAAATTCTCTACAAAAAAGGTTGTATGCATTTTCTTCCTAAAGTCAACGATAATGCCATAAAAACTGGTTTAAAATGTTTATGACTATTGTCTGAAAAAGTATTGAATTTGGTCACCTCGGCAAAAAAATTACCCTATTGTTTTGCATAAAATTTCGACGTTTCGACCCCCTATCCCCCAGGGGTAGTCCTTGCCAGCCCCTCGGGCGCGGTGATCACCTACGGGTGCAAAGTTCTTTTACGCCCTTGATACGAAAATAACTATTTCGATATATCTAAAAGATGCCTTATAGTATCTAAAAGATGTCCGTCATAGATCTTTTCGACACTTTCAAGATATCTTTGACGAATTATATGTATATATATTGTATATATAATATCATAATAATACAGACAGTAATTTTGTCCAACGATTTCTCTTCAACGGATGAAGCGAATTGATTAATTTTTTTTTTTAATCGATGCGTCCTGACCTAACTTCGTGCTGATTAGATTTTGAACATGATCGGCTGAGCGGTTTTCGAGTTATTCCAAAAAATAAGTAGTAAAAATAGTACAAATAACGTAAAAAAATTTATCGTGAGGAAACTGTTGATGCGCGTCAAAAAACTGAGAAATAAAAAAGCCGACATATCAAAAAGCCGACAAGTAAAAAACCGACATATTAAAAAGCCGACACGGTAAAAGTATTATTCTCTTTATAATATGCCGATTTTTTACTAGTCGTTTTTTTTTTAAATAATGGGTAGATTTCGGAAATAGAACCTCTCTATATAACGCAAAATATGGAAAACGTACGTGAATATAGCCAGTCCGTTAAATAAACCGGAATAAAATACGAGAGATTGATCGGGAAGTTATTGTTTCGACTCGCTAAGGGTCACAACCGCTTTATTTATTAATACTTCGGCTGGCCTGTTGTCGGGGTCGAAGTTTTGAAAATGCTCATTTTCAATTTTCATACATATAAGAAACACTATATTGTTGTAACATATCTGTTGAAGCCACTAGTACCTAAATCTGATTGGACCCCCAAATATCAATATAATTTTATAATATAATTGAAAGCTGTTAGTAAACAAACGAGTCTTAAGGAGTAGCCGACTCTCCACTGGGTCGAAGTTTCTGAGCGAGCGAAGCGAGCGAGGCACCACGCCAACACTAGTTCATATATTTCATTTTTCGCCGAAAATATATGACATATGTAGGTTGAATATATGCCAGATCTAAGTTTCAAAACTATATGTACATTCATATATCTAACATATATGTCACATATTGCATTTTTCGCCGAAAATATATGTGCATTTATTTACCATATATGTCACATATATTTATTTTCCATGTGGGATGCTTCTGCACTCCGTGTGTTTCGATGCCGCCAGGTGGCGACGCGGCGTTTGCACCTTTTTTTATTCTAGCCCGTAGTTCCCGTTATTCAAGTGGATTTTCATTTGGTCATAAGAAGGACCGTCGGGCGTCAAAATATGATAATACATAATGCATGTCGTATAAGTACGTGTATCTATAGACTAGTTACACGACATTGAAATTTGTGTGTATAATGGCAAGGCATCATACATTTTTTAACCGGCTAGAGTGTGACATTCACAAACTTAACGCAGTATAGATTTTTTGGTTTTCTCTTCGTTTCCTTGTTTATCTTAAACAAAAAACGAAGGGAGAAAACCCTAACAACACCGAACCTTATGACAAGGATAATTAAGGTTGCAGTAAGATTATCAACCTTCAGTCAATTTTATTTAACCTTACTGCAAGGTTGGGTGCTGTTAGGGAAGTTTCTCTAAGTGAAGGTAGTAATTTTCTGAAATAACTATTTTAAAATAATTGAGTCTACTTGTCTATTATGATAAGTAGCATTCGCAATCATGAAACAATGGTTAAACTTTATTATTTCAGAATAGTTATTTTAACTATTACCATGCCTAGTCCTCATTTCACACTATGATTCATAGTAAAAAATGGTAATTTCAATAACTTTTTTCTGAGTGCATATTTCCTTGAAATATTAAAAAGGACTTCCAACTTTTTTACTGTTATTTATTAATGTTATTTTTTTAGTTCAATTAAGGCAACTAATTATGAAAACGTGGGGTGAGACTGGATCAGCCTATTACGAATATATGTGGCTTATACGGAGTATTTTTATATTATCATAGATAATTAACACTCAGCCATGACCTCTCCCGTATTTTTATGAGGTTCTTGGCATTTCATTTTTGTCACATTTGCTGTAGATGGAAAACGCATTTTTAAAACATATGTTATTTAAAAGACCGCACAATAACTCGTATTGAATCGACTATTAAGGTCAACGTAATATTCTGATTTAAACAAAATTGTTATAATTTCATTCTCGTTCCACTCTTTTTCTCAAAATTCGTTCATGTGCACTTGTATATTAAGACGAGACTAGATTCGCAAAAGTACTATATATTTTGTAAAGGCTTAATGTTTAAAATAGTTACTATTACTAAACTTGTAAATGAATGAGTAATATCGTGAAGATCTGCGTTTAAACTTCTTAAAAACTCGAATAAAATGTTACATTACATTAACAAAAACGCATTTCTTCTTAATAATTATTGTTTCCGCTCTAATGCTGCTGAATTAAAAAATGATAATATCGGATTTCGATAGATAAAAAGACTTTTTACGATGAAGAAGACAATCTTGAATACGAGAAAAAAAATTTTATAGCCTACAGCGCGTGTGTGACTAAGACTGCGAAAACTCCTAATTCATTAAAATTCATTAATCGATCAAGTAGTTTGGGGCCCAAGAAAAAAGAAACACTGGTACATTAATCACGTGCATATATATATACACTTTTCGGAAACTTAAAAATAAGTTCAGAAATGAAAAAATCACTTTACATTTTCTCATAAAAAAAGATTCAGGCAAAATTACATACTTTTAACGACAGACGTAAAATATTTTATTTTTTATCCGTTTGAATGCAAAATAATAATCTATTTAAATATTTAGAACAAATATCATAATTCAATATTTATAAATTACATGTAATCAAAAGTTAGTATTTTTATAAATATTACATGGTGAATAGCAACAAAAATGTATGTATGATGTTGTACTGATATAAGTAAAGTCATATTTTACATAAATTCGATAATAAAAATTATGAAAGTGAACATGAGGAATTTCAAAGCGTCTTCGATATGCTTTACTTAAATGAAAATCGCACATTATTATATACTGTTATTGGACATACTAATCTAAGACCTGAAAACATAAGGTGTAACGCTTAAAATATTCAAACAGTTCATAGCATGTGGAAAGACCCGAGAACTTCTGATTGAAATTACTTCTTCCCGCTTGGTTCGTATGTGTGTATACAAATTCAGAAACAGCACATAAAGGCTATTCAAAATTCTCGAAGATGACTCTTAGGTCACTAATGTCCTGATTTTTTTAGAGAATGTTAGACTCTTCGGATCTTTCGAGTTTATTTAGTATCGACTAAAAGCCAATTATAGCCGACTGTAGTCATTTATACTTTCAAGTTTATTTGGTATCGACTAAAAGCCAATTATATTCAGTTATAAAGTCATCCATAAAAGAAAACCAGGGTTGAAATTAGTATAACACTTATTAACAATTTTCTAACAGTATTTTGATATCCACAATTGTGCACTGAACCCATCCGCATTTAACA
Source organism: Trichopria drosophilae (assembly GCA_030407085.1). NCBI lineage: Eukaryota > Metazoa > Arthropoda > Insecta > Hymenoptera > Diapriidae > Trichopria > Trichopria drosophilae. The sequence goes on along the minus strand of CM059586.1, from coordinate 61,276,370 downwards.
AAAAGTATCGTACGCATCTGCATAGCAGTATAAACTTTTGCACTGTAGATTGCGCTGAATTTTATTTTGATTAATCGAAGTCGGTTATTCTGCCATTTTTTCAATTTTTAGCAAGAAGATGTCATATAACTAATTTCGTTTTGTATGTAAAGACGTACGTACAAAATATCAAATGTTGGTAATCAGTTTCTGGTTGACCGGTTGCTACGTACACTACCTAATTTATTCAACAGATATTTAACCCAAAATTATAGAAAATGTTGGAATTTCTGAAAAGATCAGTGAAAAGCCTTTCAGGAAAAACATGAAAAGGGTTGTATTATTCCTGGTAGAAAGTTATCCTATCAGTTCCTCATCTGGGCTGGGCCAAAACTAGACTTCTATTTTACTTCCGTTACTATCACATTACTAAGACTAGAATGAACCTGACAGTAGATGACTAAAATTTGTCATGAGCTAGTTTGGAAGAGATTAATATCGAATCGTCCTTTCACAACGCGACAGCAACGTCTTAAGAAATCGCAGAGTAATGTTTACTACAACTTATTTGATAACAAGCTATTCAAAAGAATACATATTTTAACTATTTATGGAGATGAATAATTACTAAATTACTACTCAAAACAACTTAGCCTCATACAAGTATCATACTCTCACACACGCATCAGATTTGCGTCAGACAATTATTGTTATAAAAATCTCCCCTCTACTTCCTGTCTGATCATGGTGAGGACAGTCTGTGTATGGAAAAAACGTCAAGAAAATTATCAATCATATCTGAAAACCATTCGGAAAAAATCGGATTGAAAATCTTGATTCGAAAGAAATCAATGACACGAGGGAAGAAATTGCAGTGTACAACTATTACGTGGCCTGACGCATGACGGATATTTAATTGGTCGACGCAAAGTTTTTTTTTTAATTTTTGCTTAAGTCGAGAGAACCCGAAATCACTTTTCGCGATGTAGTATGTACGCGCGATAACTGACGAACGAATAAACCAATTATCTTTGTCAAGTCTCTTTTTGGATGCCATCATCATTCAGAATGAACTATCTAGATTTTGGAGCATATTCATCCAACGATTTCGACACTCTTGTCAGAGCCATTGTTTGACCATAACTCAGATTTTTTGAACTTAAAATGTTCCATTTTTAAGAATTCAGGATTTTTTTTCTCCAAATCTACTTGATGGATTTTCAAAATCAATCTCGCGTTCTCTTCGCCTGTTCGTGGGTTATGGGCCTATATTTTGTATATCAAAATATTCATAATAAATCAAGTGGAAAACAGGTGAAAATTTTTCGATTCGCGCGTGCCTATAATAGAGTTTGTCGCTTTGTTGTCCTTCCAATTTGTTTATAAACTCAAACATTATCAATCTTGCCTTATATCATTAAATATTTGTCGTTAACCACAAATAAACATTAAAAAATTAACTGTTAGATTATATACATTTGGAACTGAGCATGTAGGGATCTTTGAAGTTGCTGAATGCGAATCTTTTGTCGGTATTAAAAAATTCAAAATAGCGGATTCAATATGGGGGACTAAGTCAAGAAAGTTGAATTCAAATGTAAAAACTTAAGATTTAGGGGATTTCGAGTTCGCTGATTACGAATCCGATATCAATTTTTTTAAATTTTAAATGGCAAAGCTAATACGGTGGAGAAAATATAAGTTTGGCCTCCTCGCAGCCGAAGCCAGGGATACGAACGAGGATGTGGCATATTTTGCCTTCTTTTCTTATTTGTAATTTAAATTTTTTTTACCGTCTTTTACATATTAATCTTTTTGGAGTTTGGTATGGAGAATGGAGAGGATTTTCTTTGTGTTACGTGAAAGTTCTGGATCATCCTGACATCAGTGTTGAAGTTACATTTTGACAATCCTTCATATCCTTTGTAATGAAATTTGTGTTTTTGTCAACGTCTTCGTCGTCTCACGTCATTTCAGCCCAGTTCGCAGAATCGTTTTGAAAACTTCTCCACCGGTCGATTTTGATTTTCTGAATCAGATACAATTTTTATAATGCTTGTTTCAAAATTAAAAAAGTCAAATAATTGACATGATCTTGAGAAAGATTGGACATTGGTTTTTGATAAAAAAAAAGGGAAAAAGCTCATTTTTTTGGTATCGAAAATAGATTCGATGCTGCAGTTCAACCCGCGACCTTTCCACTGTCAGTCCAGCAGGACAGCAATGCTTTTTAGAATGGTAATTAAGGAAAAAAACTTAACTCCAATTCTTAAAGAAAAACAACTTTTTATTTAATTTTTTATTATTTCTAATATTTCACAACTTATTGAATATCACTTTTTGTCCCAAATTGCTGTTATTTTTATTTATCTTACTGCACTATTTATGTTGTTTAGATGAGGGTTTAGCAACCATTTAAAAAAGAACAATATATATTTCAAATTTATAACGGTATATCTGTCGGGTGTACTTTTGATGTTTACCCTGAAAATTACCGATATAAAGTTATCACGTTCTACCGTTTCACATACTTAATTGTTTATTCTGATTTGTAATACTGAATTATGATAAACGCGAGAAAAGGTGCTAATAATCCAGTAGTTGCAATCGCGTTAAACTAGCCTATTAATTTTGAAATAACTGAATTTAATAGATTTGAGGTAACTGTATACGCATGAAATTAAATGCATTCGAGAAATTCATCTGCAAGTAAGTTTCATAAACACGTTTCGCTTCAAGTTCCATTCTCATCGGAATGCTATTGCTACCATTGGCATTAAGCCTCGTATTAATAGTGAGCTGATGACTTCGGTACAAGTATACACACTATCAGGTTAATACATGTGGATTTAAAGAATACTCATTGGTTTTCAGTGAATAAAGAGCTACTAAATTAAACAATAGTGATTTTTCATCATAAATTGGGGGCTATTCACTATATCCTTTTAATTTAAAATCAATTAATATAAATCAGTATTTAATACCTAAATAACTAAATATTATACAAAAGGAATAGAGAGATAGAGAGAGAGAGAGAAAGAGAGAGGGAGGGTAGATACTTTTCTGTTTAACCCTTTAACGCCGAGACGCACACTATTTTTCGTTCATTTTCAATTTTTATTTTCTCGGCGATTAAGAATGTAAAAAATCCATTAGGAACCATTTCTTATGTATTTGACCTCGCTCTTTCAGCGTCTGCAATCAAAATTAAAATAAAATGAATTTTCAAAAAGTTACATCTATTTTTTAAAAGAAAAATCGAAATAGTTGACAATTTTCTTTCACAAATGAATTTTTTTTTCATATAGCAGGTCACCAGAGCACTCCTGTTTCTCCTGAAAATATCGCGTCCGCAGTATCTAAGCTTGAAAATGGCGAAAAGTACTTTTCAAAATTTAAAGATGGCAGCTCAAAAATGTTGGCCGAAGAATTTTGTCCCCACAAATATTAATAATCTGTGTAAACTTATTTTTTTTCAATTTTCTATTTGTATGGCGTTGAGTATCTAAATATTTCTGGGGTCGCTCATAACAAATCTGAAGAAAGATTTCAAAAATTCTAAATGACGGATCCAATATGGCGGACGATATTTTTAAAATTGTTGGGAATGTTGTGAAACGTATTACTCGGGGGTTTTTGGGGTCGCTGATAACGAATCTGAAGTGAGATTTCAATCGCTTTTTGTAATTTTGTAACCTGTGTATTATATGTTTAAAAATGTATAGTTTATTGAACTATCCTTTTTTTTTTTAAGAAATGAAATGTAACAATACAAAAATATAATCTGCACAAAGTACTGATAAAATAATTACATTGAATACAAGTTACAGGAACAACGGTAGTAAATGTGAAATATTTGTAAGGTGCAACTTCTAGTATGCAGCCATGAATGATTTTGTTCGAATGATTAAAATGGAACACTGTGTATATATTGTCGCAAATATCTGGTTGCTGAACTAGATCACCCGCAGCGCAGCATAAATCCTAGGAATAACGGGTAGGAAGATTTGCGGCCGGGTCGCACCTTGCGACTTTATATTATATATTTTCTAATTAACTATGAGACTGGAACACGTTTAACAAACCGTAACGGGGAATACGAGGGGCACACGAATGCAAAACCGGCACCGTTCGTGAATGTCATTTTGGTAGCGGCCATCGTGTTCAGCGTCTCTATCACCGTCCTTATCGGTGAAGATCGAGAAAAACGCCGAGTCAAGGACAAATACAGGGTGTGAATCTGTAATAAATTACATCGTAACTATAAGCCCCAGCGAACGTGGAAATAGCCATGAATGAATGAATAATGCTGCTGATAAAATTATAAAATTTGCTAAAATGGTAAATTTCCATTATTTCATATCCTACCGCAGAAATACAAAGCTTTTTTATTGTCACATATGAAATTAATTTAAATAATCTTGTAAAATGCTTTTTGACGTATTCTTAATTGCAGGGAAGTGTAAGATTTTTTGTATACTGCAAATGATTTCTGATACATAAGTCTATTTCTTCATATCTTAGTACAACGATGAGGTTTGCGGAGAAGTTGAAGAAATTACCCTGCGTTATCAATAGGTTTGACCATTTTTTATTCCTTCCTGAATAAGTTATTATTCACAACGGGTGAAGTTTCACATTTAAAAATAAACAAATCACTCTTTTATGACGATGATTCAATTTTCGTTTTATAAGGAGTTGTCAATGTCTAAATTAAAATTCTAAAATTTCTTCTTGACCGCTTGTTAAATTAAATAATAAATATATATAATGTAATTTCTTGGAAATGACGGAAACTATACATTCACTAGACCGTCATTTCCAAGAAATTACATTATATATTTATTATTTAAGTTGTCAATGTCATTTATAAATGATATATTAAATATCGGTAATATTTTAATTGATAGTATTTATTAGAATCATGGATCAAGGATCTTCGATATATTAGATATAAAGTTGATATTTAAAAATAGAATACTAATTTGGGGGATACCGCGCACGTTGACCTGTAACATCTATTGTGCCGATTTTTTAAAAATATTACAAATAAACTTAAAATCTAACTTAAAATGAGTGAATGCTAGGTGCATTCTTACATATGTATATCGGTGAGTATAAAATATTAACAAACAAAAATACGCTTAAACTTGTAGAGATTTTTTTTTTTTTTATTAGAAACAGTCTACGAAAAATCATGGTTGAACCAGTAGTGATGAGAATTGTGAATAAGAATCAGTATAAAATATGACTAGATAAGGTAAGATTCAATAACATATGAGTTATCTGAAGTGATTAAGAAGACCACCTTTAAAATTTCTGGACCTCCTAAGTGCTACAGACATAGCATTCCAGAAACGAAGACCAGTTACCCCAAATGAATTTAAAAAATATAAGTACAGCATTTAATAATATAAACCATTTTTTTTAGTACGATGCCTCTTTGTTAAAGGTTGAACATTTTGCTTCTAAAGTAACTCTTTTAAAATATGACTTTCATTGTAACATAAGTTTTAACGCATGAACTGCTTAATGTTTATCAATTACTTTCCCATATTTGGCCAAAATGAGATTCGATAAGTAATTAACGTACTCCAAAATTTGAAAAACCATCACGTCATGTGGTATATACAATTCGAACGACCATTCATGGTGTAAATGATTTAAGTATAAAATTAAACGCTTTTATAAAATTAAATATATTTCACATATTATATGGGTATATTTCGTGTGATAAATTACACCAAATTTTAAATAAAATTATCTACTGTTTTTGAGTGACCTCACTTATTAGTATGCAACAGGCATATTGGATGAACAAATATTTCAATTGTCTATTAGTTGATGAAAACCTGTTAACATGACATTCAAAAATAAAAAGTAAATAAAAACCGTGCAATGATTTACACTCTCGAGCGGTTAGAGTAACTGGCTTAGTCTAGTGAAGAGTACAGACGATATTTGAATCCTCTAGAATTAGGAATACGTTATTTTCTCTGAAGGGCTACATTTGACTAATGTAGATTAAAAATTAGCTATTCTAGATTGTAAATTGGCTCGAGGTTCACTATAGTTTGTTTTGCACTCTTGTGGAATTATATTTGACTTCAATTGTTTATTACGAAGTAGGTATTTCGGATAAATATAGATATTTGAAAAATTATTAAGGTAAGCATAACTTATCTTACCTTCGGTACAAATCCATTTAAATTCCATGTAAATGGACTACACACAATTAACAAATATAAGAATATTTAATATTAATAATTTTAGGAATTATTGGAACGAAAGTTTAAGGATAATGCGAAAATTAACCTATTGTTAGTATACCTTCAGTAGATTTTGAAAGTTACGAACGAAAGTAAATAGTTTTAAGAAATAATAAAGATTTTTAATATTCGCTTCTATAATTTAAGAAATTGTTCTCGTAAAATAAACGTTCGAGTGTTTATTTAATACAAAAATTATTATAGTGTTAAAAATCCATCAAAATCCTTATATGAGATTAAGCGTGCAGTAGTATTTATGTTTCGTTAAGAATAAGACACTTAGCATTCAGGGTTAATACACTAGTACTGGATATTTTCTCTTAGTATAATATAGGCCATCACTTTTTTTAACGATATGCGTGATATTTTACTGAGTGTAAATTTATATCATGAATTGACAGAGTTTGTATACTATTTCTGCATTCAAATGCACAAACTATTACAATTTATTAATTGTACCTCTAATACTAATACATGTCACTTCGAGCTTACTCTCTTAATCTGAACCAGCGAAAAACTACTAATTGACATTTCATAGTTTCTAGTTCACAAAGTGCATTTGCGATCGCTGTGAATCAGCCATTAGACACTGATTTCAACAGCGAACTCTTCTGAATTGGCTGGAAAATCATTGAAATGAAATCACATTTCTGCCGCTTCAAAACAATGCCTATTCACGGATCGATCCAGTGAATTTTACTGAAGTCAGTGGAATGAAATCACGTGTTTTTCGCTGGAATATATTGTTTACTAACTGATAGGTTAGGCGAATTTCACTAAAATCTCTGGAATCAAATCAAAATCTGTGTGCCGGTAATCAGTGGTTTTCACTGGAAAACAGTGTCCATTTACTGATTAATTCAGCGAACCAGACTAAAATCAGTGAAATGAAATTACTTGATTTTCGTTGGAATATAGGCTTACTAACTGATCAATGAAGCGAATTTAGCTAAAATCGACTGAATGGACTGTTTGCGCTAAGAGATCAGCTTCTACTCATCTTAAGTAATACACAAATCAATTGAAAGTATCTTAACTAACACATAATAGTTTCGCGCGTTCCGTGTAGTAAATAGAAGCTAATTTTCTAGTATAATCAATCTATTCAATAAATTTAAGCAAAATCTATGATACAAACTTAGCTAATAAGACTGTGCACTCCCCTCAAACTATATAGTAGCACCTGCATGCCATTTTAAAGTATATAAAAATAATTAAAAACACACAATTATAATAAACATTATAGATAATACTTGAAACAGATCGCTATTATTCAATTTTTCCGTGGCGTCTCCAGTATCTAGAATTTCGTGCTTGCATGGGCAACTTGTGGAACTCAAATTCGATTATTACAACGCAAAAAAACACAGAACATTTATTTACGTTCCCCTTATAAAAACTTCTTGGAGCCGAAATACCTGCTCAAATTCGAGGAATAAAGTTCTTGCAGTCTTAAAATCAACTTTATTGAAACAGTATATAGACGTTCAGTTATATGTAGGATGAAAAGCAAATTCAGTGATCGGTGTTAAAAGGATTTACAACTGAAGAACCTGTGAAATAGTGGGCATTAGGGTTTAGTTCTGCAGGAGTTTCTGTAAATACAATATTTCGACTGGTTAAATAGTAAAATCAACTGGTTAAATAGAGAAATTGACTGATATGATAGCGAAAATTGTTTTCGCTGACGCATTTGGCGAAATTTTCACTGATTCATATTAAGAGTGTATATAAACAGGAATCGCTCCCTTAATGTGGGTGTAAATTACAAATTAACGGAAACAAATAATTCACCCGTTCCACGATTGTTGTGCAGTCCGAAGACACGTATGAAACTTGTGAAGAACAATTTTTAAAAATCATCGTACTATCGCGTGGGGTAGATCATCGCACCACGTTGTAGATGTGACTAATGGTGCATAACCCGTGGGATCGGTGCATTTACGTGCACGGCCTAACGAGTTCGTATAGATGTGATTAAAAAGCAACCTGTGTGTCATGTGCAAAAAGGCGATACATGCTCCGGTGTGAAACTTAACGTCATTACAATTTTTTTATTCAATTTAGGTAAAAATGCTGATGTCGCCGCCGGACTGCATATTCCCTAGCCTCCTTTTGACTAATATCACTATTATTTATATTCGATAGACATTTAATGCAAAATAATCGGAAAGCTTTCAAGAATTTCGTTAATGCTTGAAATAAGTAGTTGATGCAACCTAATACCGCGGTGAACATAATGCTGATCGCGTATGCATTTCTTATCAGGTTATGGACCCAGTAATAGTATCTAATAGGAACACCCGCAGTAAATGTTACTTCTACCCTATTAGTAACTGATACGCGTGTTCACATTAAGATGAGTACCTCCAAATCTACGACGAATCAACGTATGCAATAATTGATATCGGCTTAATGCACTGGAATGAATCAATTTCTGGTTATTGAAATGAGGGAAGTGAAAAAAATAGGGAATTATCTGGGCCGTTGTTATCGCGCTAAATCGCAGCACACGACCAAACTCACGATTTGGACCGTACATTAAGAGGTATATATCGAGCTGGTAGTTTATGCGTCGAGTTTATGAATAAAAATAAATAAAAATGAGGAAGTCGTGTATAGTAATGCGAGCAATGCAGTGAATCTCTTATGCTCGCAGACGTAGCAAGCTTGCGCTGCGCCGTTATGCAGGATTTATGGTAGTGCGTGGCGCGATCTAGTCTCTGACCAAAGACCGGTTTTAAGAACGAGATCGCTAATTCGAAAATCTCAACTAATTCTAAATTTTCTTAGGTCTGCCGTCGAATGTCGTACGCATGCGAAAGACTGAAAGATTGAATAATTATACCATTTAAGCGTCGGATACGAAAACAAGCGTACGTTGACATCAGTTTCCAATTATGAGAGACCGATAAATTTCTAAAAGGCCGCGCGAAGCCGCACATACATCTTCGAAATATCAATGTGTTATGGAAAGATACAATGACCGTCACTGATTTTCGAAGCTATTTCTTCCCACTTTGAAATAATGGCTTTTTCTGCATCGACACGAATTTTGGCGGGATACTCTCGAAATTCCTTTCTACCATAAAAAACGTATAAAATCGTAATGTTGTTGCAAAACTAAAGACTGAGTGCTATTTTAATTCCTCCCGAATATAGATTTTTTTATAACACATTTATACAATACTAAATCTTTTAACATCAGCACTAGTTTCGTCATAACTGAGAAGTTCGCGCCTTTTCGTCATTTAAATCATATACGATAATATGTGTCTGAAAATAGTATAGTATAATCGTCGATCGTAGTTAACCAGCGACACTCCGAGAGATGTAAAGATTATTATTTATTATAATAACATTGACGAAATCTAAATTATCAACTCCCCCACCCCCCCAATTGCATTTAGCAACACTTTAAAGAAGCAGGTGAACTATTCTAGAGAAGTTGCGTGAATTCAATAAAAGACATAAAGTAGATATTTATGATTATTTCGAATATTTTAACATGTTTATAATATCTGAGATGAAACGTAATTTGTTTTCTGGGTAATTAATAATTAGAAAACTTGCTTGGGGGGTTTTCTTTCTTTAAATAAAACGTGACCCGATATTGCTTGTAGCTTACGTTTTATAACAGGTTACTTTGGTGTCATTTAATGGGCCACAACTGACCCCAACTCTGACTAAGTTGACGAATAAACGAAATCTAATTAAAAAAAGTCACACTTGTAATTTTTGTTTTAAATCGTTCTCGAGTTGGGAAGAAAAGAAGACTTCGTCACAAGCCTAAGAGTGACTTTTAGATACTATTTTATTTTGTGTCATTACTATTAAATGCATAGTTTGTAAGGAACCATATTACTATTCAGGGTATACTCGTTGCTATACGAACGGATCCTTTTTTTATTTACTATCCATAAACAGTTTGAAATCCAGCGTCAAAAAAGAATAAAATGATTATTGTTTTTAAACATATTATAAACAATATCTTTAATAAACATAATATTTCAATATTAACCGTTTTTATTCGAGAAATAATTTTGAACTGCGGTTAATAAAAGATTTAACCTAATAAAATAAAAAAAAATGCCTTTGAATTATTCACTGATGAAACTTGAAATAATATTTAATTTTTTCAATGAGAAAATACTCGTCACTATTTAATGAAACAGGTATTTAAGACGTGAACTAATAAAATTAGGACCCATTTTAAGGGTAATTATAAATACGTAAATCTGGAGAAACCACTTAAGAAAGCCGACAGCTTTATACCTACAACTTTTTAGGCTCATTTAAGGCTTATTTACACGGAAATACTTTTTGTTGAAAGTGTTACTATTTTGATAGTAATTTACAGACTGACTTTCATTATGCGAAAATTAAAATTTAGGTATGGTAAATATCGTTAAAAGTATTAAAATATTCACAACTATTTTCGAACATTTTGCAGCGTTATTACTACACATTTTAAAATTATATATTTTAAAGTTATTTTTAATACTAATAAATATACTTGCACAGAAAAAACTGTAACGCCTTCTTCAAAAAGTCTTTATATGCATATTCTATGCTGAATTTAAATATCTTACTATGTAGTAAAAAAAAAGATAACGGTGATATTGACAACGTTACCAAAAACTAGGAGTGCCATACCGGACTATTATAAAGTAAGATTAAGTGAAATGTATTTTCAAGTAAAATTAATATGTAAGTAGTATTGATTACAGGGAAATTTATTTTAAAACAAGTTTATAAAATCGGTTTTCTGAAATCGGTACTCGGTCCAATTGTTTAGCATAAATTTATTATACGCTGCAAAATAACCTTGTTTTTATTTACTTTCTTGCCTTTATCAAGAACGGAATTGTAACCACTACTGGTAGTAAAATGCCCGTTCCACGAACAGTGTTAAATACTACTGAAATACCGAAAAGAAGACCACTCTTAAAGAATTCTTCCACAGCTCGTGCAGTACATGCCTTTCAAGTCATATTCAATTCCTCAGTTGAAAAGTTAGTAATCTATACTTGAAAATATAAATTAACAATGATTGAAACGATTTCTCAAAATTTGGACTTTGTAACTGCAGTTCTAATCAGTGTAAAGGCTCTCGTAAAAAATACTGCAGAACTTGAAGGAAAGTTCTTTTAGTGCCATAAATATGTGTCAGCATATCTATTGAAAATGAATAAACAAACTTATTTGATGGTTTGCACTCTTAGGGTACCTTACCCTTTCAAATATCGCATGTTATAGCAAGCTTTTCCAATATGGCTGAATGACATTAAGTTACAGGGGTGTAGATATGGCTTATCCCATCCAGCATAGGTTGGAGATCAGTGAACTGCAGAGGGATAACGAAAACTCCCTCTTAATTTTTGACAAGTAAACAAATAATTTTTTATATAAATCTTACAATATTCTTTTGTTTAAATAAAATATCGCAACTGCAATTAATTGTTTATTAATGTAATTTAGAGCTGACAAATTTTTATAAGTAAATGATAAAGTCGCCTAAAAGTTCCAAACCGGCATCAATTCTCATGATTGGTAAGCAGATCATCCCTGCATCACACTGTATATCAATATCACTGATTAAAAAATTGGCGTGATTTTCTCTGACTCAACATTAGACAGTATACCAACAAGTTGTAAGCTGAAACAATCGAGCTTTGTATTTGCACAAAAGAGTTATTTACAATGCAAATGCGAAGAAGATGTTCACGGAATTTGTGAGCCTGCGCCTAGTATAAGAAGACGAGATCCATAATCACATATAAGAATCTTGACATCTTACAAATTGAAAAAGATCTGCGAAACAAGTTTAAATTTGGTCCTATTTTGTCCAAAAACCCATCTTTATAATAATACTCTTGATAAAAGCCCCTGTATTAATACGTTTTCTTTGTAGATTAAATTTTTTGTATTTAAGGAAACAACTTATTTTCCCTCAGTAGACGTTTCATTATTAAATTTTTGTTGTATGTTTAGACAGGGCTGTTCTATTGAATTTTCTGGTTCAGGGGGCTCTAAAGTGGACTCGCGGGAAGGTAGGAATTTTGACTAAAAACCGTAAATAAATAATTATTGACTCGATTTTTCAAATTTCGGGTTCTGTAAAGGCAATTCTAATTACTACTGATGGTTTCCTAAAAAATACCAAAGACATTGGGAACTGACTAATAATTTGGGAAATAAATAAAAATCACGCATTTCTAAAAATTCACGGTCAGTTTTCAAATAATGTCTTCGGCATTTTCTATGATACCGTCTATAAAAATTAAAATTGTCCTTACAGAGCCCCAATTTCGAAAAAGACGTTTCAGTCACTTTTTATTTACGGTTTTTAGTGAAAAGTCCTACATTATCGGTGGAGCACTTTAGAACCCCCTAATAACCCGTTTTTATACCTTCTCTTGCCAATTATATTTATAGAATATGATATTTTATGTTACACCTGCACAAAAACCGAGGCCCGAAATCCCGTCCCTCCCCCGTCTCCAATCCATTCCTTTGCGCCCTAGATATACAATGTACTATTTTGAAACACCTGCATAAAAATCGTACCTTTACGTGCCGCTAAAGCGTGAGATAGGAAACGCATTCAACTAATGGCCGGCGGAAGGCCGGCGGGCGTTTTTCATTCTTTCGAGCGTGACAGTGCATTACTAAAAAAATAATTAGTGATTTAAAAGTACTCGTTTTCTCTGCAGATGAGTGACCCGGGAAGGAGATGACGCATATGCACTAGCACTCTGCGAATTCGAACTACAGCACCATCTTATGCAGCAGAAGCATTGTTACTTTAAGAGTTCACGAAGTACTGAATAATCAGAGGTACGAATTACATATGCGGAGTAGTTCTCTGAAAAGTCAAAAGAATGGGAGTTGCGTGGTTATAAAATATTAATACCTTTTGACAATTTAGATATGATCAAATGATAATGAAGTTCTATATATGCTATTGGACCCAGTAGGCGTAAAATGCTCGTTTTAAGGCCGGTAAGTCGAGGTGCAATATTTAATTAACTCTCGCAAAGCTGAGGCCAAAAATAAATTTGTTATACTTGCTCGATAAAAAATAACCATTACGGATTTGTATGCATAAATGTGTACATCGTATTTTAAACAAATTCCCAGCTCAATAAGATATAATTAATTCGATACTGAAAAATCAAATTTTATTTATCGATGCTTCGGTTGGCCTAATCAATGGCCATACTTTCATTACATTCAAATAAATATGCAATACTGTTAATGACAACAATGAAATAGAATTAAATTCAATGGATATTTGTCAATATAAACATGTGTAACTTATATGACTAAACATTTAGACATAGCTACCCGATAAACCTAACCTTAATGCACTCCAAAGTAGGGACAACAGAAAAGTTTGAAATTATTCTTTGAACAAATATGACGAGCTCGAGTAGCTAACTAAATCACTTAAGAAAAAATGCTATACGTTTCTACGAGTTTCTTGTAGTTTTTACAACTAGATATGAGGTTCGGTTGTGACTCAAATGTGCCAAATGTTCAATGTTGGCTAAGAACGCTTTTCTGTAAATTCCAACGGGATATCCATATCTCCTTTGTGCTGCGAACAAATTAATTTTTGTATATATAAATCGACACAAATGTTTCCTGTGTAAACACAATTAATTATATTAAATAGTGAAGGAAAACTCGTCAGCCAAACCATGGACACAACGTATACCAAAGAAATTATTGCAGTTATAACATTCCAATCAGTGTCTATGTCTTCAAGACTTAGATCTCTGACTGTTCAAGTGGACTTTTGAACCATGGAGCAAAAAGTGCCATGTATTACATTACTGCTACAGGATCTTGTAATGTATAAATTGTCACTTCTTTCCATATATGTGGGATTTTTACATAATTTTTTCCCACCTATAGAAATTTTTTCAAGGATGGCCACAATTTTAAAATTGCCCATTTTTGTACAAAAATATGCACTTCATTGAACTGTTGAGAATATTTCTATTGTCAAGGTTTTTAGCTTCCTTACGTATTTATTACGTTTATCTTTCCGTATATTTAAATATGCGATCATATTATTTGGAATCTTGGTTCTGGTGCGATCTAATGTATTCTTAAAGATCAAATCGTATGGTCGAAAATGGGGTAGCATGTGTTTGACTACAAAGGATAAAAGTGAAGGTGCGAATGGTTACTGCGTATAATTGCCTTATTAAAATTGGTGTAATGGAAAGGAAAGTTACAATATTGTGAATTGTACAACAATTGAATCTAATGAAAGTAAGCCGAAGGATGAGTACGATTACAATCAGCGTTTACATTTATACGATATAACCAGTAAATCTTGAACTATTGAAAATTATTTACGATCAATAATGTAAATCACATGTTTTAAAGTCATGATTTATTTCATTAGGAAGTAATAAAATGCGGCGTATTATATAGTATTAACACTTTAGTTTGGCGTTAAAATGGCCCAGCGAATTGTTTGAAATATATCCTTGACGTTTGTCTTATTCTTTTTATAAGTAACGTAACATTGTCATCGTTATTAACAATATCCATATTTAATTGTCAATATTTTTCGATTTATTTTTGTATAACACATACAACACAAGTACAAATTTTATAATAGTATATAAAAAAATGCATAGTAATATAATAATAATAAAAATAAATAAATAAACAATAAGAATCATAATAATCAATGACTTTATTGGCAATACACAGATGTAAAATAATACATAGCAGAGATCATAAAGTAATGTCAAAAGGCGATCCACTACTACAAAGTCATGCTTTAATCCTTTATAAAGATTTGTGATTATCTATGAACATTTGAATTAAATATTCAAATGATTAAAGAAGTGCGTTAGTGAGATTTTAAAATGATTTGTCAATAGAATTCTGTTGGTGAGGAGCTTCGGAAAATATGATAAAATTGGGGATACTTACAGAAATCGTTACATATTTCAGAAATGGACGAATTCATAATAAATTGTTGCTTTTCAATTAGAAGTATTATACACCTACATCAGAAGAAATTTGTTCAGGCGACCTGATTATGAATCAGGCCATGATCAGGTTCCAGTACGGTCCTATAATCATGTATGTCTGAATGTAGTCGGAACAGGCCCTGGCCGGGTTCCAATAAGTCTCCTGGTTAAATTAGCCTGAATAAAGCCTGGCTAAGCCCTGAACTGGTATAATAAACATTTTAAACCAGTTTTTATGGCATTATCGTTGACTTTAGAAAGAAAATGAATAAAACCTTTTTTATAAAGAATTTCATGCTCTATCTTTTTTGTTTGAAACATTTTTTAATAAAATTTGTATTTTTCAAAATAAATGCAAAAAACTACGAAGAAACTTAATTGGGGCTAATGTTTTTTAGTAATGGACGGATGGATCTGCGCCAAAATCTAATCAGATCTAAGTTATGCCAAGACATGTATTTTAAAAAAAAAAGTATGTCATTACGCTTATCCGTTCGCGAGTTATCGGGAGACAAAAAAACGGGACGTACGGACGTCGGACGTACGTACGTACAAGATCACGGACACAAATTTTTTTATTGTTGATTTGGGTGGGCTCCTTAGGGCCTGAAACGTCGAAATTTGATGAAAAACTATAGGGTAATTTTCATGCCGAAGTGACCAAATTCAATACTTCCTCCAGACCTAAGGTCTGGGTCGAAGTAAAAATTGTAGCATGGGTATTATCTTTGTCCCTATATCTCATTCAGTTTTCGAAAAGTGATTTTGACGAAAATTGTTGATACATCCCGTATAAAATTTATCCCACTTTAACCCATGTACTAGCCTGGTCCCAAGTGTGCTGTCTATTTTAACAATTTGAAATATGTAAATTAACTAGTGTTGGCGTGGCGCCTCACTCGCTTCGCTCGCTCAGAAACTTCGACCCTGTGACGAGTTTGTTACTCCTTAATACGCGTTCGTTTACTAACCGCTTTTAGTTCTAATATAAAATGAGTTCGTATTATAGTTTTTTGAGTGAAAATTTGAGCTTACGAGAACATTCCAAATTTAACATAACCAGAAAATGGAAAAAAAGATGGGCGCAAGCGGGAGGAAAGTAACTTCTTTTCCTCCCTGTCATGAAGAAAAATCGTATACTTCCCTCGGGAAGTAAAAAAGAATGCCTCAGACTACATGTTTTCACCCTCGGCTTCACCTCGGGTAAAAATTACACGCAGTCTGAGGCATTCTTTATTTTACCTCCCTCGTTGAGTAATATACTATTACGCACACACACACACGTGTGCCGAAATATTGTTTACGTACGGCTTTTTCGTGCGTAAAGTATAATTGAGTGCGTTTACTTTACGCACTGAAAAGACGTACATACAATTAGTTTTGCCACAATTCCTATAGAATGTTTTACAAAATTAAATGTAAAAAGTTTTTCTAATAGCACGACACCCACAATTAATTTTGTAAATTACTGATTAGTATAGCCTCCGTTATGTTCTGCACGGTTTGGGCGCTTATTAGGGCAATCGTTATAAGCTACATTGGGACTTGTGATATTTAGTTGGGGCCCAGTCGAGCGCCAGTCACTTTTTTCACATGGGATTTATCTTTGAAAATGATAATTTTTTTCTTCACACCGGGAGGAAAGCACCAACTTTCCTCCCGCAAGCGGAAGGAAAGATGCCGCTTATCCTCCCGGCCATAAAGAAAAATCGTATACTTCCCTCGGGAAGTAAAAAAGAATGCCTCAGACTGCCTGTTTCTCACCCTCGGCTTCACCTCGGGTAAAAATTATACGCAGTCTGAGACATTCTTTATTTTACCTCCCTCGTTGAGTAATATACTATTTCGAAAATGCGACGTAATATAGAAAGGTGTGAAGGTACAGTGACTTAATAATTATAATTTAGCAATTATTTACATAAACGCTATTTAAAACAAAATGGAATTATGACGAAAAAGACAAATTTGAACTCAATTTTTTTTTAATACAACGCGGAAGGACAATTTTGTTCGCAGTATCTTTTTTAGAATCGAAAAAACTTCGCTTGTTGAAGGCAAAATCAGTCTCTCAGAGTTTATGATAAGAAGATGATGAAGAAACTAGGATAAAAGAAGGCTCTATTTAGAAATTTGAGGTGATTTTAGAAAAAATACAATAAAAATGATTTATTTTATAAATATGTACACAGAGAGAAAAAAAGGTTAAAGGAACCACGAAGAAAAGGTAGAAATGGTTATAATATTTCATAATAGTACAATTAACACGGGGAAAAGTTGTAATTGACAGTACCTTATTTTTATAATTCATAATATTCTAAAATATAACATGAAATATAACATTATATATTCTATCATGATAAGAAATTATTTTCGTTTAAACACTTTTACTAAAACTATTTTCCTAGTCAAGAATATTTCGAGTGACTATTTAATTGTAAAGCTATGGTACCTTTCAGATTCTGTCCTATGCTGCATATTTAAGTATCTGAAAATAGTAAATGGAACAATGTTTTTGTTTTGTTTTACTATGTTAATGAACTATGTTTTATAATGGTTAATTAAACCATTTTTTATAATCCCGTATTTTACTTTTCTAAAATGGTTCGATTAACCTTTTTCGTTCTCTCTGTGTGGTATATTGACGGTTTTTATTACTAACACTTTAAACAGACTGGCATAATAGCATACTGGTCTAATACTACATAATATGGAGTAAATAATAATATTAGCAGATGATTTCTGAAATTCAAGATTCTGAGTTCGCGACAGAAAAAGAAGATTTGCATTGTCTGGTAAGAGTTTCTATAAGACAGTTTACTTTATAAATTCATTTATAATTTATTATTATTATTAAGTTAGTGTTTTTTATTTAAAACTGGTTTAAATAAAAAACAACAAATTAAGTGAGTCTCATATCAGACGTATGTACCTACATGGCACCGCTCCTCTATAAAACAAAAATGTTATGTATCACATATTTATATGAGAAATTATGCCTATTATATTAATGAAATATAGATTCAGTATTTTCAAGATATCACTTATAAAAATTCAATTTAATTATATTGATTTACGTGTAGCCAAGTATGTCATCAACCTACTGCTTAGTTAAATATTATAATTTCAAGTATTCTGCATATTTATCAAGACCTGCCCGAAACGCAATATTTGCGTTTTTATGCTCAACTACTGGAAGGTTGTCGAATACTCGTTTTATCGTTATTATTAGCGATAACGTTATTAGTATAAAATTATCCAATGCGTATTAATGTTAATATGAATCCTAGGGTTTTGATATTTAAGGATTGGTTGTTTTTGTAGACATGGCTATTTTGATTATTATATACACCTGCAATGAAAAATCAAAAAACGTTCATTTTTGTTTTTAGTTAAATTGTTATATTTTTTAATGTTTAGTTCTTAGTAACCTAATAACCTAACAAATTTCTTACATACAAATCAATGGTAAAACATAAAAAGAGTAGAATTTTTAACACTGTTGGAACCACTGTAACATGACAAAACAAAAATTGTGGTGCAAATTTCAAGTAGCGTACAAGTAAAAATTCAATTTTAAATTATTTGGCTCAGGACTAAAAGAACACAAATAATAGCACTTTGTTATATACTTTATTCATTAATGTTTTCTCATACCCTCCGATCTAAAGTGAGTGAAAATTATGGAGTGTCATACAAGCAAATTGCAATTAATAGCATATCCATTTTCAATATTAGGATATATTATAAGAAATGCTAATTACATTAGCTAATTAAAAAACGTTACTCAAATAAATATTAGACATTCCCTAGCATTTAGTAAATTTACGTGTTTTTTCTAATTAGTAACCGAGTTCGTACCTAAGTCATATTTAAGCGCACGTATTTGTTTAAGAATGTGAATAACTCACTTTAAGTTATTTTTATGTTCGTCGATTTAGTGAGGCCTCGGTAAGCATATTTTCACGTTTTAAAAAATGTTTTTTCTTTGCCTAGACGACGTATTAAATTTTGGACTCATTATCGGTTTTCTATTTTGCTTTCACTTAAATGTAGGATGCAAAATGACCATATCTATCTTTCTTGAATCGACTACTGTTTGCATATATAAATATGTGACAAGTGCATGTAGATCATGATACCGTAAACTTCCTGTATTATTTATATATACAGCCGACTTATCGAGTTTTATACTTGATTTCACAATTTGTCGCGTCTGAACTATTCGAGTACAAAAAAGGCAGTTGTAGTGAGCGTGTCTGATCGATTAAAAAAAATCAATAAACGTTCTGACGATCATAAACTCACCACGAAACAGGTCTGAAATTTATCTAAACGGTTTTATATGCTAAAACCTAATTACATATATCATTATCTCATAAAGATATGATTAATGGAGCACAAACATCTAATCCAGACTAGCGAGTGTATGCATTGCATTTGAAGAAATGGTCCTATTATTATATTAATAACAAAGTTTTGCATAGGCTAAATTTTTAAATGAATGCATCTTCTTCCATATTTGATTAATTGGTATACATATATGTATGTCTGAGATTATGCATAAATTATACACTTATTAAAACATTTAAAACATAATTCGAAAATCTTAAATGTTCGTCCGCAAATAATAGAGTGAGTAAACGTTGGCGTAATTCTCGGCATGATTAGTTAAATTAATCTTGACTTGACGACTGATAATATTATAATTACAGCATCATATGTTGTCACTCGATGTCCATGTAGTCGGTGTAGTAGCGTACAATGAACTACTGGCTGCAAAACGTATATCATTATAGTTGATGATTGTTGCAGTTGATGCCACTTTGATTGCAAGCTTTCAGTCTGTTTACAATAATTATCTATATAACATAATATTGGTCAATTTTTTAATTATACATCCTGGCATCATTTTTATTGTTTATCATTGATCTTTCTCACACTTTCTTCATATGCGATTTAATTCATTACATATGTAATATATATGTATTCGCGAATTATGTTTTTATATTTTGTGATGAAGTCACGATAGTGACGGCGTTCTTTATAGATCCAGCTAACTACAACACGACTTCTTTTTAATTTTTGTTATGAGAATTGTATAACCTTACTGACTGTGATCATTAGCAAGATCAAATTTTCCAGATTAAGACATTTAAATGACTGCAATGAATAAACGTTAATATCTAGATATTTTTTTTTAAAATTAACTGTTGATTGATTTTTATTTTTTTTAAGTAATTTCTTGTTAGTTATAACGGCAGATGTTATTGTTTTGAAATTTTGTGAACAGATAACAATCGCAATAAAACGGGTTATTTTGCTAAACAAAAAGTTAAGTAATCAGCTTTAATAATGGAATAATATAAGTTCGAAGTTGGAAGATGCATATTAGGCATTCTTTAGTTTACTTTATGCACTGAAAAGTCGTTCATAATATACGATATGGAACTCGAATGCGTGCGTGAAATACACTCGTTGCATTATTGTTTTGTCTAATAGCCAGTTGTGAGCATACTTAGCCTTTAATTACACAGGCCGACAAAATTCTAGTGAATCTCGGATCCAGATACCAGAATATACTTTTCCGAAGGTTTTCGGTGCGCTGAACCAAATCTCGCAATTGGCTCTAGTTTTCGAGATATCCAAACCTAAAAGTGCAAAAATAGTGATCTTGGGCTACATTTGTTATGTAGCATCGAACTTTTTCTTTTGCTCAAAAAACTATTAACATAATCTTAAAGTATAGGCCTTCCCCTTTCAAATGCCGCGTCGTTTGATTAAATATCCTTAAATACCCTTTGATGCATACCTTTTTCTTCACGCAGAAAGCAGTTAAAATTCGTTTCCCGGGGGATTTCGGGGTCGCTGTTCACGAATCTGATCTCAGATTTGCAAAATTCAAAATGGCGGATAGAAATATAGAAAGTTACTTGATCAAACTGATATCGGGTAACCTGGGGTTTTCTGATAGATAGGATATAGTCCAATTTAATTGATATACTTAAAATTATAGTATAAGAAATATAAAACAAGGAGTAATAGAAAAAGTTCGATGCTACATAACCTCAAATAGAACCCGAATCGCTATTTTTGCACTTTAAAAGTATATTCTGATCTCTGGGTCCGAGAGTCACTCGAATTTTGTTGGTCTGTGTTATTAACAAAAAATAGAATTAAAGTAACTAGCGCCTGAAGATCTGGGCTATGGTTCAGTGCTTTTGAGAAAGAGTGTATAACTCAAATAACACCAGAATTATAAATTATAGTTCTGATTTTCCGCCACGATTATTAATCTTACGATAATGTGGATTTTATATTAGATATTAACTTAAGCCGATTTTCATATAAATACATGGCTGAAAACTGAATATCGCTTAAGACTATTTTAGTATAATTGTAAGAATTTCAGTAACCCCACTATGATTACTGGAAACACAAAGCAACCGAACCTTAAATCTGACGTTTCGTATATTTGAGTAAAAAAAAAATATCAAAACGCTTAAGACAAACTAAACATTAAAGACAATATGGTACATGATATAAAAAAATAAATAGCATATAACACACAGAGAAAAACGAAACCATCCAGTATAATCGCGCGTTAATTTTTTATATGTAAATGCACCCTTGGAGAAATGAATGTATTGTATATTAATTGTATGTGAAAGATCATAAAATTTTCATTAGCCTACCAAGACAAAGAGGTTTTTCTGGTTGTGCTTCGAGAACACAACTCAAAATGCTTTAAGATTGTAGTATTATTTTAATAAATTTATCGACAGACTTCGGAAAAAATCCTCTAGGGATTAAATTTTTTTTTAAAAAGGTTCTACTAGAATATAAAACACGAGTAGGAAAACGTAAAATTTTGTACATAATTCGTTTTAGTGTGTGTCCGACATTGAATTCGAAATAATGGATGTTGGCATTTCAATTTGAAAAAGTTAATGATTAATTTACTACTCTCATAACTTTATTCATAATGATTGGCGTTCGATGGCAGAAAAGTTTAACGAAAACATAAGACACTTTATATATACTGGGGACAAACAAATCATTGTCAAAATTAAATATTAATCGACAATAATCATTTTATTAGTTTAAATTAGGTTCCGTACCTTTCCACTTTTATTTGTATTATTTTATTTTTATTATAGTCTGAGTATTATTCGTATAGAGATTAAAATTTTGTTATATTCAAAACAAAGGGATGATTTTAAGAGATATTGAAAAAATTAGAAATGTAGGAATTAAGAAATTACTTATGTAATTCCAACCGCATTAAATATCTATCCATACACAATAAATCCATACACAGATTTATTAGTGCATTTACCATATGGTGTAAACCATTTTTTGTCTTGCATAGTATTGAAATGATCGATACACTTATGTAAAAGTGTTTTTATCCGAATATCTCTTACTTCAACCAATAAAATAGTTTATATTTTAAAAGGTAACCCCACTTAATTAGTGTTAATAAATTTCATAACTTGGTAACTTGTGAGTTATTTAGTATGCACTCTTAGAATTACATTTTCATCTTGGGCTATTATCTAAATTTTTCCTAAGGAATCTTATTAAATTAATTGCAATATTTTTTATTATATGGTACATAAAATACAAAGAATATCAACAATCAATGTCAATGAAAACTACGTATTTACTGTTTGTTAATTGTACTCATTAATTGATTCGATGCTTTGAAAATGTTATAATACTGGTATATTCAGCGTTCTAACACGTCACCTCTTTAACCAGTAATAAAATCTTGTTGATATTACATGTGAAATCAAATTCATAAACTCAATGTAGAACAAGTTAAGTATTGACATAAATAGGTGCTTCATTAAAAAACGATGTAATTATAAACCGAATTAATGTAAAAAGTCAATTCAATAGGTATCATTTAATATATCATGAATATGTAATATTAGAGTCCGTCATTCTTGTCATCTATATAAATCACATCGATACGAGATTTTTACTGTATGTAAATAACGATCAACGAAGTGTAAAGAAAAACTCATGTCAATGTTAATTTATATTGATCGGCAAGAGATAAATATCATTAGTTTATTACACTTTATCCTACTCACGGTGGAATTGAAATGCACATAACAAATTTTAAGTTTAAATAGTCTTTAAATAACCAAATTAAGTTGCAACTTAAGTCAAATAAGACAATTGATCCTTGGAATTGGGTGTTAAAGAGCATCTATAACTCTCTACAATTTTAATTCACAATAATGACAACTGAAAATAATAAATGCTTACGCATAATTATTTATTAATTGGAAGGAGTCATAGTTGGCAATTAATGAACAAACAAGGTACCATGAAACGAGTTCGGTCGGTTTCAAAAAGGAAGCTCAAATTGTTTCACTCGGCCAGTTCTTCCCGTCGCTGATGAACAGTTGCGATGCATCGTTTCTCGAATTCTGGCCTCACGAATGCTGATTCGCACGGTCTTGTTTTCTTTGTTGTTGCTTATTAGCACATTACTATTTGGAGAATTAAGACTTCGTTTTTCTTGATCTTTCATTGTCCAATTTCATTCCATAAATTTTGACATATTGAAATGTTTATTTTTTACTATTGACATTTCTCGTTACTATCGTATATTATGTAAAAAAAGTAAAAGTTCATCTGAAGCTTATTATCGAACCAGCGTAACGATCAATTTTAATAGAAATCTGCCATTTTATAAAATGATTTGATTGCTTCTAAACAAAATATTACCAGTCATAAATATTAGAGCACGTGCAACTTGTTAAAATAATCCACAAATATTACACATTTGCGACAGCTAAATTAATATTATTGAACAAATTAGTATTATCACAGATGTTTCACATTAGAGCAGAGTTTGTTGCACCACAAGTTTGAGATCCTATTGCATTGTTCACTTAAAACGGATGTCTTAAAGTAATCTACTTGGTAGCCTATGTGCCAACCAATGTAATATGCATTGGCTTTCTAATGTCATTAATTAAACTTGAAAAGTTCTCAAATCACTTCCAAGAACGTACACAATCTGGAAGATTCGAGATGCTGATGATCAGAACGTATCGATGTAACAATCACTGCCGACAACACTACACTAATTAGTAAATAATTTATTAGCAGTTTATCAGTCATTGTGTACATAGATTGTTAATTAACTACTGAGCTTTAATTCAGACAAAACTCGACGTTTATCCACTTTATTATGCACTCCAAATTCTCAACCTGAAGCTTCATTGTGCTTAGACTCATGTCATAAAACCAAAACCGTTGGAAGTTCTATTGATAAGTTGTGTCCACCAAAGCGTTAATACTTTTAGTATCTTTCTGAGCAGTAGTATCATCAGGGCCAGAGCGTTCATCGAATCCTTCCGTTTCAGTTGTCAGCATGCCAGAAAATGTCTAGCCAAGTCTTTCAACACTGATGCCTGCTCATAAGACGGGGCTACATTTTCATAAAAACTTGATTGCTCCTTGATTAAAAGACACTGTCACTATAACGAAACACTGTATACTGAACAAACCCAAAATAGTATGACCGTACAAAATTGCACTATTAACGCGATAATGGGTATTTACGACTCCGGAAGGAGCATCAAAAGCTGCACACGTGATCGATTATTTCGATGGGTGCCGCCAGGACGCGATGATACCGTTGACTGCGACTCGGTAACTGTCCTGGACAGTCACCTTTCGCGTTCAAGGAGAAGGGGGGAACCATAAGAAGGTCGTATCGTGGGAGAAGGATGATCTGGAGGGGAATGTTCGAGGAGGACAAGGAGTCGAGATTTAAGAATCGAAAGGGATTCGCCAGTACTGGGTAAGGTTTGCGGTTGAAGGCGGGAACTGTCTTCGCAAGGCGGAGCTTTTACGCCTACGTCGACCTCCCGGTAGGCCGCCCTCAGGAGCTTTTTAGCGCAAAATTCATTTTCAGTGGAAGATATATTGGATCAATACCAGATATCCCACGCGAGATATGCAATAGCGCTCGTGAAAAAATGCTTTCTTGGAATGACTCGTCCACAAGAGATACGTTACACGGTCCGTGTGGGTTCGGCACTATTCGATTCATTTTTTCAAAATTCACAACAGTTAGCAAAGTTTCCATGGTATATGATATTTCAAACCATTTTCAGAAATACGGAATCACCTGTCATTAAATAGAGCTGATACCAGAGAACTTTATAGCGACCGTGACCTATAGTCGAAGGGACATTTAATATTGATTCACCCCTTCCAAAAAGATAAGCTTACGAATAGTAATAATGGAGGAAACTGCTTTGAATTCCAGAAGTAAATTGGAGAACAATGCTGTTGCAAATATTTCTAAGTGTTCTTTTACGATATTGTACACGATCAGAGGAGATTATATAAAATAACAAGTTCTTTTCAAAAAGATGCATAAAAATGTATCTTCATTACAGTAGGGCATAAAATATTTAGGAGTAAAAAATAAACGAAGGAGACTTAACGTATAAATCATATACACATGGGTGAAATCTTTATTCTTTGCGTTTTTGATAACTATATAAAAATTGATTTTTTTTCAACGAAATGCAAAATCGGTAAAGTACATTTTGTACAGCAACATTTTCTGTGCATTTATTAGTGGGGTCACATACTATGCACTAGTTTTTATTTAGGACCATATTTCTTAACATGAAGAACAGTAATAATAATATGATTATATCATATTATCATTAGATACGATATGCGATGACACCAATGAGATATAAACTTTTAATTGCATCGGGTTCGTCGAAAGTACATTCTTGAACAAAATTTATGATAGCTGATTATAACATTCAAGATGGCGAATCAAAATACAACAACTTAGTTCAAATTCGGTCAGCAAGCGAAGAATTAACGCTAGTTAATATTAGTTCAGTATTAATTATAATGAATATTGTTAATCCCCATTTGTCTGTATTATTAAATCCTAAAATAGTGTATATCCTTTCTATTTGTTACTTAAATAATTTTCATACAAAATGTACAAAAATATTTCTTGACATTCCATATATTTTACTGTTTCAAGAATCGTTTTGAGTTCATTCTCCATTATTTTTATATAAAAAAAAATTATTTTCTTGTTTTGAAAGCATTTTTTGAAGCCGCTGTTCAATCGAATTGAATTTGTAGAAAGGGTGAAATACTTGCAGTAAACGATAGGGTCAGATGTTAAAATTCAAAATGTAAGATATCCAAGTATATACAACTTGTTCTCGTTTTATTGCACTGCGTACCCAATTGCAACGCAATTATAAACATTAGAAAATGATCTTTAGTTTCAGAAAGAACACGCTTGGAAAGAAGTGTAATCCAATATATATGCGTCCAAGGATCATTAATGTAAGGTTTTAACAAATACTTTTTATCTGTGTAAAAATAATTGACACTTTTTAGAAAAATTATACCTGAGATGTACTTACTTTAATCATGAACAAAATAATTAAAGTGTACTGACAAGAAAAAATTTCGCAAAATCAAGATCTGATACCGGCAACTTCTTCTCTCCTAACCTTATCCTGACAAGAATAATCTGAAATATTACCAAGAAACGGCTTAATACACAATTAATTTTTACTCCTGTGGCCGAACATCCCCAAAAATTGGGTGCAGTTCGCAAAGTGCGTCTAGAAAACTGGTGCGCATGCAAGGATTTGCAATGACCACGACTTTATTAGGCCGGAGCGGTGCGTCAACTACGTATACTATTTTTAATGAATAATATTATATATGCAGCAATCCATTCGTATTTTTGTAAATTAACATTTTTAAATTAACATTTATTTTCAACTGCATACAATTTTCGCATAATATTCAGATAAATTAAACAAAATAAGAAGATCACATTTACTATGAATTGTATATTGAAAAAACCTATAAAGAATTATTTACCACAGTTATGTTTTACATCAAATAAATAGAAAAGCGTTTTATAAAATTGATTCATATTAAATAATATCATTTTAAACATCACTGACTTGTTGTACTCATTTGAGTGTAATTCCCTAGTGTTGCGAGGTTACGTTTCTACTAATAGATTCAAGATTGCGTCTACATTTGTATGTATCAAAATGTTAAATATAATTTATAAGTATTGAGAACTATTGTAGGCGCAATATTTTTCTTTCACATTTACCCAAATGCCACGGGTAAAGAACAAAGACTGTTTATCATATTATTTCTTTAAAGATATTCCCCGTGCGAGAAGTTGTCTGGCAATTAACAATTACCGCGAGAAATAAATCGAAGAATAAATTATCCATTACTTATCCTCTGATAAATGTACTGAGCCAGAACCAATCAGTGTCAGCACTCATTATGATGTCTTATGTATTTAAATCATGCATTGATTGGGGAATCTACCTTTTTCATTATAAGACAAGTAACACGATAATTATTTAGACTACGCGTAAGTGAATAAGTAAGTAATTTTATGACGAAATGGACCGAAACGGATTTAATATACAGCAGTATTCAGGCTCCAGTTGGACTCCAACTCGGAGATGAATTTTGTTGAATTCATAATCAAGTATGGTGAAAGGTTTCGTTTCGAGAGTTGTTATTAGACCACTCAGAAAAATGAGTAACATTAACTAAGTTTTACCGTGGGTAAATTACTACTAAACATTTTCGATTAATCCACTAAATGTAGCTCAGTTAATGTAATATTCTGTAATACGTATATTAAACAAAATGCTGTGAAATGAAAAATTGCTGTGTTAATATAGGTGTCTGCCAAAGTTACACAAATTTAATCCCGAAAAAGATTACGGAAACGTATAAAACTACTGATTTAATGTTGACTCATTTCTGGCTTGGTGTATGGTGTAGGAATCCTTAATTTAATTATTGTAATATAATAATGAAAATAAATCAAATCGTATTACATATGACGAATGGAAAGCATACTTGTTTATTTCTTCTGCTAATTTTTTCAATTTGATAAATTTGACTATAAAACTTGAACAAACCTTGTTAGTGTAAATGTTTTAATTGTTATATTTCTCTTAATGCGGTATGCGATGGTTTTAAGTTGGTGATTCTTATTTATTTAAAAAGAAGACAATTAAAACTGTTTTTGCACAGTACCTGCAGTAACTTTGATCACAGACTAGACTTCTTATCAATGCATATAATAAAAATGTCATGCCTAATGCATACCCGTCCTTTTTAAATTTTCTTTCAAACTCACGACGCAAAATTGCGCAGTGTTTTGAGTATTTCATTTGTTCAGTTTTTTTAATAAATCAATTCAATCCAAAAGTGGGCTATAGATAAAAATGGTAATATACACTCTGACAGCGTCGTTTATTATGTTAATAGTTACTAATAATCTTAACTAAGTATATGTTCTAAAAATGTGGCGAGAAAAGTAAAATTACTAGAGCAAACTATTCAAAGTTTAATCTTGTTTATTGTAT
This sequence comes from Trichopria drosophilae, assembly GCA_030407085.1. NCBI lineage: Eukaryota > Metazoa > Arthropoda > Insecta > Hymenoptera > Diapriidae > Trichopria > Trichopria drosophilae. Next base: position 61,247,684 of record CM059586.1, on the reverse strand, counting down.
TGTAACTTTTTTATTTTTCGGCTTTTGAAAGAGGTTAAAAATCACATTTTAAGTAATACGTTCCATAAAATAAAAAGTTTGTTTCATATTTATTTTATACGATTGATCACAACCCAGTTTTCTCGTATTTCTGATGGCAAGTTGTTAGTTTTTATTTGTTAATATAATGTTGAATTATTTCTGCATATATTACGTTAGATTGTTATTTCTAAAATGTATAGTGTAACGTTTGCCAATGATATTTATGAAAAATAAATAACATGGATTATATTGATTTTGTTATTTTTACTTCTTTTACACTATCTTGAACCTGAAAGATTTTCCATTTCCACGTTAGTTTGGGGGTTTAATAGGTGAAATGAAGTGAATGGGTGTGACGAAAATCAAATCCTCTTTAAAAAATCATTTATGAAATTTACCTTTCAATAATGCTTTATTATTACTTAACAATACTCAAATCTACATCGTATCCTTTAAACATTAACCATTAATTAGGAATTACAGTTTTATGATAATTTAAAGTTCGTTCTGTTGAAAATAAACGAAAATCAAATTCTGTTATTTTAATGGAAGAAGAAAATACCGTTGTTGGAATCCAAATAGATTTCCACGACGACTCGTGGCTTTTAGAGAAAAATATTTTTAGAGAAATATGCTTTTAAGGTTTAAAACCTGCTAGATATGCTCTGAGTGACTCATGCAGGAGTCTCCTAAATACTTTAATTGAAATTTTCATACATGGAATGTTTCCGAGGTGATGATCGTTTCCAAAATGTGTTTTATGTTTAAATCGTGTGTACCTAAAGTTTTTAAACATTTATATTTTTTGCATATTATATTGCAAAAAGACATGGACATAAAATGTACGTTTTCACAGCCCATTAAAGTAGTACTAAAACGCAAGTGTCTCTCAATCGTGATTTGTAATCTATGAAATTTTTATTTCCAATTCAAGAACCAAAAATATTATATAAGATCTTCTACGGACATACAAGTAACATCCTTGGACTCTATCAGGCACGTCGTAAATAAAAAAAAAGAACATTTTTAGTTCCATCACGAAGTAAACGAGAGACTTATATGAAGCAAATGTGTTTATTTTAAAAAGGTTGAGAAAAAATGAGTTAATCTAAACCGAAATAAAACTATGTTATCAATGGCAAAGTTTTTCTAAAAAATTAAATTAATATAAGGTTTTATATGGTTTTTATTATTTACTTTATTTAAATGGGAATCCTATCAATCTAAATATGGACTTTAATAAGAAACTGGAATATTTCGTATTTATAGTATTACTTCAATTAATTTGGAGTACATTAATTTATTTAACACTGTATGTATATATATGATGTACATCACAAAGAACTAATGGGTGTGTAAATGCAGGTTTATCTAAAATTTTTACTAATTCCAAAATTTCGACCATGAAATAAAGCACATAATTTTACATACAGTTCATAATTTTTATACTTCGGTATTTCAAATTCGATATTTCATCAAAATTTTGTGATTAAAATTTGCATAATCTGCTTCCTAGTACTAATTACTTATAAGACTTCTAGCAGTCCAACTATCACTTTATATGGTTGTTAATATTTTGGAATTGGGGCGTGTAGAAAAACAAAAATATATTCATAGAGTCAGAAATAACATGGGAATTAGAAAAACAAACTTCTTAAGATAAGTAAATAATGTCAAGAAGAAGGCAATTATATTATTTGAATCCAAATTAGCGTCTGTTTTATCAAGAAAGTTTAAACTAAGAACATTTTTATTTTGAACAATCAAATTACTTTAAATAAAAGGTTACTAACTACGCGAGAGGAAATTAAATTTAATCGTTTTTAACGTTCTATTACTTCGACCCAGACCATAGGTCTGGCGAAGTATTGAATTTGATCAGTTCTCGCCAAAAAATTACCCTATAATTGTCATCAAATGTCGACGTTTCAGGCCCTAAGGAACCCAAAGCAACAATAAAAAAATTGGTGTCCGTTAGGTTGTACGTCCGTCCGTCCGTCCGTCCGCGGGCAAAATTTTGTATACGCGATATCTCGCGACTGGCAGGACGAATTTAAAAAGCACAAACGGATTTGGGTTTCTCTTGGCCAAACTTAGATCTGATTAGTTTTTGGATACAATGCATATTAGATTATTATTTTTAAACAAAAAATACAAATCGTGCAAAAAAATGTTTCAAACAAAAAATATAGAACATCGAATTCTCTACAAAAAGGGTTGTATTCATTTCTTCGTAAAATCAACGATAATGCCGTAAAAAACGGAAACCGAAGTATCCCACATATAAAAAAATGTATTCCTGCAACCCGATCTGTCAAAAACTCGACTAAACCGCATTTTTTTAAGCATCAGTGTGAACAAGACGTGCTCATTTATCAGTGCTTCGGCTGACCTGCGGTCAGGGTCGAAGTTTTGAAAATGCTCATTTTCAATTTTAATATAGGGTGAATATGCCAATGAATGGACGATTTTCTACATATTTCTATTTCTTTTGAATGTATGATGCACAACATGCAACAAAATACATATTTTTATGTTCTTTGAACATTCAAAATAATATTTACAGTACAATTGATCTTCCAGTGTTTATTATTTTGTAAAATCAAAGCAAAGTTTTAAAGCCATCCAAAACTGGCACTGAAAACGTCCCATTTGATTTAACCCGTCTATTCTTTAGGGTTTAGCGGATTTTTTTACAAACGTATGAAGACGAGGTTTATATTTAAATAAAATCAAAGGTTGAACTACACAGTCATAAAGAGCAGAGACTAACGATTCTAATGGTTGTATCATAATTAAATTTTCATAAAAGAATTCAAAAGTTACAATCGATCAAAGTGTGAAAAATGCTTAACCGTCCATTCATTGGCATATTCACCCTATTTAAGGAACAAGATATTGTTACAATATGTGTATAGAAACTACTCGAACCTAACGATGCTAGAATTACCCTCTGCCGCCTTCTTTCCTGGCAGTCTTAAAATGGGAATATTCCCGGAAGCATCAGCCGTTCGTCAGGGAACTGCAATACGAATTTTGCCAAAATTGTAGGCACCCGGGTCGAAGGCATCTAGTTTATTATTATAGTTAGTCGTTAACAAACAATCAAAATCTAATCTAAGGAAAGTTTTTTTTATAATTGTGTACAAAATTATTGTGTATATTCAATTATCCATTTAATGATTTGGAAATTAACAGATGCGTGAAAACTAAACTAAAAATGTCGATCCCAAGATTAGCTGTTAATAACGATAACTTCATACACATTTTATATATTTTATAGTAATGAATATTGATATAGTAACGCAGGTATCTCCAAGTTTTAATTGTCTATAATTTTCATAAATATTAACAATCTATTTAATGCGTCAGAAATATGAAGTTTGGAATCAATGTACTTTTTGTAATTAAATTTTTAGAACCGAAAATTGGAAAACTGTGACGCGGGACCTGATTGGGTTTCCCGTAAACGAGCCATGCTGAAAACTAAAGTGCGCTTATACAATTTCTATATACTATTTTACGCAGTTAAATGTAAAAAAGATTTGCAGTTTTTGTAATAGCGCGTCACCTACAATTTATATCGTAAAATATTGATTAGTAGCGTCAATGATGTTCTTATAGGGCATAAATTGGGATGATCGTTACAAGTTAGATTGGGGCCCATCAGATGGATATGTTGTAGTCTTAGTATTGATTTATTAATCAAAATGATTTATTAATTAATACGCACATATTTATTGCATATGGTTTCTACATTGTGAAAAATGCAAGAAACGTGTAGTTATATAGAGAAATTACTTTTTAGCTTAAAGAGTATTAGTAGGGAAATATGGTATAAAAGAATTGATTTCATGCACGATGCACCACTGAATCGTAACATCGTATATATATGTATTTTCGGTGAGTTACGTAATGAGTTACGTGCAGAAAACTATGATTTCAAATAGTTCACATTTCTCACTGCATTGCAAAAAAATCGGCCACTCACTCAAAGTAAAAGTGACGAATCTTAAGGAGAGGAATCTGAACAGAATATTTTGCAGCATTTGCGATTGTGCAAGGTAAATAAGTACACTATCAGCGACGTTAGCTTCGAAATAGATTGAATAAATTAATGCTCTTCATGACGTGAAATTCATTCCCAGGATACTGTTCGTGTTAGTCAGTTTTAGGTGAATGTATAGTCGTTCTGTACTTACCCAAAAAGTTAAAATTTCAATGTGAAATGTCCAACATTATTAGTTTAGATTTACAATATCACATATGTTAATGTTATAAATTGCTGCAAGAAGAATGTATAACTCGCTAATTGTTCTCATCTGGAAGTTGTGGCCACCTTCCAAAAAAGTGAATCGTACACTCTGCTTCCTTATTTTTTATTTATTTATTATTTGACATGAGAAATATTCTATTCGTCAATACTCGTATGGAATTCTTCCAGTTTAGTCTATTTACTAGCCTGACCTATTTAAAGACATTAAAATACATAAATAAATTAACATATATTTAATGCATCGCAAATATGCAGTTTGAATCATTTTACTTTTTAGAATATCATTTTTAAAACTGTTGGGCTACTAAGACGCGAGTTCTGGCTGCGTTTCCTGCAAAATGCACATGTTGAAAAGTTGGTTGCGCATAAACAATTCCTACCCTAAATTTGGAATTATTGTATATAAATACCCTGATTATTAGATCAGTCTATACCCTACCGCTGATTAGTCAGCATATAAGTTTTGTCAAGGTAATAAGGGAGGAGTTAGTAGGCGATGTACACGTGTATCGGTTCTTAGTGCGTAGATGGTCAAATGAAGTTCACGACTAGTGTCTTGGTTTCTTCAAATACATTGATCGCATAAATAACGGGGCATTTTTGACATTAGAATATTATACCTCAACACTCCAATAAAGTAGATCCGACGTTATGTAGACAGTTAGCCAATTTAATTACTCGGGATAAGGTTTTATATGGTCACGTTTACGGATGCGAAAAATGATGCATATATTTTATAAACGATTGGGCTTCAGCTTGAGAAAATAATCAATGTCTTCATAGACCGCGCAACCTTAGTCTTAGTACGGCAGGTAGTTACCAGTTGCTGTCTGCAGATAGAGGGCATGAATTTGTCCAGAGTTGCCGCAGGGTTGAACCTACCCTTGTGAAAAAATTGACTCGGGTCCCCAGCTAGATTTCTCTTGTCCCAAACTGATCCAAATCGTGAAGATCATAACTGAAGCTACACTAATCAATATTTGACGAAATTAATTCTAGATACAGTACTATTAGATAAACTTCAAACCTTTTTTACATTTAATTTCGTAAAATGTTTGACAGAAATTGTTTACGCGGGCCCAACTGTTTAACATGGGTAGTTTAAAGGAAACCTAGCCAGAGATCGCATACAGTTTATCGATTTTTGGTTTTAAAAATTATATTCTAAAATGTAAATTGTTTCAAACTACGTTTTTGCGATGCATTAAATATATTTGTTAATTCATTTATGCATTTCAATTTCTTTAAATAGGATCAAGCTAGTAGATAGGCCAAACTGGAAGAATTTAACAGGATATGGGAAATATTTTTACACCAAGACATAAATACATCCACCATGGCTCCGATGTTTTTTTATTCTTAGTCCCAGGACAGATTTTCAATTTAAAACATTAAAAAGTTTCAGTTCATTAATATGTCATTTTGCGACCTACCACCCTAACTTTAGTTTTACCGAGTTTAAAAGTTCAAGATGGTTTATCATTGTCAACTTATTGAAACGAATAGCATACTTACTCAGTCGAACAATTGTATTGTTAATATCATTTGGGTGACATCGAAGGTATCCATGGTATACCGATACACCCTGTTATAAGTTTAGGCCAGACGCAATAAATTGCTTAATGAGGTTATCAATGATGTCCAGTCGTGAAACAGAACGCCATTGCTGTACCTTGCGGCTTTCGTGCTATTATTTCGTGTACAAAAAAGACGCTATTATATTATTGTTGGAATTATTATATTAATAATAACTTTTAACAACTACATTTGTTTCTTATGTCGCTCAATCTGCCTGAAAAGTGAAAAGTGAATTATGTCTACCATATCAGCGAGGAATTTCAATGTAACCATGCTCTAAATCATAAGGTGATTGTAGTGTACTGAGTTCAATATAAAATTGCCTACACGGGGATTCGAACCCGGAATCTTGGGAGATGATCTGGTTACGAAACAAGGCGAACGCCTTAGCCGTCATAAACCATCTCACCCCTTGTTGTTATTAATAAACGCACCGCAAATGAGCGTTAAAATATTCATGTGCGAAAATGTCGAATTTTTAAAATGGTTTTGCCACGTAGAGAAATTTCCGTGAAAAATTACTGTGCTCGGTACACAGGTCCAAAGGGATTTTATGGAAGTATTTATCGGTACAGATAAAAAGTACTGCATATCGGAAGATGGCTATTTGTAACAACGGCTAGAGTATTTCCTGTACACCTAGGCGAAATGTGTAGTAAAAGCACTGTAAAATTTCTAGGAAATCGTATGTGTTCTTTGTATCAACTTAAATAATTCCGTGCAGTTTAAGAACTTTCAATCTATAGCTATGAAAATTTTCCCGTGCCATTTTGAAAAACGTTAGTGAAAGATGTCGAGCAAATCCGAACTTCAGCGGTGGTGAAAACGGTATCAATATGGCGCTCAAACACATTTTCACAACAACTTTATGGAGGTTATGAAGGTTGCCTTGTTGATTGATTCTTGTTGACTGTTTGGTCCGTTTTGGCCGATTTACGATTGAGTAAGTTTATAGACAGTTCAATTTCATAATTTTTAACATGAAATCATCATCTATTACAATCTTACATGACATTGTAAGTCTACAAGCTGTGATTATACTTCTTGCAATCATGCAAGCTTTATATGCAGCAATCATTGGTATGACTTGTAAGCTTACAGCAAATATCAATAAGGCTTTTCGGTTATAGGAACCCTCTATACTACTTATAGGGTTCCAATCTATTTTTATTACACTTTTATGCTACAACAAGCATCGGGATAAATTGTATAAATACCTATTGTATTCGTAAAATACTATATATAATTACTAATGCCACTAAGAAACTTACTCAAGTATTATTCGGATTCGAATTCGAATTAGTCAAAATTTGACTGTAACTTGTCAAATTTTACCGTGCTGTGGAACATGAATTTTTCTGGTCCTACTGAGAAATTTTACATTTCACTTTAGAAATATTCATGGTAATGGAAACGTTACTTTGCCAACAATATACACTACATTTGTTGGACAGCACGGTAATTTTTAAGTAATTTACGAACACTTTTTAAGGGAAATTTATCTCCATGTGCTAAACACCGCCGCTGTTTAGTCTGTTGTAAGTTCTTTTATTGATAATTATTTATTCACTTGACTTAGTGCAATTATATTCATAAATTAAACGGGCAATGTTTACTCATTTAATGGTTAGTTGCTATCTCATCCCAATCCTCCTTGATGATTTTCTTATAAGCTCATTTTTCTAATAGCGGAAATTTTACTTATTTATTTCCATGAAAAGAAAATACCGACATATTTTTTACTGGAAATCGAGTAACAAAATAAATTCGTTGATTGATGGGTGAACATTTTTGTTATAATCTGTACCAATCGATTTTACGGAAAGACTAATGTGTGGAAATTGCGCGTAACCCGTCATAAGTAGTAGCACACACTACTTATTATCTTTTATGAATCCAAAAGCCGTTATGTTAGAACCTTGTTAATGTGTACGCAAAAATCTGAAATGTACATTTAGTGTAATCAAATGTAAGCATATAATTGCGTAACAGAATAAATGTTGGGGCAAAGTGCTGGCATTCTGCGATGATCGTACGCCATATCGGATTTCATCGTATCTTTTGCGCTTAACCATGTTACCGATTAAAGTTGCAGAGCTGAATCTTAATCATGAGATTACATAAAATCTGACACAAATAACTGACTTGGCAATTAATCAATTTTTTTAATATGCCAAATCTAGAATGTGTACCTAAATTAATTTCAATAACGTAAGTAAGAATAATAATCTCACTTACCTTTCATGGAATCTTTAAGCATAATTAGAATCCAAAAAAATAAATAGTAAAAATTGGATATGAATAGCAAGCGTTGTATAATTTAAATTTTGGATATGCTTTGACAACAAATTTGAAATATCGTCATATTTTCAACCGCTGTCATTTTTAAATAAAAAAATAAATTAAAAAAAACGATAAATTTCTTTTAACTTTGGATGCATTATTTTTGCATCAGATAAGCAAATATGAAAGCGTTTTCTTATTTAGTATCAGACCCAGAAAGGTAGAAATAATATATGTAAGCTGTAACCATTGATCAATTTTCAAAATACTTTTTGATACTAAGTTACCCTTTTATCGAAACATTTAGTTTTTAATTTCTATGAATGAACAAAGTTGATAGGATTAACAAACCCATTATATATATTAATTGTTAATATTGTCCACATTAGATTAAAATGGATTTAATAATAAATATTGTAGGTTTCATTTCCCAGAGCTCGTAAATTCCGTGCGATTGTTAATATTTCTTAACAAACATATCGATACTTATACTTTAAGATAAAATATTGATATTCAAATTAAACCCGACGTGCTTGATTTCTGTTTAACCGCATAATATTTTCCTACAAGATTGATCAAATAAATTTAAAAAAGTGTACAGTATTTCTGCATGCATAATAATGAAATATTAGTCGTTTGTATTATATTATTAGGGAGGTTTGTTTTTGGAACACATTTATATTTATGACAAGATACGTTTCACACAGTAAAAATACAAACAGTATATGTAAAAGAACATGTGTACCTGCGTAGCTTTGCGAATCTTGTGTAATCAATCAAAATGAAAACATTTTTTCCATTTTACTTTAATTTTAGATTCTATCCTTTATTTTCCCTGTAAGAAAATTAAGGTGTTACTGGCCAGAATCTGGAATGATTTCGGGCCGGTGAGCATGAGGTATAGATTATATCCTAGATTTTGGTCAGAAATTCCCCTCATGCTGGGGCGACTGTGTTTGACCAAATACTAAAGTCCGACAGAATTTGGCGAACAGACTTTTAAAAAAGTGGGACGATGCTTCTCGCTCGCTTCACTCGCTTAGCAATAAATTTTGTATTATTTGTATTAGAAGCTATTTTCAAGCATTATTCACTACATCCACATAACAAATATGTTGTTCGAAAACGCTTCAAAATTGGTACGGTTAATTTATTTTTTTGTATTAAGGCACATTCGTGCCGTTAATGGTATCGAATAAATAGATAATAATGCACTAAGAACTGAAAAGCTTATACAACCCCATTTTCCGATAACTGTATTGTTTAACATATTGGACACGTCAAGTTGATTATTATTATTGATTTATCGAAGAAAGTGTATATCTAGAGAATTTTGGTCTAGCTTTTTTTTTGTGCTATGTATTTTTGATAAGAAACGCAAAAAGTGATTTTTTCAATTTTTTTTTTGTTCATCCTCTCTATAATCTAGTATGGATCGACTCCAAAATAATCAGATCTCAGATAGGCCATAACAAACTCAAAAAGAGGTTGAACTTTAAAATCGGTTTTCAAACAGAGGATGGACATTAAAAAAAATTCAGTACTTCGTACATACTTTAACGCTAAAATACCTCTAATTGATATGCTGGGGATTTTAAAAACGTAAAGGGGAAGTTAAATTCGTATTCAGTGTAACAAAAACTTTGCGAAATATGTTAAATCCGAATAATCTAAGGTATACTTTAATTACAAAAATATAGTACACTATTGTAATCTTATTAACTGTGCTCATTCCAAACATCAAATGAAATGTTCAAAACACGGTACTCCGACGGGAAACATTCAGGCTCCAAAATTTAATTAAGAATCATTACTTCATTTATAAAAAGCGGCATATCGATGTTATGAATTTGAGGATTTATCTAAAATTGTGACAATTATTTCAGAACATTTCAGTCATTTTTCAGAAAATACTTTATGTTCATCCGTGACTCTATGTTTATGAAGTGCGGCCTTTATGGATTGTTTTGAGACCGTAAAGAATATTTTACGTAGTTACTAACATTCTACGTCCATGGAAAACGACTATTTCCGTGTATTTTCTTTAAAAAACGCGTTATTACTGTAAAGGAATTTTCCAAACTAACAAGTAACATTTCATTCGAGTATTGTAACTTTGACTCAGACGAAGTCAGGATTGAGTATCGAATTTGGTCACCTCGACAAACAAAATTACCCTAATTTTTCATCAAATGCCGTCGTTTTAGACTCTAAACAACACATTTTTTTCTATATCTCACGAACAATAATCCCGATTCTAACCGTTCAGCTAACTCTTCAACCGCTTTTTGAGATCTGATTAGATTTTGAAATCGATCTATGCTAGATTTCGGGGTGATCTAACAAAAAAAAGCTGAAAAATACGTATTTTGCGTTTCTTAGAAAAAATGACATTAACAAAAGTTTCAAACAAAACAGGTAGAGCATCAAATTTTGTATGCATTTTTTTCGTAAAATCAATATTAACGACATGAAAATAATGAAGTTGACGTATCCAGTATATTTTAGCATAAGAGTTTATAAAGACTGCAGTGATCTGGGAATGTAATTGCATGTGCCAAGTGGAGGTTTTGAGTTCTTAGTTTATTGTTATTTGTTTATTTAATATGATATATAATAATGATCCGGCTGAAAGAATATCACCAATTAGAAAGTTGGGTCTACTAAATCCAGCCCAGTCGCGGAGTACATGAGCTAAAGGCCGCCAGGTCGAAGTCTATTGAAATGTAAATAATTTTATGCAATTCGGTGCGTGAAGTTACACAGAAAAAAGTCTTAAAATTGTTACATCTCAAATTAAGCACTGTAAAAGACTTAATTTCAGTCTAAAATTGAGCTAATTTTCTTAAATTAAGTCAATATTTGCGCTTAAAGTCTTACTTTCAGACAGCAAAGTTTAATTTTAGTCGAGGTTTATGCTTAAAAAAAATTGTTCGAGCCTGTCACACCTAAGTTAGAGAATTCTTATTTCGAACCTGAATATTGACTAAAAGTAAGTTTCTAAAACTAAAAACAAGATTTTAAGCGCAAATATTGACTTAATTAAAGAAAATTAGCTCAATTCTAGAGTGAAATTAAGCCTTTTACAGTGTTTAATTTAAGATGCAACAATTTTAAGACTACTTTTTCTGTGTACTTCACGCACTAACTTCACGCACAAAAATTACATAAAGAATAGTAAATAACACGTGCGTGACACTTCACACACTCAGGTTATTCACCGCAAACTCGTGCCCTGCTGCGGCGACTACTCGTTTGCTTAGGGTCGCTGATCGTGTGTGAAGTGCAACTTCGCGCACTAGTTGCATAAACTACTATTTCTTAATTTTCCTACAGTACGATAATTTTTCAGATGAGGAAGTAAAACTGTATTTAGTATTACTGGGGGAGTATAACTGTATTACAAAAGAATTCAAATTTTGTTTTCAGTGACATGAAGAATATAGACTTACACCCGGTATTAGATCCGGTCTGTGCAAAGGGAAATTCCAATGATTTTTGTAGTTCTGTATTATCTATATAAATTCGAACATTGTTGATAAAAAATACAAATCTGATTTTCTTTTTATTAGTCATCATCTGCCACCATCATCGAATCCTTGGTTGACTTTCATTTGACCATGAAGATTTACATGACCTGGAACGAAAGTGTAGCTTCATAAGTAACGTGTGGACCATGTATCGATCGATTAGCAAGGGACAATACGCGCTCCTCATCCCCGAATCTCTAATGCCTGAAATTCGAAATATTTTTTGGTTCGTCGTAAAAAGAATGACTTCAGTAACCTCGAAGTCGAGTCGGTTGAGTGTATATGCGACATAAAAGTGGTCGTACAGTGGAATCGAACGTTCTAATCCGGAGACTCGCGGCGCGACGCTGAAACCTCTTGCTCTGTAGACGCGTAAGACGGCGGACCTAAGAAACCCATCACCCTGGCGCCAGTCCTGGCCTCTTATCAGTATGCACCGTTACCTTATTCGAGCAGCGCCTCAGCGCCAGCGGCACCGGGCCATGCGCCCCCCTGTCCTTTTCACTTTTTCGACCCCCCTCACTCCTCTTAGGCCCCACTACTTCTTTTCGTATGCCAAAGTCTCCGTCGCGGTGTCTTAATGCATACCGCTATCGTGCCTTTCGGTATTCGATGCATCTCATCATTTTTTATCTCCTAGATTGCTTTCGTCGCATTAACGAAGTCCATCGGCCTCTACCCAAGAGCCAACCGCACATCTCTCAGGAATTCGCCATTGTTTCTTTCTCGAAATCTTCCACTGTAACAGCTACTAATTACTTGTTTACGAGAGTAATCGCTGGATACTTTTCGAAATCAGCAGCCATTATAAACAATTATTGTATCAACTAATAAAACAACCACATGTAATTTTATACAGAATTAGATCTTGTGTAAAAATTAAAATGATATAGCTTAATCTTGTTTATCATTCAGCTCTTATTTAATCGGTTAAACATTTTTATGTTATACATTCTGACATGTACCGCGCTAGGAAAAACCAACTCTGGTTTGGAACAACTGCATGTTTGGAAAAGAGAGAGAATAGTGCATTTAAAATTTCATTTATATTTTGCTAATTTAAGAAAAATGTATGAAATAACAAACGTAAGATGTTTACAATGTCTAAGACGTCCGCCTTGTTTCGTAATCTAATCGTCTCCGAAGGTTCTGGTTCGATTCTTCATGTAGACAATTTTCTGCGCGTTGAATTGAACTCAGAACCGAAACTGCAATCACCAACCTACCTCATGGTTTGGGGCGTGGTTGCAACAATTCGTAAAGTCAAAAGTAGAACGTTTTACAAACCCTAAAACCGATAAGGACCTAGTAGAGACCATACGAATGTGTTCAGCAAATTTGAAAGTCTGGTCAAATATCACCCCTAGATTCTGAACACTTAAAACTGTTTGAAGAGTTACTCCAGATAACATGTATGTAAAATTTATACCAGATACCCTTCTGCTACGTGAGAGAGAGCACTTTACACTAACGTACTAACCTACGCGAGGGGCGGCGCGTCTTTTGGGTGTAAAAGGTAGCGCTCGTGATAATGAGTGTAACGAGTACGAAAGTCGCCTGCTTCGCTTGTGTATCGCATATGATTTTTTCCGCGTGACATTATGTATCATTATGTACTCTCTAAATTTCGTTCTCACTCCAAGAAATTTATAGAGTACCACACCAAGAAAAATATGCTAGTCATGATTTATATATGTTTAAAATAAGGACAGTAATCACCAGATAGTTCTCAATACTATCTTAGATGCTATATCTTAGATGTTATATCTTAGATGGTATAACATCCAACTATCACTGCTACTAATACCTCTGCTAGTAACCATAAATGGAATTATATCACCGATTAATATCATGATGCCGGTTATCCTCTTCTTTGAACACCTCGTTTACCCTAAAACTGTGCCCAAAAGAATCCCTAAAATGTTTCAAATTCTAAGTGCTTCTCAACGGATCCGTCTACGATAAGTGGAAAAAAAAGGATTTTTCCATGTGAAAAACTATGACAAATGTATACTAGGTTAGTTTTAGTTTATTTTTAGCTATCGACTATAGTTAAGAAAATCTTCGATTCCCTAAAATCTCTTCAAAATTTATTGGTAGGTAACGTTTGATATACAGTATCAATATAAAAAAAATTTCAAGAAGATTTCAACTAGACTGGTACGAAATATCAATCTAATACAATTTACTCATGACTTGCGGTTAAAATTGGTATTTTATCTGGTTTCGATTGTTCTATAGCCCTAAACCCATTCATGTATACTAAGTTTCTCTGTGTTTTAACACGGGCTTAAACTGCATTCAAGAGTGGATCGAAATAACAAAATTAAAAATCTTGAACAAAATTAATTAATTATTGTAACTATTGTAAGTTATCTGTTTATAACTTATGAACCCTTTTGCTGGTATTTATGGAATTTGGAAAATAAAAATACTTATGTATCATTGATTTTAAATACTTACTTTCAATATGTAATAATCTTAACCTATCAAAATAATGTTATTCAAATTCAGGTTAAATATGCAGTTTTACAATAGAAAAAGTATTCGAAAAAATCATATTTCGAGTTCGTAATTACTATTCAACGCTAACAAATGCCGAAACACATGAAAAGTTGATTGTCAGCAATGTATCTTTTTAGGGGGGTTCCTACCTCGCATCCATAATGGGACACGTGGCATTGGAAGTGATCAAAATCTGAAATGGTAACCTAGGTCAAGATAGTCAAAGGTCTTTACGAGACAAATTCAAAACACGGGACCTAGAAGGCGCTGCGATCACTTTGAATAGAATTATTCGACTTTTACTAGTTGAATATATCGATACACCACGAGTATACTGCAGATCAAACATATCAAGAGCCGATGATTTTTGCCCAACGTTGGTAATGTTTACTATTAAGCACAGTTCATTGTATTGATTGATCATCAATAGGAATTTCGCATGAATAATTAGGCCCTCTTTCACCAATGCGTGAAAAGGTCAAACGTTACTATTGGTACTAATATTAAAGCCCATTGGTTCAGGACTTTCCATCAAATTTGATTTTGTTTCTGATAATATGACAGGTGTTGAATCGGTTATAGCCGCTGATTTCGTTTCGTCTACAGAATCCTTCTTTAGAGACATTAATATATAATTATGCTCGTTTTGAATATCAGACCACTATCGAATACACTACTTCATCCTGGCGATAAGAAAATTGCTGGAATCGCCAATAGGCGATAAACTATTACTCTATTCCAACATTGTCCCAAATCAATAAATAGGCAGCAATGAGCTTCTATCGTAATGACTAAAATGCCAGCAACCATGTTCCATAATCCGCTGAGGAGCTATCTATAATTCCTAATAGAAACGCACAGTGTGGGTAAAGTAGTGCGTAATAGTACATTACTCAACGAGGGAGGTAAAATAAAGAATGTCTCAGATTGCGTGTAATTTTTACCCGAGGCGAAGCCGAGAGTGAGAAACATGCAGTCTGATACATTCTGTTTTACTTCCCGAGGGAAGTATACGATTTTTCTTTATGGCTTTCCTCCCTGTGTGAAGAAAAGTGTTTTTTCTCATCCCCCAGCGGAAAGTTCACACTTCATTCCCGCTGAACAACGAAAAAAGTGCTATATGTTCTCCCTGTTTTTGTTACCATAATTCAATATTTAGTTGAGAATATGAGAACGCTGTTTTGGAAAGTGTAGATGTAATGTGTGTTACATTACGCCATCGCTAATTTTCTTATTGGGGGGCTTCGCCCCCGGACCCCCCCCCCCCTCTTCCCGTGCCCTATCTTTCATAAAAATAATTGACTTTGTTATTAATGTAAAAACGAACTTTCCGCTGGGGATGAGAAAAAAAATGTATATTGCATTGAGCTTCGCTCGGTCGGCAATTGTTCGCCGGAGCGCACAGCCCACTTTCCTCCCTTCGGTGCATAATATACTATTTTCGATTTTTAGGTACACTTTACGCACACTTGCAACAAAAACTATATTTCGGTACAAGTGCAATAATGTTTTTTGATCGAATGTGAATGCAACCCTCGCTTCCGCTCGGGCCGCAACCTCTCCCATTCGTAAAAGGAACTTTTACGCCCTTGTAACGAAAACTACTATTTCAGATGAGCCTCCGCGCGATCTATGTTGGTATCTAAAATTGTTATTACCCTCCGTACCCCACATGCACCCATACATCATGGGGTCCCTAGAATGTAGACCTTTAAAGATTTATTTTTTGACAAACCTTTTCTCACATTTCGGGATTTTTTAAATAAACGTTTATTATCAAGTTAATTAATAGCGCGATCCGTGAGTTAATTGGCGCCTTGTAAAAATTGATATATGAGGCGTTGGGGTGCAAAACCTGCACAAGTCCAAAAAAGTAGAAAACTGTAACAATCATATAAACATACATTACATTTAGTTCTTTGAATGTTTAGAGATTGTGTCTATACAAAAAATAAATTACACTTTAAAATTGAGCTGTGCACTTATGAATCTGCTATCTTTCCAATGTTAGCGGCTCACAGTTTTCCGCGTTTTTCTCAAAACTGCATAAAACGGATTTGGCAGGTTTTGCACCCCAACGCCTCATATATAAAATATAATATATATCAAATATATATTTTAAAATTTCTTATTCAAAGGCGTGTCAAATCCCACCATCCAGCTATCCTCGCTGGCAGAATCTTCTCCTGAAAAAACCGATTCCATGCATTTAATAATCGTGCAAGCTTTCAATACGACTGGCAAGACAGTACGCTGCAAAGAAATAGCAGGGACTGAAACTGCATACAATCTT
Source organism: Trichopria drosophilae (assembly GCA_030407085.1). Classification (NCBI taxonomy): domain Eukaryota; kingdom Metazoa; phylum Arthropoda; class Insecta; order Hymenoptera; family Diapriidae; genus Trichopria; species Trichopria drosophilae. Next base: position 61,231,198 of record CM059586.1, on the reverse strand, counting down.
ACACAGCGCGAAAAAAAATATTTATTTCAGTAATATAAGTAATTCTTAGAAGGTATTTTAATACAATATACAACTGATTCATATGGATACTACATTAGTGATTATAACAGTTAAGACAGAAAATATATTTTGCAAATTTAATAAAATATTCGCAGCGGATACAAAATATGTCTATCCGAGCATGCTTATGTATTCTCTACGTATATTCTATGCAATAATTTGAGTAAACCGACATAGTTTATATACTTACAGAATTACAATTGTTACTTTTATTTGTGTTTTTGTTACTGATAGTCTATTTTATATGTATAGTACAATTGTTAATATAGGTTTTCCCAATGCAGACAAACTTTCTCTTTACGAGGGTATCGAATTTAGAAGTGACGCTCAAGATGTGATACGAGGCTGTAATTAAAATATCTTCAGCTATTTTCCTTTCTGGTGGATCTTGGCAGAATTAATGTTCCAAGATACGACACTGAGAAAAGTGTATTTTATCAGTTACTATCCCTTGGCTTTTAAAAAGTGTATTATAGCCCTTAAAAGAAATATTATAACTAATAAAATCCTCCGTCTTTCAGCATTTGTTTTTGACAGGTTATACCAAACTGAATAAAACTCTCCTATTTTAAAAGAATGTTTTATTATGACTAAAAGAAGGCATTTTTAATTTGCTAGATAAATTTCCATAAACAAAAATTGCTTTTAGTTAAAGAGAAAAGGCTAAAATAAACTGACATATTGGTTAGAATAATCTAAAATCTTCGTCTTTTAACAGGTAATAGAAAGATGGCAATCCCTATGCGTAAAATACTATCTTTTACGGGGCATAAGAATTCTAATACTGGGTAAAAAACACTTTTTTCTGTGTAGTCCTGTACCATAATATTGAAACAAACAAATTGTTATTAAAGTTGACTAGTGATTGGCGCAGGAAGAATCACACTGTTTTACCGTGCATGTACAATACAATTTATAGCGGATACGTTATAATTCTTATTAGTTTAACTTTTAGATCAAATATAGTTACGTTTTTATATTCAGTAAGAAACAAGAGATCGTAAAATGTTTGTTATACACAATTATAATTTTGTTATTTGAGAAATAGTCCGACCCAGCACTTACTGCTTGTGATAAAATTAGTTTAAAACATTTTATTCAATTTTTATATTTCATATTATCGACGGGATGATATTAAGTACTACGAAAGTAATGATCCATATTTCTGCTCGGTGTCTTACTTAATATGATACGAAACGTGCAAAAGTAATAGGCAGATTATACCATAAATGGAAAGTCGTGCTTGTCAACATCACTAGTATTGATGAATTTTGAATGATCGTATGATACATTAATAGAACTAGAATTTGATATTGTAGCAATTTTAATACATTTCTATAAAATTTGAATTATTTTGATAAATTTGGTAATACGTATGAAGAATATGACAATATTATATGGCACCATTTGGTGATGGACAACAATACTTCTTACCCTGCGTCATGTTTCAAATCTGCATTTGGATTTAGATTTCATATCAATGAATTTCATCATATTTACACAGATTGTTGAATATGATTCGCTTTGTTTTAATCGTAGAGTACTTCTGGTGAGCTATTTTCTAAATTTGAATTCAATAATCTTAGCAAAAGAAATCATTACATTTAGTAATACATATTATATATCAAAATATTCTTTATGCTATGATTGTCATCCAATCTCTTTTGTTCAAATTTTAATATGAAATATCACTTTGTTCCTTTTTTTAGTACGGAAAGTACTGTGAAAATTTCCGTTTATTAATTTTTAAATGAATATACCACCACGTTTGGGAAACAAGAAAATGATTTTACAATATTGTACCCAGGATTTTATGGTTATTTGCCAATCTTGAACCTTTTTCCAAATAACAGTTCTCGGCCAGCTTTTAGCAATCATTCTTTAAATGAATCTGTTTATTCTGAAGCTACTGCAAAATAAAATTTGAAAACATTCATTAATAAATTTGAGATTGAAGAATTGGATAATATATTGAATATTAATTACCTTTAAGCTTTCGAAACAAGCAGGAACGAAACAATCATAGCCATAAGTTTTCAAAATCTATAGGTCCATCTTCAATTCTAAATTAGCGCACACCAAACGAAAGACGAAGTGACACGGTTGCAACTTTCTTGAATAAATTATAACTTAATGAATTTCGAATTTATGCAGAAAAACTGATAACTGCATGCAGATGACAGCGAACAAAGGCACGCAAGGCATGCCGACTGTACAGTTGGTTAGGATACCAAATAAATTGGTCATTTTAACAAATTGGGTTCGTTACACGAATTACGTGGTCTAACTGTAAAAGATAAAAGAACTAAGACTAATTTATTTCATTACTTTTATAAACCAAGTAAATAGTTGTAATAATTTCAAAATAGTAAATAAACTATTTTCCAATTCGAAATTGGTTGTTCCATTCAAGTCGCTGTTTCTGCCGAAGGTCAGTTTCGACATATTATCATATGTGCTGCAATTTTTATATTATTAAAGAAATAAATTTAGAAGGCAATGATGTCTCTTCTTTAAAGTTACCACGCATTGCAGTTGCTTAAAACAGCCCCAAAAACTTCGATGATTGTTGGTATAGGAATGCATTTAAAAAACACAAGAAAAATCAATTTATTGTCACATGTATGTTTATTTCCATTTCCTTACTATATATCTTGAGATTTGTTGGAATAAAGTTTCAATTTTTTAGATGATTGTTAAATTATTTCTGGATCAAAAAGTGTTTTGACGAAATGATATCTATATCCACACTGATATACGCAGAGTAGCAAATGTCTTGTCATTACATGCTTCATTATTCTGCTGTTTTAATTATTTTTTTGTTATAATTTTTTAATTATAGCAACTATTTTAAAATAGCTTGCATCCATCTTGCAGTCTCGAATGTGTACTTACGAAATTATAATTCGAAAAAATGAATATTTCTTTAACCAAAAACGAGACGTGACGAATGCAACAGTGAACAGAGCTACATGCATGTACCTCGTACATATATCTTGACTATATGTCTTTAACTTTAAAGTCAATTTCGACATAGATTGGACCTACCTATGATATCAATTACTTGACGCCCTTTAAGGCTTAGAAGTCGAAATGTCTCAAATAGGTAAATTTATCTTAAGAAGGAAAAATATTTGGGCGTTTGGACTTCACTTTGAGGAAATTCGACGTATAAGTTTAAGTATTTCTGACAAATAAGTCGAAAAAACTATAAGTCATAAATTATCCAGCCGCCATAGAAAGTCAATTTATAACCTACAAATTTGTATTGTTTGTTTTGTTGCCTTTTATTGATTTTAATTAACAAAATAAGTAAGATTTCTAAATATTGGATATTAAATTATTGAAAAATAATTTTTTTAAACAATCCAATGAAAAAAAATTTCTTTTACCGAATAATTTATAAATTTAATAATTGTTAAGTGTATATTTCATTGAGCGCGTTAATTTTTAATGATGTAGAATTAAAATCTAGCCAGATAATTTTAATTTGTTTTGAAATTTGTTTCAAAAAGAACGTGTAAGATGGAATAATATTAGTTATATATGTATGCATATCCATTTTTTTCAGACTTTCCTACATTTCAGTTCCCATACGGCATGATGAACATGTTATGCATTATATGAATATAGATATATATATATATTTATATTATAGTCTCCATCTATGGAAATCAGTTTACGTGGATCGTTTATATGTGTTACATCCAAGAACGACTAATAGGGCGTAATTAGGTCGAACTTACCAATATATTACCAATATTCGACTTACTATTGGACTATTTGACCACATTGGCCTGTGTCTTACAAGTCAAAATGTCTTTATTGACTTTAATAATTAAGTCCTTTTTGTCCCCACTTACTTCCAAATAAAGTCGATTGGAAGTGATATGATTCGCGGCCGTTTAGGCATTCGGACCATTCTGAAGTCGAATTTACCTAATTTCGACCTATTTTGTTGCTTAGGATCTCGAACAAAATTTCGTAATTATGCGCTAACAAATAATATGAATTTACTATGCGGTATAAGAACGAAACCATATGTGATACCACGTGCTGTGAATAGAGGGGAAAATGTCATTCCATAAACATATGCACATTTGAAAAGAATGGGATAAAGTCATACAGAACAATTTCGAAATTAAAGAGACGACGAACACAATAAAGTCTTGCTATACACAAACGACGGAGAATTTCGTTTCTAATTGTAATCCTTGAATTCGTGTCGAGCGATTAAGAGAATCGTGAATCTGCGAGGAGAAGTTTAAAAACGAAGAAACTAGATTGGGCAAAATTTAAGTCAATGATTTTCAATCGGCTTTCGACGACCTTTTTTGTTATTTTTCATCCATTTACACTGGCGAGTCTGAAAATAAATCGCATATATTTCACACGCACATTCACCCGAGTGCGACGAGGAGCTTGATCAGGTGAGGGACCGGTATAATAGGAGGGAGGGGGACCAAGTATCGTGTCTGGAAGTATCGGAGATCGAGCCGAGGAATCTTGGAGCAGCCCAAGTACAACTCTGTTGGAGGCAGAATTTCGGCGCCAGAGTACTCGGGCGAAACACTGAATTCTATCAGCAAGATCACGAAAAAGGCGCCGAACAGTAAAGCAGTTCCTTCCGCGTTCCGTTCTCGTCGAAAGTCCAAATAGATTTATTCTTCAAATTCTTCGGAGCGTTACTTTTCTCCAAAGAGAGTGAAATTATAATTTACAATGAGCCTAGGGTCGACTTTCTCCTATTTGATTCCGATACTAGAATTCGTGACGTACACCATTGCCCAAAACTGAAGCACTTGAAATATATAATCAGAATCAGAACAGTTATCAGTGAAAAATAGTTTATAATGAAAAGAGTGATTTTATTTAATAGCATATTATGTTTATCTTAAATAATAGCATAGTATATCACAAATGTGAAAATTAGTGCTTCTCGCTCAATGCGCACTGCAATGTTGCCTGAGAACTTGCACGTTGCGAAGAGAAATGTAAATTTTGCTTTAAATCTGATAAATTTTACCAAATGACGAAGTAAAGTTATGACACATGGGGTTTTTAGGTAATTTCTGCCGTTACATCGCAAGTAGATGTTATATGGAAAAATGGAAAATATGTCTTAACGTTTTAGAATTTTTACCAAAAGAAATGCAGTTAATACTTGAATAAATGAATATGTTACTCCGCCGTTGGGTAATCTTCAACACCGAAGAATATATTTACTTCTACATAGAATAGAAAGTACCTTACAGTATGGGATTTTTGCTGTAAATTTCAGAATCCTTGCTAGAATTACTGTAAAATTTATTCGAAGAGTTGGGTAATTCTCGGCGCCGTCGATAAGAAAAATGTGAACCAAAGAACAAACATGAAAGCCTGATTTCAATGTAGAGATATTAGAGGATCGTCGTGACAGGGAAAGGGTATATGCATATACGTATCATAGACGAATAATTAATATTATCTAACACATTTACATAAATACATATTACCCAGATTTAAATTTGCGAAGAAACGCAAGAACGCACGCACAGTCGCCATTGCACAACGCTTATACATGATATTCGACTAAATTTTGGAACTTGCATGTATATACAACAACTCGCGGTCTGTACAACTTGCGCGAAACAGGCCATCTGTTATGAACCGAGTGAACCAATTCCCGCGAATATTTGATATTTGTTACTGTTGTGTTCATGCTGATACAAGATTTTTTGGTTTTAACCCGTTCCTTCCTGGAAACCCCTGTATAGTAATTTTCATAAAAATTAAACACTGTTAGAAAGTTTTGGTCGCCATATTGGGTCCGCCATTTGGAATTTTGAAAATGTGGCCGAAGTTCGGGTTCAGCGACCTCAGAAACATGCATATAAGGAGTTCAAGAAAATTCCTTTAGCCACTTGCGCTAGGCAATCATTGCAAAATTTGTCTAGTCTATACGGGGTTAAAACCGCCATTTCGGCTTTCTAACATTCCTATCTTTTAGTAAAACTATTTATGCCACCAGATACAGAGATCTAGCACGATCGGAATATGGATTCCTGCTGAAAAACACAACTATTTGAAAAGAAATCCTCAAAATTCGCGACTTTTTACGTTTAAGCCGTCATTCTGAACAATTGGCGGCATATAACGCCAATATGAGACCGGATTTGGAAAGATGAGGAAAAAATACAAAAGACATGATTATTCCATAATGATTTATTGATTCTTTCCCTAAAAACGAAAGCCGCGAACTGAAGGTATAATTCAGGGAATTTCAGGAAGAAACGGGTTAAGGCTGTATTGCCCGTTTATTTGCCTGAACTTCATGATTTTTATTTCTTCTATCTTTAAAATTGCGTGAAACGAATAATAACTTGATTTTTTTGAATCTACATAACATCAAAATAATACTTCCGCGTTTTCAAAAAAACTACGTAACTGCAAAATGCCGACATTTGCTGTTTTCTCCTGTAACTAATTTTGCTAACCTGGAAAGCTTCCGTGTCACATCTTTTATTTTTATAAACTCACTTGTATGTATGTATATCATGTATATCAAAGAACAAAACACAGGGGTTGGGGTTATGCATGTATACAGTAGTCCATCCCTTATTCTAATTTGTCCAGTCAGGCAAGATGGCGGACATTTTCCCTTATTCTAATTTTCTCCTCTCCCCCACTACTAAGATTTACTGTCACACTATTGTCTCTTTTTCCTTTGTTGCGCATGCGTCGTTATTTTTATTTAGAAAATCCACACGTCACTGGGGAGAACGCGCGAGGGGAAATATTAGAATAGGAGAAGAGAAAAAACTAGAATAAGGGAAGGACTACTGTAAGTAATACATCAAAACAAATTGGTTCGAATTAATAAATTTAAATCCATGTGAATAAAATTAGTGCATGTTAATCCGATAAAGAAACTACAGTAGTCCTTCTCTTATTCTAATTTGTCCAGTCAGGCAAGATGGCGACGTTCTTCTCTTATTCTAATTTTCTCCTCTCTCCCACTAAACGTTTGCTGTCTCGCTTTTCCTCTCTCTTTCTCTTTCGCAGAGCATGCGCAGTTATATGTCATATGTGCTTCTAAGCAAAGTAGAAGGTGTGGTGGGGAAAACGCGTGAGGGGAAATATTAGAATAGGAGAAGAGAAAAAATTAGAATAAGGGAAGACATTAGAATAAAGGAAATTAGAATAAGGGAAGGACTACTGTATTGTATATATATCAAGCAGCCGATATAATATGAGTATATGTAGCGTACATACAAGCAGCGTACCGAAGCTAAGCAGCATTTTGCCGAATGGTTGGAGTAAAATATGCCGAACAAAAGGATAAATTTTCTTACTTCACATGTAACTGCTCCTGAATTTAAAGTACATTTTGCTTTGTTTGATGTAAATATTTCATCAAAGTTAGTTGGTTTTATTTTTCTATATACAGTATTTACTCCATCATAAGAAGAGTGTTTTATTTATTAGCGGCTATGTATCCAAATTTGAAGATAAAATATCTTGTAACATACAGAATACTTTTTCCCCAACATGTTACATTCCAGGGCAGAGTAAAAATTACTCGAAGAAAATGTATAAAATGCTCAAATTATTGTAAAACGTACTAAAAATTATGGAAAAAACAAAAATTACCAATCACAAAGTAATTTTTCCTGTCTTTTGTGTAATATTTACATTTCTCTCCTCGACATGTAGAAGTAGAACACATTATTATAATGTTATCAAAAAAATTGTAGTATATATTACTATTTTCATTCGAAAATGAAATGTTCGTCCAAAATTTAATTAAGAAATAATTGATATTAACCTATTAAAATTTGGCTGGCTTATGATCGAATTGCGACTGACGGTAATTGCATTATTTAAACGTTTCAACATGGCTGAAATCTTGTCAAACCTCTGTTTCTTCTTTCAAGTCGAAAGCACTTCGATTCCTGAACAGCGGACTTTTAAGATAAAACATTTTCATTGAAAATTTAAAAAATGATAATTTTAGATATTATATGAAATATATGTAGATACCGAAAATGTGTGGAAAATTCAGAAAAATAACGGGGAACTGGAAAGCATATTCGGTAGACACCAGGGTACGATCTTGGGACCTGTCGATTGCCGGTCGAATGCTCTATCAACTGAGCTATGTCTCCTCACATCCGTTCGCACGGTTAATATTTAATTAGTCACAGATTTCGAACTTGCGCATGACTCTTTCACATCTACAGCTGATTCATACACAAATGGACCGCTGTTCGAGAATGGAAATCATATCGCCAGAGGGCGTTTGAAAATATTTCAGCCATGTTGAAATGTTTAAATAATGCAATTACCATCAGTTACTATTACAGGTCATAAGTTCGCAAAATTTGAATTATTTAATGATTATTATCATAAAGCCTGTATTAAAATATTACAATTGTAAATAATTGATATTATTTTTTACAAGTTGATATATTAATAATTACAGAATTACACTTTACTTAACTTTACTCTATAAAATTGGATGAGTGATCATTCCGCTTGAAATAGCGACATAGATCTTCATTGCATTACATAGATGTCTACCGCTGAACAATCAACGAATTTATGTCGCTTTGTCACTTTTCGTATGCAATCAGTAGGCTTCATCTTGAGCTATGAAAAAATTGGCAATACAGTCAGCGAATTTCTCGAAACGGCTATAGAAACTGCAAGTTCGAAACTGTTTCGGAACGTTGAGAAAAAATGTTGAGTTGATCTACGAACATCGAAATCATTTTTTTAAATTACAAAAACTTTATTGTAACTCAAACATGTTTTTACTTTTTCTTAAAGAAACTAGGTAAAACAAACTATTTTTTTAATTAAAAAATAAACCTTTTCCACGAGTAAACTAGTAAATTTTCACTGATTCCACTTTTGATAGTACGCAGTAGTTTTATAACAGATAAATCACACAATGAAATGCTTGAAATTGTCCCCCATAGCTCGAATAATACATTTTGCATTCTTGGGACATAATGTACTATTTCGACATTCATGCACACACAACGTGTAAGATGTAACTAAAAAAAATAATGAACCTATCATTATGAAATTTTAAAGTATGATTCGAAACAATATTTCGATAACATGTTTTTAAATGTGTTTTTTATATATTATTAATAACAAATGTTGTTTTTTCTAGAAAAAAATTATTTAATAACTTCTGAAAGAGAGACAACTTCCATTATTTTTACTCGTATTGAGGTTCATGTTCTTAGAAAATGAGTTATTCGTGTAAAAAAAAGATATTGAATTTCAGATAAAAATTGTAGGCGGTGGTGTGGGAAGAGCCCAGTCAAGAGCTTCCGCAAAAATTAATCCGTTTACACTGAAAAAAATTTACTTGAGAAAATTCAACTACCATCGAGAAGTTAAATTGAGAGTAGTTAAAAGAAATACTTTTTTTGTTAGTATAACTTTGTTTATGTTCTTAATTTTACTGTTTTTACGATATTATTTACCCAGTAAACGAAAAAGTATTCCGAATGATTAGAGATCAAGAGATGCGATATTATGCATAGAACTCAAACAGACATGCACTAATATAATAAATAAGCAACCGCCAACAGCTGCACAAAAAATAATTCCACTAAAAAAAATTCCAGAAAAATTCTTAGTTGATTTGACTACTTTTTAACTACGCAGAGTAGTTCGATATGCTTGTGTCGCTCCCGTATGTTGAATAATTTTTAGTGTAATAGGTAGTTAGACTCCAAAAAATGTTTTTAACTGTAGTAGAATTAACCAAAATGTCGTTTCCATAACTATATTTTTTGTTGATTTAATTCCTTTATGGTTGTAACTACAACCTATAAAATTCCGTTGAAACCTATTGGAATACTTTTAGTATAAAAGTAGTCAAATCAACTAAGAATTTTTGTGAGTGTGTAATTGAATATTATCAAATGTTTAATTCATGTAAACGTTTTATTATTCATATAACAAAATATTCAAAATATAAATTATTCAATATTAATATTTATACAAAATGTTCAAAATTAATATTTATATTTGATACTATTTTTGAATATTTTGTTATATGAATAATAAAACGTTTACATGAACTAAACATTTGATAACATTCAATTACACACTCACAAAAATTCTTAGTTGATTTTACTACTTTTATACTGAAAGTATTCGAATAGGTCTCAACGGAATTTTATAGGTTGTAGTTACGCAACCATAAAGGAGTTAAATCAATAAAAAATATAGTTATGGAAACGACATTTTGGTTAATTCTACTACAGTTAAAAACATTTTTTAGAGTCTAACTACCTATTACACTAAAAATTATTCAACATACAGGAGCGACACATTTTTAGTTTGGTTGGGATTTAATTTCATTGGCAGAAACAGAAATTTCTATCACCAAGGAATGACTTGCTTAACCCTTAAGGCGCACACGTACCTCAGAATAGCATAAGACTTAAAATTACCCTTTATTTTTTTTAATTGAAGAAAATGAGGGTTAGGACATTGTCTTTCCGTTTTCTAAATGGCATAAATCGATAGAGCGACCTCGAAAATAGTGGATTATGGCTTTGGCGATTCTTTTAGGGCCTGAAAATATATAGTAATACGTCGTTGAACATTGACGGACAAAACGGACACTTTGGGACGAAATGGGTTAACTCATTGACATAACATCCTCGCTATTGACGCCATTCGTGAAATTATGATATTGCTCCATTTATACTAATCATTCTCGTCGTTGTCGACGTCGTCATAGGCGGCATACTCGTCATTGCCTAACTCCAGACTCGCCCAGTCGTCGTCGTCATCCATATTGATGGCTTATAGTGAACACCAACATTTTCACAAGGTTATTTCTTCCTTTCACAGACATTCTTCCCATTCAAAGATTTACCTCACATATCGGTATGTTTGTGACAAACTTACGGCATGTTGTGGTGAACATACGTACCATTAACGCAACAATCTAAATTCTGGAGCTTTGTGGCCAAACTAGTATTTTACGGCTCGCCGCCGTTCACGGTTGTTAAGTAATAGCAAAATAAATGATCGTTTATGGTTGACTGTGATATTATTTAATTTCAAAAATCCTAAATATTTATATTTATAACTACGAAAGTTTTCAGGCCCTGTGTTTTCTAATGTATTTGGTCCTTGGATATTGGTCAAATTTACTTGTTACTTCGATACCATCATAATTAATTGAACAGAAGTCAAACACGCATAATAACTCAAATGATCAACTGTGAATAAGCAATCACACAAATGCAACTGGAAATCGACATCGTGAACAGTTGATTGACGCGATGCTGGGGTATGTTGAGGGAGCAACATAAATACGGTCCTATTTTCATACGTTGACCGACAGCCGACAACAGAAAAACTATTGGCGGTACAGAATACTACTGATGAAAGTACCTTCGGTTGACAATATATACCAATTTTGAGAGTAATTTTAAATGCGTAAATACTTCCCTGAACTTACAACACACGAAACTTTCGGTTTTGTAATGTGAGCAAACTAATCATCATGTTCAATGAGTACGACACTGATATGGGATTGCTTGTGATACGATGTCATTAGTGATATAAACATTAAAAATAACTTAATCGAATTTGCCACAAAAAAGTCCAATATCGTACACTCTGAAGACATGGGGCGTGCATGAGTATGTACTATCATCGACTGTGCTAGCGTCAAGTTTTTCTACTAAGGTGAAGAAAACTACCACATTTCGTGATTATTAAGTGACACAAATGACACAATCGGGCGTTGCATTACACGGGCAGAATTAAAATATAAAATGTAATATAGATCACTTGCGGTTGCAGAGCGGGATACAAATGTATTTCACATAAGCGGAAGTACAACGTAATGAATAGTAGTTAATATTTTAATTTAATTTCAATCCCATTAAAAGAGGCGAAGAGCAACTGATGGTCTGTGTTCAAACTAATGGTCGAATTACTATTTTTCCTGTGGCATCGATTCAAATGTTAAATATAAACATAATTTAGAAGTTTCCGAATAATTCATATGTCATATTTAATTATAATAAATTTCATGTTTCCGTACTGCTCACTCTTTTGTTTTTGGAAGTTTCTACTTTGCCAAAATTGGATGAACGTTTGTTTCGCGGACATGATCTCAAAAAGCTAGCCGATTTATTATGAGCAGAACTATAATAAGCTAATCAGTATTTGATAGCAGTTTCCAATTTATGAAGGAGAACCAAGTAGAACTCGATGCAAATAATTCAAGTAGCCAGGCCATTGGAACTAGTGCAATTTGCAATATACGACATAACCCCTTGACTGATACAACTACGGAGCAGAAGTTCCGCGCTACTTCTGGTAGAGGCCAATATTATTCAATATTTGTGAAACGGTATATACAAATGTTTTCGAGGTCGCTGAATTCAAATTCGAGTTCAAATTATCAAAATTCAAAGTGGCCGATCCAATATGCCGGCAATTTTTTTTTAATTCCCGTAATATTTAGTACTCTTAGGTTTTTAGGGTCGTTGAATTTGAATTTGAGGTCAAAATTTCGGAATTCAAAATGGCCGATCCATCAAGACAGTGATAAAAGCATGAATTTCTTAAATTTCCGCAATGTTTGGTACTCTGAAGTTTTTGGAGTCACTGAATTCAAATCTGGCGTCAAAATTTCGAAGTTCAAAATATAATATATATGGGGCAAAATTTCTCAAGCGGTCCAATCTAAAAAATCAACGTCATCGGATAAAAGTCAAAATTGGTGGAATCGTTGCCCTACCAAATAGTAATGAATGGTATAAATTTAATTTCATTTCGATCGATATTCACTGAAATAGAGAGGTAAAGTTTTAGGGCTCCGGCGTAAACCTCTATCTTTAAGCTCGTGTAAATTTTTATATATTGCTTGAAACAAAATTTTACATTAGATCTTTTTTGTTTATTTTTAAATTATCTTTATGTTGATTAAATTTAAATTTTGTTAAAATTAAAATTAGACTTATATTTTTGTAAAATAATGATAAATTTTGTTTTTTCATAATGAATGTATGTTTTATTACTTTAAAAATAGTCGAGATTAAAAGCTGAGCTTTTTTCCTACGAGAGTAGTAAGTTTCAAGATGTCTTTTTGTTTTGTTTTTAAATTATTCCATTTTGAATGACTATAAGCGCTCTTAGCCAAACGGTTAAACGCTGTGCGCCGTGGGTAAGGTTAGCAGTGGCTCAGTAAAATTCATGTTTTTCCACAAGAGGGCAAGCGTTCTCATAAAACAAAATGCTTGATAAAAAATAGATATGTTACGTGGCGATTATCTTCGTTAGATTTGAAATGCGAATGTAGATCCAGATTGCAGATTCTATAGTTAATTGAATTACAGTACAGTATATAGACTTGGGGGTTGGAGATTAATAAATATACATTATATTTATTTCCTGGTTAATTTGCCTATTTGGTAATGTAATCTTTGTTCCTTTTTCCCGGTTTTAATTTCCGTAAAACTTTACATAGTACTTATTATCGTCAAAATGCCTTCTCCCTGTATTAATCCATTTCAAAAAAGGAAAGCATAAGCCAAGTAAACTTCGTCCTGTTCAGTAAACACTGAAAATGTAGTTTTTCTTACAATTCGAAAATCTTCTTAAAGTTGTCCAAGAGATTTGATGAAATTTGTATTCATACATGTGCGACCAATTTCTTTTATCCGGAATATTCAAAGCTTCATTAAATTGTACGTATTATTTCGAAAGCATCGAGAAATCCGTCGAGACGGATCATTTGCGCTAATGTTGCTCTGGGCTTTGTCGCACAGAGCCTTTCAGTCGCTCAGCCAAGAGCACTTGTAGTAATTTAAAATGGAATAATTAAAAAACAAAACAAAAAGACATCTCACTAGCCTCATAGGAAAAAACTCAGCTTTCATTCAAGACCATTTTTAAAGCAATAAAACATACCCTTTGTTATGAAAAAGCAACATTTATCATTATTTTGCAAAAATATGGGTCTAATTTTGATTCTGACAAAATTTAAATGTAATCGACATAAAGTTAATTTAAAAATAAGCAAAAAAGATCTAATGTAAAATTTTGTTTCAAGTAATATATAAAAAGTTACACGGGCTTAAAGATAGAGGTTTACGCCGGGAGCCCCAAAACGTTACCCCCCTCTATTTCAGTGAATATCGATCGAAATGAAATGAAATTTATACGATTCATTACTATTTAGTAGGGCAACGATTCAACCAATTTCGAGTTTTATCCGATGACGTTGATTTTTTAAATTGGACCAATTGAGAAATTTTGCCCCATATGTTTCATGCACAATATATTTTAAATATATATAACGAAAATAAAAAGAAGTGTAAAATATTTCAAAACCACAAAAAAAGTATAAAATAATATAAAAAAAAACACAAAAAGAAATGGAATACCTACCGTTACAGCCTCCAAGTGGCACATTCCGGGGACGTGATTTACAATCACCAGCTAATGTCGAGAGTATATCTGAAATTTTGAAAAAATACCGGTACGGAAAATAAATTCAATGAAAATATATGCGGGAATGTATCTAACATACATTTCACATATTGCACTTTTCGCCTAAAATATATGTGCATTTATTAGCATATATGTTGCATATATTTATTTTCCATGTGGGTATACAGTCATTATTACAGACGTTGAAAATCGATAAATATATTCATTATTCCGTTATAATACTAAACCTCAAATTCGAATTCAGCGACCCCAAAGACCTAAGAGTTACAAATTTCTAGACGATTGGTTGAGTGGTTTGAAAGGTATTGATATGGCTTCTATAGACGTTGTCACCAGAAGTAGCACGATTTATTTGGACGTCTATATGTAGATGTCCTCATCTGTCAACATCACCGAGAATCGCGCAGCATTACCCAAAGTTTGATATCAAATTCAGGCGCCCACAGTATAATTCTGAAAGTTTACTCTCTGGACTTATGATATATTGTAGAGACGCGATTTTCTAAACGACTGTTTAGAACGATTCTCTGATAAAATTTTTCGCAGTTGTTAACTTACTTTATATGTAGCTTAGCACTTGCGGAAATGGGCTGGAACCGGCTCATTTTGGTGGTTGAGATTGTTCATTGTTTTGAATATATAAATATGTACCGTAAGTGCTGTATAACAATATGAGCTGTATTGGTTATCAGAGATTGACGTTTTCAGATGTTATATCAATAACACTTCCTTTCAATACGTCCGTCACATTTATATATATCTCTCACATTAATTCGGTGTTCATGACATTGCTAAGTTTATTATATACTATCCAGTTCATTCTTTATATATAAACACAGAACATTTTTTTTATTCCTCCTCAATATATCAATGAGTTCCATTATTTTTACACAAGCTTCAAAATTATCGAATATTTTCCGCTAGGTTCGTTGCAAAATAAATCAAGGAGTAAGTTGTCTAGCTTCAAAATCACAAGAGATTGTATCAGGTGACATGGAATAGTTCAATTCTATTGGTAGCTGCTCGGTTTGGAAAAATAATAAGTTGTAATTCCCAATATCTTCGAAATTATCATATATTTAACAAATGAAGCCAAGAGTTTTTAATATATCCGGAGCGTGCAGTGCGAGGGATATTGTCAAAAATCTTATTTCAAACGTTGATACTCAGGGTAACTTGAAGGGAGTGCATTTTTATTATCGAAGATCCAGGGATATTCGGAAGATTATTTTTCTTAGGGCGATTTTGGCCCAATCGATGTGCGACATTTGCGACTTGAGTTAACCAGAAATTGATCCGTCGATTCAAATCGGTTCTTCTACTCCGTTTAACAATTTTTAACAAGCGGATGGAAATAATTAATAAAAACAAAAAGTATATTTTTCGGATCAGATATCTTAAAACTCTGACATGATGGGCCAAATCGAATAACGAATTCGTTTTCAGCAGTCAAAAATCTATAAGATCTACTATTTCTGATTCAAGTAAAACAAACTTTCTTTTCGTAGTCCTGTGTAATCGTACAATCAATTAAAAAAATAACCTTTACTTCCCTTAGTCAATGTACGAACATAAATTACGATTTTTCACGCAAATAAACCATTTGAACTTTCAAGTACAAAACGTCAAAATAGATTATTGAAGAAAATGTATGCGTGAGGAAAGTTAAAAATTAACATTAAATGATCACATCTTCAAATTCTGCAAGATGAACCAAACTTATTTCCATTTTACTAGATTTTTAAGTGGTTGGAATATTAATACGAACGACTATTTTCACATCTATTTTGGAATTTTCTAGAGTTTTAAAACCATTATCAAGTTTTTTTATCATAAAATTCTGCTTCGATGTTAATAACAAGATTTGAAATGTTAATTTAATAAAATGTGTACAATAAACTGAAAAAAAAAATTCAGTTTATTTTGAGATATTTGAGGCATCACTTAAGCAATATAAGAAATAAAATTGTATGTGCAAGAACTTTTGATTTGATGTTATTCAAAAATCACCGTGAATGGTGCTGCTTTTATTGGCAAATGTGCAATCAGCGATCAATTTTGTTTGTATCGGCAGACATTTAAATAACATTAAACTTATATTTTAATCATTACTGAAAATCATAAGCAGAAAATTTTATTTGTATGAATTTTGTTGACAGCTTTTGTTTGAAAGCACGTTAATTGTGACGGATATGAACTACTGACAATTAGATTGACAATTAAATTTCTATTTGTGCTAGATGATTTGTTGTAGTATTTGTACGCGTTTTTGCTAGATGAAGTCATCTATAGTATACGCACGCTATTTATTGAAACTTTTTATAGGTGTTATAAAAGGAAGATTTTGCACATTTTTAAACTTAATTTTACAAGTTAATTAAATAAAAGGAAACCATTTTTGTGGAAAAAGTTGGTACATGCAACTTTTTGAAAAATATATTTTTTCATTGGAGGGCCATTCATTATATCTACAATTTTTGAAGCGCAGTTGTAGAATATATCTCCAGGTGATTTTACTGAAAAGATATAAGCGTACTTATATTTTAAATAGAAATGAGACTTAGAAACGTAAACACGAGTACCAATGATGATAATAAAATTTAGGCAGCCGTATTTTGATAATATTCTATTAACAAATATTGATAATACATATATAGGTTTCGTTTGAATTTGCACCAGTTATATGAAATATTTATGAAATTATTTATATATTTATACACCGTGAAATGCAAGTAATTTCTGGTGAATGTTAATATTAATGTCAAATATTCCTGGTTACGTTCGAATGTCTCCATTGACAATATTAACCTGAACGGATATTTGTCTATTCAAATTTATTTCCTACCAATCCCTAATTAGATTAGGGTTCTAGTACGATCTTCTGAGCAGATTTGCTTGACTGTAGTCATGTCAAGCTCTGAGTAGGCGCTTGCAAGGTCACCTGATCAGCAATGCCAGAATGTGCCTTATCAGACCTTGAATAGGCACAATTTTAGGGTGCTTCAAACATTTAATATAATATGGAAATAGTGTACAAAAACTAAAAATATTTCTTATCAAAACTTAATGAAATTAAGTTTAGACGGTACTTATTACTTTGAAGAAAAAACTACTTTATCGACCAATACTCATAATGCATTAGCTACCCCAAGTAACAAAATTATATATAGATTATATATAATCTCCTATATATAATCTATATATATAGAATTGGGCATATATAAACTATATATAAATCATATATAATTTGTATATAGTTTAATATAGCAATTCTAAATTTTAGAAATTCATGGGAAAGTAGCAGTGGTGTAGAAAAAAAGACATGCACAATCATTGTAGACTTGAGGACAGCCGAGATTTCTGTGATACTATGATAATGAAAACAAAACGAATATATGCAAAACTCTAAATCATGGTCGCTCAAACAGGGCAAAACATTCGGCTAACCTCAAAACTTTCCAGATAATTGTACATATTATAAATTGCAGCAGGATTAGTCAACAATGACTAATGCAGTCAATCAATGAACACCAGGATGCAAATCACAGAAAGTTTATTATAACGAGTATATTTGACGAGTTTATTTTTATGATTTTATTCCAAATTTCGAAGTCCTGTGGATTTCGAAGCGGTTTGATGCAAACTTACTAGTCAACCAACCTTAGCAACCACATTAGCAACGATCATTGAGTCGAAACAAAGTAGGCGCGAATTTTTTGATAGATTAAACTATATACAAATTATATATATGATTTATATATAGTTTATATATGCCCAATTCTATATATATAGGAGATTATATACAATCTATATATAATTTTTTTACTTACACCTGAAATTGTTATTATACGATAGAATTACACACATGTTTAAGTAAAAGATGGTACGCGGTGGGCCTGAATGTACCCCAACTCAAAAGTTCTGTCACTTCAAATTTTCTTTCTGGGTTCGAATCTAGACTTAAAATAATCTCTGGAGCCCTTTTTCAGAAAACCCATATTGAATTTTTTTTAATTATCGAAATTCTGATATTCTTCATAAAAAAATTAATAACACGTTTATCAATATCAGAATATATAACATTCGTGTACAATAAATAAAACTTGAATTTGTTAATACAAACAATATAATTTCATTAAATTATTACAAAATCGACTATATAAAATTATTTAAATGAAATAACGCAATTTATAATTTTGATCATACTTCCATTTCCTTCATATATATCTGTTATTATCGTTTGTTTTTATGTCGTCGTTTATTCATTAATTCAGTGACCGTTACTATCAAATATAATGCTTAAAGGAAATTCGTGTAAGAAGCTTTTGGAAAGTATTGACATGCTACGCAAAATGCAAAGCGTAGGTTTACTTGAAAGCTTTTAATGACTTCAAAAATGTCGTCACTTCATGTTTCGGAAATAATCTATATCCAAATTACAGAAATCATTCAAGATAAGTTAAACGGATTTGGATATCAGCGTTACTCCCAAAATTCATACCGTATTCTTCCACGTAAAACAGTACTCTGACTTGGTTCATGGAATCGGCCCATTTTGATTTACAAACAGAAAGAATAACGTTTCCCAAACTCATTCTGAATATGCGAAGAAATGTTTGCGCGCAGTCTATATGCATAATAAGAATGCATGTTAATGAATTATATTAATTGTACATGTTTTACATATTCTTATATTAGAATAAATTATTTATTTATTTTTATAAAGAATATCGTAATTTCAATAATTAAAAAAATCAAAATGGGTTTTCTCAAAAAGGGCTCCACAGATTATTTTAAAATGTTCACCATATATTCTAAAAATACTCTTGATTCGAACCCAGAAAAAAATTAAAGTGAAAGAACTTTTGGGTTGGGGCCTGATCAGGCGCTACGTGGATAGCCAGCATTTAACAATATTCTGGGGCAGAATGCCGATGTACGTTTATACAAATATACAATACTGTCAAAATAAATTCCTTAATTTGATCTGCGGATGCGTATGTATATTCGGATATATTAGTATGCGCATATAAAAAATAAAAATAATACAGACAAATGGAGACGGCTATTTGGATCGGAATGTAAGTAAAAAGTGGTCCATGAGCATCCCCTTACTCCGAAATAAATACAAATTCGTGTTCGAATACAGGCCTATAAATTTTCAGTGAAAATATAGAAGGCCGAGTAAAAGAAGAAAAATTAGCACTTTTAATCATGTTTCTGGTCTACGAAAGTGCTTTTAGAAGATATAAATCGCTTTCATTGGATATTCCTGGAGAAAAAAGTGTAGAAAAGACAATAATAGAAATATTCATAAATTTGATTCCTGTATAAAAATAGTAAGAATCATATGCAGCATAATCGACGTTAAAAGGATAAGTGAAAGAAAGACAAAGGAAGAGGGGGAAAGAGAATTTTATTTGTCGGAGCATGCGTGGCAATGTGTGCGTGTCTGAAGGAGAGAAAAGTAAGTCCGTCAACTTAAATAGCATCTATCGTATCGGCTAAGGGCCATTCCATGTTAGACGTTCTTCCAGCGATCCTTTTTCTTTGTTTCCAGTTTTTTGCTAATTTTTTTTCACATGCGGCGCAGACGTGGCACCGCCCTCCGATCACCTCTCACTTTCGCTCCTCCTCGCATACTCTATCTTTATCTTTACCAGCTCCATCTCTTTTTAGATGCCTTCTCTTTCTCTCCCCGTTCTCTTTTATCTCCCTTGCGTACGCGCTGTACGCATATATGTATACATATGTTTATTTATCGTGTCTCCCATATACCTCGTCGGTCTACTCTGATTCTTTCTGTTTGTTAGTTATTATCGCTTGCCGTACATTTTTCTTCTCTCACATTTCACTATTTGTACATACATTATTTACTAAAGCCGGTCGCATCGCTCCCTCTGCCCCCTTGCTTAATGTTATACCACTATAGATGGAAAGTGAGCGCAATTTTAACCAAAATCAAGTTGATAATTAAAATAACGATCAATAAAATCAACGGGTAATTATAAACTTCCATACTTCTGGTTCGTATTTTATTCCTTTATTTTTAAAATGCTGTGATATGCATATTGTTTGTGTCGTAACTTTGAATTTAAATCAAATTATCCAGATAATTTATTAAAGAAAGGTGTCTTGGTTTAATTGAATGGATTTTTACACAGGCTCAACAAAAAAAAAGATTAGTAGAATCACATTTATCATAGTGTAGTCCACACTCTTGTCATTTAGGATGTTTGAACGATAGTCACCTGTAAAAAAAGAAGATGAATGGTTAAATCCCATGAAACTTAATATTCATTCAATTGTATCGCCAATGTTTAGTTTAAGAAAG
Source organism: Trichopria drosophilae (assembly GCA_030407085.1). NCBI lineage: Eukaryota > Metazoa > Arthropoda > Insecta > Hymenoptera > Diapriidae > Trichopria > Trichopria drosophilae. The sequence goes on along the minus strand of CM059586.1, from coordinate 61,210,314 downwards.
AAATTATGACTTTAAATTAACCCAAAAAATGATCTCTTATCTATACTCCCATCGTTTTGAACATTTAACAAAATCTTCATTTAATCAGTTGTATTCCGAATAAACAACATGCCAAAAGGGTGATAATCAAACTAAAAGTCGTGGAACCCTAATTTGATCATAACAAGATTTTTCAACAATTCTAATTTTTAAAATTATTTTTATAACAAAAAATAATCTTTTATATTTCAATATGTGTGCCACAAAAACTAATTTTAATAGTTATTACTTTAGTTGAGTTACTTTAGTTGTGGTACGGGCCGTGCGAATCCTGCGTTATGCATGATTTGGTTATTTTTGTTACAAGGGCGCAAAATAAATTTTTACGCCCACATGCCAATCGGGCCCGAGAGGTTATCTGACGGTCGCCTTTAGGGCGTAAAAGCTCGCACCTCTGACGCGTACAATATTTCTCGCCATAACAGGTTAAAAATTTGAGTTTAAGGTAACCGATTAAAACTGGAAAGAGTAGGAAGCTCCTATCTTATCTATTTAATTATGGAAGGAGTAAACTGCGATTTTCATCCCCCACATTGACGGTGTAAAATCGGATTATACAACCCCGTAAAACGGAATCGTTATTTCGTCATAACAGCTTATAAAGCTCCAGTTTATGCTGAAAAATTAAAATACGAAATAGTTGGAAATTCCTAATTTATGCATGTAATTATCGAAGGAGTAAAATGGGCTTTCGCTCCTGCAAGTGAGAGAATAAAATCTGATTTTGCTCCATACGATGGAGAAATATTTGTTGAATTATGAACTTACAGAATGTTTAAGACGACCTCAATAAAAAATATGACAAGATAAAGGGTAAAATGCCTTCACGGAGGTTGAAAAAAACACTCATAACTGTGGTTGTTTTTATCATACAGACTAAACCGGTGTTCATTTTAAAACTCAGAAAATACACTTGTAAAAAATTTGTAAGAAATCATTTTTCACGAATAAAACAATTTGTGAATGTAATTTTGAAGGTCAACATCAGGAGTTGAACAAAATTTTACCGTAATTGTTGAGAAATTGTGTACAAATATGAAATTTTTTAAAATGGAGAACCGACGTAGTTTATTTTGTAAACCCTTTGAAATTTCATTAATTTTTTCATTATATTTCGTTTATTAATTTATTTATATAACGAAGGTAATAACTTTCAATCATTGTACGATATAATAACTGTATGATATACAGTGCAAGATAATATATTGGAAGAATAATATTTATGTACGCGAACACATTTAACATTATGTTTAAGGTTATATAACGCGCGGAACTGACCTTCAAAATGACATTTAAAACGGTTTTGTTTGTAGGAAATTAATCTTTTATGGAATTTTTCATTTTTCCTACTTTTGTTTACTGTTAAATGAAAAGTACATGTTTTGAACTTTAAAATGAGTACCTGTTGAAGTCTAGGACAAAAACAACCAATGTCATAAGTATTTAAAACCGAGTTTTTTCTGATTTGCCCTTTTCTGACAATTTTTATTTGGTTGTAATAAAAAATTATTTGTTGTATTTATCTTGTCCAAAATGCATGGAAAAATCGGTGGCGAAATCCGTGACCGGGAACCAAAAAGTATCTCAGTCGACTTCATCAGATGGCTGATATATTGTCGAGTCCGCGAAACTTTTAAATTTTATAATGTTGGATAGAAAATATTTGTTATAATTTATATTATGTAAAATATAATATATATAAAACGGTGATAATATATTAGTAAATGCATACATAATTTGATAAACAATATAATTTAAAATTAGCTTTCTATCATTTAAAAGTGTAGGAAGTTCTAAATCTATTAAATGTTTGCAAACTTAGCCATCAATCTTATCATTAATAACTACAAATTTCATTTCGAATGGACCGTTATAAATTTGTTAAGGCATTTAATAATGAGTTTGATTTTTTGTTTCTTTCAGTTACTACTTTTCCAAGTAATAAGAAACCACTCAATATCGTTATGTGTCTGTAAATAATGAAGGGTTAATATTACCTAATAAATCCATTTTATACAAATGAATATTTATGCAATTCCTTTTTTTAATTTTTAATTTATCTAAAAGTCAACAATATAAGCGAACATTTTTATTATAGGCGAAAATCCCTAACGACGTTAACTTATAAAGCTCCCCCAGACGAAGTTCTTATAACATTTTTAATTTAAAAATTATAGTCTGTTAACAATTTGAAATGATTTCTGAGATAATAGTGCTCCTGGTTATTTACAGGTCAAACATCATATAAACAATTTCTTTGATGGAAATATTCATATTCGAAGTTAAAAATTTATTTATATTTTTTCTAAAGTGAATTATTAATACACTAGTAAAATCTTACTAGTATCGTCAGTATGTGTGAGCGTGTTGAAAAGTTTCGAAACATTGCGGGAATAAATACTCTCAAAAACAACTATTAATACGTTATCAGGAAAGGGAAATATATATTTTTATTATCCAGGCAAATCGATTTCTCGATAGTCAAACTCATTGGATCGAAATCTGTTATCAGTTGTCAATCCGCTACCATATGCTACCATGGATCAAATTATGGCAATTTGAAGTCAATTGCAAAAATTAACGTGACTGATTATAGTAGATACGTTTTATCATGAATGTCGATAACACATTCTCTAACAGTGTCAGTTATACTTCATCGGAAAGGTACATAGTTTTCAATTTTAAACAATAACGAAGTTGTTAATATACAAAGACAACTTTTCACTACTTAGAATCATCGCTACCCGATTTCTCAAAAACTTTTCCGTTAAAAGTTAAAATTTGCTGCTGCAATAAACGTTAATGTATAACATATCAATATGCAACTTGAATGGGTTGAAACGGCTTATTACACCAAGGATGCTCAGGAATGCTAACAACTGTGAAGTAATTTTTTCCTTGCAATAATTCTGAAGCCCCCACAAAATATTTAAAGTACTAATGATTAATGTTACGAAATAAACATTTGAAACATAATTTATTCCCAGTATCAATTCCTTTTGACTGCTATTTGCCTTGCTGCAATTAGTTCGTTTCAACCCTAGGTACGTAATATGCTATTTCACAGCAGATGAAAAGAAAAAAATCTCAATTAATATTTAACCTTTTTAAAAAATGTAAATCGTGCATAACAGAACACAACAGTGGCTATTGACACCGTGAATGGCGTGGGAAACATCATAAATAATTGTTTTTCTACCAAAAAGTATGAATTAAGAAAAAAAAGTTGTTTCAGCTAATTATTATAATATTCTACTACGGGTATGAAGTAAAAATCCAGTTTTTACGAAACACCGATAGTTTAAACTTAATTATATTAACAGGAATGTACAATTTGGAACTAAAGAAAAATATATCGGATTATTATCAATCTCGCATAATTCTTGGGTAGGATAAATCTCTTGCAAATGCAAATTATTTTGAAATACATTGCTTCATTTCATGAATATTCAGCATTAATATTCCTTAGGAACAAACGTATCCGACGAAAACTCAGTTCAATTCTTTTTATATTATGTTGATGCATTAAAAGCTATATAATGCATTTTTCAAGAAATTAAAAATACTCAGATTTAATGTAGCACATTCGATAAAATTTGTATTTTCAACTACACCCAACGAATTTAATTCGCACGGGGAAATCCGCAGTCGTCCTTGTTTTTACCTATATATCTTAATGTGAGAAACACAGAAATCCGAGGTAATTCCCCGTGCGAATTAAATTCGCTGGGTGTATATTTTCTAAAAATATGTAACTATACGGCCAACCATAAGTGACATCAACGCCACTATTGTACCGACCGCACAGGCACTCTAACAAAAGCACACTTACCGACGTGGGACGGTGCGTAGAGTATTAAAAAAACTGAAAAATTTGCCTTTTCCAAGAAAGAGGGCACCGTCGATAACTTGTTTCTGAAAAAGTCAACGAACTTGACATGCAGTAGAGAAAATCAAACCTTTCCCAAAATATTAATCATTTGATGCATTAACCATTATAAAACGTTTATTTATTTATTTATTTATTTATTTCGTATGTCTTAATCGACTTCAGCGGCCTAGCTTCGGCAATCGCAGAGATCGTAAAAAAAAGTGATACGGGAGTTACGTATCACGGGAACACTTCAAAAACTCGAATTCCAAAAATCGACATTTAAAAAGCCGACACTAAAAAACGATAAATGTCAGAAAGCCAATGAGTCATAAAGCTGTAATATTCATAAAACAACAATGTCAGCTTTTTAAATGTCGATTTTTCAATGTATCGGATTTTTAAATTCGGCTTTTTGGCATGTACATCAATCATGAGGCGGATAAAAACCATACCGCTTCCATGACGATTATTAGTAAAGTTATTAGTAGCTATAACAAAATATTGCTGTTTAAGGATCGTATAAAATAGCGTGAAATAAATATCGTAACCGCGCACGATTCAGGTTCTAAATTCATTGTATTTTATATTTTTTCATTTATTTGTGATTTATTCTATGTATTACATTACTTGTCCCGGTGAATCATTTCTGCAGACGGGTTCTTTACTTTTTGTATATTGTAATACTATATTTCAAATATTTGTTGTAATTATTGTTTCGATTTTAACAATTATTTGCAGAAAAAGACCATTGATAAAAATAATTGCTAAAAAATTTAATAGCAATAAATTATTAAAATAAAATCTATAAACGTAAACAGTCCCTGGACTGTTACTGGTTAATAAATACATGTTATATCTATTAAAAGTTATATATACAGTATCCTACATATTAAGGGGTCTACCCTAATTGGAATTTTCAAAAAATCTATTTTTTGTTTTTTACATTTTTTAAAGGGAAAATGAACGTTATGAAGAAGAGGAAGGCATAATGTATGGTGCAGGCATCGCTGATTAAGAACAGGTCAAATTTTTTTAAGATTTTTCTTTGAACAAAACTTTAAACGCGTTGTTTTACGATGCCTTGTTAATAAAATATCCGAAACTAGTCGACCGACTGTTATAAAATTTTTACGACATATTCTGTACTACTACAGCTGCAGCGCATATCGAGGTACTTTTAAAATTTTAATTTTATCTTTTTCTTTTGCCAAAAACAGTTAAATAATCGTGTTTTTTTGTTTCCGAAAAAAGTCCGATATTTTGTAAATTTTCAAAAAATAAAAAAAAGCTCGACATGCGCTACAGCTATTAACATACTGAATCTAACGCCGTTTATTTTTTTTGTTTCAGACCATCTCCAGCGATTTCATCGACAACGCGGACATATTAGACTTTTTTAACTAGCATTTTCATGTATAAAAACTTACTAAAATATACAAGATAATTTTTTTTTATGTATTTCGATAGTGCATTAACACAGTGTAACAAATTTTATATCAATATTTATGTTACGAAACTGTTAAAAAATCTTTGATTTTGATCTTTGAAAAAATGTCTTTTATTGAAAGTTCTAATTAGGATAGACCCTTTAAGCGCTAACAAATCTTATTGTTGTCTCAAAGCTTACTAAACCGTTACAAGGATTGAAAGAAATTTTTTTCGCGTAAATAAACCGTTCTTTCAGTGAGGGAATAGATTTCGTTCTTTATATATGTCAATTAAAATCTATTAAAATAAAGAGTAAGAATTTTGTTTGTGTTTATTATGAATATTATAGAATGATACTAAATAAAAAAGCCATCTGGTGTTCGATATTTTGTACAACTTATCAAGTAGTTTCCTGGTTTTATCTACAGCAGCTACAGATTTTAGAGATTTTAGCCAGTCACTTGTGGAACGACGAATAAATCACTCTTATTCCACCAATCAGTCTCTGAAACGAACAATTAATATATATCTTATAAACTACAAACACAATCAATGGATATGGTTTTAAGGTTTGAAGTTTTTCTAGATATTCATTGCAATAATCATATATTATGTAATAAAAAAAGACAAATCATAAGTTGTATCGATATTTCACATTATTACATTACAATAAAACATCGGGTTTATCAAGAATTCAAAAGCATTATTATGTCGTATTCTTCGGTTTAATACTAAAAGATAAGATGTATTAAATTTCTTTATTTTTTTTCTAGTTCGTGTTTGCATATGTCGCGATAGGGGTGGCTCAGCAGGTAAATCTTATCATGGTGTCCAGTTAGGGGATTCCCTCGGACGTTGGCCAGGCTGGTTCACGTACTCGCTTCTCGAGGCGCCAGCCAATTTTACCGACGGGTTTCTCGGAGCTGCAAAGAGCGCAGGGATGTCGGAGAGTCTTTCAGTATAAAAAATTAGAGAATTCCGAGAAGGTAGTGCATCAGAGATAATTTCGCACAGCATGCAACAATTTTAGTTTTTCAGTTTAAATTCATAAACATTCTGCATAATGCATAAAAATGTCATCAAAGTAGTTTTGAAAAATGTGACAGGAAAAATTACAGCACTAAATATAATGCTTATTGTAAGAATTTTTAAATGATAAATTAGGGCAATGATAATCTTTACGATTTTAAAAATAAGGTAATTTATGTTAATCTATACGATTTTGTAGTACACAAAATGGCAAATATTTTTTGAATTTTTATGTACACATATACATATGTACTTAGTTCGGAAAAAAAAATTACCATCGGATCTGGCTCGAATATATTGTTTTTACATACGATAACTTTGGTTGGTGTTGAATACAGCCTGAAGAGAATTGCCGTTGTCATATAAGTATATTTGTTGAAGATAGTTTCTGTTTTGTGCCGCTCATTACAGAAAACACATGGAAAGAGCGTAAAGTACACACAAAAATTTAACACGCAAAGACCTCTTGCACTTTTTGAAGCTGTTTAGTTTCTTTCGGGCTGTTGTAGTTCAAAGTTGCGTATCAGCTGAAGCTAATACTGCAAAGAGACCAAAATATTTCAGAACTTAAAATCGAGAATATACAAAATAATCATCCTAGTTTAAACAGAGCTGGTCAGCAATTCCAGAATAATTGCACAGCTTTGTCAAATCTTACTTTTCATCAATAATTAAAATAAACAAAAGTTAACGTTGAGGACCTTAAGCACTATGTTTAGATTGTTTAACAATTTTAGTTTACAATTGCATAACTAGACATTTTTTTGCAACCGGATAGTCCTTTTAAAAAATATTGATTAATTTCATATATGTTTTTTTAAATTAATAGTATATATTACCATGCTGGTTTATATTCGGTAATGGATTTCGCTAATTTACCATACTTGTATCATTACGTACTACAAATCATACAAATAATTATTTACAGTTATTTCGCATGCTGGAGTTTAATTTATATTATTTGTGTAACATAAACGTCACGTTCATTTCCTCACATCTTAGTAAAACTATCCTTCAACATTACTTTTTAATTTAATTTAATTACAAAGCAGAGTAATACGAACAAATTTAAACTTTTAGAACTGAAATGATCACTTCAACTTATTGCTGCGACAACTCCAAATAAGTATATATATATATAAGTTTGGATTGGTAATTTATTTCATTCTGCCCGGGTGTACTTTATAATTTTAAACTTAAAAAATACTTAAATTTTATTAAAATGCAAAATTCTGCTGAATTCAAATATTTATATCTTCTCCTAGACTTATAATCAACGAAATATGTTAATTTTTCGAATAAATAATTTTTAGTATTTGAATGTGAACACCTTTCACAGCAAATAAGAAAGCAGATTAATAAATGTACGTGACATTTTTAAATGTAATGAAGGGGGGTATTCTTCCGCGTGTGTATTAATTTTAGAATTTACATTCCCATGAAAATCTCTCGTGGATTGTAATGCAGCTTGGCTTGTCTGGAACTTGGAAAAACCAAAAAGAAAATTAATAAGGTTACTTCAAAAATAAGGTTAAAATCTTCAATCTTTCAAAGACACAATGTCGCATAACTAAATTACCTATAACGAATCTGAATCTCTTAACGTATAAATGAGCTGAATTTGCACAAATAATTTCAACATCGTTTTATTTTTAAAATACAAATTAAAAAGTAGCGGCATCCATATCCCTCCATTTTGAAGGTCGCGCTTTCCAATGACCTTACTAAAATTTTTGAAACATGTCGTTTAATTATTTTTAAAAAACGCTGAAAAATATGCATTTTTATGTAAAATTGGTTTAAAGTGCAATTTCACTGTTATACCGATTTCTATATTACTGAAAGAAATGTCGTAGACAGAAATAGTTAACACAATTAATTTAACAGTAAACTCAGATCATAAATAGTTAACAAATTAGCTTTACAGTAAAGATTATACGTTAACTAATAATTAACTTTCATCTGTGTTTTTTTAGTTAAAAATGTAAATACACAAATTTATTTTTATTCATAATAATAATTTACAGGATATATTGTTATGCATTTACATTGTAAAACAGTAAATACCGCTTTTAACGTATTATAATATCGTCTTCATCTTGGAAATAAACAACTAATCCAATTTTGTTTACTGAAACAAAAATAAATGAGCCCTCTTTTTAAATGCTTATTTTTTGTACCATATAAAAACAAAACATAGAGAATTGTTAAAATTTCGAAAGACATTTGGTTATCGGCCGTGAGTTAAGACTCCAAATTGACACAAATGAAATTATTTATGTGCTTGTTTCTTATGTGCAACTATATCGAATGGAGATGCAGCTATTAGTAAAAATACGATAGAGTAGAGTACAAAATTACATAGAGTAAAAAATGAAACCGATATCATATTGATTATTCTTGGTATGCAAATTTCAACCAATAGAATTGCCGAATTCGACCAAATAGTACATACATAATTATTCAAATGAAAATTTTTGCTAAAATGCAAATAAAGCCCACTTAAAACAATCACATTTATTTCAGATAACGCATTTTGGTGAAAAATTAAAATGAATAAATACAGTACGCTCAAAAGGGACGACTTAGTAAATTAAACCACACGCCATGGGGTTTCTTGAATGTTCTCTTGCAGTTCATCCTAAAAATCACAGGTTGACTCATCAATAATATTTTATAATAATAAATACGTTTTACTATATTAATTATTTTAATGTTTTTTTGAAACCAATAAAGTATGCTGTATCCATTTATGCGTTTATATCACGACAAAGAAGATTTTATTAACTGTAAAAAAAAGTTATTTTCGAATCAAGGGCGTAAAATAACTTTTGTGTTAAATCTGCACAAATTCGAAGTTTTTACGTGCTGGTAAAGTAATCGGAAAGGCGTTGTATGCCGCCGGGCACCACAGCTGTGCTTCTGCGCTTGCGCAAAGGACGATCTAGCATTTTTTCCGCCGCTGGGCTTTTTCTGCCCGTCCGCGAATTTACATACAGATGTAACAAAAAATACTGTACATATCGCGGGCGGAAACGCATTGCACACATTCGAGCGATATTGGAGACTCTCGGTGGTAAATAATCTGCTACTCGTCTTTGGCAATTAGCGATATTTACCCCGTCGACCCCCTCATCGCCCTCGCTGCAATTGCTTCGTTTCCGCCCTAGATACGCAATATACTATTACGCCCATAGGTGATCGAAAATCGTCTTGAGGGTGTAACAATTTACGCCCGTGATATGAACATAATTTTTTGATTTAGTAGGTGTGAAAAATGGCCATTTTTCAATTATTTTTAACAACGACGATTCAGCAAAATACCTATTTTTATACATTGGACATTTTACGCCTACCGAATAAAAAATTATATTTTTTGCAATAACTCATTTTATAGTATTTACTTATTTTTCGGCGATCCTGTGGTTTGGTTATCTTCGTTGGTTTACAACAATTTATATTATTTTCTTAATATATTGTCTTACTATAATTCAGTGAAGGATATCAGTTGTATTATGAATTTGTACATAAATGAAGCTGAGATCTTGAAAATTTTTATTTTTTTCTATATAATTGGAGGGTTATTGCACTTATCATTACAAGGTTATAAAATGCATATGTACTCGTTGGATTGTTGAATAATTAACAAGACAAAAATTCGTAAAGTAGTGGGTTATTATTAATTGCTGCCTTTCATTGACGTAGATTTTGCGAATTAAGAAATCTGTTATATGGGCATTATTCTAGAACTTTTAAACTTTGAGGTTGTAGAAAATTGCATTTTTTTTTTAGGCACATTCATGAAATTAATTTTATTGGCTTTAGAATTGATCAAATGACAGGAAAAACCTTGCGTGACTCATTTATACACAATGTATTTTTTTTTTTAATGTAACATGTTACGTTACTCGTAAAATTAGTTTTTAGTTTTGTAACGTTTAATATACATAAACAATTCAGTTCTTTTGCTTATGGCCTAATTTTTAGAAGCTAGTATATAAAATTAAACGTCTAGTTAATAGTTATTCAAATTTAAAATAACGGATTTTTATAAAATTTGATATGTTAGGGTTTTTGAGGCCACTGATTACAAATCCAAAGTCAGTTTTCATTAAAATTTGAAATCCAAATACATGATTTAACATTAAGGATACCAAAAAATTAAAACGATTTGTAAAGAACAATCATTTTATTATTGTCAAAAAGTGTGTTTGTTGTTGTATTAAAAAAACACAAAAGTTATAAATACTTTAATAACATAGGAAAAAAGATCACAATGATTCCAAAGTACTTAGAAGCTAAATTGTAGATGTGCCATTAAATAATTTGATTTTTCAAAGTGAGTTTCGCTTGGAAATTTAAAGTTTCACGTGGTCGCATTTTTTATGTATAGGTGGCACACATTCTTATCATATAGGTAATGTACCCCTGTTGTGTGGTTTCTTAAAAACCAATGTGAAAAAAATTATCTAAGGTTGATTGCTAAATTGTCAACTATAAAAAAAAGTTATCTCGCAAGTTTGAAGGTATATAATTTTATTCCTCAGTGAGGCACATCATTAAGTTAAGGATTTTTCATTTGTTTGCATCCCCAAATACTTCCACAAAAAACCACAGACCATTAAAAAAAAGGTTCAAAAAGTTTCAGTGTTAAAACTGAAAAAATGTAGTGAGTGTCGCGCACCAAAAATAGGCAAATTCACTACTTTTATTTACTCTCATTGTTTTCTACATATCGGTAATTAGTAATAAACGCTTATTACACGTAAAACGAACAAAAATTTGTTGATCTGTAGTGTTGCAAAGTTATATTTAAAACTTTTAAGGTATCATAATGAACGACAACATAAAGTTTATAAGTTCTAGAACAATGCCCATATATATGCTGACGTGAGTTCATATAATTTGAATTATGTATATATGTTTCCATTGAATGCTTTCAACTACTTTCGGATTAGAAACTGCTTTTTTTTTGTTAGGTAACTCCTGTCAACGTAGTTAATTTTACTATTTCCTTTTCAATTAATACTTTGGTAGTTATAATTACTCAACTATGTAGTTAAATTGCAATCATTTTCTGACATTTAGCTAAATTTAATTTCATTAAATTTTATTCTTGATTCATTTAGTTACTTTAGTACAGTTATTTCAGCTCGGGAAATGTAGACACATTCAATTGCATGAAGTAGGTGAAAAGTAGTTAAATTTACCATAAATTATTTTCAGTGTACATATTTATTTGCATTTGTCAGCAAATCTTGTCTACTTTTTATTCTACGCTGGTCGGTGTAGGAAATGACTTTACCTGCCGATGTATAACAATAATTAGTTCAATTTCAAACGGAATTATATTCAAATATGAAATAAAATTCTCTATTTTTTTTAAATGTTGAAATCATGTTATTGTATTGCAGCTATTATGTTTTAAATAATTTAATCTGTTTTTATCTCTATATTTTCAAATTTAATATTTTACATTATGTAGTTATTTAAACATTTACACTCTACATATACGTTCATGTTTTCTACATATAAAAAAATTCATTGTTGGGGAAAAAACCAAATATATCTCACAAAAGTGATGTGTTTGTTCCACCTCATTCTATTTGTTCAACTCCGGGTTCTGTTGTTTTTAGAAATAAGCACGTTTACAAATAATGAAGATAAACATATTTCAATTCAACACAAACATACATAGAACTAATGTAAGTATTACAAAAGAAAAGATTTTTCAGATAGTACAAAAAGAGGATAAAGAAAACATTTATATTTTTAAAAATTTTGAAACTAAAATGTTCATGTTTAGGGTGTTTTCACTCAGCGATCGATTAGGTTACATTAAATTAAATACATAAAAATAAGATCCACAAATTATTTAGCAAACGATTTATATTGATTTGAATAATTATTGGAAATAAAAGAAAAAAATGTTCTCAGATATGTTTTACAAATACTGGAAAAGTTGAGAGTGAAAAATTAGCGTGCATGAAAATTTTGTGATTATAAACTATTATTTAGTGATATAATTTACTTTACATAATATTTACACTAAAAAATATGTTTATAATGGAAATAGTATGAATAGTGCGTAAGAAATTACTTTGTATTAAAAGCCACAATGCATAATACAATTAATTTTATCTAATACACATACAATATTCGGACGCATTTTTTAAAATTAAAACATATAATCATGAAAAACAGCAAATATTATCGAAATATAGCAAAATATAAACGATTATGAAGATATAATTAATTACAATGCCGACTTCCAAACGTATAATTTCGAAGAACATTTTTTATTCGAAAAAGTTAGAAATTGAGCAACTTGAAGTAGAGTGGAATGCTATCAAAATAAAATCCTAATAAAAAAATTGTATGGTAATGGGTACATTTGCAACATAAAATATATCTTTATGTGCTACATCTCTTGTTTAGGATTATAAAAAGTAAATAATTTTGAGAGATCGTTTTATAAAGAATTAACCTTTACTTTTAGGATCACTAATATAACTAAGGTAAGAAAGAAGGACCTGCATAGTTAAGTACATCTAGTGTGTATATAACCTTAACGAACTTTACAAAAACAATGACAAATGTAATAAACTGTTATACATGCGCTGTGAATATTATCAAATTACTGCAGTTAAATTAATTTTAGTAAATCAGACCCAATAGTATTTGCAAAGGAATAAACAGAAACTAAGCGAATTGCCTCTATGTAACAGAAATGAAGCGCCAAACAATTGCTTTAAAAAAATATTAAAATCTTTATATGAAAACGATTGTACCATGTACATTACAAACTTAATCGGAAGTGCTGACAATCAGCTACGATGTAAATACTTCTATTCCATGCACATTTTACCGCTCAAAGACAACAATCGTGGGTCTATATTTTTTAAAATTATTATTGCTATATTCTGTTTTATTTTACTTAAGCGAAGATGTTTTGAGACAATCAAAATAATTGTCTTTTATTTTTGTAAATTATTTAATATTATCTTTGAATCATTCATACTTGACTAGAATTCTGTATAGACTAAAATATCGGGAATGTACAAGTAATAAATGCTTATAATATTAAATATTGCACAGCGTGATATATTGAAATTACGAAGTAACATCGACTCTTACATTTCGCGTACAGAAACTAATTTATAAACACATTGTATTCAATACAATATTTTTTATCTTAATTTGTACATCCTTAACTAAAAATACTTTAATTAAATCGTTTATCTGAAGTGCATTTTCTCATTGAACACTTCCATATTTTATAATTTCGCGGTTATTATAAATAAATGTAACAATACTCGATAAAACATAAACTATCGAGAAATCAACGCCATTTAGATATAAATCTTATTTTTTGTGATAATGAACCACATATGATCCTGGATGGTTTCATTGAGGGTTGCCATGAATTCAATTATTCCCTTCTCGTATGTACAACTACGTTCGTTAATTCAAATCCGTCTTTCGCCGTCGATAAGTTAAGAACGAACCACATGTGATGTAGACAACACTTACATTAAATTATACTACATTGTCATTTAAAAACGATTATTTTTAAAACTAATTTTCATAGCATCTTCAAAGCCTTAAGCGTCCGCTCGGGAGCTGAAACAAAAGAGAAAGCTTCGATATAGTGGCGTAAATAGTAATCAAGTATACAAGCGAATGCAATATATATATATATATATATATATATATTGAAAGGGAGGCATTTATCGGCTGTAAATTAAGCACTGCGAAAAATTCCGAAGTAGATATCAGGCAATTGCTCAGAAAACTTATTGTTAACAAAATATTTATTTTTCTATATTATTTGCATCAGGAACTACTTCGAATATATAAATTCGATAGAACGCTTGGTAATCATAATTATTCAGTGACGAATCTAAGGACAATTTATGAGAAAAGCGTCTTGACGAATAGTAAAGACAGTGGTATTCATGAATGTTTTTAACCATTGCCTGAACCTTTATCGATAGTTTCGGGACATTCAGTAGTTTCACGTCGGCGCCATATTGTCATTTTGGTCGTAAAGTCTATTGACAAGACTGATTAAGTGAGATGCATTTGTGTTGCCTGTCAATGTTTGTATTGTCCTGTGCACGAGATAATAAAAGCCTGGCGTATTAAATCTCCATTTTATAAATATGAGAAGAAAAAGTCAACGTTCAATGGCCAATAATTTCGAGCAAGTTTAATAAATACAGAATATACTGAAGGATGTCTGGATTAAATAAATTACATCCATTAATGCTAATATCAAGAATACAGGATCGGTAACATGAAAATCTATCTGAATGTTATTTTCAGCAAACGGCATGTTACGTAACAAATATATAAAATAAATATTATAATTGTTCTGGAATATTTGTTACTGTATTTCATCCAAAAAATAATCATAATTTGCTTTATTTGTCATTTAAGATGTGAAAACTCATTGGAAATCGACGTACCAGAAAATTTTATTAAAACAACATTGAAAAAAATATGAATAATGCATCACTACTTTTGCAACATAAGAACGTTCAGCATATAAAAATATAATATACCAACCGCATCAGCTATAATTTTAACAATGCAACGGTAGAAATCATTAGCCGTTTACAATGTTGCAAAAAAATTAATGGAATTAATATAGTAAATTGTAATTAAATTTTAGTGGGTTTAGAAATGCGTGAAAGCCATAGAGTAATTCAATAATAAATCATAAATATAGCTCACCAAAAACTCACCAAGTACGGAAGGTTTATTCATGTCGCTCTTATGTACACCACTCGCACCATTAAGACCATTGCTCATGGATGCGTGATTCTTTGGTTTTCGCTTTCGTGTCTGAATTCCGTCTTTCTTCATGCTCAATGGTCGGTTCACCTGAATTTGAAAAGGTATTTCATAAAAGTCGTGACATTTGCTATTTAATCATTTAACTACAACGAATAGAACAAAAAATACTTTAAAAATTAATAGAATTAAGTAAATAATATCCTAACTGTGTCGTGAAATCGAGTTTAATTATGTGTATAGCGTACTTACATTATGGAGTTTAAAGTAGAGACCACAAGCGTTACAAACAGGTTCGCCATTGTTGTTACGACGCCAAAGGGTAGTTGTGGACGTTCGACAATTTGCACATTGAATGCCCGTCCTTCTGCCACCACTCTGTAAAAGAAATGTTATTTTTTGATAACGTATTGTACTGAGCCATATTAGGTAATTACGATTTTCTGTAAATGCTTAGTAAAAAATCGAAAATAGATTGATACACTTAAAAAGGTAACATGAGAGAATGTAATCAGTAAAGTGATGGTATTTGCGTGACATCATGAATTATACATCATTGAAAAATTGTTGGTTTTCCAATTACGTAAACTGAGATTTTAATCTGTTTTAGAACATAGTGCAAAATGACTTCGAGGAGTCAGACTTCGATGCCGCCATAATTTACGGACCTTTATTTATTTTTAGGTCACCTATCAATGTACCTCCCTCCTCACAAATATATAATAATAGTAATGTTTATTTCATCTGAAAGCTAAATGGGAAATAATATTTACCGGTGCAACAGCTGACTTTGGTTTCGTGCAGCGTAAAGGGGGTCGATTAACACCATTTGTTTTACTGTAAAGACCACAAGCATTGCAGAGATAAAGCCCAGTTCCATCCCGTCGCCAAAGGGGAGTCCTGCTCGCCGCGCAATTGACACATTCCTTAGGTTCGCCAGCTAAAGACGTTCCATCGAAAGCTTCCTCAGTGCTTGGAAGTGATATTGTGGTCCAAGGAGCTGGTGATCCATTTCCTCCTACACTATATTCTCCTCCAGAATAAAAACTGTTCGCCATACCGCTTGACATGACAGTGACTCCTGGATAGCCATGGACATATTCTAAAGACGGTGGCGGCGATGTTCCTCCTGTTGCCCAGTATTGTTCATTGGTGGCTTTCACATGCTGGAAAGACGTTGTTGGTCCCGCTCCATAAATTGTCATCTGAGAATTGGGCGAGTTCGGCTGCTCGTAGTGGAGGCTCGTTCCGCGATTACCCAATAATGTCGACGATGTTAACGTTGGGTCGCTCTTAATATACACGCTTCCTGGAGACTCAACCTAATAGGCAAACCAAACAATTACATTTTTTTTTATTTGCAGTTATTGCACGTATAAAAAAATAAATTAAAATAAGTACAAGAAGCAGATCGGGAAATCGGGAAGTTCGCAGTTTGGAAATGCTTATGAAGTTTACTTACTTCCGACCCCCTCGAACCTGCATGAGTAGATGGCGGAAATGTCGTCAAGTAAATTTCAGCTGGTTTTGAGAAACTGTAACTCGTCGAGGCGTGTTGATAATTATCAGGTGTCGTAATGTACTGCGTGTAAGGAACAGCCTGTGTTGGTGGAATTGTGACTGTCTCGAGGGTCGTGTAAGTGCTCGAAGCCTTCAGATTCTCGGCGACAGGAACCTCGGCATCGTATTTGATCGCGGATCCGTCGGTGACATCTGAGTATCCAGCGGCAACAATTTGCTGTTGGGTCGTACGGATCGCTTCCAGTGGTGGGGAATAATTAGGAGCTGGCGAATTCAGTTGTACGGTAGCGGGTTGACTGATCATCGCGGATGCTTCGTAATCCTCTGCAGGTGTCGCCGTCGGCGATCCTTGATACCGGTTTGACTGATGATTCTGGCTCGAATCATGGGGACTGTATCTCTGATGAGGCTGTTGATACTGCGTTTGTGACTGTCGCCGAGCCTCTGGTGTCGCGATCACGTGATTCTCTCGCCTGTCATCTGATTCGTTGGTGTAAACGAAGACTCGCTCCACTGCTGATCTGTCGGACGTTGGCGCATCATACCTGCAGGAAGCAAGATTGGTGTTAAATAGTGATTTAAAATGAAGGGTGTTAAAATAATTGATGAGCAAGTAATTGTTAAAGAAATCAACACTAGGATATATCCTTATGCGGTGTATCCTTCTTGAAGGAAACTGTGACATGAATTACTCGTTCTCCAATTATTCAATCTTTGGAAAAGATATATGAATTGAAATGTTTCTTACACATGATTTTCTAAGTTCCAAGAGAATCAGAGATAATAACTGTTAATCGTTTATTTAACCAAATATTTTAATTGCAAACGCTGAAATACCGTTTAATGGATACTGATAAGAGATACGTATGATATCTCTTCTTTAGCCGATAGCAATATTTACTACGAAAAGATAATGTAGTGGGCGCAATCAGCATTTTCGTAGCATCAATCGTAAAATTCAAATCATCCACAATCAATATCACCTTAACGGTTCCTTGACGGAAAGCGTAATGGCAGCTTCAGTAGTGTCGATTCCATCGGCTCGCGGATCTTGCCCGTTGATAGTCGCGTAAATCACATGGTGCTCGGTTCCGGCCTCCTGTGGAATTTGAATATACTGATGTTGCTTCGGTTCCTCGTGAAAGGCTTTCAATTGATCACGATGCTCCTGTTTGACGATTCTGGAGCAGATCGGTTCGTGTTGCTGAATCACTTGTTGCAGACTCTCGGCCACGTGATGATTGTGGGCTTCGGGGGAGTCAGGTTCGATGTCGGCCACAGTTTCCGTGATGTGACCCGCTGTCGTGATTGTCCTCACGTGTCTTCGGGATGTGATGACACTTCGTGGACTAGCGCTAGCTTGACCCTCGACAGCTCGAGGCACTTGCGGTGAGCCAGCATCCGATCTGCGACCTTCCCAGTCCAAATTTTGATCCTCTTTTTGCATCAAATTCATCGTATCCTGAAATTGGTATTGTTATGAATATTTTGAAATTCATACTACATAATGATGATTATTTTTAGGCAATTGAAAACCTTAAAACGAATGTAATCTTGAACGAATAATTTTTTTTCGAACAGTTCATGTATTCGCGGCGAATCGAAACCTTATGACGTATTCGAGAAATATATATTTGCTCTAAACTCAGTAGTTTTCATTTACCATTGAGTCATGACTATTTGTCGATCTCAATTTTTTCGATGTGTCACACTGTCATGCGCGTCAACGAGCGCCAAAAGAGTGACGAACTTTTCTTTGAAGGACAGGTTGCGAAAAAAAGAGATTTTGCCATTCTGTTTTACAGCAGAATTTAATTGCTTATTAATACCTTACTCTGTCGATTGCTTAATATATACACATTTTTCATACTATTTAGGGATTTACAATTGAATAAAACCCGTGCGTTTTGTGTGGCATCAATAGTTTGCAAAATGTAAATAATCAAATATACATAAGTGTGTACTTTTCACATACTAAACGAACGATTTATTCATAGAAAGTGTCACTTCCGGCGGATTTCGGACGAATGTGTGTATTAGACTTTTCAAATTAGTTCATATTTTTATTTCCGAAAAGGAAAAAATATTGGATAAACGAAGAGCGTTTTGGTGAGGTAAGGAGCGCTGCACCTTCGTACCAACAGCGGCGGAAGTTGAAACTTGACATTACGCGGCGGAAGTGACGCGCGCGAACAAACAGATCTCACATTTTTTTTAGTCCAAGCGAGGTATGTCTTTCTTTAATACGGACCTGTTCGTGATGACAAGTATCGGGCTCTTCGACGGAAAAATAAAAAGCCCTTCGTTTCTCGGTTTTGCTAACTCAAAGATTTAAAAATTTATAATTTCACTCTTTTTCCTTGTAAAAACTACATTTTGTCACCCAGATAGTCAAGTTTTATCATTTATTTTTAACTATTTAGCTTACTCATATTTTATATCTTGAAACATATAAATACAAATCAGACAAATAAATGAAAAAAGAGTTACATTAGAATACAAATAAATATAAAGATATATTAATACATAAGATAAATGTTCTCAAATAGTCCATATTAAAATATGCTTTTTATTTATTTCAATGACAAGATTATTAACACATCGCATTCATTATATATTTATAAAAATAGTATACAATTTTTCTATTAATATACTGAATATATTAACTAAGCGTGGTTAAATTATTGCAAAAACCTGCACTTTTAAAATTGACGCTTTTTATTTGATTCTATTCAAGTAAAATATTGTAGGCCGTTGTTAATTTCAGTTTTTCTGTGAAAAATTTTCAATTTAAAAAAACAACTGTAAGTATTATTAAAAGTTAATAAATGTAGACAGATTACTTGAAAAGAAGTCTCAACATAAAAAAAGTTCAAAAATACATGTAACATAAAACATTTTGGAAAATTGGAAATTAAAAATATAAAATATTGTAAAAAACATATAATGGATATAGGCACTTCATTTATAGTAAATATCGATTATATTTATTAATGTTTAATACGTACAAATGTAGTTCATTTATTCATCAATGTCAAAATGTTTATTGCTTAGACATTTAGTAGTGTAAGGTATTAGCGATATTGCAAAATCAATTAACTTCTTCATAAATACATTTATTTATGTTGTTCTTTTCGGATTTCATTTATAAGGAATTCTTAAGAAACAATCACCTGATAATACATTGCAATAGTAAATTATCATCGGAAAGCATATCTATAGTTAAACAAATATTTTTTACTCAAATCTTTTCGACAATAAACAAGTTTATATTTAGTTTGCAGCCCAACGAGAAATAAAATATTAAACGTTTTAATGCATTCAAAATGTAACTTTTATAATTAAATCATTCATGCTCTTTCCGAATAAAATAACCTTCATTTGTAAGATACTGCAATTAGAGAATTTTGCCCAATATACAATGTAAGAATAAATATTTAAGAATACAATTACATCTAAAATCCGGTTCATCTTGATTCCAAAAGAGAATTAAAAGACGCATCATTTGCGATGAATTTTGCGAGAAGTTAAGTCATATACAAATGTTACATAAGTCTTATTTTTACATTTGGATCGTTTGTTATTCATTAAATCATTTCTTCGATTATTCTTTTATTAGGAAAACCGATGTTGGTCTTTACGTAAATTAGACTACGTTATTTAACACAAATAAAAAATTAAATTCGTTATATGGCTGTAAAATTATAAAAATGTTATTAAAGAATATCGTTTTTAATTCAACATTAATATTATAATATAATAAACGTGTTAAGGAATATATACCATCCATATTTTCATTAAAATAATATATGTTTAATATATGAATACTATTGTGTCGTAGATAATATATTACTTTTTTCACTGATAACGTTCATTAAATGAAACACATTTATCCATTATTCGTTTCAATTTCAACGAAAACTGCTTCGATAAAAGATTCCATTATGAAAACCACCTATCTTACTAACCTTTCAGTAAAACCGTGTCACTATATTACTTAGCCTCAGTTTTTCCTGATGTCTAAACTACGATTTTATTCAAATTATTTAGTGGTGAAAAATTCGTATTTCTAAAATAAATATTTTTTGTCATAAATTTTCGAATATTAAATATTTTTTGCGGTAGATTCACAATTAGGAAGCCGAGCAAGTATCTTGCGATTTCCCAAAGTAATTATTTTAATCAGATTTATGTTCACTCACGAATACTACAGCTCACATCTTATACCATCTACCTAGAACATATACAATTAAAGGATTTTGAAATAAAAATTGAATATTTACGATTATGATTACATTTTTCGAGAATATACTGGAGTACTAGAATTTCACTTAATAATTTATAAATAACTTTATTTAATTTTAAGTATTAATATGTTTGTGTAGTGTATTCTCGAGAAAATATATATAGCACTATTTTTTATTTACTAATCTCTAATAAACAATTAGTCACTCGTAATAGTGCAATAACCTATTAGAAAATATAATTTTCTTATTTCTTCCAACTCCAACAACTATGTAAATGTGTAAAATAACAGAAATCTACAGTTCATTACATCTCTGGCGTTTAAAATGCAACAATACGGAGTGTGACCTAAAAATAAAATAATTAAGACTTCATTATAACTTATTTGAAGAATATTGAAGAAAATTAGAAATAGAAATGAAAATCCTAAGTTGTTGAATTATAAAATGTAACTAATTGTTACACCGGCCTAACCGGAATCCCATACTTAATCCATAAGATGTATCATCTATAAATATGAATAATTTTTAAAAAATTCTTCTTATAAGATTGCATAATGTTGTCTAACATTAAGGTAAATGATCCAATAACCGAACGCGTAAGGTACTGAATTTTGCTCCTCTAAAACTTGTTGATTTGGATTTTTTTGAGAATTTAGATCCAAATAATTTTTAACTCTATTTTTGAAATTTTCAGAATAAATAAAGTTTTCTTCTAAATAGGTAACTAATACATTTTTCTAATACTGGGACACATTAATTTCCACGCAACAAAACTAAAAATTAATAAAATTGTAAAGAACTTGTTTTTTGTGAATCTAATGAATGAAAAGAAGAAAAATGTATCATAGGTAGGTTATAGGATTTCACTTGATGGCAGTTTTTGCTTTGATCAAACTTATCTTTACATATATTTATATTTAAATAAAAATCGAGAGTATTAAACTTTGTAAACTCGAAGAATAATTTATTATTTATGACCACGAATGTAATAGTTTATCGTTCACGTTTAATATATTTCTTAGATTACTTTATAATTTCTGTGAATGTCACAATGCTGGAGTATGTTATATTTTTGACGTCCCACTTAATTACTTAAGAGGTAAACTCCAGAATACATTTTTTATATTAATTGTATGCGGCTACATTTTTTAAAATAAAGTTTACTATAAATATAAGTAGAAAATTACGTATAATCAATTGACAAACAGAAATTAAAAATTACGAATGAGTATAAAATTATTAAAGTGTACATTTTTCTGAAATTCCTTTGTAGTGGTGTTCGATTCTAATTACTGTCTTAATTACGTAAAGAAAATTAAAGTGAAATCTATTTTCGAGAATACAATTACAATTCCTTAGAATTGGGCGTTTTATATAAATTTATAGATAATACATTTCAGAAACCAAACACATTAAGAAATTGTTGTATTTTTTTAATAGCACTATTTAAATTTAGCGTATATATGACCAATCGAAAGAATAAAGTTTAAATACTTTGAACATTTCAAGAAAATCGTAATGAATGAAAAATATAAACAGTTAAATTCAATCGCGATGAAAAATACATACCAATTTGTTAAATGCGTTTATTAAGGACAGAATAAAATATTTTTTTAAAATATAAACAAATTAATTATCGATAGGAAGGTACAATGATGAAATAATCGTTTAAATTACACGTTCCAACATTGTTTGTACCCTCGGAAGTTTCCAAAAGCACATATCGTTCTAGCAATGGTAGCTTAATGATGTTTTCATTACAGAATGTATTTACATGAAATACTTAGTATCATGAAATGAATTTTTGTATTGACGCAGTAAATTCATAAAAGTAATTTTCTAAAATGGACGTCGGACTATATTTTATTTTACATTGGAATTGATTGAATTATCCGCTCCCCTTATTTGATATTCTAAAAATTTAACAATGTTACCGAAATTGTATACAAAACGCGATAATAGGATAAATAAAATAAAAAGGTAAGGCCTTCTGTTCGGTGAACTACTGCATTAAATTAGTTTTCAGATATAATTATTGCAGTATATATACAATAATAATAACAGTAACAATGAAAGAACATATAAAGAAAATACATCCTATTATTTCTGCTTATTGGGCTGCTGACTGTAAAGTTTGAATCTATAATCTAAGAGGAGTGATCACGAATGTACTAAGTATTTGTTAACATTATAGCAATTACTAGTTCATCGATAAGTTACGAAATAATCAATGTACCGTCTAAAACCCTTTTTTTGAAATATATAAAAACCTCATATTAATGTATTTGTAGCAATCTTACAACTGAATTTACTTATCGCATTGAATAATGACGATTTCGCATAGATTCCTTGAAATTTTGATATAACGTTATAAAATCAAAATCACTTATCTTAAAAAAGCTGATATGATAATTTATATACTTTAAACGAGATTTTCCTAATGTTTACATTTGTAGTCTTTTCAATCACAACAAATCTAAAGCAAATTTTTAATTTGCCAAACACTCATGCGCGATAACTATTTTAAGATACTTGATAAATTTCGACTTCTGCTTTAATATGACTGAAATTTGTAAAAATATATCAGCACGTCTTATTTAAATTTCGGTATATTCATGGTTTTACAAACAAGATAGTCAGACTAATATATCCGTTTTAAAAACTCTAATTTTACAAATCGTGATAACTGTTATACTTGCATACATATAATTGCTAAATTTAAATGGTACAATTAAGTTTATAGTTTACTTATATACATACAGTAATGTAAGGGTATAAATTATCTCCAATGCAATCGTAGCAAAATTATCTCTATCATTAAAAACTAAAATAAAAACTGAAACATAAATACAAACAATAACAATAGTATTATGAATTTTAATTAATATAGAGTGGAAGTTCATTATTTAAATAAAAAAGTTTAAAATCAATTATTTGTATGCATTCCCTTCATTTTTGCTTAAAAAAATAGTAAATTGTTTTATACCTAGTATTTAACGGCCTTGAGATTTTAGGCATACAAATATCTATTCACGTCATTCATTTTTTGTAATTTATTCCCCATTACCTAGTTATAAAATATTCCGACCCAAAAAGAGAAAATTATAATATGAAATTTTCGCGCGTCTTTAAAAAATATATTGAATCGTACGCAGTTAGTATATTAATATTTCGAATCGTTGATATTTTTATTTTTAATTTTTATACACTGGAAAATTTCCAAAGCTGATGTTTCACAGGGCAACTTGACGGCAAAGACCGATTAATTTGTGTTAATGATATTTTTCGAATCGACGTATTTCTCAATTATATAAAACACGTCGAAATGATCAATGTAAATAATATTTTCTCTATACATATATTTAAATCGTTTCAAAATGGAATATTATATATTTTGTACTAATAATAACAATTTCATAGTGTTTTAATTATAAATTGATTATTTTTGCAAATGAATATTTAGATATTCCTTCGACATTGATATTATTTATATTTTACGCCTATATGATTATTCTCCATAAAAATTCTACATAATGCAGTCTACAGGATAATAATATAAAACATTGCAGTTAATTTTTCAGGTCAGCCAAAGTCAGTCAGAAGTATAAATGTTTGTAAGACATTTTCGGTGTCTTATTAAACTGAATTGACAATTATTATTAATCGTTTACAGCAAAATTTAGCAGGGGGATTTAAACTTTTAATTTATCTTTTAAAGATAATAATCTCATATTCATCAAGTTATTTTATACAATTAGTTAAAATGATATTCCATACCACGTGAAATTGTCAATAATTTACTGTAGGCTTCACAAAAATGGCAAAGGAATCTGAACCCAACATTTTGCTATCTTTTCCTATAATATTTTTCGAGTTTTAGGTTAATCAATTTCCAAGTGTTTCCATTCAGAAGATCCGAATAATGAATTAACAAGTAGGACAAGATGTATGGTTAGAAAATGGTCGTTTGATCTAGCTTGTTCTATTGTTTAAATATGAAGTAATTCCCTAGTAGAAAATGCGACCAGTTTCTAACCAATTTTTCTGATCTGTATGCTATAACTAATGGAGCCCAGAACAACTGGCCAGAAAATGGCTTAATTTTCTACCAGGGTTTCAAAAGTAATTTGAATAAGAAAGATCCACTAATGAAATACAAAATTATGTACAATTAATGTCTTGTTATAAGTCTGAATGTATAAATAATAATTCTATACCAAGCATTAATCCATGCAGAAGTTCTGACGGAAGGTGTTATTGAGAACTATGCACTCACTATTATTTTCAAATAGTAACGTCCGTATTTAGTGAAAGAAAAAAGTATTATATTGTATACCACTGTAGTACATTGTGAATTCGAAAATTACAATAGCGTTGTTAAAATAATAGAAAAAATGGTTAAATCGTCAAACTCACACTACCATCCAACCAAATCTACAAAAATTTCAAGATAAATTTAAAAACACACACACCCCACTTTCATTGTAATATGTCATTTGGAAAATAGCCATTTTTTCGATGATATGCAAGATAAATGAGAAATAAAAACACTGATGATCGGTTACCTCAATAGCGGCGTGGCGCATTTGGCGAAAGATTATTCCAATGCGGGCGCAAAATGAACGATTGCGAGCCTCTGTGGGATGCTCGTATGAAGGATGTGTTTCGCGGCACGGTACCGGAGGGCCCACACGTCGCACCAATAAGTCCGCGAACCTTGTATATACTAGAGCGAAAGAGCCGTCGGCAAATGTACCGGCAACGGGGCTCGAATTCTGACTGAGGAAGACCAAGCACTGCGATCTTGTAGGAGGTAGAGGTGGAAAATGTCATAATCCCCCGCTGCTTAAACGCGTGTTCCGAGGTGAGCGTCGAGTTTATTACAGTCGGCTCCACCTGAACGTCAAACAAACGTACGCTTGTGTGAGAACAAGACCGAGCTTACGTGTGAAGTAGACAAAGAGAGGGAGATTGGGTGATGGACAACCTGTCGGAGGGAGGGAGACGGTAAGCTGTCAGAAGGTGACGGACGATTCTGAAAAGAAACAGCACGATGGGTGTTAAGGCTCATAGGAACGACCACTCGAGAAAACGAGTGAGACGGGGATTCCCGATGACGAGGGGGTGGAGGGAAACATCAAACGAGATAGAAAAGAGTGAGCTGTAGATAACGAAACATAAGATGACAGAGAGGGATGGCACGATCCAAAGACCGATAAGGATTCAGGTAGAGATATATAAACGATGATAAGAGAGGAGAGAGATAAAAAGAGTCGACTGACCGAACAGCCCCTCGAGCTCGATTGGTCAATATCGGACAAGTGTCCGTCCGCACGTCCTGCTCGAGTCTAGAGAAATCAATTTTTTAACAATAAAAATATTTTAACAATTGCGGAAATTCTGTTTAATATTTCACTCTACATACCCAGAAATTTGAACCAAACGTCAAGTAGAATCATTTTTTCAAACTGTAACACCAAACTTCATGTCATTCGACTTCATCTGTCTTCAGTTCAGTTTCAGAAAAAGCCAGCATGTGGAATAGGCATTATGCGAAATAATCTTTTTTAAAATTAAAATTATTTTATAAAAAAATGTACATGCGGAGTCGAATTAGGTCTATTTTATTAGCTGAAGTGAACATTGAAATATTTAGAACTACTGAGCCGAAGTACTTGGAGAGTTTTCTGCAATACAGTTTTTATATTTCTGCAGATAAGGGAATCCTACACTAGGTCCTGAGATATTTTCGTAAAATTTACTTTCGCACCGATTTGAATCAATTTTGATGAAACTTTGTCAATGATCATATGAAGTGATGGATTTACTATAGTGTATTTGGAAATGCTGTAGTTTTATTATTCGTAGTCATATAATTCATAGTTGCAACTTAACCTTAAACTGCCAGTTCAGCTTTTCAGATAGTTTTATTTTAATGGAGTAACAGAACTTTATGAAAGCATGCAGCAGGCAGACAAAGTATGCAGCAGTATCAGAAAATTATGAAACTTGTAACAAAAATATGAATACGAATCATCGCGCGAAAGTGAAGTTAGTTTGGCTTGTCGTCGCCAGGCACAGACGTGACGTTGGCATCTCTGCAAAAGGTGTCCGTGATTCCTGTTATAGAAGTTGGATTTTGATTCGATTATAAGGGATTCTATAACCTAGCTTCAGTGCATAAAGCATGTCATATCTGAGTAGCATAAAATCAGTGTTGGTTAAATAAATTTGATATGTTCTATATAATTTATTTATGTAATTAACAACAACTCAACTTAAATTACATGTGGATATATTTAATGAAGGAAACAAATTTTTTTATTCGCCTTACATTTGTCTGTTACCATAACTAAAAATTAGTCAATTTTGTTTCAGAAAATTATGAAACGGAAACTGTGCACAGTTTCCGTTACATGGTTCAGAAAATTCATAAAGAAATTTTTAACAGTGTATACTCATGTTGCTAACATGTAACGTGTTGTAACTTTTTTGACATTCTGAAGTTGCGTGCCGCCATTTTGTCTCATAACAACTTTCAAATCGTGGTAATGCGAACTGAAAAATAAACTTAAGTTAGCACTTATGATTATAAATCAGAGACTAATCTCGAAAAAAGACTGAACTTCTATGACATGCCTGACTTTTGACAATGCTTTTTGGGGTTGCAATTGCAGCAAATTTTATTAGAAAACAATTTCTGGATACATCGTTTCGTTTTAGGTTCTGCTACGTGTTTCACTCTCATGCGAGTTCAGACATGCTGGAAAAGTTTAGTTAATTCATCACTATCGTCTCATACACCATTAAATGTCGAATCATTTTTTGAAAAACCGAATGTAATTTTTCAATTGACTTTCACCTACCTTAATATTTAACATATTAAACATATTTATATTAATGCATTTCTGTAAGTACATGTTTTAAGTCATTCCTAATGGTGCCATTAACGTGTACTTCTGAAAACGATCTTTCTTTGTTATGTACAAAAACCGATTAACGAAAGGAATTTGTCTATAGCTTTCAAATTAAAAATTTTCTAATTTAGACATTGAGGACATTGAGGATACGGAATCACATACATTAACCTACCTTACTAATTTAGATGTAGACCTTACTTAAGAACATATTAGCTTGAACGCAGGTGTGTTACGCGAAGAGCAAGTTTTCTATTGTCTTGTAAACTTATTGGGTGAAGTCGACCGTAATAACGACGCTAGGTAAAATAAAGTTGACTAGTCATCCAATACTTTTTAGTTTTAAATATTGAGTAATTTTAATTAAAGCCGTTTTAATTATTGAACAGATCGATTATTTGCGACTTTAATATAATAGTTAGAAAAAGAATACGCAAATGTAGTTAGACTACATGTCCAAACAGTCAGGTATAAGTTATTGCTTGTGATACTTTTTATATTTATGGATCTGTAAGCTATTGTTACCGATGTTAAACCCCCGAATGTAATGCATTTTAGAAATGCCACTGTTTACAATAAACGTTTTACTAGAAAATAATGAAACTATTAGTCCACAGTTATTTTAAAAAAAACTAGTAACTTTACTCAAATAGCATAGCTAGATCCGTTTGCCTTTAATTAGTTTTTAACGCAAAAAAAAAACGTAGTAACTCACTCACAGTAACCAGAAGTAATAATCACTCACAAGTCAACCGGTACGCAAGAATAAAGAGTTGATTCTCACAAGTTATCTCAGTAAATCAAATTTATAAAAAATCAAATAATACTAATATTATACTATTATATATTACTAATATATAAATCAACATTTGACTAATATTAATTAATAATGTAAGTTATAACTTTGCGCTTAATGTACATGATACTGTAAACACGTCTCAGTTTGTTTATTTACTATTAATTTATAACTTTAGAATACAATAACTATTTGTAAGTTATCGCTTATCGACAATATACGCCTATGTTTCGACCTCATAATAAAAATATGTACTACCTGTAAGTGAACTATTTTGCGGTGAAACAAGATCATAGCATTTGAAAGGAATCTTTTGTCACTTTAATAAGTCAACGTTGTGGCTTATGATACAACTATTAAGATACAATGTGTGAAAATCATAAAAATAAAAAGTTTTATTTACATTACGAGTTCTGCATTTTCAGTAATGGTAAATGTCGATGTAAATTCTGATAACGATTATCATTAAATTGGTCGGAGGATAACAATGATAGTGTTGATTATTTTCCATTCAAGTAGGCAAACTTCATTTAGTCTAGCGTTGTTCTCAAGACGAATAATGCATTTGAGCGTGTTCAGTAGCTACAAAAGTGTATCAATATCGTAACAACTTTGCACAGTTCCAAACTTCAACAGAATCCGAATACTTTCTGTTATTTTTAGTATTGAGGTAATTTATTTTATTCTAACTTCTACACCGTTAAACGGTTAAAATTAAATTTAATCTCAAAAGAGTAAAAATCCACTGGTTGTCAATTCTCAATTTAAAGGTGTAATTTGTACTCTTTTGAAGTAAATAATTTACTCAATTAAGCTTCATAAACAAGCAACCTTGTTTCGTAAGTTCAATAATTATAAAAAAAAGAATTCCTGGTCATTGGCAGTGATAATTATGAGTTACAATATGAGATTCAACTCTAAAACTATATTTAATATATACTTTATTAAGTCTAGCAAGTTACTCCAGTTGTTTTAGAGAATATACTATGAACGCTGTAAATCATTTTCTTGATACCCCTCTTGAATTAATATTAAATTGAGTAAATATTAATTAAACCTTATATTGAAAATTATGTTCAGTGAAAAAAATTTGGTTATTTTCTCAAATCGAAAAAGATGCGAAACGGGGTTTCGAGTCGTCTATACAGAATATACAATTACTATTTAAGAGTCGAAAGAAAATGTCAAAAATTTATGATAGTGGATAAATTCAAATTCTTTTTTTAATTTCAGTACACTTATCGTGATATGTCATAAGTTGTGTTATGTATATATAAGTTAGTAGCTCACTTTAGATCGTTATCATTTCTGATAGGGTTACTATATTGAAATTCTCATAACAAAATGATCTTTGCTTTCACGCCTGTTATAGTTATACAAAGATGTTTATTTTAACACCTGACCGTTACCTTTTTTTAAATGGAGAACTAAGAAAACGACGACAGTATCATGATAAAAATGAATTAAGTAAATAATAACTAAATCTTTCCTGCATTTTTCACTTTTTTTACCCACCTTCTAAACGTGTTTACTGATGTGACTGAATTCAATCGACTGTTCATGTTACCTTTTTTAACTTCATTTACGTCGTCCAATGTGATTAGAAATGTTTGAAGATCTCACTTCATCCAAATAATTAATGGAATGGTAAGGTAAATGCTGCAGTAACCGAACATGCACTAGTTTGATAGCTTAAATAGCAATGCATCTAAAAACAGGCCGGAAATTCACTTTATAAAAATGTAAGTAAACAAAATTATTTGCAAACGTAAAAACAATTTGTGAAAAATAATTATTTCTAAGAGAGAAGCATGTCTACTCTAATCTTGAAAGCTTCTTAGATTTTTGATAATTTATTAGTTGCAGATGAACCACGTATTTATGATTAAAATCAATTTATGTTTGAAATATAATAATAAATATACAGATGCTTCTGTGCCATTACCGAACAGGCAGTGATCCAGAAATCCAACGCACATTTGAATTCTATTCGCATGATTATCAATGTGACATGTAAGATTTCTCTCATTTTTTAATTAAATTTCATCCTTGATATTTGAACCTATGACTTTTTGGTTAAGAATATTTTTGTTATCATTTAATCGGATATTACGATGTAGTATTGAATCAGTTCGGATATTAGGACAATACGATTTTACGATTGAAGTATATTAATTCTGAATTTATTAAACAATCTTCTTATTACTTTTCGATAGATCGATATTTCAACTTTTATCTTATTTTGTATTCATCAGTTCATCCACTGGTACATTTATTTTTAAAAGGACTACATAAAAGAGAATTTTGTTTTATAATTAATTGTTTATTATAGCGTATACAGAAAAAAAAGTTTTAAAATTGTTACATCTCAAATTAATCACTGTAAAAGGCTTAATTTCAGTCTAAAATTGGGCTAATTTTCTTAAATTAAGTCAATATTTGCGCTTAAAGTCTTACTTTCAGACAGCAAAGTTTAATTTTAGTTGAGATTTATGCTTAAAGAAACATTTTTCTTTCTTGTCACACCTAAGTTAGAGAATTTTTATTGCGAACCTGAAGATTGACTAAAAGTAAGTTTTCAAACCTAAAAACAAAGTTTTGAGCGCAAATATTGACTTAATCTAAGAAAATTAGCACAATTTTAGGTTGAAATTAAGTCTTTTACAGTGCTTAATTTGAGATGTACAATTTTAACACTTTTTTTCTTAATGTTATAGGTGAATGGATTCGAACCCGCAATTTAGTTTTGCTGTATTTTAAGAAAGCGTTATAATAATTTGTAATATGAAATAAACAGAAATACAGTTTTCTTCATATAAAACCATTTTCAAAATTTTAGTCACCTTTCTTAGTATAGGTTCTTTAGCAGATTTTCAAGCGGTCATTTGATTAATCGCACTGCGTAAAACGAGGAAAAATCATTTCCAGTATGCAACTGTTGATTTTCTTCATCGTTGATGTAAAATCAGGTTGCGTGGAAGGCTGCGAAAAGGCAAAAGATAGGACGAGAGAGAGAGAGAGAGAGAGAGAGAGAGAGCGGGGTGCAAAAATATCTGGAAGAATCATAAAAGCATCGGTGTAAGTACGTGACACGTAAGGGGGCAAAAGGGGGAAGTTTTGTTTGCACTTTGATAGCGATGCCGAGTTGCCAGGTGATAAGGCTCTGGCATATCGCTTAAATACCATCGGGTGCCATCGCGTTGTATACATCGGACGCCATTTTGCATTCTGGGTGATCCCCGCAACGAACGAAGCAAGCTCGCCCCGATTTCGGTTAAATACCGCTGCGGAGCAACGTTTCCTGACGTAAATTATACGGAGAAAAAATTACTAAACCACTTTACCGTACGAGCTTCACAAAAATTTTCAATATACAAAATTCGAATTTTTCTAGGACCAACAAACAAATTTCTGGTGTAATAAATGTCTGAAGTTAATGTGCTGTCTCTGTTATTTATATTTTTTGCATTTCAACAAATTTAAATGATATACGTTGAACAGTTATAAATATATATTTTTTTAAATTGTACTCTGTAATGTAACGGATATTATGTACTTTCCGCATGAATAACTTCTATTAACAGTCTATAAGAAAGACATTACGGATCGATCACGAGTAGAGCCTAATTAAGTGTCATGAGCAATTAAAAGTAATGAAATAACCTTGAAAATATTTTTTACCTTTATAATGACCGTCATTATTCGGTGCTGACAAGCATACATATATCTCTAGCCCATACAGTCGTTATAGAGGGTTGATGAAATTTCATTAACAAATATTCGACATACCTGTCACTGAAATCATTTTTAAATTGTTTATTCTAGTGACATCGGTCATTTCGAAATATACTCACGTATACTATGTAGTGGACATTTTTAAAAACAAATTCTTTATTGAGTTCATACAGTTAATATGCAATTAGCAGTTGAATTTAGTTAGAATAATTCCTTTTTTTAATTATGACCTATTTAAAGATTATTTAAACAATGAAAAGGTTATTTATTAAATATAAATTGGTGATTGACGTTATCAACGGAAATCACACGAAGAATTGTGTGTCATTCTTTTGAAACATGCCCTAAAATTATTTGACTAAGACATTTGATGTTCTGTATTATTTACATTTCTAAAGAAGACAACTGAAATAATCTGGGTCTCGTATTTTAATTGGAAGAACTATACATTATTATAATTTTTTATGTTTCAGTCATTATTTAATTTATTTAATTAATTAAAATTTTTTGGTAAAATAGATGGATTAAATAAAATTATCAAGGTATATATTTTTAAAATTCCAATGTTAACTAAAAATGTGCAAAAAACATCGATATTGCCGTGTTACACGGTTAAAAACTGAATAATATCATTAAATAAATAAAATTAAATCTTATAAAGGATAATAAAACTATACTACATTAAATAAATTCATTATTTTAACATAGACGTAAAATATACCTAAAAGTTTATAATTTTATAGTTAATATATGAAATGTAATTAGTCAAAACTTTAATATTTTCACATTTCCATACCTGAAGAGTTTCAGATTTTAAAAACCCATTTAAAACAATTCCTAAGTAAACCCGTAACAGAGTAGATCGAAATGATAAACGACATGTAGAAGAAGATATCGAAATCAGGCTTGATTGCTCAATATCGTCAACTATCAGTCATTTAATTTATATATACATATGTAAGTATTATTTACAGAAAATAGTCGCGTCTGAAGCAATATTCACATAGCATCAATAAAAAAATCTCAAGAAAAATATTACTGTCATTAAAAGTAACAATGTCAAATGGGTGTTAACGAATTTATTGAAAAACAGATTCACGGAGATGCTTTTACTAGTTTTTACGGTGCTTATTCCAGATATTAATATACAATTATAATTATTTTGTGAAAGAACATTATATTATATTTGATTCTAAGTGTATTATTTTACAAATTGGCAAATTGATTGATATAGGAAATTCTAAATATTCCATGGCCCGTCAACTCATAACCGATTACAAAATATATTGGCAGATATTCGATGAAACAAACCCGACTGGAAATTTATTCAGGATGGAATAAAGTTCTGATCAGGCAACCTGAATATAAATCCAGGTCCTGATCAGAGGGCCTGGTACGGAAGTTAATGTTGGCCTGACGAGGACCTGATTCTCCGCCTTGATTTATTATTTTTTGGGATTAAAGTGGAAATTGTCCACTGGCTCTGTAATACAATACTGTCCCAGTACTGACACATTATCGATTAAGTTTTTATATTATTCATGTCTTAACGCATATGTGTAAGTATTCTATACTATTTTTACATCTTTTATCGCTGGCAAATAAAAAAAAATGTCATCCCGCGAATGATCGAACCAGGGTCTTTCATTTACTATGCTGATGCCTTAACCAAAAAGCACTATGCTCGGAATATTGTATTATGTTACCAAAAATGGTTAATTTTATTCAGAGATAGAATATTACTAATAAACCTCAATCTTCGTCAGTTAAAAAATGACCACACTCATGATTTGAATATTGTCCAATTTGTAAGATATTAATATAGATATCCATACAGATATTCATACATATAATACATAAACACAAATATAGAAACATTTAAACATAATGCAACACCCTTTGCAGCTTGTCATAGCCTTATCTCTATCATCAACAATCTAATATTACCTATCGTAACTTCGCAAATTGTGATTACCTCTCTTTCGCCCCCGATCTTACTGCGCAACTTCGTCTCAAATTTCCTAATCTTTCAACACCTCAGTTCAACCACCATGCATTTAATTCCGATCTTAGTGAACCGACTTGTACCCTTACCGATTTGTATGAAGGTTGACAGAAGTCTTTAATATTCATGCGCCATTTGTTATGAAGCGAATACATCGATCTATCCCATGGCTTACGCCCGATCTGCGAGCTAGATTTAAGGAGCGTTATAAATTATTTGCGAGTGCTAAGCATTCACGAAGTTTGCTTCTATTAGAGCAGTATAGGAATGTACGTCGTGAACTTAAAAACATCCTTAAACTAAAAAGAAATCAATACTTAACCAATTTGATACTTCATCAACCAAATCCGAATAAACTTTAGTCTTGCCTTAGGAACTTAGGACTTGCTAGTATAAAATCGCAGTCAGCTTTATTTTATCCGCCCATCCGCCATGTGATTTATCGACTCTTAACAACATTCTCCTCCACCGCTTACCATCCAATCATCCGTTTTTTACCTTCTCCCCCATCAACATTAAGAAGTCGTAGATAGTCTCAACCACTTTGCTTACAAGTCACGTGGATTAAGTCCAGATCGCCTTTGTCTAGCTCACCTGAAGCCGTTTCTCCCAATCCTATCTCCGTATCTGACTCATATCTTCAACCTTTCATTCAGCAATGGCACCTTTCCACTCATTTGGAAATCGTCATTCATTATTCCACTCAAGAAAATCGCTGACCACCAAAGTCCTTCAGATACCCGCCATATCGCAAACCAACCCCACTTTTCCAAAGTTATCGACTCCCTAGCTACTCAACAAATCACTAGATTTCTGGAGAATAACCAGCTACTGCATCCCAAACAATGCGGATTTCGTAGGTTCCACAGTACTCAATCTGCACTCCTCTATCTATTAGATGACGTCCGAGCAGGCATCGACAAAGGTTATGTCACTTAGTCCTATTTGATTTCTCTAAGGCCTTTGACTCTCTAAGCCACGTAGTCATTATAACCTGATATATCTTCAGGACATATTTTTTTCCATACTCAATCAGATGACCGCAGTAGCGCCTGTTCAAGGCCTGATAAATATGCACTAATCTAATCAAGATCTGTATTGGCTCTAGGTCAGGGTTATATTCAGGCACGCCTGATCAGGGGGCCGGACTGCAGCCTGATCAGGGTTTATGGACAAATTTCAATTCGGGAATGTTTCGTTTGATTAAACTTTATCATGGTGATCACTTTGAATAAGGCAACAACTAGAAACAAACTTTTAGAATTTAATATTATCAATAAAAATCTATTAATAAGATTCAAATATATTACTATTAATCTAATTTTACTTATACCTTTAATATTTAATATCTGGCTTACGTTTATGGGTATACTCCTTTCAAAATAAAAAAGGACGATTGATTATTAAGATCTATAAATCAACGTAACGTAATTTTACTTTACCTAAGGACAATTCAACTTGTATTCTGTATATATAGAGGAAAGTGGTCTCTTAGCGACCGGTCATGTCAATAAGACCTCCATATGTGTTTCTTAATATTTCGATCGGCGCTGCGGTCAGAATTGACAGTCGTATAACTGAGACTCTGCCATAATGTTGACAATTTGTCATAGTTCCGTCTACATTTCTGACTTTATTCCAAGGTTATCAGGTCAGTTTTATATTTTGACAACGGTGGAATTCATTTCTGAGCCTCACAATTTGCTTGCAGAAAAATCGAGAGATGTTTATTACTCCTAGCCTCGGTTTTAACGCATGCAATTAAACTTACATTATATTCTGCCTAGCAGTTTTAAGGGGTAACGTAATAATAATAATTACTTCTGACGACAATTACACTGGTTCATTCTAGAAATAGGATATCCAAAAGAAAAGTCCAAGAAATAGATCCGTTGATTCTGCGGAAACCAGTTGCATTAAGACCATTAGGATCATCGATTTGTACAGTCGCATATGAATATGGAAAAAAAGAATACGAAATGCGAAATAAAAAATAAAGACAATAGAAGAACACTTAAAACCAAATTAAGTCACTGCTCCTTATGCTTTCATTAAACTCACGAATACATTTGTGTTTCTTACAAAAACATTAAAGCGTGGTGGCTAATAAACTAAAAACATTTCAATCATTTCAAAAAGAGTATGTTCTTGTTACAAATTACCATGAGAACTAAAAACTTCAATTGGCTTACGTTATAGAATCCAAACTTTTCATATATATTTGTTTTGTGAATATATTAATGTGCGACATACATTAGTGTAAAAATATATCGGATAAAATGATTGGCGTGCTGGTTTGTTAAATAAGTAAGAAACAATAATCTGGAACTATTTTGTGAATGGACATTATTGTTATGCTCAAACAATACTACCTTTATTTGCCAAAAAGAATCGACGTAAAAAAGCACGGTTTATTATTTAAATTAATATTGTGGTATTTCAGGAAGGATCTAAGTAATTGTCGAAATGTATCAAATAAATTACCCGATTTTTTAAAAATATAAATGAATCTTTATTGAAAAGCACGCCAATCAAACACATTGAGGTACTTATTTTTTGCACGTAAAGATATGCAAATGAAAGATAAATGACCATTTCTCAAAAAATGCTGGACTACACTTAGACTAAAATATTTCAAAAATCACATTAGTTTATTACGAATAAAGATCTCGAAAACGAAAGGTTTATAGCAATTTCGTTTCTTCTTTAATGCCCGCAATTATTTAAAAAAGTTAAATTTTCGTTGTATAAAACACGAGATCTATGTTTCTAAAAATGGTAATGTTTAAGCAGACAAAATTCCATTTGTTCATAAGGAAATAATTGCATTTAAAAATGAATGGCTTCAAGATTCAAATCGTTTAGTCAAACGGTTTTCATGAAATTTTGAAAAATAAATGTTTAAATATCAACATATATTTGCATACAATAAACATTTGAACGCAAAAAGTTACTTAATACGTGTACTAATTGATTTAATTAAGAGAACTTCACTAATTTTTGCATATTTTCATGCATATTTCTAAAATGATTCCCCGGTCAGGTGTATCTCCGTAACAAATTGTGATTATGAAATAGTTAGTTCGATTATTTAATTCGAACCCAGCATCTAAAATATTCCAAGCTAGGCAAATTTTGTGAACGATATGTTTTTATATTAAGATTCATTTGCAAGTCATATTTGTGACAAAAGATGTAGGGTAAACTTTTGTATTTTCGATATGGACATCCATTTCGTATGTGAATCTCATAGATGCGGAAGCCCATTATGGCTGGAGGTAAAATAAAAAACTGCATTTGGTCAGATCAACTTTTCAATACGATCAAAAAGTAAAATCCATTTAATAAAATTAATTCTATACTAATAAAATTGGAAAATATCTCTAATATTCGTAACGTAGAGAATCCATGCTACTATTTACATTCTTCTAATACATATTTATGAGAGAGAACGAATAAATTAATTTCAATGTAAGAATGCCGACAATTTTGGTGTGTAATCCTTCGTTTGGAGTTATTGTGTATAAGTTATTATAAAAACTGAATTAATTCTTCTCGAAATCTCAGCATTTGTAACGAAGCCAATATTCGTTTAACATCATTCGCATGTACATAAAGCAATCGTTCTGCTGTTTTTAAAGAGTCTAGAAACTCGAAGAACAGACTTTCGAGATACTGTCAGCACAGTAGACGGACTCTGAGTTCGTTGATCTTATTCATGTGCAAACAAGTCCACAAACGGTGATCACAACAAACTGTGAATGAACGAAATGCAAATCGTGTAAGTAAAGTAAACTGACTTACATGGTTTCAAACTAGTTTAAAATGAGGATTAACTTCATTAAAAATATGATATCTGTGATTTGTAACTAATAACGCCATCTTTAATTCGAATATGCCGTACAACGAATCTTATATGTCGGTGCCACCAATTTCAAAATTATTCCGGAATGAATGACGTGTGAAATTGAGGAATTTTGATTGTACCTTAGGGAAAACGAAAATGAAGTCATATGGACGCTTGTCGCGAAAGTCTTTTGCCGGCAGCGGCAGCAGGAAAGCGTCGAAAGATACGAGGGCTGATACCGTCCGACATCGAGGAGGGATGCCGCGAGCGCGTTGTCAAAATAAACGGCACTATCGCGATTTATCTCGTTTCCCATGATAATAAGAGATAAAACTGCATTATTACATTTGCTAGTATCAGCTAAAATGATAATTTCAGTCATCGGGACCGACAGGAACGCGTAGGGCTGCTCTCAGTCTTCCCCTGGAGCTCGCCGCGATTCGAAACGACAATCACCGCGTTAAAAAAGAAAAGTTCACAGTGTTGACGTCCATTTCGTTTAAATCCAGCATTTGGTAAACTTCAAAAATGGCAGCCATAATGGAACATCTCTCGACAATGTACGTTTTCCCGAGTGATACGAAAAGTCCTGAAAATCTGCGTGCGTCATTCGGTATTTTTCCAGAAACGTGACGCGAAAATCCGCGACGTGCGCGAATCGAAATGAGTTTACAACCGCGATACGGAAAGAGGGAATATAGAGGCAAAAAAGAAATTCTTTCTCGAAAAAATGCACTCGCTGACAGCAGTCGGATATCGTGGTGGTTTGCATCATCGCTCGAATTGCAAGAAAATCCAGCGCTTTATCAACGAGAATTCCTTATCAGATAGACTCGAGTGGTTGCGAGAGATCTTGGGCTTCGATACGCGACGTCGACGTAAAAATTAAACATATATCCTTCTCTTCTTGGTCGACGGAATACGCTTGTAAAAAGAAACAGCAGAAAACTTCGTGCTCAAACATTTCGACAACGGTGGAAATTTCCGTAATCGAGCGATATTTACGTCGTTGCGGCAAGTATTCCTGATGGAATCATTCTGAGTGCTTTCTCGCACTGATAAAAATTTTAAATATCACCAAAAAATCATTTCGGATAGAAAACCTCTACTTGCCTACGTTCTTAAACACCTGTAAGTGTATTGTGAGATTGACTACGAGAAATAATTGACTGTTCCTGTATTAAAATCTACGTTGATATAATCCCATTGCCAACAAAGTTACGTTTAGAAATAACCTCCGGTGTGTATAATTTTACAGTACCATATGTTATATTAACATATGGCAGAAATACGCTTTCAATGTCATCGCAATCTTAATTCCAGCCTTATAATCAATAAATTTATTTTAATGAAATAAATACTATTTTACGCGGCCATAACTGCGGTTTCCAAAATATTCCAGAATGATTTAAGCACCTAAAAATGTCTGTAAAATGCTACAATTTTAAAGTGACGTAAATTCTACATTCGTGTAATTGTGCCACGTGATAAATTTCTGAATAACACTGACGAAATATTGACGTATGACACACGTAAGAATTTTATTTGATTAAATACTGGAGTTGATTAAAATCAATTTTATACATAATTATTTATCAAAAGTATATTTGTAAGAAAATAAAGACTTACATATGTTAATTACAATAAAAACGATTACAAAAATATTATTTAAAAAAAAATGTTTTCTATTTATTTATATCTTTATTATTAGCTTTCACGTTTCAAACTTCATATATAGAAAAAAAACCTCAAACACCGAGTTTTCGACTCTGTTAATATTCAGATGATACAATAACAAAATATCAGTTAAAAGAAGGGATGTATGATATCTGTAGGTATTTGAGTACTTGGAAGTTTAAATTAAATTATAAAAAATCTGCAAAATCACGAAATCCTCCATTATACTTCTTGTAAGAATACTTTTTATATACATTTGAGAAAATGCAAATAAATTTGTTCAAATGATTAAAAAAATCGGATGTCAGAATATAACAGTTTCTAGGTTATATTTAATTAATAAGTACATTGTTAAACAACCTATTCAGACTTTGAAAACGATCCAATGACAAAAAATTGCAAATTAGTCGTTGAACGTATGGCCAGATCATGTGGCTTATAATATATTAAGACCATTCACTTATTGACTAAGTCCACGAATTTTTTGTTAGTCTTTCCACGTCGTAGTTTGGGTTTGGACAAATTTAGTTCACTTTTGTCTAAAGTTGTCATATCTCCAGGGTATTTAGTTAAATTGTCGTTGATATCCCAATATTTCCAAAATAAAAATAGGACAACACTACTGTAGTAATATACAAAAATGGTGAAGACATTTTTGAGATGCAATATTGCCTGAATTTGAAGAGAACTAAATTAGAACAAATCATAATTCCTTATAACGGATGTTACGTCGAGTGTTGGATTCTAAAAAAAATTAAGTTGAAAATATATATGTACTTTAGCTGCATTATTAGACATCCCGAATAAGGAATTGAATGCACGATAGTTTTCTCGGAGTAGGCTTACAGATTTACGATATGTGTATCAGGATGGAAATCCATTCTCTGAAACAATGACGTGCATTTGGCGAACTGTCATGATAGTAGCATAAAACTAGCCATATATACTTTATGAAAATAAATATAGTATCCTCTATCGTGATTAATAGTTTAGAATTTGTGGTTATTTGAAAACTGAACTATTTTTAAAAAACACCTAAGAACCCAGGTAGAAATTTAATCTCGCGGAAAACTAGTTTCTGGCCAGTTTTCCTGCCAACCAATTCCTGGATAATAACTGTCTAGTTTCTGCTAGTTGCCGTCTAGTTTCTGTCTAGTTTATGCCAAACTAGTAAAACTAGACAAATTTCCACCTGGGAATAATAATAATGCAATATTATTACATTAATATTAATGTAGTGTATTTTTAGTTTCAATACGCATTTACAATTTCGCAACATAGAACGTATTTAGAAAAGTAGTATTTAGAATATGCTTTATAGTACTTTTACAGTTATTAGATTTTATTAATATTCCACATTAGCTAAAAACATTAAAATGAAAACAGGAAATGAAAGAATTCTGTGTAAAGTTGTGGTTTAAAAATGATATTTTTTCAAATGATTCTAAATTAAAAACGATATTGAATGGTAACAGAACAAAATAAAATAATCAAAACTATAAATGCACTGAAGTAATGTAAAAAAATGGACAATAATTGAATAATGAAAAAGTACTTGGAAACAACATTTTAAAATCTGAAAATATTTCAATCTTACTTCACAGATTAGACAATATACATTCAGCGATTTAGCGTTAAATTACGCCTAACATATTTTTACTTCCTCATTTCTCAGGAACCAAATTATTTATCGCAATTTTTAATTATTAATTCATTAGCGCATTAAGCGAGAAATAATTTCGCGAAAGACAAACCTGCTGTTTCGTAGTACAACAAGAATCCCAGTTACTCTAAACCGATTCCGGCCGGAAATCAAAGACTATACAATATTTGTATGTAAAATGTTATCCAACTTGAAAAGTTGTATTTATCAAATCAACCAAACCATTAGAAATTAAAAATCTGTATATTACCTTTGAAAAATATCACAGTATTTAATGTGAGTATCATATAGTCTTATAAACATATTACAAACAAAATATATGATGTTTACATTACCTTCATTTCGTTAAAGACATAATTTTAAGAAATAATAAATTCATATATTTAAGTAACATTTTCTCCGCGTCTTAATTTTTGAAATGCAAATCGTAACTCAAATAAATGTTCTTTGGTTAACAACCTTTTCCAGCATTGGTTTTTTTCACACATTTGGTGCATACAGGTTTCTGATCACGAATCCGGTGTCAGATTTTTCAAATTCAAAAGGATCCAATATGGCCTACCAATGTATTAAAATACGGATGTTTTAATTGATGTTGCAAATCAAACATGTCGGACCAACATTTTGAAAAAAAAAACGGTAACATATTCTGATATTTGGTATAGATGAGTTGGGAGTAATTCCAAAAGGGCACCGTCTGAAATTTATATGAGGCATATATTTTCTGAAGTATTTTCATGCTCTGAATTGGAATACCGCAGTAAAACTTGGAGAAAATGCAATTTTCACGGTGAAAATCGAGGAAACGAAAAAAAATCATTATTTTTGTGTTTTCTCTAAACTATTTCCAAAAATATGAAAAATTTTGAGAAATGTTTCAATTGAAAAATGTAGAGTGTGAAGTAGGAATCATACAAATTGAGAAAAAGGGCAGTGAATGTTGTTAATTGTAATCGGTGTATTGCATCTAATGCAGCCAACGTACATTTAGTTCACACGCTCTCCGCATTGGGTCGTGCGTGGTTCGTTTTTCCCTCGAAACTGTTGCAGTTGCGGATTTTACTTACAGTAGTCCCCGTTCTAAGATATACCGGCCACTTGGATACGCATGTCCTAAGTTATACATTTGCCTTGTCCAAGTTATATACTAGTCTATTTCTCCTCTTTCCCCATCACATCGTATCGCTGAACCAAACTCACACAGAGAAGCACTCATTGCATCGGATATAAACAAAGATACGGACCATAGCGAGGTTATATAACTTTGGACAAGTTTCTGAATTTTGACAGAACCGAGTATATAACTTAGGACGGGGGTTGTGTACACCTCGCTCATCAAATGTTTTAGTAGTACCGGAAAAAGTTGTATTGTCAATTGTAGCAGCGGTAATTTCGTGAAGCTGGAATGAGCATGGGCTTGCCGTGCACTTTCGTGTACATTATATCAGGCCACATTTGCCTTGATCAGTGACCGATTATTCTCATATTCATCGTACTTCTGCGGCGTTACCGTTGATATTGCGAAGAAAATGGAAACAACCTTTTTTTTGTAGAGAATCTTGTGCTCTACATTTTTCACTTGAAACATTTTTGGAAATTTTCCATATTTTTTAAAAATAAATCAGAAATACCGCACAAAAATGCC
Source organism: Trichopria drosophilae (assembly GCA_030407085.1). Taxonomy (NCBI): domain Eukaryota; kingdom Metazoa; phylum Arthropoda; class Insecta; order Hymenoptera; family Diapriidae; genus Trichopria; species Trichopria drosophilae. The sequence continues at coordinate 61,167,092 of CM059586.1, read as the reverse complement.
TGGATTCTTCTCGATTTCCCAATGAAAATTGTACTTGCGTTAATTATCACTACGATATTAGAATTGAGTGCATCAAAATACATAAGAAAACATAAGCCCCTTAATACTTTCAGGCGTCATCTTTTCGGAAGTATATCCCAAAACTCAATCAATAGTAGTTTTCGATCCATTAAAGTTGAATTTTACGGCCAAGGAACGAAAATTGTTTTTCTTTATTCTGTCCGTAAAGTACGCAACCACTGTTTTTTTAATATGAATGTAATATTGGAATGATACATGCAAGAAAACGACATAGATGATGCGAAAGATGGGAGTCTTCGGGCGGGCAGGGAGGGGGGGAGGGGGGGGAGGTCGAGTGTGCGGAGCCCCCGCGATGTAAATAATAATTTTTATTTTAAAGGAATTATTATATATAAATTGAAATTTATACTCTTTATAATATAGTTAACATTTGTGATTTAATAATTTGTTACAGTAATTTAATTTTAATGATTTGTGCATTATATGTCCATTCAAAATCTAAATTTGGAACTTTTAACCCTTAATCCCGACGCAAGGGTCGTTATCGACGTAGAGAAAATTCAAATTGTACTTTATAAATTGCACAACAGTAAGCACTTTCAAACAGCAGGACATATTTGACCTAGGTAGTGGGATGAAAAGGCCTTAAAATAGCCGTCGGCTAAGGGTTAATAGAATAACGTTAAACATTTGTAACACTTCTAACTTATAACATTTCGTAATAATGTAATCACTCATTTAGTGATAAAACGAAAATAAAGTCGCAGAATTATAATTTTTTTTGGAAATTCGCAATTATTGTTAATAAATTTCATTTAATATTAATATTTAATTAAATTTGTGATTGATCAATGAAACGCGCGCAGATGTTTAAATATTTTGTCGATATTTTATCTAGATTTACTAATTTACACTAAAAAATTCGTAGAAAATTTTAGAACTTTTCGAAAATTTTAGGGACACGAGTCCGTAAAATTTTACTTTGCTACCTCAAACGAGCCCTTTACGGACACGGATGAAGATACCGATATTTCACATCCATTAAATTTTAAATTTCAAAAATAATAAAAAATTTTAAAATTCCAAAACTAAATTTTACATTAATTAGTCATTGCGAACAACACAAATTCATAGGAATGTAATTTCATAAAAACCTCGAATATTTCAATGGTTCGTGAGCAAATTTTTCAAATCACTTGTTCATTCACATCTCATCTCTTCAATTATGAATTTTTAGATTTAACAGTAAATGCTTCCAAACTTCAAAAACGGTATACCGCAATTTTAAATTTTCCAACTTGCTGCCGGATTCATAATCGGCGACCTCGAAAACGCTTGTGTATCAAACTTCATATTGTAATAACTATTTTGTTCATCTTGACATGGATTTCTTTTGAAAATTATGTTTGTGGTTTGGAGAGAAAATATTATTTTTATTGGAGACTTAGGAAGCATAGATACAAAAACTGAACCAAATTTATAACAATTTACTTATAAACATTGAAAATTACTGGGGCACGGTGCCAATCCGACTGAAAGGATTAAAAAATATTTGAATTTTGTAATTATGTATTTTTTAGTATTACCACGACCAGGTGGACATGTCAGTTTAAGTAAAGAATTGGTAATACTCAAAAATACATTACAAAATGTTTGCGTTAAATTATCTTATGAAATATTTAGCACATAAACATTATTCAATGATGAAATTCTTATATGATTTTATTTAAAATTATTTTTAAGATTAAAATGGACTACGTTGAAGTTGCACGTGCATATATTTCACAGGCATTAGCTCAATTTTCGTGTTCAAAATATGCTGTGATTTAAAGCTCAGCTAATCAGATTCTCAAGATATCAAGAATTGCTGTATACTATTTTTAGATTATGTGTCGTATTATAATTTTAACTAATACTGCTCGGGAAAAAATTTTGTTTGTTGATATGACGAAATAAACAATATGCTTTTTTTAATCAGGATCTTAAATATTAACTATTATTGTACATCATTAATAAATTAATTATTTCGTCGTATTTAAAAAATCGTACTTTATGAGGAGTAAATTGTGTGGGCTTTTTCAACGTACCTTAAACAGTTTTAAATGTTTGTAATTATGCATATTTGGGAAATTTTAAATTACCTTTACCGTGGTAAATTTATATAACATATTAAGTTCATTTTTAGCCAACAAAGAGTTACAAAAAGACTGCAAAAATTTTGCTACATTTTCATGAGTTAATTATTTACGCTTGAAAGATCTTTGCCACATCCTGAGGATGCTGTGATAGTCTGCGCTTAAAACTGTGCCTTTTAAAACACTACATCGTGATCGTCTGTTGGGTTAATCTTAAGCCAAATATTATATTTACGTAGGCAAGACAAAACTTATTTTCAGATAAGAAATTGTTTTCTCGTACCTATTTATTTGTAGTTGGTTTATCTAAAGAATAATAAGTTAAATTTAACGAAAAGTACTTTTAAGTTGTTCTAATAGACTTAAATTAAATATTTGAATACAAACTGCAATCATTTTGCAAATAAGTATTTCCATGTTTGACAGTTAGTTTACATACATTTAGTTAATGTAACAATTAAATGCATGGTATGAACAGTATGAAAAATACCAGGGTAATTTAATGAAACAACGGGAATTACAATAGTTATTCTAAAATAAAATAAAAGCATATGTAAATAATATTAAAGACTAAAAAATACCAGCTTATTCTGCGTAATATTATTCATCAATATTTGTTATTTTCAACATAGTATCTTGCTTCAAAATTATAAATATTTAACAACAATTTATGAAAACAATTAAATGAGTAGTTTCAATAATCTAAAAATATATGTGAGAAGAAAAGGAATACGCCTTCATTTTCGCCACAGGACAAGTTTTACTGATAACTCCAATCGAGCGATGAATTGCCAGATCTACGATTCAGATCGATTAATCTTGTTATTTATTCTCTGAATTTCCTTATCGGAAAAAAATTGATCGAATATTAAAACTGTTATCAAATATAATGATCTTGTTTGCAGCTGTACACTTCCATGTTCAATTAGCTGAAAAATACTTTTGGATATTCGTAATTTAACTCCAAAATGCGAACTTATTTTGTATAATAATCAATTACGAAAGTTGTACGAATGTAAAGAATTCAATTGCAGAAATCTTATAACACGAAAAATCTCCTGCGTTCATTTTATCCATACTATTTGCATCTACCTCTACATAAATTAGTATTGATATTGTTTATTTCCTTCAGGATTCGAATTAAAATTATGTGTAATGCTGGTGATACGATCGATATTAAGATATCGCTTCCAATTTTTGACATATGGTTTATCTCTGAACCTGCACGATAGTCCGTTCCACTTGCATTTTATATTTGAGCACACGCTTCAAAAAAATGTCAAATTTTGGATGATTTTAAAGCTGAATGTATTTTACAATGACTTATATAACTGAATTTAAAATTTATAAAACAGTAGCATATTTGATGGTCGGTAATAGAAGTGTTAAGTACACATTTAGAAACTAAATATGGATGTATGCTGAACGAAGCAAAAATACGTAATGAATTGTATTTTATATCAGGTTTAAATAAAATTTGTTTTAAGAGTGGAAACTCCAATGGATAAAAGTAAAATAGGTAGAAACTGAACAGAAACTCGACTCGCTTTCTACTAGAGTTATATCAACAAAATGTGAATATTTGATTCTTCATTTATCGACGATTTGGACCATTTAAAATGCTTTCTAGTACACTTCTTATTCTAACCTGATAATGCTTTCTTATCAAATCGTTATTAGATTTGTGCAGATTTTGTATTAAGTCCAATATCTCTGAAAACGTTTAAAAGCTATCTGAAAAAAACTGCTTGAGATATATTATTTCTGTTGTTTATATAACATTATTAATTAATTAAAATTGTTTTGTTGTTATTAAAATATATAAATCATATATTGAAATAACATCACCTTTTTTTGTATGCTTAGAATTGTGGAAGACGATAAAAAGTAGGTATTATTAAACTCAGCAACATTAGCTATTTTTAGTTTCAATAAAGTAGATTTATTTACAATTACATTCGACTATAACCTAGTACACGTTTTAGTTTTACTTTTTGGGCTCTGCCAGCACCCTACGTATAATACTCAAATGTTTACTAAGGAACCAGTAACATGATGGAAACGTTTAATATTCTCAATTTTATATTAATGCAGAACAGTATCTATAAAAGATTTTTCATTGATCTGTAATCAAGCAAGAACATCATATTTTGTCATGGAAGGCTATACTACATAAATAATTTAATTTAATATATATGAGGACAAAACGGTAAAATGATGGATTTTTTATCATCTGAATGGCAAGATAAGACATCACAATGGTAAGGTAATGTCAATTTTAGAAATATCATTGATTTATTCTTTAATTCTTTCGTAATATTTAGAAAAAATATGAAAAAAGCACAAGTCCTGAAAAACTCCTTGATTAATTTAGAGTGCATTCAAATGGTATAGTAAGTTAATTCTGTTAAAGAACTTAAGCATAAATTAAAATTTTTTTGCAGACATTTAACTTCAAGTCATTTGTAGCTGTTTAGAACTACTTTATGAGTAAAAAAATTAAATTAAATATGAAATAAAATTAGAGAATCTATAAGAAATTGTTAATTAATTACAATGTATTTCATATACGTGTTTTAGACTTCAAATAATGAACCAAATATAAATAAAATGTTGGCCATAAATACACAATTGTGACAAAGAAATTTATTATGACATACGACGAAAAACTTAAAAATAAAGTACTTTCGGGGGCTTATACTAGAGGTATACTAAAAGGTACGCGATAATGATCGATCACAGATAACTGTCAGCGATCTGTGTAAAGACACATACATTTAAGATTTGCTACGTTAAATATTGGAATGGGGACAGACCAGCAGACAAATAAAGTGTCAACATGATGGATTTCGTTTAAAATCTTTAAGATTACACTTCAGTATTTCTTATAGAACTTAAAATACATGTAGATGCAATGATATTTCAGACTCTCATCAATGTGATTATAAGGAAAAAATTAATGAAAACTCGGCACTCGTGGGTAAATTTACATTGATTGTTACGATTTAAAATTTCGTAATTAAAAAAAAGGTTTATAATGTTTTTTATTGATTTTGCTATATTAAGAGGTTTGCGTGCTTGTAAACTTGTGCAGTAGCTGTAAATGCATATAGCGAATAAATTTTAGCAAATTCATTGGTATATGGTTGGTTTGAAATTTTCCAATAATAATTATTATAAAACTATTATACGGTTGAACAAAGAGGTGTAAAATTCCGATTATTTAATACAGTTCAAGTTCAATTAATTATTTTCATTTAAAAAACAACCTTTATCTAGTTGGACCAAAGTTTACATACATGACTTTTTTATCTAATAACTTCTGTACGTGTTTTCATACTTCATCCAGTCAACGTACGATTTGTTATTAAAATTTTAATCTGATTAGTTAAAATTTTATTTCGTTGTATTATATACAACTCAATATTGTGACTTGCAACATATTTACAAATTGCTAATTTCAAACCTAATTTTGACTATCCCATTATTTAATTTGTACACTTACAAAAATTGCACTTGCAAAAATTACAAATTTTCCTATTCTAACTGGGCCTCCAAGGACAGATGTGTAAATTGTATTAAGATTTACTATTTTTTTAGTAAATTATCCTATTCTGAACTTTACAATAACAAATAGGACTGTATACTAAAATACTAATAAAAGTTGTTATGCAATTTTTCTCTGTGTATATAATGTAAAAATTGGATCACTTGTTGTTAATCGATCTTAACAAATTGTAAATATCTAGAGGTCTGTAATACCAAACTTGCCCCACCTCTCTCGATAAATGTGTAGTTGGCGCAAGTTTTGAATATGGTCAGATCGAAACTGACAAGCGACTAGAACACACAATGGTTCACGTGTAACATTTTCTATAAAAGTGAATACAGTCAACAAATTTAAGACAAACATTGTCTAGTTCATTTTTAATCAACATCTTAGTCAACACTTGTTAACTTAGAAAGGAATGTTATTAAGTTTTCGCTAAACTTCACGTATTTCAAACAATTCAAGTTTCTATATCGCAAAGAAGGTTTTATTTGCTATAATGTAATCATATATTTATATAACAAGAATAGTGGTTTAAATCACTATTTTAGCAAAACCGTAAAATCTTTAAAAACTACCGAAAAGAATTATTTTATAGTTATAAATGTGTAAATTATAAGCATACAATTTTCATAATAAAATGTCGTTTTTGGCTTATATATACCGTAAAATGAGAATGGTATTACAAACTTCTTTTAATATGCGGTATTAAACAATTAGGACAACGCAATTAATTAAGTACAGGCTAGGTAATCGTGTTCCTGAAGAGGGACCAAAGTGGGCCGAAACTTTAAGCTATTTTTTCAAAGTTACATATATAGTACACAAAAAATCCACAATTTATTATTTTATAATTAGTAATGAACGTTTCCACCGTTCGAAATATTTTAAGAGTTTAGGATGCAATAAAGAAAGGTGAAAAAAATTGTTCGTGTACAGCGAAGTTGGGAAATTTTTGTATGAAGCAACTTGCCAAATAGAGTCTTCCATCTTAGAAAAGTGGAAAAGAAGGCCAAACGAGAAATATATTCAAGTGAAAAATTGTATTACAACAAACTTGAACTACTTTCTTATCAAAAAGACCTAGTTTTAATTCTATGCTTTATACTTACGCAATGCTTATGGTAGTAATATGAAAAATGTTTTCATTTTTACTAAATTATGACCAATGTCGTTTGCAATTATCAAAATGGTTATTCTCGTCTGCAATTAGTATATATTATTCACCAAAGCCAAGGAAGAATTTTACATCAAAATTAATGCATTAATAAGGACCTGGTAACAATTTCAGATATTAACATAAACTATTTAAGATATACAACGACATGATTACCGTACTTTATTCTAATAGCAATAATCAACAGAGTTATTAAAGATTTGCTTACAACAAAAGTATATTTACAAAAAGAGTAATGCCCTAATTTTGTATTAATTTAAATCATTGATCGTTTAATTGACGTTTTTTGCATAATGCACATTAGAACTGCCAGAGTCTAATTTAATTCCAAAAGAATAAAACCTTTTTGCAGCCCATTCGAGTAAATAATCTATTATCATTCTACTGTTAATTGTAGGTGAAATTAACGATCCAAAGTGTACCTCAAATAATTCAGTACGTATTTACTACTCATCACTAGACTAAGTATATTATTCCAATCGTTTTATAGTGTACATTGTGAACGTTTTTATTTTAAACTGATCACTTCTCTTGATTGAATTTCGTTTGCTAAAAGTAACAAAAAATGTCTTGCAGATATAAGAAATAAATGTCCATAGTATGTACGATTCAGATAATCTTGATTTATTTAAAAATATCGTCTGACTCGATAAAACACTCAGGTTATATTTATTGTACACTAGATGCAGTCCACGTGCAAGTTCGCAAGAGCTCGACGTCAGAAAAAGTCACAGTGTAAAAAATCTAATGTAACGCCACAATCAATATGTGTCTCGATTATTACTTACTAAAAATCTAATAAAGACAATTTTCCCGATATGTTTCATTCTTGTTAGGCATGAGAAATTACACTTCATTCCATATTTACTTTTGAAAATTTCACGCATTCTTCTTTCTAGCATATACATTCTCACACATGCGCGGTATATCTCGTTGCAATTCGTTAAAGTTTCTCTCTATACATGGGAAAGAGAAATCATCTAAAATTGAAACGTCAAATTATTTACATCACCGACGAATGCAATTTGGCATCGTGCTCTTCTCTACGCGAGAAACGATATCAGAACGCTGTCTTTGGTAACGAAGCTAAACAGAGACGAGAATGTAACATCCGCTCAATTATTTCATCTTTATTCGATCGCCTTTCATCTCTCCTTAAGTAGTTTCGGAAAACATGTTTAACTAAAATAGCAGTTGAAGAGAGAAAACGATGCTAATTCTATATACAATAATAACAAACGCATGGAACCGAAATCGTCGGTCACGTGTTATTTTCGAAATCCTTCGAATAAAATCTATTGTACTTATTACAATTTAGAAGAGTTAACTAATTTCAATTAAGAACTATGGTTTTCAAAATGTATCTAACGCCTTTTTTGTCGACATTGATGCACTATTCGAATTTCAATCAACCAAACCTCCGCGAGCAGAAATTTGATCAGGCCCTGATCAGGGTGTAACGCTTTTGGTCAGACCCTGATCAGGGCCCTAATAAATTTCTAGCCGGGTCTATTTCGCCTTTACCGAAATCATTAATGATGGTCTTAGAGTAAATAATCATTTAAGTCTGGTAGCAATTCGAATCAATGCTCGTTATAAGAAATGTAAAATGTCACGTTACAGAACGATGTTACGATACCGAAATTATTTTGTCACCCTTCTTTACGCGATTGCCATCAGCTAGGCATATTTTATATACATATACGCCGAAACGCATAACGCAGCGAACTTCCAACTAGGCCGATAAGGCTGCCAGTGGCTGCTTATCATTCAGGATAAAAATAATATGTATATAGAGAACAATGGCGTTGTTTAAAACAAAAAGATAACTGGCCCTGTCCCCGTTACATTTTTGAGAATTATTCTCAAAACGTAAGTCGTAAGACCCTTATTTGAGACATTTATAAATATATACAAGCATAGGACCACGACGATCAGCTGCTACGCAGCTTCTTGTACGATGCTGTTTACTATTTTACAACTTTTCAGTGCCATCATCGAGAACTTTTTTTACAGGCAACATCCTATAAAATTTAACATTTGAAACCAACTAGATATTAATATATTTAAATTAATATTTTATAAAAATGTTGAACGAAAAAGTTCTCGATAGATGTTGTAGACGCTCTTTATAAATATTTAGCAGAAAACTTAACATTTCTTTGAAACAATCACAATTTACGGTATGTTCAAGTTCCATGATCAAGTTGAATTGGTAATTAAAACTTTTAACATCCTTTCAAGCACATCTGTAATAAAATGGTTGTCGTACAACAATGCTCGTGATCCGTCGGTTTCACGATAATCATTTTGGGCCTGCGAAATCCTATGAGGAGGATATCGACACAACAGTGGGTCTTTCCAGATATCTGGTGTCCAGCACTGCCTTCCCGTTAGCAGAAACTGGTGACGTATTACCTAAAGTGACGATGTGTTGGGAATTAATATGGTGGTGATCCGGGGAATGACCCGCCGAAACTAAAACTGGTGAACGTGTTGCACATGGCGGTGATGGACATTCAACCTTTGGTGAAAGATTTTCTATCAGTTGCTTGTGTTGGTGCTGGTGTTGTTGCTGTTGATGATTCTGATTTCCCATGTCATAATAGATACTAGGAGGAAGATCTCGCTGATAGGGGATCGTCGATATCCTATTCGATGTCTGAGCAGTCATGTAGACGGGATTTTCGTAAACCTGCCTGCTTAATTGTCTGAATTCTGTAAAATAACAACGAAATGTTAGGTATATTTATTTTTGACATGTTTAGAACAAATATTTCAATATTTGCCAATCAAAATATACAAAGCGTTAGTAATTAATTTCAATGAATAAAAACTCTAATTTCATGTCCATTATGATTCACTTATTTATTTTAAACCAGCACTGGTTTCATTTATTGAAATTTGTAATTAAAGGTTCGTATTTGAAGAAATTAATATAATGTTAGTAATTAATAGTCGTATGGATTAAGAGAATTTCGCAGTTTATTTTAAGCTGGAAATTCCAATAACGTTCGGTGAAAATTTAAAATACGGATATTAATGACTGCATATAAGTTGATATATTTTTTTGCTAAAACACTATTTTGAAAAGGGTAACCAAAATTTCTTGACAACAAATCACTCGATTTCTTTGTATTTTTTTCTGTTTTTTTTTTGAGTTGGTTGCATTTATTGAATTGGTTTGCATAATTTTCGACTACTCCGGAGATTTTGCTGCTCCGTTGCTTTATCATTTTGAGGAAAATAAAAACTTGTTATGTTAATAGTCTCAAAATCGGATGTACAAATTCTAAATTGTTGTCACTAGTATAATAATTCTTTTTATCTATATTTTTTCAAATAATTTTGTAAGAAAGTGAAGAGGTTATTGATTTTCTTTCTTCGTTAATTTAGAAATTTCCCTAAGTAACTATTTTAGTGCAAAAAATTTAGGTAACTTAGGATACTTTCCTAGTAATTTTGTTTGGTCGAAATTTTTACTTTTAAAATTTTTCTCATCTTTTCTTGAATTTACAATAATTTGGGTGATATTGTCAGTAGTTATGGCAATAGCTGCCACCATGCCGTCTTTTTCCAGCAAATAAATTGATTGGGAGGACCAATTTAACCAATTTATTGATTCTCTCATCCAATTAAAAAGTTTCCCTACCAATTAATTGGTTCACCCAACCAACAAATTACAATCAATTCACAGTTAGTTTTTGTAACTATTATTAAACTATTGTTTTGTATTCGTTTAAAATTATTCAATTATTTTTAAACTAGAAATAGAACGAGATAAAATGTTTGTCCGTCCGAAATAAATAAAAAGAAATACACATGCATATGTTTCACTTATTATTTCATTTCCTTCAATAAGAAATTCTGTGACTATTTACCTGACTCCATTTTCAAGTTATTGTTGATGTTGTTGTTGATGTTATTGTTGTTTATGTTATTATTGTTATTAGCTAAGGGACGTTGACTAACTGGTCCGACGATCGGTGTATCACTGGACTTCATGTTGCTACCTTTTGATTTTCGTTTGCGAGTCTGGATATTATCTTTCTTCATATTCAACGGCCTGGGAACTGCATGTAATTTGTAATAAAGTCCACATGCATTGCATACTGCTTCACCGTGGGAATTTCGGCGCCACAACGATGTGACTGTCGTAGCGCAATTGCTGCACATTTGACCGACGCGTCTTGCTGACGTCTAGAAATAAAACAATGTTTTTTATAACGCCCTAAAATAACAATTCATTTTCACGCTTTGCCATGCGCTTAAATATGAGCATTGAACGATATTGATCTCGTTTACTGTGAGTAATGATGATCTTATACTTTTGAAGACTTTAAACGAATAAGTTTTCATTGCTTAATGATATGGATTTATTAAGCTTTATTAACTAATTTTCATGCGTTAAAAATACAGTATATTCAGACCCAAGATCAATATCGTTCGCGGCGATTCGAAGGTCTCTTGCATATATGTAAATCTGTGTAATGAATAATACCTATGCATATAAACAAGTTGATGTATGAAATTTCGAGACTGTGATGCATGGTTAACGAAGAAAAATATTTTAAAAAACTACCAAAAGACGTCTATTTATTTCAAACAAAATAACATGTTACAAAAATTTTGCTAATTGTATAATAAGCCACTGTATAAACAGTAATGAAAATTATCCAAATGCTGTATAATTGATGAAATAAAATGATAAATGTAAAAATTGGACAATTAGACGCCTTTTTGGGTTCATGTTTTGAATGGAAAAACCTTGAACATGAGCGTTCCTCGTCGTTCCGACTCGCAAAAGACCTTCGTCGATCTAAAATCTATCGCAGAGGGAAGCAGTACCACTCACAGCCACGAAATCACGCCTTCGCCTGGAAAACTTACAAAGAACACAAATTTAGACTTCAGTCCTCTTTAAGGAGCAAAGCAAATACGAATTCATTGGCGTGGCGTGACTGCGTGAGGGAGAGTGAACTTATACCATGGGTATAGTGGCACCTCTAGTATTGACAGATATATCATAGATCGCTAATTCCACTTGACAGAAGGACATGTGCGTTGTTTGCGAATCCCGACAAACGATTCATATATTAGCCTCGAAAAGTCATGCGATCAACTATTTTTCAGTTTAAAAAAATTTAAACAAAAATTTAATTATACGATCGATGAGTTGTTCATGTATGAAAGGTACAGAAGAAAACGAATTATATACAATAACATGAATACAGTTTTGTTTTATTTGATTCAACATATTAAAAAATGAGTGCAAGTCAAACGAGATATTTTCCTATTTAATTTTAAACAAAAAATATCGCAAGAAAATTTGATCCGATATCGGATTAAATTTAAACAAACGATTTTTGTGTTTAAATTTAAAATGGAGAATCCTCCCTTGCAATATGACACAACAGTTTTACTTGGAATGTATATAATTCATTTCCAGATATAAATAAACAATTATGAAAATAAAAGTTTTTAATGTGACAATGAAAACGAATAGTTTGTGAAATAATGACATAATTTTGTTGTTGATCGATCTGCTCATTTATGTCTATGTCGGTTGTTTTAATGCTTCTGTATGTAAGAAATTTTAATGCAGTGAATTCAATTTTACTCTTAGATCTTTCATATGAATAAGACGAAATCGTTTATATGAATTATTTTATCCGAGTTTTGAAACATCTGTCTTCATGATACCAGTCTAAATAATTCACGTAAGTATCGTTATGTGCTTCTACTGGTTTTCACAGAGTAGTAATTACTCCCTTAATTGTAATGATTAATAATTATTCAAAATATATCAGATTATAAACTAAATCCGTGACACAAAAATGAGATAATTACATATTTCGTATCTTTCAAACATTGTAAATTATTTAACGAACTAATATTTTATCTAAATATAAAATGATATGTATTTAAATTCAGTTTCTTGCTGTAAATTTGCAGGAAAACTGCTTCCTCCAAAAAAATCAAATACCTTTAATGTTTACCACTCATTTATTGATTGCTAATTACGAATATCCCAATAAGACAATACTTTTTTTGAGATTTGAAAGATTTGTATTTGCCATTGCAGTGGTTTCAAAGTGGCCACTCCAACATGTTTGATTGCTAAATTGCATTGTGGTTTTAGTAATCAGCAGCCAAAAAATGTCAATAATTATTCTATACTTGAATTCTTGGGGGAGGTAGTTTCCCGACATTTTACTGATTTTATTTTTACATCAACAAATGTTCAAACTGATTCAATAATTTTACTTTATAATTTACTTGTGTTAAGTCAATGTGCATTAATAGATTCTGTTTGTAAGAAAGTGATGAAAATGTATAAACGAGTGAGAGTTGACGTGGATGGCTTATTATGAGATGATGCAGTTATGAAAGTATGATTAAATAAAAGAAAACAATGATTACAAAACATAAAACAATAAGAAAATAAATCTATGTCTAAAAATAAATATGTGAAAAAGAGCGGGAAGGGCATGACACCTACCGCACGACGGCTCGTTTTCTCCTCGTGGGGTCGAGGAGGACCACTATACCCATAGAAGCCTTTGTAGTATTCGCCCTGGTCCGCCACTGAAACAGACATGATGCCAACGTTAGTGGTGGTTTTCACAAACACATGTGTTTTGTCAATGCGTAGATCCACGTGTTTTCATTTTTTTTTTTGAGATTAAGATATGAATATCGATTTCTTTAGGTGTACAGGTACTCTTTGACAACCGAGTTTCGAAATGAATCACTTTTCCTTATTTTTTTTGCATTCGGTCAAGGGCGAATATCCACAGAGGCTCTTAGTCGCACAAACGGCGATCTTTGACGCCTAGCAACAGACACAAGGCATCTTCGACGACAAATTATTACAAATTCGCGAAAGGACAAGTATAAGATGTGTTTCATTCATTTTATCACAAAGTCAGTGTGGTAATAATATAAAAATGCATTTATAATTAACTTTATGGTAAAATGTCTAGCTAGTATGTTTTGTGCAAATGGTTTTCGTGTGCGAAGGAAGGCATGTTCTGCGCTCCATACTTACTTTATCCAATCTGTTCATCAATTATGTAACTTTGCACACTAAAAATTATTGCAGAAAACTTCGTAGCATATGGTTATTGAATAGTATAAGATTATGAAAGCGAAATAATTTGTCGTTCTGAGACCTTCGCGCTGTTTTGTATGTAATTAATCGTCTCTTGATTCGCATCTCGTCGCTCCTTGCTTACCGAACGCCGTGGCTGTTTGACTAGAGGTCGATTCATTCCGTTCATCTTGTGGTAAAGTCCGCAGGCGTTGCATAAATAATGGCCCGTCCCATCTCGCCGCCAGAGCGGGGTGGAAATTGCCCCACAATTCACACATTCCCGACCCTCCGTAAAGAACTCGGCCTCGATGTTGTGCACTGTCATTATGTACAGATATATTCATACTATTCGGGGACGATATTGCGTTAAACATTTCTTACAACAGTTATTTTTTCATTCTTTCTAAGACAAACAGACACCTGTGTTTCTATAGTTCGAGTACTAGACTTAGATTGTTGAATATCTTGAAATGTAATATAAAATATTAAACATCTCTGAAATTTATTTTTTAAAATGTACTATGGAGGACAATGTATTATAATAGAATTTTGCGACCGGACGGAAGGTGCCGTCCTGGAAAAACGGCCAAAACAGACGAGTTTTACATTTGTTTTGCATTTATTTAAAAAAGAAATATCATTTGTAAGAAGGAAGTACCATGGAAATTTATTAACAGTGGCGAGAATACCATACCACATTACGGAGCATGAATGTACTTGCAAAATATTTTCGATAAATACCAAGTCTACACTATAAAGCGCGACTAGATTCTCACGAAGGGTATGAGGAATGTCTTGATATGTGCATAAGTCTCATATATCACCAAGGTTCTTCTTTTTCCATAACGCATAATTCATTTGTGCATAATACAATTTTTTCATACTTTTATATAGTTGATCCCAAATATGTATGTTGGTAGGACGAGCCTCCCCTCCCCCCCCCCTTTTTCATAACCACACACAAGTGTGGGTATGGCTATAAACCACATAAAACTAGGAGCTGGGTCGTTACCCCAAATAGAAAAGTCATAAACCACGAAAACTTATTTCAGACTGAGTCCGATTATACTCGACTTCTTCCCTGGTAGAGATTTGGCTGGTTGAACTAGCCATTATCGTACTGTTCGGTAGAATTTCGGCAGAAATATACACGAATTCTAGATGAAAACCCGCTATAGACCACTAACATATATTTAGAGTGACATAAAGCAATTATTACAAACTGAAAATATTATATTAAATTTGTATAATAGGTAAGGATCAATCGATTCGATCAAGGACCAAAATCGGATGTTCCAAAAGTTTAAATTATTGAAAAGTATGGGAAAGTAGGAGCTTTACATACATTTCCTTTGGTTTCTGAAATTGTTAAAATTTATGTAACTTTTTATTACATCCATATAGCCTTCCGGTTAATGTATTAGTCAGTGGAAAGTCGTACAATACGAGCAAGGCATTATTTTGCGTCTGTAAAACGTAAGAAGCGTGCGCACGCGGTACAATTAACTCGAGTATATACGAAGCTATGGCACGACCGCCGTATCACGTATTTCGCGATATCAGTAGCCCCCTTTTTTCGCGTCCGCACTAAATTAGTGTCCGGCTACCCGCAGTCGTTTTTTCTCCTGATAATGGCCGAGGAGGCCGACCCCGACGACGACGTCGACGACGATCGACCGACGACCGTACTGACTTTCTTATCGCGAATTGGCTTTACTCCCGCATCCGTTCGCACGACATATACCGGCGCTCTTCCGAAATCATGGACGAGAAAAATGAGTTATTTTTAAAGATATATTATAATTTTCGAAATTGCGTTACTCGATTCCGAAATACACCGCATTTCAGCTGGTGGAAAACGTCTTCGTCGTCGCGTTCACTCGCGCAATATATTGCTTACCCGTTGCGACGGGACAGTATGACGTAGCGATTATTGCACATTTTTAAGCCTCTTTGAAATTGTTTCCCCCTTTGCGTTCAAAATTTGTCACTGGACGCAATCTTATATATAAGCGTTGCACGTAAAGTGAAAGCGTATTCGGAGTAGATACATTAGGTATCCCTTTATTTTAAGTTTCGAAGTAACTATAATATGGGGGTCTCCTTTTTTATTTTAACGTTTTTCATCATGCGATATTTAACCATGTGACAAATGGAAAATACATTCTTGGTTTAATTCTTTCAGTATGCTCAAAATGAAAATACGTGAAGAAGTTAAACCTAAATGTATGCATCTATGCATTGTCATGGAAATAAAACACGACTGTTCATAGAGGCATAAACATACATCAAACTGAAATGTAAGCTATATTGCACAGCGTATATGCATACTAGTCTCTATTGAAGCTTCAAATAGAAAAATTTGACAGAATCCCGAAACGACAATAGCACAATCTAATCGAATCGAAATTATTTTACTTTCCATTACTAAGGATTGGAATTTAACTTTAAAGAAAAAGAAAATATTGCATGTATTATCTTTTCTTAGATGCCTACTGAATATATTATACTGGGTAATGCACGAGCCGTGAAGTGGACTAATTCTGACCGGAACGAACATTACGTAAGAGAACTGTAGTAGCGTGACAGTACAAATAATATCTTGGCTAATATAGGAGCCGCTGCTATCGAGTACCGTATTTTTCATTCAAAATCCTTTGACACCCTGTTGAATTATAGCTCTAAATAATGCGTAATAAGAATAAATTGCGTTACGTGAAATGAAGTATAGAGCACATCAAATAGCCAAGAATAAGTTATGTCACTCTTATGATCTAATACACATACTCATGCTATTTCAGAACCTAACTAGTAACATATGCTAACCTCAAAGCAAGGAAATGGAGCATCGAAACGACTTATCGCTTCTTATCAGGAAATTCGAATCTTTTCAAAAACTGATAAATTTTAGGAGGTTTGTTTATTTTTCGACGACGTGTCATAATCTCTCGGTCGAAAAATAAAACTCAAACAAAATTTGTGCATGTTTATTTTGACTCGAAAATACGGTAAAGAGATCGATATCAGTACTTATACTACCCAGAAGCCGATGCTAGCTAAACCAGCTCGATTTCAGAGTGTACTTCATCATGTGGACAACGTAATGTAAACGAAGTCGCAAGAGGGCTCTGTGCAGTTAAAGAACGGTGTATTATCAGTAATCGCCGGAAACTATGATAAGGCCGTGTCCGTTTCCAACCTATCGCTGTCTTCGCTCCGTCAGTTCCGCCTGTCCTTATGCACCTCCTTTTCCTCGTTTCTCGCTTTTTCGTCCGTAATTTTCCCGCCTTCGATTCTTTTTTTTGCCATAATTAGGTATTTTCACGATAACCGAATGGAACAGGACTAATATTTCATAAAGTTTGTATCGAGACCCGAACTTTGAAATTAGAAGTTATTTAATTGACCCTTCCGAAAGCTTTTAAGTGCCATAACACTATAAGCGTTTCTTTCATAAAAAAATGAAGATTTCACATTATCCCATACATATGTTAGAACTTTGTAAAAACGTACAGAGCGTTGGCTTGTTCTTTCGCCGCCCCTAAACGAAATACTGCACAAACAATATAATCGCCGCTTGTGAGTATTTGAACTCATTACTTCCGTTAGTTTCATGTAACTAGTCTTATCAACCGCATATTTAATGTGCGGATAGTAAAGCACACTAAATAATACGAAACTCTCGGCTTCCACGAAACTTGGTAGGAGATTCATTGACGTTCGCGAAGAAACTTTATATGGCTGAAATACTCCCATTATGTTCGCCAACACATTTTTTTCCGTGCATTAACATTTCGTGGACTGATAGAAGAGGATCGCATTACGGGGCGACGACTCCGAAGTTATAAGAACATTCCAGTGTAACAACCACCTAGCGGAGCAATCGGATATTACATAAGCGAATGCGTTTCAACGGAGAATATTTTCGTTGGAAATTTCTCGAGTACGAAATATACACCGAACCAACTGCGTACCTAGGCAAGGTATGCTGTGGTTTTATTTAGCAGGCGGGTTCGCGTTACATTTTTTATGGCGTTGCAATGTTTTGTTAATGATATCCATGCGTCGTGTGAGATTACAATTAAACTGCACTGAAAAAAAATTGGATACAAATATATAGGAATTTTACCATAGTCAACAAAAAGTACTGTAAATCTAAATATTTACTTGAATGGAACATTCCAATTGGCACGAAAGTTTTACCTAGAGTGAGTAGACAGAGTGGTTTTCAATATGAGTTACGTTAAAGAAAAATAGTTCAAGAACAAATCTATAAATAACGTCGATTTGTCCCAGTTCCGATCTACCCGTCGGAATAACTCGGAGATTGTTTCTCTCTTTAAGAGTCAACATAGGATTACCGAAGGCATGATATGGGAAGTTGTTGATAACAATTCGTTAGGCATATATTCATTCTTCAATCGATATTTCGTGATCGAATACTATATTCTGTGATTTTTAGTAAACCATGTCTAGTAGCGATCGTCATTAACACTATGGTCAAAATTAACTGACGATGGGTATTTCAGTTGCCGTCGATAATAATGACTTTCCAAATCGATTTCCATTTATCAAAACTGATGCAGTGCTTGAAATTCGTTGTAACATCGTTTATTTTGCATGCTTCATCGATGTTTTCAATCCGATGAATCGAGGAGGTGAAGTATTTTAAACTTCTCTAACAATGCGTTTTACCCGAGGGAAGAAGATCAGTGGGAAATTTAAAACGCAGAAGCTCAAGTTGACTGGCATTCGTCGATTTGCGCTGGAAACACTCGGCTACGCGGATGATGGAAACGAATATTCCGTAATATTATATTTAGTGATAGAGCCACGTGGTATCCCAGTAGAGACTGGGAATGATGCACGACAGCTCGTGCACATTTCCATCTGCAGCTTAATATACGAATTAAGTGTCAGGGGCGTTGTAAAGACAGGCAGGCAAGGCGCGTCTGGTCGGTAGAGGAACCTCGAATCTCCGTCGAAGCACTCGAGAGCCCGCCGGTATGGCGTTCAGCGGTGTATTAAAAGGTTTGCCGGCTCCTCTTAGGATATACCAAAGATGCTTCTGTGCTTCTTCCGGCGCTCATATACATAGCCAAATACCAATGCCGCATCTAGACGAAAGACCACTTTAAAACTCCCAAGTCGTATTCCTGTCCCGAGACCTGATCTTCTCTCGCATTCACTTTAATGATTCAGCACGATCAATCAATTATTTATTGCAGGGATGCTTAATCGATCGATTAAATTACATTCTGGAAGATCTCTGATACCTATACAAGTTGGTATTTGTCAAGTGTTAAGAAGAGGTACTATCGCAATCACGTCGAGACGATGTTGAGTTTGATAAAAATTAAATCAAAATTACTGCATTAAGGTTAATACCCATAGGGAGTAATTACATAAATGCCTATTTCTCAGTATTCAAATTTCACAACATGCTGGATGAATCAAAAGATTCTCCATCCGAAAGCGTTACAGTGAGAAGTTGCAAATTGAATAAAATCGAAGTATGCGTCAAATCTCCTTAGATTGCTGTTTATTAGCGAGCAAAATGTTTCACTCTCAGGGATCGACGACCTTAGAGGTTATCGCAGTTTTCTTATCGGCTTCTTGTAGATCCGACGAATTTAGAAGCCTTACGCAACAACTATTCTTCGCGAGTATCCGTGTACTAACCTTCGCGGCTGTTGAATGCCTTCTACAACGTTAAGCGCGGAAATTTTAGTTGAAAAAAAAAATATTATAAATGACCTCCCGGATCGCGTGACGGTTTTCGTCTTTCGATAAATAATGATACCGGTTGTCATGCGAGGCTGCCAGTCGACGAGAAGAGCTGCGATTTTGTTTGCGACGTGCGATAACCCGAAAACCTGGAAAAGTATTAACGATATCGAAACTACCAGAAAACTGTGTCCACGTTCGTCAAATTATGACTCGAGAGCAGCAGCATCATTAAATCTTTGGGCTTTATCTCGTTTGTTGCGAATATAAATATAATGTTACTCATTTTGTTAACGCAATACTGTGGTCGGATGCTTTTTGCTCCAATGTCCCCTAATGAGAAAAATTGTTTTTGTTGCACCGTTAGATTTGGACACAAAACAAGTAATAAAATAAGATCAGATAATATACGAAATGATATACTATGAACGGTGTGTAGTCGTCGAGGCTAATTTTGATGTTGCATAGATTCCCACGTGGACTGCTTATACGCGCGAAGCGTCATGATGTTTACGTTTGCTCAAAATTGGCGACATAACGTATGCATTTCTCGCGGTTTATCAGTGTATTAGCCGTTACTAATGCGTAATAATAGCTCTAGATACACAGCGTGACAACCGGCGTCTAATAGTACGATGACGAAGGCAATCCATTCGCGTCGGTCGGGGTTTGGGCCAGTAAACTGGAATCATCATCATCCCTATCGCACATTCGATTAGATACTCACTTAATGTAGCACCGAGCGTAATACCGAAATTATCGTAAACGCTCGTTCGCTCGTGCGAGTCGACGACTCGTCCGATAGATACAGCCCTATCGTCGTCGAACCACGGTATCGCATGTGTAGCCACACTGTAGACACAACTCGATTACACCTACACATTGCCTAGGTCAGGGTTCTATCAATCATTCGCGTAATCCGCGAGAGCACTTATATGAGTTTATGTAAACACGAGCGCCGACTCTTTATCCGAAATCGGTGCTCGTAGTCGCTCTATGCGAATTCATCAACAAGACACATCTTCTTTCATTTCTATCATGAGAAACACCAGTTTCCAACACTCCGATTGAATCATATCACACTTCGGTGCATATCATACGGATCTAACTAACAAGTTTTTGTTTTAGTCCTCGTATGTTTCCATGGGCTTTCCATTATCCATTTTGTCAATCACTTTCATTCATTGTAAAAATTTAGGTTTTCGTTACGTATTATGACGATAAATTTCGATAAAATGGAGCTAACGGAGCCGTTAAATTGTTTTATCAGTCTGTTTTGTGTTGAATTAAGAATCTGTAAATTGTTTTTATTTTGTTGCTTGGGTAATAAAAAATGGTCTGCTGCGACTCTTTGCGTTGAATCTATATATTGACTACTGTTTCACACCACAGTACGTGACAAATTAATAAAATTACAATCGTTGAAGACATTTTAATCTCATTAAAGCTTATTAATAATAAAAAATTATCTCTTGGTAAATTCCAGTGTATAAGAAGAACCCCGAAACGTGGAGAAATATTTCGCGTTTTATAGCCACCGCGACATTTTTATCGATATTTACTGGTTATGGGTCGCCAGTAACCCCGAATGTGAGTCGAAATGATAACTTTATATATGCTATAGAACTATAAATTGTTGATAAGAATTTGCTGATTTTTTTTAATCGTAATGCGTCGAGCGATGAATCAAGAAAAATATCGCAAATGAATACTTAACGAAAAATTTCAAAATTGCGCATTGTATCTTAGATTATTTTCATAAAGTGGTTAATGGAAAATCAATCACTAATAAGCAACTTCAAAAAATATAAATAATAATCTACGCGTTTCCTATGAAACATATGTAATTCATGTATAATTGTAGACGAAGCTTGAACACAAAGTCGAAATCATTAAATGCATTCGTTTTCTTGCTCAAGGAAAATTCGTGCTTTCGAAAATGTCAGAAGCTGAAAAAAGGTCGATGATTAAGTGCGGTCTCAATGTCGCGTATCGTGAATATTCTTTCGAAGCGCCTGTCAAAGACGACCTAAGTAAGCTGATCCCGTGCAACATGTTGTTTTCCCCACGGCTCAAGTGGGCTGGTCTACGAGATTTCACTCTTAAAATTAGTTATTTTTTAAGATTCACACCCCTTCATTTGGCCACCCTACAATTTTTACACTCCCCCTGCTACTTTTTTTACTCTTTTTTTTCCAAACCTTGCAATGTGTTCTACTTTTCTAGTTTTTAAATAAATATTTTTATTGGCCCATGATATACAAGTGTTACAATAATAACTAAATACGTGAAGTCTGACATTTTCGTATGTTTATTAATTCAAGGCTTAAAATATATAAAAATTAATTTTTTATAAGATCATGTTTTGTTCAATGTTTTAGTTATTTTTAGGATATTTTTTAATTCAAAGTAGGACGTTCGGATCTGATTTTGGTAAATGTATAGACACATGTTAACTCGAATTGTAAATTTGAATAGGAACGTTCGGGTAAAAAAAATTATTGATCGAAATATGAGAGCCGGGCGAATATACACGTGTTCTGACAGCAAAGTGATATGAAAATGGTAACAGCCCCCATCGTCTCCAGTGTCACACGTATACCGGACGGGGGTCATCTGTTGCGAACGAGAAGTCGCGCATCTAGGCAACACACGCCCACCTATCATTTGACGATATCCACGCGCGTGTCAACACACCGCAGCCGATCTCGGTACTCTACAAAAAAATTGAATACGTTGGAAAAAACGCATCTGTTCTTTGATTTATTTACCAGTTATTTAGTCTCGACCGTTAATAATCCCCTGGCGCTCCAATTCAATAGCTTTAAAACTTTTTCGATCGCTGGAAAGTAGACCATTTTTAAAAAACGCAACCATCTGATATGTGGTATAATTTTTTTCAAATATATACAAGCGTTTTATTTTCAAACTCGACAGATTGTCTCTGATTATTGATATAAAAATTTTAAAAAAATACAATATCTATTCCAAGGAATATAATGTACTATAATTAATATTTGAACAAAATTAGTTTTGAAAATTCAAGAATACAATTGAAACTTAAATTATTTGCATAAATAAGAGCTTTTCTATTACTCTATACGATATTGTGCACATGTTTCATTCAAAATTCGAAAAAGTTAAAAATGACTTTTAGAACGAAGATATTAATACGTTACCATTTCATTATATAGAAAATTTAAATAATCAAATAAAATTAGTTACCTTTTATTATTAATAAATTCTAAAACTTTTAGAATATTTTTAATAATTTTAAACCACTATGAAAATGGTCTTGAAAATGTGTTTTATTTCGAGTTAGACATCATTCGTAAAGTGTCAGCCAAAAACGTGCGAGACAAATTTTCCCATGCTTACACGGCCGAGGCCTTTGGTGTGACATTGAAAAAATACTTTTCTAAAACCGCTCCCAATTGTGATGACCTTAATAAGATATTATTACCAATAATCTTTTTATTGTGGTTGTAATTAATTTCAATATTTAAAAATAATATGTTTTCATGTAAAGGAACAACATATCACCTTATGCCCTTATTCGCTCAGTATTTTAACGAATATTCTGTGACAGTATTTTGTTTCATCGTCAATATTATTTCTGTATTTAATCATCAATGCTTGTTTTCGCATCGAGCCTAATTGTTTAATAAGTATGTTTTTTAATCCAGAATTAAAACACCAACACAGAAAACACATTATATTCAAGGCGAGAAATATGTGATATTCAACAATCTTTGTAGTCTAATACTGCAAAATAGGGAAAATTGCAAGAAAATTTCTACGTGTTTATCAGCTAAAAAGTAACGTCACTCGTATATTCATGAGAGGTCGTATTGTGCGAAGAGCATGAGAAGCAGTACTCTCCATAATCTTCCATGCGTGAGAATATGCTCCGTTTCTTTGTTATTTAGATATTGTTACCGAAAACATTTGATTTGTCTCGCTCCATTGTCTTGTGCGCCGTACTTAAATTTTACACGAGTACAATTTTTTCTTCGTTGAAATACGCAAAATGTTAAAACGCGAATAAAAGAATTTCAAATCGCATACCGGACTCATTGCTTATAATGATGGATCTTACTTCATCATTCGATCACTTAAAAAGCTTTAGAATTCTTACAGACTGCGTAAAAATGAAAATCAAAAACATTATTTTCAAATGATGGCATTAGATGTAAAGTCTAGATTTGTAACACAGAACTTTCTCTCTTCTAAGAAGTCTGAAGATTTTTCTTGGTAAAAACAAGTCACAATTTTCTCGGGGTGAGTCACCCTGGAAAAGCGCCGGATTGCTAACTTGGATGACTCATTTTTGAATTCCAGAAAATGTTTCTTTCTGAATATTTCAAAACAATTTCGTGCCTATCGAGTAATGATTTGACATTATGTGTCAATAACAAACACCAGTAAAAGAAAGCATAGTTCAGTGTTTTAAATTTAATATTTTTAAGTAAGTAATTCAAAACTTTTCAGTGAAAGACTTGGTGGAATGTCATGGCAATTACGATTTTGATAGTTAAAATCGATGAAAAATACTTACTTGCTGATAAACTAGCTGCAGCGCTAATCTGGTGTCCAGGTGCATTCAGTGCAGTTGCGGCCGCTCGTCGCGTAGATGGTGTAGCAACACTAGCATTTGAGTATGGTGGGGAAGGTACTGCATCTGTCGAATGGACAAATGCCCAAGTTGGTTGCACTTCCGCATTTGTCTGCTGCAGGGTGTATGGAGGACTATAACCACGGAATGACCCTCGGCCAAATGGCTCCGAAAATGCTGGCAGGCTCTGACGTCCGACTGTGGTTGAAGACTTGGGGCTACCGTAATCTTCCGCCATTGATGGTAAAGAGCTATTCAAACCCGTAACTGTAACAAATTGTATTTGCATAAGGATTGGCAAAGAGGGCATGTTGAATTGTTGATATAAGATAGGGTTAGAATTCTGCCCTAAATGGCATTGAGAAGATAACAATACAAATGCACATTAATATTAATCATTAAATACCTTGTGATGGCCAGAGTTGCTGTGCTGATGGAGAAATATCAGCTTGATTGTTGGTTATATACGACATCGCATAACCAGTGCCTGCTCCTGTCGCTCCACTCATGCCGGTACTCATTCGGTACAGCGATGAACTGAAACAAAAATTATGCATTGTTACGCTGAGTGTATCTACGACCACATTTTATCTAGTTTATTTATGTATAGGATATATCTATCGTAATTGCGATACGTGTATTCGGCAATCAATATAATAGAATAAAAGTTTAATTAAAACATGCCAAGTGATATAGCGGCATCAAGAACAGGTTATTCGATTCTTTTTTTTCAAGGTATATAGTAAATAAGTCATCAATGCACATTAAGTTGGAGTGGATTCAAAGGACTTTGCGGTGCACTGACAGGTAAATACGTGCAGCAAAACGACCATTTCCCGATCTTCGTAGTGGGACAGCAGGCGGTCGCTCGTGGGGTGTGCATGTGGCTTGACAATTGCATCAAAATAGTGCAGATTAGCACCTCAGGGCTAAAGAGGATATAACGGTAACGGTATAGCGGAAGACTCAGCTGAGGGCTGGGGGCCCAACTCGCTGGAGATCGGAACTACGGAAGTCGGATTCGAAATGCGGGCGCGTGCCTTCTGATGATGAGAGGGGCGCGGCTCCAACCCTCTTATTTCTATGCTAATCTTGGCGGTAGAGCGCCGGCGACGACACAACTACTCCATTACCACCGCCGCGCCAGGTCGATTCATCGAGGGGGCCTGGGGCCATTTACCTGAGTGGGGCCTTGGCGTTTTGTGCCGTTCCATCGTATATATACACACACACGATGCCTGTAGTTTATACATTATATCTGGCGGCATCGGCAGAATCCAAGATCATCACCCAGTCCAGTCTCGGATACATACTTCTCCTTCTCTTTCTCTGCTTCTCTGGCACTCTAATTTTCTCCTTCTATCTTCGCCGCCATCTCCATCGGTCCTAACTCTACGGGCGCCACCGGGAAATTACAACTCTTCGGTCAGCTCCGTCTCTTCGCGTTTCCTCTCATCTTATCTTACGGAAGTTTAGGTCAAGTCCGCCACCCTCGACGACACGAAAGAATTCGGAAAGTCTAGTCCAGTCTCGACTGACAATTTCAGGATTCCGCAAGAACGTGGGCGACGGAAGTCATCAGCACTGATCAACGTTCGGTGTCGCGTGAGCTCTCTCTCCTTTTTCTTCTCTCTCCACAATAGCGTTACTCGTCGATACCTCACCACAGATCCACATTTCAGATAACTCACCAACTTTAGATCGATGATTTACAATAGGTTTATTAAAACACAGGAATGCACTTTTCCACCGGTCTTTCTACATCTCTCCACAAGACCTGATGGAGCGTATCGTTTCATGAACGCAACATATGTTGTTTAGATTTCGATAATCTTTTGTCTGTGTTCTCTTGTCAATTAGCGATTATACCACGTGCATTTCAGGGCCTAGGCTATAGGTTGTAGTATTTTCACTCTTGCTTGTTATGTTGAAAATTATCATTCTTCACTTTTTTTTAATTGTCTTTATAGTTATATTGATTACTACGTATTTACCGATCACTATTGAGTCAGGGACAGTTTATATATAGCTATGGGTCATATATATTTTATACCGTAGACCTACTTTATTTCCTTCAGATTAAAAATCACTTGACTCTAAGCGTAAACATCCTCCAAAATTAATACGAAAATTTGTGAGAAATGACTTCATATTTCTAAAAAGTTATCGTATTAACATGTGCTAATTAATTGCGTCATTTGTTTTATTTTGCAATTAAAAAATACTGTACCGAATTTTAACTGTTATCGTTATTCCGATTCATTCATAACATATTTTATTATGTAACCAGTCTTTGTTTTTCATCATTTAATTTACCTATCATTGAAATTATATAATCTTATTAAGATATTTCGATGAATAGTATGCCTTACGTGGCAAAACTAACAAAAAATTTAGTTAAAAAATAGAAGTAACAAAAGGGTAATGTTGTAGGTTAGACGACATTCTGCAGACGACACAAAGGACTTCGGAAAATTGTTATCTACGTGAGTTAAGACGTAGTTAGATTTGAGAACATGCTTGCAGCAATGCCGACATATGTATGTCTTATGCACAAAACAAACGATGAGCGAATGCGCTCGAGAAAATGTCAATATCGAGACGTCCTTGAAGATTCGGGAGGTACGTGGACACGTTTCATTATATCCGAACGTGCTTGCTTGTCCGTTCTGAGACGCGTGGTCGCGATTTCACGATCGGTTTTTTTTTTTGTGCGCCACATTTCTTTAAAGCGATGCATCTTTAAACTTTTAAATACTTATGTATACTACAAGCGTTAGGTATTACTACTAATATATAATTTAATGCAAATTATGATGTTAAATTTCAGATGGAAATTAATTTTGTATTTTGAACATGGCGACCTACTCCGCAATATATTTCATAGAAAGTGTTTCCATAACAAAATAATTCACGCCAAGGACTTTTAAGATATTATAATTCAGGATATTCTGTAGTCTTCGTCCTGAACTTATCAAAAATCCTTGTAGATAAAATTTCGAAATATTTGCAGCAGACTAAGCATATGTATAGGACAGTTCTTTTGACAGTCTTCATTTGGACTCCTTGGTTAACATGACACTGTAATGCGATATCGCAAAGGCACTGAGGCCAGACTAGTAATCCACATAATGTTTGATGAATTGTGTAAAATACTAGGTCAAGCAAACTCAGTCTCATCGGGTCATATTTCCATCGAATGTAAACTCTGTTTAGAATATGAATACACCACTGTCGCTCTATATATTTTACAATTCTCCAGTATTATATATTTCACCGGATGTTTGAAATTAAATTAGGATTGAAGGAAAACTACGACAACTACAACGGTACTTAAAACGAGACAATAAAGCGTTTTTACGGAACGCTGGTCTCGAACCAGAAAGTAAACTATTTTAAATCTCAAGTGCTATGGTGTTTATGCCATGGAAGTACGTTTTTGAATGGGTCTGACGTCAGGTTGGAAGTACGAAGCCGTAAAAGTTGGACAATGTCTAAGCGCGTTCTGCAATGAACTGTTGATTTTGTGAATGAGCCAGAGACTTTCGTTGTCTTGGATGCGACGCACGTGTTCATACCGGGAGGAAGGAAAGTAAAATAAAAGAAGGCGGAGAAGGAAGTCCGCCGAGCCTCTGCTATTTTGCGAGATGTTCAATTTACCGAGCTCCTTCCTTCATACACACAAAGTCGGACATGAAAAGTAATGGTTAGTATAAGGAAGCTCACAGGTCTTTAAGTGCAGAGCTTGTCGACTCGATGGGTCGAACTAGGTAGCACTTTGTTGCAGGAGGAAACGAACCGGTACACCGAGCCACAGAGCACGCGCTGCTTTGCAATTAAGTCACTTTTACCGATCACTTGACTCCATTTCGGATTTTGCATTCTGACAATAACTGGCTAGAGCTCGCGTTTGGAATATGTTGAACTCTAGACTTACTTCCAGCTGTCTTGTCCAATCGTCAAGAGGCAGCGGTTAATTATAGGATATCGTCTAGGAGTACGTCTGGAGAAAATCACTTGAGATTACACCCATGAATTTCTATAAATTATCTCACTTTATTATAGTATAACATACCGTACGCCACTTCTTACAACGTTACATCTTCAACTTTTCAGAGAACAAATAAACGAGGAAGGCATCTGCAAAAAGTGTCACGTTCGAAATTCCTTTAACTTTGGAATTTGTGGTCTCGAGCCACTTAGTCAAGAAAACCGTTCCGCTTGTTTCTGATCGTAGAGAAAAATGCACATTCCAGTAATCAGTAGACCAATTGCTAGGTATACAAAAGATCATTCGAGTAGATAAACGTGCATTACGTCATCGTGACGTTCTGGCACAGAATTAAAATATACAACACTCGCATGAAAAAAAAAATATCCGAATGCTTTATAAACTGAAATACGAACCACCTGAAATAAACGTAATAAATGAAGAAGTAAACACTTGCGTGAAATTTCGAAAGACGACACGGTGACATTTTTTTACTTCCGAGCACAATACGAGCAATTCCTGTCTGCTTACAAGGGTGTCGCGATTCTTTGATAAATTATTCGGAAGGAATATTAGGCATCCGAATAAGAATAACTTCATTTTATCGGTGCCTCTATTTGTGAAAAATCTGTCAACGCGAGTTGATGCTGTATGGGCTTTTAATGGGCAGAAGCGGCTATCTTACATCTCGAACGTTTACACCACAGGAGATAGGATCTACGCCCTCCGTCGAGCTAATATGCTGCCATAAACAACCTAATCCGAGACTCCGCTTTCGAGTGTCCACTTTACAAGTGGCATAAAAATTATAGACAAAGAATGACAATGAAACGGGTGATTGGAGGCGTTAAGGGTCATTTCGCTAAAATAGGTCTTTCAGGAAGTGAAATATAAACACAACCTATGCCAATTTTTAAAAAGTATCCGCAACTCATTAAATATTTGCCCGTTATTATTAAGCAAGAATTCGATAAAAATAAATGCGTTCATGCGAATCTCTAAAATAATGCACCAGATGTTAGATAGTTATCTCTTTGTGAACTGCGTACGTTAGACATTCATATCATTAAGTTGAACATATTTGTATATTATATCTGCAGAAAAATGAGGAACCTGACCTCCTGACATGATTCGCGATAGTTTCCTTAATTTTCGAACTACATTTGACGCGTATAAAAGAGGCAACTTTTAAATTCGAGTGAATAAATAAAACGCGAAATCGCCGAATTAGAAACAGACCTTGGGAAGTGACATACCTATCGGATCACTGACGGATCGTTTTTACACGCATAGAACGGATTCGTAAGAGGCGATTGAACTCCAGAAAGGCCGTCGGCAGTTTTCTCGTGACAGAGGATATTCGTTTCGGATGACCGTCCATCGAGCTAAAGTAGTTACTTGTTTGCATATACATCTAGCTGGTCTCGTGGAAGAGTGAAACGCACGATTCGCGAAATACAATACGATGTGAGAGGAGGTTATGGCCCCCGGCGTCCGCCGACCATTATCTGCGACGCCTGCTGATAAGTGGGTCTCATGCTATAACTGACTCCTATAATGCTCGCTTTTCTTGCGATGCCAGTAGAGAAGATGATGACACGCGGTAAGATTTGCTTTAATAAACGAATAGTAGCAAAAAAAATCCGACACACCCTTTCGGTCACGACCTTCCGTTTCGACCCAACATAGAAGGCACAAACAATTTTTCCCATTTTTATCGCAGCTTGCTTTAAATAAAATATTCCTTAAATGAATTACATTTAGTTAATAGGATGGGCGATCCTTGGCCATCAAAGCTTTTATCGGAGGTTCTGAGGGAATTAATTGCCACTAAATCGATCCAAGAAAAATCATAGCCAATTCTGGACGTAGCCGCGCCCTTAATCGGGAACGACATTCTTAAGTTTATTCGAAAATCGATACTAATCCATCAATCCGGATATGTAGGAGTTCGGTTCTAGTCTCAATAGTCGTCATAGTTCGAAATCAGTTTATAAACATCTACAAAATTATTAAATTATTTATCTATCAGAGATCTTACAAAATCAAATTTCTTTAACCTCTTTCTTCTGAAGCTAATTCGTACCCAGATTGTTTAATAGGCGTGATAATTGCTATTGGCAAAATATTGAGAAAACGAAGGAACTGATTATTTGACAATAAAAGCCTTTAAAAACAATTAAGGATGCGCCGATAACATTTCTATTATCGAATTATTATATAGCATTTCTTCGATTGGTTTTTCTGTCGACCCTTGAATTATTTGGATGCTCGAGGACAAAATCTGTGAAGTTAAAAAAAAAAAATTCCGAACCGTCTCCTTAGGCGCCACACAAATAGGTGTGACGTCTGGACTAATACTCTTTTAACCCCATAAGAAGACTCGAGCGCGCCGGACCGGTCAAATGAGTAAAAAAAGGAACGAGAAAGCTTCAGTTGACTGTATCACATTCGTATTTATTATTTCTCTTTTTATTGTTTTATAATATCCTTTTGGTTACTCACTCATGGTCCATAACGTTACTTCTGCCAACATTTGTAAAATGTTAAACTTAATTTTTATTATGTTTCTCAAAAGAGCTGCATGCTTTTATATGCACTTATTACATCACAGCAAATATAAACTTATGTGTTATAATCGCGTAGAATTACCAATATTTCTTGAAAAGTGGCAACGCAGAAATTTTCTAACGTTGTTTCCAAAATATTCCGTATGTTATGTAATATATTCAAACGAAAGTGTTGATTTGTTCACGGAAATCATCCGAAAAATGAGAAAGCGTTTGTCAAACTTCACAACTTCTTCCTGCGAATTCATTATGTATAATCAAATTTGAACTTGAGTTTCATTTCTTATCACGAAAATATATTGCTGTGGACGAATAAAAACACTTTTTATTTATTACTTCAATATTGATGAGAAATAACATATCTATTAATTTATAAACAAGCAGTAAATGTCATAACAAATTTTTATTTAACTTTATTATGAACGATATCAATAACCGCAACTTAAAAAAATAAACGTGATATATAAGTGAAGTATTAAGTAATATTGTTCAGAAGAATGCTTCTACATTAATTTGTTCAGACTTTTTAAAAATTGATATGCAAATATTAATCGCTTACGTATGAAGTTGACAATTAGATTATGTAGATATTATGACGGACTGTTTTTTTTTATTTTGATTTTTGATACCAAAATATATTTATACTAATGATAATATATATTTATTTTTAGTAATCATTGGATATTCATCATATTAGTAGCAGTAACATCAATTAGTAGCATTTGTTTGTTATTTAAATTGTTAAATTTCAAGTTGATAATTTCTCTAGCGAACATCAATTTTAAGCGACTGATTAAAACAGGTTAATGAGATAAATATAGTTCTGTGACGAGGTCACGGTTAAAATATATTTGTTTTTCTTATTAAACCCGAAGTTTGGTGTTTTAATGAGTAAGAGATTTAAAGTGAAAAAAGTTGTCAAATTTTTAGTGTTTATTTTGAATGATGCCTTAATTACGGTTAAAACATACTATAAATAACAAATAAACCATTAGATTATTGTAATCTTTAACTAATAAAATTAAGGTTTCAACATTTAGTATAAGATACGTGAAGTATTTTATTTCGTGACTAAATCATACGCGTAATCAAAACTTTTCTTCTTAAACTAAATTTGTCTGAACATACTAATAATATAATATCGTACAAGTAAATATATGCTATGTAAATATATAAATCTATTAATTAATTGTTGTTGTATATCTAAAAATGATTTGAAAACAAAAAAAAACTATAAAAAAGCTGTAAAAAAAGCACACATATCGTTTTACATTATCAATAATTTCACTCAATTAAGTAAAATAAATTGCTGCTAAACTATGCTCGTGGCAGGCTTGAACAATGTACTGTCAAATCAAGATAATTAAATGAGTTTTCATAACAGTAGTCCAGTGAATTCAACATAATTTTACATTGCATACGGTTATGACAACAGTAATTGATTGCAGTATCTATTTACTTTACTGGAAAAGATGATTCCAATTGAAAATTGGTCGTTTTTGATAAAAACTGATTCCTTCTGTTTTTTCATCGTATTTGAGATTAGGGAATAATAAAACTGGCTATTAGATCATGCAGTAACTATTTCGATAATTTTCTATTATTTTGTTTCAAATGTGAATAACAGATTAAATGTACACATAAAAATATAAGTCACCCAATCACGAATGTAAATAGTTATGAGGTTATTCAATACCCAAACATTCGACCGTTTCTTCGCGATGGTATGTTAGAATTTTCTCAAAAACAATACGAGATTTCTTTCATAAAATAAGTTTCAAAATATCCAACATAAATTTATGATGGAATTTCTTTGATTAATATTAAATGCAAACCAAATATTCTTGACTAAATTTTGATTATATTAATTATCTGTTTCTAGTATATTGCATATTACATTCCAATTTGCAACCATATTGCACTGCAACATATTTCTGAAAAATTGTATTTTGCTGATGAATTCCGGTTATTACACGCTATGTCGTTCACTAAGTACTCCGATAAGAATATAAGTAATAAGTTTAGATGATATTGTGTAACTTACGTGCCAATATTTCTTTAACAAAACTACACTTTGGCTCTGTTTGAACTACAACTTTTTGTCAAGTATACACATAATTATAGAGCAACAAAACTAGTTGACAATTTTTTAAAATTGTAAAATCAAGTTACAGTATATAAATAAACATTTACCATGGATTTAACAAACAGATCGTACGGTAGAAGGCGATGAAAGGAACAGTTTCTTATATTGTACAAGAATAATAAAAATAAGAATGTACAAAAAAAAATGCAAAAAATAGTGATAATGTGCGTGGCAAAAAAAAAATCTGTTCTATTGAACACGCAAATAATCAAAGAAGCTAAGATAAATGGGTATAAACTAAATTTATTTATTTTTCTCATTTCTCATACAAGTAAATTTGAGATGGCATTTATCAGGAATCATCGAAAACAAAACAAACGAATTGACGGGGGACAATATGCCATTTTTTATTTGTTTGCATCGATAGAAGCATAAGTTATTTATAATTAAAAGAGTTTATGTAAACATAATTCGCCAATTGGATTTTGCTCTTTCATGTATCTATTTTTCTTTAGCTGTCCTAATTCAAAGTAAAAAATTTGTTTGTGGATTGCAGGAAATCTTCAATGCAGTGCACCGTGTAAGTCCAGCGTTCAGAACAAGATTCAACAAATTGGACAAAAGATAGTTTTGTAATTTTGGGAAATTTATCATACATTCTACATTCCGTCGATAAGAAGATTTATTTTTTATAGTGGTCAACAGGGCGTTAATTTAACATTTTTTCTGATAATTATCATTTATTGGATGATCGCTTATTTCACGAAACAAGCTGAACAAATGAATGGAGACATTTCATAAAAAATGCAAAATACAGAAGGTTTATTTTTAATTCAATATTTGTTAATTTGAATATAAAAAACTTTCACTGTGAAGGAAATTCTAAAAGCACTGAATTATGTGGAAAATCAAAACAAACGTCATGTCACACCGTTGCAACGTCAAAACGTTGAGGTTTGAGAGGGTCGATTGGCAGCAACAATTCACGCACACGCGTACATATAGGCGTGTGTATTGTTTCGCAAAAACCGGCAAAATATCGGAGTAAAAAGAAAGGAAAAAGGTCGAATCGCGAGCGTAATGTCAAGGTTTCGCGGACCTCCGATATTGAGCTATCGGCGCCGGGAGCCGATATCTCCTATCCGTCGCTACTTATCGGCTGTCTCGAAATCTCACGCAAACATTCGGATTGCCACATAGGCAATACGTTACTGTTTTGCCGGTTCAAAAAAATAAATAAGAAGAAAAAAGTTGGAAGAGAACAAAGTCGAACTCACTTCATTTGGGCTGATGTTGATGGTCCGTGGAAAAGTCAGCGGCGCCGGACGATAAACGAACACCAACGGACGGAAAAAGAGTGCGAGAAGAAGATACGGAAAAAGGGACGAAGATGTCGATAAGGTAGGAGAGTAGGGAAAAAACGAAGAGACGGTCCCGTATCTACACCGGGCGAGCGGGAACTGAGGACCGAGGACCGAGGAAGGAGAAAATCTGACCGGTCTGCTGCTAAAGCGAGAGAGGGCGAAGAGAAGCGCAGGCGAATGGTGCGCGGTTGGCCCTCGAGTATATAAGGTGGACGCCAGGACATGTCCTCTTCTCCTCTTGGCCTTCTGTCCTCTCGCTCTCTCCCCTTGAGCGCCTCCCTCTTATCCGAGGCTTCCTTTCCTACTCTTTCCTTCGCGAATGTTCCCTAAACGCCAATGCTCTATACGGGCTCTACGTGTCCGATACTCCCCACTAAAAAACCCTGACTTCTCCCACCAACACCACCCTCCGCCCCTCCTTGC
This sequence comes from Trichopria drosophilae, assembly GCA_030407085.1. Lineage (NCBI taxonomy): Eukaryota > Metazoa > Arthropoda > Insecta > Hymenoptera > Diapriidae > Trichopria > Trichopria drosophilae. The sequence continues at coordinate 61,132,337 of CM059586.1, read as the reverse complement.
ACTATCGTTACCACGTTCGACTTCCTACAATACACCTACTTCCCCTTCTCTCGTTTTCCTTCCTGTAGGTCTCATCCACTCGTCTCTTCAACCCTAGCTTCCTTCCTATCCCTTCTATTATCCTTTTCCACTGATCCCCACTCATTTCCTCATTCATAACCCTTAGATACTATATATTACATTTTATATCCTCCTCCGTCCTTAATTTTAAAAAACCAGGATGCACCTCAAAAACCCGACAACTCACAAAATAGACACTTTGACCACCCGACATTCAAAAAACAGATATTTAAAAACCCCAGACATTTCAAAATGCACACATATTTTGAAAGGTTGTTTTTTTAAATGTCCTGTTTTTACAGTGTCTGTTTTGTGATTTGTCGGATTTTTTAATTGCACCCCATTCCACTGCTTTCAAATTATCCTGTATTTAACCCATTAGCGCATACGGCATACCAGTGGTGCGATTTTGGACAAACGAGATTTTAACCGTTACAATCAAACTTTTCCTTTCTGGAAACTATGATGGTTTTAAGGGTCGCTAATAACGAATCCGAAGTCAGAATTGCAAAATTTAAAACAGCTGATCCAATATGGCGATTCAAACATAGAGATACTGTTTTCCAAAAAACCAGTTGGACAAATCAATCTTCCGAACGTTCGATATAAACGACAGTTGGTTTTTGTATGTTTTTTGGGTCGCTGAATATGAATTTGATGTCAGAATTGCAAAATTCAAAATGGCTGACTCAAAATGGCGGACATCAAGAAGCTAACTGTTACACCGACTATCGGAATTTCACAAAAATCGACGTATATAAACTTCTTGATGTCCGCTATTTTGAGTCAGACATTTTGAATTTTGCAATTCTGACATCAAATTCATATTCAACGACCCCAAAAACCAACTGATGTTAAGGACATGTCAACCCGTAGGTCAAGTTAGTCATTTCTGGCTTCCTTTTCCTTCACCTAATTAACGTTGACCTTATTGTATTTTCCTTTTATATATTTCCTTTTATATATATATATATATATAATATATATATATATATATATATATATATTATAATGCTTTTTAGCCTTATTATGGCGTCAAGTAGCTTTTCTATCGTTTTGACTTGACCATATGCTCATAAAAATATCATTGCGCACATATGTATCACTACGGCAGGCTCAAAACGTTTTACGATACACTCGTCACCTCACTACTCAGACTTAGTAATATTTGTTTGTTTGTAATTTCTTTCCAATCAATGAAAGACGCAAATGATGAAAAACACGTAAAAAATCTTTTTTCTATGTTGAAAATTTTGTATTCGTTTGTTTGACATTGTATCATCTGACCATGAAATACTAATGACACACTTCTAATCATAATTATAGTCATGTGATTAAATCAATAACTTCTTACGAAATGTTGCCATATTTTGTGACATTATCTTATTAATGAAAACAATACAATCGTAACAATCTGACAAACACAGACATGAAATACGAACGGCTTTGTTAGCGAGTTCTCCAAAAATTGACCATACATAGTGTTTAATTGTTGGCTCAGTTTCATTCATTTAAAACAATATAATACCACGAAGTCTAGGAATGTAAAATCTAAATCTGTGATAACTTTGACATAAATAATAAGATTTTTATTTTTACTGTACATTGTAAGCATTTTCATGCGTCATTCAATAAAAAATGAGTTCATCATAAAAAATATATCATTAGTCAAAGACACCCGACAAACAGAATCTATTTCAATGAACTTCCTTAAAATACATTTTCCAAGAAAAAATCTGGATTTAATTATTTAATTAACTTAGTATCATGTAAAATTCTGCTGTTTGAACTTGAAAAACGTCCGCAAATATAACGCAGTTTCAATTGTAAAAAGACTGCGCTGAAATTGTATATTTCCAAATACGTCCGATGCACGAAAATATGTCGAGTTGAAAGTTTTTATTCGTGAATTGTTGTGTAAACAAAATTAACTTGAAAAACACTCGATAAATGATAAAGATTTTTGGGTACAATAGAGATATTCTTAGTCGACACACAATAAATGATGTTAATTCCAACTATATTTCGTTAGTCAGATTAGGAACATTTTCGTCGGAAATTTCTAAATTTCCGGTTACCACGAATTCTCGTTAAACAATTTGTTCAATTGTCCATATAGGAAAAGTACCAACTAAACAATTGGCTTTTTGAACAAATCGGATGTCCAAAAAACATTGAAAACTTTGAATTGACATGTAAGAGATGAAAAGAATGAACTCAATGTTCTTAAGCGTCAATTGTTTTTGGACAGTTCATTGCTCTCAGATCGAAAAGGAAGTGAAAGTAAATAAATAAATAATATAATCACGTGTCTCGTATAAACATCGAGCATTGATGTTGTTAAGATGGGTCGTTCCTCATTGAAGAGGTGCACGTGTTGCCATTTGACACACGCGCATTTTGCACTGGGACGAATGACTTCCGCCAAGTTTCATCGCAACGAATTAAACTACTATTTCTTCACGTACTGATTTTCTATTCGGTGGAAAAGCACAATCGTCGTGTTTACTAATTTCCTTCAAAAATAAATTTACCTCAAATGCATAAAACAATAATCTAGTACCAAATTATTCTATATAATTTTACACAAAGAGAAAGTTAATCCGACTATTTTACAAAAGGAAAACGGGATTATGAAAAATAATTAATTTAACTTTGTCTGTAGTAAATAAGGCAAAAATATTGTTCCCTTTACTATTTCAGGATCGTTAAATCTACAGTACAGTACATAACCTGAAATGTACCGTAGTTTGACAGATATATAGTCATATTCTGTCCAACAAATCATATTCCTTTACAAATAAAAAATTCTCCCTCAATTGGATCGTATAAAAAAAGATTCTTCCAGCATCCCTTGACAATGGAAAATATCTAGACGCTTTGTATTCTAGCAGTTATTAATAATTTCGTATGTTTTAGTAGCATATAACAAAATTATTCACCGAAAGTATGTAACGCGTCATTAAATTATATTAAATGTTTTTACTTATATTACTGGATTCTGCAGCTGTACTAAAATTGTAAGCAACTATATTGGATTGCTGCTGATAAAAGGTTATTTGACTTATGGCATAAATAAAGAAAATAACTAAATTCGAGAAAAATAAAATACATAGATATAAAAAAAATTGGTTAAACGGTAATTAAATATAATTATTGTATAATATATTTTATAATATTCTCAATAGTAAAATTAAAATGCAATCAATAACTATTTTTCACATTGTTAATTCTGCTATTATGTTACGTATATTGCTGTTTTTTTTTACGGTTCCATTAACTCCTTTTTTTCTTCTCGTATGATTGTCATGTCTTTTTATATTGCATGCACTGAACGTGCTATGAATTATCAATAACATTTTTCGAAAACATTGTCCAGAATGTTGCGAGCAAATGTTTACATTCTGTATAGTTTTTTAAGCATCGGATGTTTTTAATGTACTTTTGATAAAACAGACGTACAGTGATAACAAATTGTTTTTATAATAAATAGTTTCATCAGTATTAATCGAATCTTTAAAAAATGTACTCAAACATTTTCAAAAAATAAATTAAATAATATAAGTAAGAATCATTTTCAGACCAAAAAAAATGTGAAGGGATTTGTTGCATCGCTAAGTATATTCGGCTAATGAGTATAAAAGACAATCAATCGAATATATTCGTATATTTTGACATTTTAAACATTGGAAGAATTGTTTTTAGGAATTTGAAGTAAATACGTGCAATATCCATAGAAATGTTTTGTTTTTTAACTTAAGGCATTATTGCTATTTAGCATAATGAAAGTGTTGACAGTGGATGCTATTTTGGAATCTCTTGATGAAAACTTTTTGAAAGTGTCAGATATTAGAATTTTCAAATCTTTGTTGAACTATAAATAAAAATCACTAATCTCTTTTTATATCACTAAAACTCATTAATTCTGCAATACTACTGAAACCGTAAAATGGCTTGATTTAAATAATAATGTTCTTCTTATAGTCTTATCATAATATTTCATGCTGGACAAAAAATTTGATATTTAATTCCATTCGATTACATAAATGATCAACTTATTAAATAAACTCGACTTTAGAAAATAAACATGTAATTATAGACGATCATTTTGCTTTAGACTTTGTTATTTTGAAAGTGGTCGTACGGAATTACCAACACCCATTGAACCTACACCATTTCATAATCTCAAAAACCACGTAAAGACATGTTTCAACATTTGGAAATGAATTGGATAATTATTACTGGATAATTCGCATATTATTGTAATAAAATATAACAGTAACACGACACCAGCATTTCTCGGTAAAGGAAATAAATACAGATTGAAATACGTTAAATGGTAATTGAGACAAGTTTATCGATGAACGCTGGAGTAAACAATCTTGTCTAGAATTAAACAGAAAAGCGAAAAACCAGACAATACTTCTAACACTAATTAAAAGAATTAATTTATAACTTATAAGTCCGCGTGAAAATATTAAATCGATTAATTTGCTGGTACAAGAATATTTGTATATTATTTACATATGTAGACACAATATGTAAACAAGCATTGACACGCGTTCATTTTATTGAACTTAGGACTGATCATGGATGGTCCTTGTATTAAGGGCCCAACTAGACTGTATAATGGACATAACTGAACATTAGAACTGTAAATGTTTTAAGTAACTTTTAAAAAATGTTGAATTTACTGTGGAATTTTATAGCTAAACATTCATTTTAATAAACAACAAAAATCTTGAATTCTGTAAAAATGGAATTATGGCTGTAACTGTTAAGTATCTTTAAACTTCAACAAATTTAATAAATTATAATTTATGTAACCCGATATCATAAAGAGCACTTTTGAGTGCTTTTTCTTCCAGGTTACTTAAAATATCGTATGCCTCACGTAAGAAAGTGTATTCTTCTGGAATGTCATCGCATCCTCGGATAAAACACTTTCGTACTAGTAACACAATGAACTTTAATTTATTTGCAAATAAGTGTAGGCTTTTAATACAGAATGTTTGGCATCTGCGACCGTAGATTAAATAAAATTGAATACTCCTATACTTCCTTGTGACGGTCAGTTGATAAATAAAAAAGCAAAATATTGTAAGTTTATTTATTAGCTGAATTAAAGGAGCATTCACTTTTGCTACAGATTTGTTAGGTCAGTTGCAAATACGATTTATTTAATCAGACGCATTCGTAAGAGCATTGGCATATTTACTAATATATTTACAGCAATAAATTATGTCTATTATGTAATGACAGAAACAGAATTCTAAATTGTTCACGTGTTCTATGGATGTACAGAAGTTATCTTGTATAAACTACGGTTTATACAGAAAATAATTTAATTATTTTTCAAACTTTAATGGTTTGTAAATGCCTTGAAATATAATATGAAATATAAAAATAATAACAATGTAATAATCTTCGCGCACTACCATGTACAATTAATTTAATTTTACACATTCATCACGCGTAATGCAAAAAGAATATTAAAACTGTTTTATATGAATCACATCGATCAGTCGTGACAATTTGAAATTATGCTTTGTCCGTTTACACTGAATCATCTTAACGTGACTATTGTTGTATTACAATAAAATATGGCAATTACAATGAAATTCCGCCCATTAAACTTAACATCAAGTTAAATTTCTTTTATGAAATACAGAATTAATCTGCAGGTCCCTCTATTGCTTAAAAAATATATTTTCCCTGCTGTGGTTGTTTCTATCATATGTATATATAATAATAATAATAATAATAATAATTAATTATTTCTTTACGATTTGCGGTACTCATGCGGAACATTAGTTTATTTATGACATTATGCGAACTTTAATCATAATAAAATAAATCTTTAACAATAAACAACAAAGTTTTATTCGTTATCAATGTACATATCAAAATATTATGCTGTACTTAGTTTTCACTTTAATTAATTATTCTGTCGATTATGTAAATATATACAATAAATAATTGTATATTAGGATATCAGTATGACAATATCTCGGCAGAATTAGCAAAATTTAAACTGTAAAAGCATTAAAAGTGTTTTAAACTAAATTCAATAGCAGCATCTTGTTTGATTACAAAAATATTCTGGTATTACAAAATGAACTATATGTTACATTAACGATATGTATATATCGATTCAATAAACAATGTTCCAAAAACATATAAAAATGCATATATACAACTTAAAAAAGGCAATAGAACAAGTATAGTATTCAAGGAGTCTATGGTACTTAAAAATTCGACATTTTTAACCCATTTGGATTCAAAACAGAAGAACATAATAACAAACGTCTTATTTTCCAAGCATCTGTCAAACTTAAAAAGATGAATGATTTAACGCGTTTCTTTTTCGAATATTGTACATTATTAGTAGAATCTTATGTTTATGTTAGAGGCTGTCGAGTTACTTTTTGACGATTGAACGTTTTCCTTCACAAATGCAGCTCTGTATAGTGGATTGTAAATACCAACACAGCACTTCCTGCATTATTTTACAAACAATAATATTTAATCCAATTTATTATTAGTGTATGAAATGTAACAGCAGACTATAATATAAACATAACTAGCAACCAAATAAACAACTAAAGTAACATGTTAAAAACTAAAAGATTTGTATTATAAAACTCAAATATTCCACGAACAAATGATTAGTACATAGCATAAATGCTTCGATGTTCAGAAAAATATTATATCTACAATGTTTGAAAGTCTAGTTCGTCGTAATTGGGTTGAAATCTCAATTAGTATATCTTTACTTATTCGAAATATTACGTATAATAATTAATAACTTCATAAGAAATGCTTGTCATCAATATTTTTTCACGTGATAACTTCGAAATTTCTATTTTTTTTTCATTAACTAGGATAGTACTTTTATGAAATATTTATGCACAATACGGAAATTAATTATTTGCTGAATGAAACTTATATTACTGCTATCTTATCCACTGAAATAAAACGTTCCTTTACCGACGGTTTTGAATGAAAAAAAAGACGGTGAATTATCTCAGCACGTTGTAATCAAATTAATTATTATTCTTGATCTTATCTACTGATTGTTTGTTTATTTATTTAATAATTTTCGCTACTTCGTAATTTTATTTTTTTAATATATAATCGATAAATTCCCAAGCCATACAATTGCTATAAACTGAAATATTGTCGAGCTGATGATCGTTTAAAAATATGTTAGTGATTAATATTAATTTTGTTTTCGAACGAATTTCTATTAATATCATTTTAATAGTAGGTCAATGTCAGTCTTGTGAATACTTCCCAAAATAGCGCAAACTACAATAAGTTCAACGACTAGTTACTTCAACTTTGTGAAAATATCTTTACATAGTTGAATAGTAGTTCGGAAAAAATCTGGTAAATCGAATGAAAGTAATCGACCCACTTGAGATAATATTTTTCGACACCTTCGAAACTGGACGAGGGCAAAGTTCCGATACACTCGAACCACTCAAGCAGCGATGAGCTGTTAGCATAGGGCCACGTCCAAACAAAGCAAAAAAGGTGTCATTTGGATTCCCCCACTACCCAAACTTGCTGTATGTGAAAACTCAAAAGAATAGTCATAATCCATTGTGCTAATATTTTCTTGCACTTCAAAAACTTGTCACCGACGCGTCTGTCTATTCGGGATTTTGGACTGCATCAACGGTACTTTAGCACGTGTTATAACTTGTATTATATGTAGAGATATTTTTAATCAGAAAAGAGTTCGAATAGACTCGCTCAATAACACATTGATTAACACGGATTTTAAGTACGGAATTAATTCAAAATGGAATATAGTTTGAGAAAAGTGCCCACTTATGCAATGCAATATAACTTCATTTATTTTATTCTCAGTTCTTCTAAAAGTAATCCATAAATTCGGCAAATCAATCAAACCGGAAATAAAGATTAATAATTTGTGACAGGTTGAAAATGATGACACCAAAACCGACTTTAATCGGCGTAACCTTCTAAAACGCGATTCAGTAACTAATGGGAATAAAATATGAAACACTCATATCGTTCAATAGCAGAAAATACTCTAAATATGATGTTATTAAAGATCACAGAATGTAGACTATCAGAAATAAATGTCGTTTGGTACCATTTGCGTGTCCTGTACGTTTCAAACAATTGACAAGTCGAAAAACCGGGAAACTTTGAACGGCAACACTAACGTGTCATTTCGCGTCATATGATAAAATCGTAATCAAATGAACCGTTTATCGAGATGCCGTTAAAGCTAATGATAACGCCCGACGATAACGATAATGTCGACAGTAATGATAAGATGCTGACGTAAACTAACCTGGAGAGAGTTCCACCCGGTGAATGCTGCGCGGCCGGGCTGTGCTCGTGTTCCTGGTGATGATGAGTGCCGGCTGGATGATGAGCGTAAACGGGGTCCATGTACAGCTGATCGGACACGCGGTCTTCTTGTATACCGTGAGGAGTCTGGACCGGGGGAGGCTGCATGGCTGTGAGGTGTGTGAAACTTTGCAGTCTTTCTGAATCATTGGGACTGTATCCACCACTATCAGTCTGAATATGTCGGTGAGGCGAAGAGCCTGTCTGTTCTTCGTGAGGACTCCTGCTGGAGCCTGGAGAACTCCCAGTACGAACTTGGGGAGACACTTCTTCGGCAAGCCGAATCTGATGCTGGATATAATTATCTTCCGACAGTACTTCATCTAACCGTGGAGGATGAAGAACTTGAGCCTGGTGATGATGAGCTTGCTGATGATGATGCTCGTTACCGTTGTTTCCAGTGGCATTACCCGCGGATGTTCCACAGGCCAGATTTTGAAATAACACACCAAAATTAAAATCTCCACGTGTTCCACGCATTGCAGCAGCTATCCCACTAACTCGATCGACGTCCTCGTCTTGTTCTTGAGAATCATCGAGATGACGTGACGTCAAACCGTGATCGAGGTGTTGTTGGTGATGGTGTTGATGTTCGGGAGCGGGCGAGAGCGCGTCATTACCGTAGCGATGCATCGTGGAGAGAGGCATGTGACTGCTAGCACGATTCCCTTCTGACGGGACTGAGACCTCCGACGGATGCCGCTGGTTACCCCCTCCCTCGGGAACAGGGACCTCCCCCGCCCCTAGCTCGGAATACGACGATTGATGTTGATGGTGCTGCAGGTGGTGGTCGTGGTGATGGTGGTGGTGGTGGTGATGGTGCTGATGATGCGCCGGGTCCTGCTGCTGATGATGCTGGGAATTTTGCAGATTCCCCCCCTGGTGATCTTCGGGTTGTGACCTATCGTTGCCCTCGTATTGTGGTGAGTTGCTCGGAATGTATAACCTGAAGGATGAAAAAATGTTGAATGTTTTTATGTTTTCTTTACACAAGCATTCGATAGTGTTATTGGCTGGAGAATTTTTAGGCGGGGCCAGACTTAAATGGATTCGGCAATAATATTTCTATTAAGATGTTCGGTTTCGAGATCATGCTTTTTCGCTGATATATTTCATGAGTTACTAAAAATAATAGCGTACAGATGAAATTCATAAGAGTGTTGAAATTTCGTATTCTCTTAGACCTTGATATTCGTTAGTGGGCAATATTACATTTATATTTTGAATTTTATATCTGACATAAACATGCTTTTTTATATATTTTAGAATTTCGTATATTTAATGGGTTCAAAATCGCTATGTCATTATTCTTATCTAATTAAAATTCTGCATTAACTAGATTAAAAATCAAATGAAAATGTAATTAATTTTATAGACTAAAAAATAAAGCACTAAAACTTGAAATATATAAACTATGAGTATACGATTTTTGAAATATATAAAAAATTCGTTTTGAATATATAATTAGAGTCGATGGATAAAAAGACGCCAAAGTTATAAAGTTAGTTAAACGTTGTTAAAATAATTAGTATTAGAAGTAAGAAATCGAACCATTCTATTAATGAGAATTAGATTACCAAGAATATTTCATACGTAACCGAATTGAATAATTGAGTTAATACTTTTTAATCATCTGAGATTTTTCCTGATTTTGATAAGTGAATTAAAGAGACAATGGTTGAGGAAATGTAAGTGTTAATCTCAAGAATGTGTTAGTACCCTTTTGGGAGGATATATGCATACGCGGAATTAGAGGTCTGGGACGATTCTTTTGTAGGATATATGTAAAAGATTTGTGATAAGGCTATCGTAATATTACGTAGTAGACAGATGCTACATACGTTATCATCGTCATACCTAACTCCTTTCTTAATTATTCGGAGACAAGTAAATTTCTTTCCGTGAAACTCATTTTTAAGAAATCACTTGTCTATAAAACCGCTCAAAACTGTATTTTCAAAATTTTTTTAGATTCTTGAATTAAAAATATTAATTGGAAATAAAAATCCCCTTTTACTTCAAAAGATATTATTTAATTTGAGTAATTTAATTTCGTACAATAATCATCCAAGTTTTTAATGTATAAGAAATACAATTTAATTCATAAATGCTGTTGGAATAAAGTCTTTCTCGTCAATACATCGAAGTAATTCTTACAGACAAAATTTTATTGATTTATGTAGTTGTCATAATTTTAAAAGTCAAAGCCTACTAAATGATTCTATTTCTTAAACGTTTAACAATAACTTTACGTACGACAGAAATAAAATTATTGTTGATTTTTACATACGAGTCGTTTTCAGTAAGCTTTGTTAATTATTCACTAAAATATTTTTATTTTAAGTATTAATCTATTCATATTGAATGAATTACTTTATGAATACACTGCTAGGCACAAAACAAAACTCAGTAATTATATTAATTAAATAGATATAAATGAATGTAATTAAAACCGGTATCAATATTAATTAGTAAGATTCCACAAATTATTGTGACTCATACAGATTCAGTAACACCTAAACCTTTTTAACGATATATTTAAATTACGTAAAATGCATACAAAATATTCATTTTCAAGTGTATTTGCATTTTCAAACAGCGTAATTAAATGCAGAAGAGAAAATATACTTTAATTTTCAAGTATTATACATGGGTAAGTAGATTTTAAACAAACCTCAAATTCGTTACGAACATTCGTATATTAAAAATATAAAAAAACATATAATAGATATTAATACTCACAGCAATATTTTGATGCTTAGTCAGATATATTTACGTGTAATTGCTTTTTAAGTATATTTTGTCACGTTGCTGCAAATGGGCGCTTGCGTCCGTAAAATAATTTTCATTGAAAATAATATTCACATGTATTATTATCATTCTTTCAGAATATTTTAGAATATATTTCTGTAAATATGGCGTTCAATGGTATGAAAACATTACATTTTAGAAGGAGTTAACTTATAATGAAATAATATTGGTTTTTTGCATATAAAACAATATTATAGTCAATAAGTTATTGAAGAAACTTAGTTACTCAACACACCAATGCTTTGTTACTGCTTTCAATTAAATTTTTGATTCAATTTCTAAGATAACACCACATAGTTGTGATATATATTAGTAACAAAATACTTTTTTGAAATTATAAACTATCATTCTTAAATTGTACTACTATAATGTTTTTTTATTCCTTATTCTTGTAAACTTTATTTTATAATTTCAGAAAAATAAATAAAAAATTTACCCTATAAAAAATTCGATTTAAATATATAATTTCCTTTTTAGTGATTGTTTTGGAAGAAATATTACACATAATATCGAGGCCAGTCCGTAGACATAAAGAGAAATCGTCAAATATCGTAATTGCAGAGATTTTTAATGATAGCTTATCACAACGCCATAAGTGAACGATGACGCAGTACTTAAACTTGAATAAAATTAATTAAATTATGGTTTTAAAGGATAATTATTCATTAGCGTCAATTACTATTAAAGTATTCGAGAAAGAAAGTAATATTACTCGTATTTTAATAATATTGAAATCTATGATTATAATCTATATAATCCGCCAATAATTTTAAATATAATTTCCTGATGTACAAAATTCGTTCGTATTATTGCCAAAAGTGCTGTTCATAATTTCTAGTTTTACGGACAATGCGGGATAATGTAAAGTAATGATTTAAAAATATTTTTTGAGTCCGAAATTACATGAAAAATAAGTTTTATTTTTACATTTGCATGTAATATTTGCAACACAAAAATAACAATTTGTTAAACTGCAAAAAATGTTTCTTCTTGAACATATTTTAACATTTTTTGTTTTATTTTTCAGACTCTCCTTAACAATGAAACATGTAGATTTTACGAAATTTTAATGTTTTTTAAAAGTACAACAAATGCTTCTTCTTCCACAAATTTCAAGATTTCTCCATAATTCTTTTTCGTTGTGTTTCTGAAACTCTGTCTAAGAAACAAGGGTATAGTTTTTTTTCGAAATTGTTATTTTATCATCTCAAAAATGCAGAGAAAACCTTATACATTTTTTTAATTTTTCACGTTATTTTTCATCCAAAATTGTGCCAAAATACAAATATTTAATTTTTTTAATTATTACGTAAAATGGCTCAAAGTTCTGGTATTGGCCTCCTGAAACAATATTTTCAATGAATATTTGAAATATTTGTAGCATACTTTTATACATATGCAGGGTGTCTCTTTTTAAAACCACTTACCGAATAATCGGTAATAATTAAATTTTATCTGAAGAAATTGAAATGTGTTTAGAACTATGCAAAAAAGCGATGATATTTGTTCCATACGAAGGGCGTACGAAATGGTATCCAAATTTGAGAAAATATTAGATTTCGTAAGTGAATTAATATCTATCATTTACAAATCACCAAAATTATTTAATACTCTTAATGTAAGCATATTTTATCTTTAATATTGGTTTTAAAGTTGTTTCCGCTATTTATTGTGGGATTTATGAATCAACGTCAAAATAGACTTATATATACATATATTATCGTGCAATAAATTATCGTGACTTTAATCGATGTGAAATTGCTATCGTAATTACATAATTTTGCAACTATTGTAGGATGGAAAGATAAAAATTGTCTTTATCTCTACGTATCCGAAAGACTTAATAATTCAATTGTTTAAATATACCATATCTGACTGTTGTGTTGAATCCTATCTGTTGGTAATTTTTATGAGATTAATGGATTTTGTTTACATTTGTTGCTTTCAACATTAACGCAATGTTTATCTTTAAATACTTATATTAATTGAAATAATCGATTAATCCAGTGATAATCGTGTAATATCACAGTTTCGTTTATATTGACTTGCAATAAAAAATAGGGCAAATAATATGTCATATCGTACATCATACATTTAAAAATATTTTCTCCTATAAATGATTGAACTTCTCTCAGATCGCCGATATCAGGGTTTTTCTGAAGAAGTGATTTAATTTTTCTCTGAATATCGTGCATGCCGAATTCAACATAAAATCTTTCATTTGAAGAACTGTTTGAGTAATTTTTTTAATACAGTTCTGTAATGTGTTGTTGTTGTCTTTAATTAAAAAATTCCGCTCTGCCCATCAAATTACGTAACGAAAAAATTGAAAGTTTGGGACTTTCTGAAGTGTATTAAAAATTAATATCTTTTATTATAATACATCAAAATTTGACTATTGTATTATTCATTTTTTCTGAATATATACAAGTTTACTACTTTCGCTATGTTTTTTTTTATTAAATGTTTTATGTACAAACAGTAATTTGTTTGAATATGTACATTTTGCAATATGCAATATTTTCAATCACCGACGTGAAAGAAACCTTTTAACACATTCGGGTGAGTACAGCTCAAAATAAATAACTACATGCTGATATGGAGAGGGGATAAGACTTGCGCACTATCGGAAGTATGCGCTGTAGTTTTCTGACACATGAACATTTTTTAAATGAGTTTTGTGGATCGGCTTAGATTTGATTGGATTGTAATTTGGATCCATTCAAACATAAAAGAAGGGGACTAAGGGTGAAAAGTTGGGACTCCCAACTTGGGAGGATGGAAGGTTCAAGATATTTTACTCGAATGTATGCATCAAGTAAAAAATTTGTGTATCAATAATATTAAATTAAATATCCGATCACGTGTTCAAGGGGCCGAAGTCTTTTTCACGGAGAAAAATGACTCCGCTGGATTAGCTAATTCATATCAGCTAAAATTTTCGGCTGGAATTGCCGAAAATATATGCAATTTTAGCTGTTTTGATTCCGCTAATGTAGCCTTAACCCTACTCAATTCGCGCTTAGCTCTAAATTTCCGCAACATTAGCAGATTTGTTCCGTTAAATTTGCGGACTTTTTCAGTAAATTTAGCTGAAATTATCGGCTATCCCTACGGAATTCCAACAGCTGTCCCTATAGGATAAAATTGGTAGAATCTGCGGATTTTTCGGCTGATTTTGCTGATTATTTTTCTCCGTGTTCTAATCTATTGAATATATGTAGATTTTGGCAGGGATCATTGGGAGGGGGTTATATATTTCATCAAAGTGCATATCAAATTATTTATTTCAAGTCCGCATTTTGTTCTTTGATTCCAAGTTTGGTATTTTTACTTTAGGGTTATATTATGAACACTATAATTCAAGACTTTGAGATATTGTTCATATTTTTTTGGCAGACCCATATGTAAATATACACTATAATGTTAATCCATTTTACACAGTCCTGAAATTGGCCTACAAGAGGCCGAAACGTATAAAGTAAATACATTTTTTTTCAAGAAAAGAGTTTTTTAATTTTTTCAAAACAGACCGACACACCGACATAATTACATTATATATTTTAATCTGCGGTCGAAGAGACCACGCATCATATATTAATCCATTTTCTTATTTTTTTTAGTATATGATCCCAGATTAAGAACTATGTGTTAATTATTATTTAGAAAAAAAATGAATGCACTATATACATTATATGTGCATTTTAACAAGATGGATAGAATGTACGAAAAGGGAAATGTTTATGCAAAAGCATAATAACTGCGTAAAAATGAATCTCATTATATGCTACTAATATTTTTAATAAAATAATATTTACAAAAGTAGAAGATGGCAAAAAATTTGAGTTCATTGATTTGTAATACAAATAACTGAATTGTTCCCTGTTAATTACTTAAACAATCAAGAAATCATTTCTTCAGAAAAATGTTTCGTGACAGTTTATTACATGAAAGTCGAAATGTGTCTTGTATTCTTCAACTGGTGAATATTTATGAAAACCCCACAGTAAAGAAAGCATGGTAGAAAAAGGGGCATTCTATAGTATAATAATTAATTTTTTCAGAACCTAAATGCGTTTCTCTACATATAACGATATTAGACATTGTTAGAAAATAATATATAATCTGACATTGGAAATGTTTAATAGTGAATACATAAGATAGAATTTAGCAACATTCTTATTCCATTTTTTCCATCCGTTTTTTTTTTGTTGAAGACCGAAACATATCTAGCCCAATTTAGAACTGTTATCAAGATGCTGAAAGAATGTATGACGATGAGAGTTAATATAAGTAATTGTTTGCTTGCTTTTGCGAGCATGTGCAAATCGCTTAGGTTGGGTTAGGTTATGTTAGATTTGATTAGGGAAGGTTAGGTAAACATTTTTTTAACGATCATGATCATTCATTTTTCCTTCGTCTTCGCATAATTCTGATTTCGGCAGACTAGTTTCTGAAAATTTGGAGAATTTAAAATAATAATGTTGCAAATTCATCTAATTCGTTCACTATAATATAATTTTTAACTGCTCATGCTAAATGATTACTTGGGAATAATATAGACACGATATTCTGATATTCTTACTTTCTGGAATTTTTTACATTGTAAGAAAAACGTTATTGAAAATTTAAATGTATATGGAAAATGGGCTTATTGAATTAATTTGCATATAACATGAAAATTAGTATATTGCAACTAACTATATTACGTTTCTTTACATGTCAAATTCAATAATGAATTTCCTAAATTTCATAGGCATTAAATGTTCAGTGGGTGAAAGGATTCCTTAGACTCAAAAAACAATAAGGTTGCTATAGAAAAGGCTTCGTTAAATGTGGCAAACAAATTAATTTTCAATTGGATTACATGTCTTATCAACACAAAACAGCTCAACATTTTCAATCTCAACATTTAACAAACTCAACATTTTCGAATTCAACAGTTTCGAACTTAACAGTTAACTAAATCCACAAATAATACAAATAATATAAAAAATAAAATGATCAAACATTACATTACAACAAGAATAAATATAAATAGTTCCAACCTAACCTAGCTTAATCTAACCTAATCCTAACCTGGCCTAATCTAACCTAACCTAACCATTAACAGAGTATCATAAAGATAAGTAGTCATAAAGATCGTATACTTAGTTCGAACCTAATCTAACCTAACCTAACCTAACCTAACCAAACCAAACCTAATTTAGTTCCAACCGAACTTAACGTAACCTACCACAACCAAATTTAATGAAATATCTCCGTGGACAAGCGCACAATGCTCATTAAATTTTTTTGATACAAATTGTTATCATTCATTTGTATTATTGACAATTTTTAACACAGATTTAAGATTTAATTTATGTTACGATTAATGTTATTACACTTGATTTTAAAAATACAATATAATTCAATAACATAAAAATAATGTTGAAATGGTAAATGTTGAGTTTGTCAAATGTTGTGTTTGCAAACGTTGAATTTGAATGTTAAAATTGCAAATGTCAACATTTCATAATGTTGATTAGACATGTTACCTTCAAATGCATGCAAAGAAGATTTTGTGCCTGAAATTTAAAAGTAAGGTCGAGAAACTTCAATCTTATTCATGATATTTTCTGAGGTCAGATTCTGAAAAAGCCTGAAATATTACGCCGCATATACCATGTGCTCCATATTTTACAGATAATACGAAAAAAATTAATAGGTTAAATATTCATTAAATTTAGCAACTTTAACAGTGTATTTATGAGGGTTGTCCCATATTTTTGCTATTTTTGCATCGAAGTGGAGTGAATGTACATGTGTTGACGTGTGTTTACACAGGTAAACACGTATAGCTGTGTGTGGGTGTGGGCATGTGTATGTATGCGGATTTTAAGAAAATCTGACCGTTCGGCAACGACGTGATGCACCGAGTGGTATCCAAGCTGGCGCAGGGTATAAGTGGCGAGTGCCGGTTCGTCCTGATGCTCGTTATTGGACGCAACGAGCGATCCACCAACAGAGACCTCGACTCGGCGCATGTCGGCGCCATTTTCATCGTCGTCCCGAACCGCCTTCAGCACGCCCACGCCGTTCCCGTCTCCGCCTTCCTTCTGCCGAGGACTCGGCACCGGCTCGATCGTTTCGCTCTTCACGACGATCCTCTCCAGAGACGAAAGAGACTCGATCTTATCTTCGTTCGTCGGCTCCGCACACCTGATCAGATATCGATCATCCGAGCCCTCCGCGAACACCAACGCTGAAATCATATCGTTCAATCTTATTATTCAACAAAACAATGACAGCTCCATATTTATGAAATAATTAATTAAATAAAAAGACAGCAAAGAAATAAACAAATAAGTTTTAAAAACATTAAATTCAAACATCTTACAATATACATATATTTTTATTTATTCCTCGAGAATTGGCAAGTTTTATATATCTTAGATTAAAACAATCTGACTGCATGCTGTGAGGCTACTGGGCTATCTCTTAATGTTAATAAGTGCAAGCTGATACGATTTATAAAGAATCGAGGGACCAATGACTATATTTATAAATGCTCAGAGTCTAACTTGGAAGTAGTTGACCTAGTATGAGATTTGTTTTGTTTCATAAAATTTAAATTACAGTGATCACCTGCAATTTGTTATATAAGCAAAGCAAATAAAGCTCTGGGATTTTTGTGTCGTACCACAAGATTTTTTCAGGACCCAAACTCTGTTATTTATCTCTACAGAACACTGGTGTTACCATCGTTAACATATTGCTCACTGATTTGATCACCTTACTTTTCTTGTGATATAATGCGATTGGAATCGACCCAACGTCGTTTTCTTAGGTATTTGTCAATCAAAACTACAACGATAGATTGTTTCAATCATGATTTGAGTTCAATACATAAAAAATGTAATAGTCCAACTATAAAATCATTGCATTCCTATTATGATATTTTATTCGTACGTAATTTGATCTATGACATCATAGATTGCCAAACGTTATATACGTGAACAATTTACTAATAGGCCAATTAATTATGCACTGAAGTTCACCAGGCCCTTACAAGAAAATACTACAAGAACCAATGCTTCATATTTTTTCATAATGAATCGATTGAGGAGATTGTGGAATATTGCCCCTGCTGACCTGAGGAGCTATGTGTCCCTACAAGTTTTTAAATCTAGTTTAAGTTTATATGAGTACTAAACTTGAATTTAATTTTAGTATAACTTTATATTCTGACTTTTTAATATTTTATATTTTTCTTTTATTTTGATATATTATTTGCGAGTTTATGTGACTAATAATTTATTGAGGCGCGTTGCATTTCGTGGAATTTGTATCTTTTAAATTTATTTATTATTACTGTGTCTTACATTATATGACTTATGTTTTGTCTTTTATTGTTTATTAATTAAGTGTTGTGATAAAAACCAAATACCATCCTATATTCTAAATTATTGCATCTAATGGGCGTTATATCGTTCGTACTATTATAAATAAATAAATAAATAAATATCACGAAATATACTAAAATATTTGTCAAAATTTCTAGTAAATTTTTCGAAATTTTCATAAATGGTAGATAGCAAGTTTGCAAAGTTTTCATAAAACAACATTCAGGGCTTTTCCTCGTTAATATGTAAGAACTTTCCATTCCTAGCATTTGTTTGATAAAGCTGCTTGGTTTAGGGTCAGGCATTCTGAAATTTGTCAGGCAAATTTTCATTCCTATTTTGAAAATAGGATTCATTGTATTAAAGTCCAAACTGCTTTGACGAATTATTCACTATTATAAGTGAAAAAAGCCTCTAAATATCTGAAAATTGCAAATAAAAAAATTGTTGCCCGTGAACGGTAAAATCGATTTTAATTATAAAAGATCTGATTAGTTTTTGGGCCGTAATAATTACCCTAATAATCCATTCTTGATTATGAGAAGGTCGAACCAAAAGAAAAGATTTAATCTAATAATAGACTAAGTATCAAGTACTGTTTAGGGCCATTCAACCTTACTGGTGAGCAGTGTGCACTTAAGTACAGTCGATGAATGATATTTATTGCCTATGAGGTTACGTCCGTAGTAAATAGGTTAAACGGGCTTTAGCAAGTAGGACACCCTAAATATTGTTCGATGATAACATAGTACAATACAAATGCGATATTAAGGTAACGAGCAAAGTGTAAGAAAAATAAAAGGAAAATTCAGTATTTAGCACATAAAATCTACCAAACTTAATCAGCATTTTTTGGACTGTTTTTTGATTTTGACAAACTGACTTTTCTCATATATTTGAAAGTTTCTGATAGAATAGATGGCCTAAAATTAAATGCATTCATTTACACCACAATTTGCTCATTATAAGGTATTAATATATCTCATTTATATTTTAAACAACAAGCCTATTTTTCTTTCACATAAAAAAGTTATTATATGCAATTAATAAATCGCAATTTTAAGTAAAGAAGCTTCCCTCTACAGGGACTCAACAAAGGGCACATTAATATATAACAAATATGTACAAGAATTTCATTTTTTAAGTGTTAAGTACCCTTATTTGAATAAAATACACTCTCAACAGTGTGGATTCCGTAAGGATGTAGATATTTTTAACTTATAAAATATCGAACATGATGCGTGTCATTTATCTGTACCGTAGTGACCCAAGACGCCGATTTCGAAATGCCACGTGCGCACTCTTCGCCAAATTTCCTCCCCGACCCTCGACTTGAACCGTACATTGGTTTTAAATACATAGTCTACCGTAATCTTGGACAGAACTACAGCGGAAGGGTTTTGGCCCGATGCGGAAAAGTCGTATCGAATTTTCTATCGAAAAACGTCGTGAAAATTAATCGGCAAGAGCCTCGTCGTTATCTATCAGAGATGTCGAGTATTGCTAAAAAGAAGAACCATAGAAAAACTCGAAATCAAAGTAGCGTGACCTATATTACTAAATTACGCTTTTCTGAAAACGCAAAGAATTATCATAGCCGCGAATATTACCGCTCAAGACTAAGATTCGCAGAAATCCATGGCGTTGAATAGATGACGCCACCAGGTGCTTCGTAGTGACAATCGAAAATTCAACACTACACCGGCGGACGATTTCTAGACCTTAACCTAACTTATATCTAGCAAGTGTTTCACAATAGTGTAATCGTGAAAATACAATACATTTTTCTAGTCTTCAGACTCGCCGTTTTCCGGAGAGAGTGAGAGGGTAACATCATGAACTTCATGATGTAACTACCCGTATCAGTTTTTTTCTTCCTGGATGATATCGAGTAATCCCACCGAGATACCAATAGGTGGGAAAGAGATTATTCTAGCGAAGTAGCACAATTTGGTCACCCCTCAAACTCGAGGCTCTGTCCTGCCACTTAATCAGGTGCTGACAAGGAAATGTCCCGGAGTAAGGATGTCGAGACTTCACACATCATCACTCAAAGCCCTAAGGGGCCACGAAATTAAACACGCGTTGATGCGACAAAGCAACTTATTGAGTCCTCTTACCTGGTGCCCGCTTAAGGCAACGCTTCATGCTCTTTCCCCGGCCTCTCATAGTTCGCCGAAATGAGGAGCTGCGGGAGGTATGACTACCGAATGTAGTGTTAAGACGATCTTGAAATTTCGACCTTTTAGTCGTTGCGCTATAAGCTTTATGGTGCTCCTTATCTGCTCTCTGAAATGTAGTTCCGCAATCGCTATACATAGTCGTTGGGGACCGCTCTGCGAGCAAAATTGATCAAACAATTCTTTCGTGGCACGAAATTTGGTCACGAGGCGTGATATAGTGATTTCACCGAATAAGCTCGTTACCTGAGCATACAACACTGCCGTGTACGCGAGATCGGAGGAATCACTGAAGCTATGCTAATGAAGGGAATCCATTTCACTTCCGAACCGTATCCAGCGCGGAATGACAATGGAGTTGGCCAGTAATAAGTTGTAACAGTTGAGAGTCATAATAATCAGTCCAGGTCTTAGAAACGGAATCGGGAACTGGATCGTCCCTCTCAAGATTCGATTTGGTGAGCGACTACATAAAGACTTTGACTGAGATTACTAGCGGTGGGAGCTAGCCCGGTGGCTCGAAGAGCCTGGGAATGAAAGAAAACATAATTCGCTTGGCGAGCGGAGAATTGTTCTTCTCGACGCACTGAGAAATTGTACTCATCAGAAAGGATTCTAGACAACACCCAGAATTTTTAGATTGTCATCAGGTTGAAGTGCTTTCTTCGATGCTAAGAGAATCCTCCCCCACAAAGCAGAACTATCAACTGATCCCTTGCCGAAACTTGATCATCTGCTCCGAACAGACAAACGTCCACGTAAACCTGGGATACGAGAATAGTTTTCACTGGCTAGTGGGCTATCGCATAAGTAATGGCACGAAGAGTGTACTTTTGAAGCTTATTCGACGATGTTTCTCTCCAAAGTGTCCACTGGTAATCGAGATTCCTTTCAACGATCATTATCTGTCGGAACATGTTAACAATATCTCTACAGCAGACAAATCTAGCAAGACGCTAACGAGTGAGCAACGTGGGTAAGTCAAGTTACAGTTTAGGTCCGACCATCAAATGGTCATTAAAAGAGGATGTGTTGGTTGATGGGGAAGATGTGTTGAAGAATGCTTGTACTCTGGTTCTAGTACTGATCAGCATCACTACAGGGAGGTGTAGCAATTAGAAAGCCTAAATGGGATTCGAAGGTAGTCTAGCGGGACTCGTGTGACCCAAATCTTCATACTCTACCGCAAGACCACAAGCAGATTAGCAAGACAATTAAAGCATAATTTAAATTTTTGACGTCTCCCAGCGACGTGGAATTGATAATTAGAGCGTTTACACTTATAAATGATGTGTCGTTTAGGGCACTAAACGCATCTCGAAGAAGAAGTGTCAGCATGATAGGACTGCACGCTTGCTGCAGATTAGATTAGGGAGAAGCGCAAGATTTCTTAGATGTCAAACCTGCAGCGTCAATGGCGCGTATCTGTTTTTCAAGAAAAGCCGATAATTTCGCATCATATTGAGATAGAATACTCATCTATATTAGCGGCCTCAAGCGACCGAATTTTCTAGAAACCATATGAACTAAGAGGTCGTCCCAAAAATGTGCAAGACGACCAACGTTAGGTAGCGCTTCAACCGCGTCGTTAAATTGACTGATTAAATTTCGTAAAAGCTAGGGCTTTACAGTATAAGTATGCAGGTGACAATTTGCGGGAATTTGTATAAACTCTTGTTCCTTATAGATGTGTATCTAGAGCTGTAACCACGTTCATTCTCTTCTCTAATTTTAAATGTTTATACTGAAAAAGTGGTGCCTCAACACTTGTGTAAAACGAAACAATAAATACAAACATAGCTCGTTCGTATAGATTAATACAACTTATTTCAATAGTCGCATCTAATAGATTTTATTAAGAATTTAGTGACACAAATTGGTGAAATATTTATTTTATTACGCTGGCAAAAATTGGGTTGGAAATTGTACTATATCATACGTTAATTTAGTATAAAAATTAAATTTCATTATAAATTTGAGGAATTCTTACCATACTTCTAGTAATAATGATAAAAGTTATGTCGTAATTTTTACCAGATAATTTAAATGTGTCTTTATTTAAAATAACATTCTCAATCAAAATAAATAATTTACACATAACTACTGTAATAAATACTTATTTAGATTCTTTATCCATATAAGCGATTGAATTCTGAAGACGAGTTACAATTTAATTCTGGTTTAAAGTTCATGTGCCCTTTTAGAAGAGGTCAGTCTTATCGGGTAATCTTGATAGGCGTGAGCGTCTTTAAACAGTATGATGTGAATGAATTACATTTTTTAGTGAAGCATTTTGTTTTTAAATCTTTGTCTTTCGGCTGCTACGAAGTCAAAGCTTATCATGTCCAGAAATATATATAAACCCGAAGCCCGTTAGACACGAAAAACAAAAATAAATCAAATTTTTTTTCACTTTATGTCACTCTAACTACAGAAATATGAATTGTAAAAATTAAAAAAAAACTTTGTAATGAGTACTCATTCAATGAAATAAAGAGCCAAAAATTGACCAAAATTAGCCTGTTTTCTGGACCTCAAATTTGATTTGGGAATGAAAATATATTATGATAAACGGTTCGAATAACATTTTGCACTAGTGTTTAAAATGTATTATAGAAAACAGGTCAGTTCAATTCTGCAGGAGTAATATTGTGGGAACAAACCCATAAGCCGGCAGTTGATAAAATGCCGATTTAGTCCGCAACAAGTTAGGTATCGGGGTTATCGCTAGGATGACTTTAAATGCAACTTAAATACTTCCTGTAAAATAAATCCAAAGGGTGTAGAGTCCTTTTTCATTCTGTTTACAGAGTGATTTCAAACAAAATAATGAGTGCTATAATCACGTTTGAATAATTAAAATACAAAGATATGAAACCTTTGTAAAATAGGAAAGGTATAATTTAAAATAAATTAAAATTACAAGATACGGGGAAAATGTTGTTAAAAAAATGTAATAGGTTAATGGAATTTTATCTATTAAACATTTTAAAAATGTGACACGTATCTTACTCCTGCGAGAAGAATTGGGAATAATACTTCAGAATTAAAAGTTCAATTATTTTCTAACAAGGGAATAAAATTAAGAAATCAGGAATTAAACCAGTTACATTGACTTTTGATGAATACAATTTTTGTTAAACATGTTCGACCATCTTCCCATACGCCAGCCAAATGTACGGATTTAATAAGGTTTGTGCAGCTGTCATTAAATAAGTAATTGCATACGCAAAAGATGAATCTTAGAGATATAGACTAGACAAAGCGCAAGAGGAATGTCGAATGTAGGGGTTGAAAATTCTTGACAAAATTATAACCGAAAAAGGGGATGTAATTTTCCAAAGTCTGTAAGAAGAAAATGTTTGTTCAGTGCAAACAAGCTTGCGGTAATATTTTTGTTTCACATTACGTATATGTGCTGAATTGTGGTCTTTTTGTACACTAATGTGACAGGCGCATAACAAACTAATGCGACAAAAATCACAGTCTGTCCTTTTTATCCGGCTGGGCGCCGTAACTAAAATAAACTGAAGATGGATTACGCTTTATCCGAGAAAAGCATTCAGTAATCTGTTCCACAATGTCTACCTTATTACGATTTTTAGCGCGTTTATCTTATTTTTAGGGCTTTCGTCTACCTAGTAATTTGGCACATTCTTTTGTTTTTATTTTATACGATTTATGAAAGCATTTTAAAAAATTACACATTTTCTCATTGGTTTCAGGTAAGATAAATGTAGATTAAACTGGTATGCAGCACACGTGAATTGAGCATAACATTATACAACAAAAAATTAATAAAAAAGAAACGAATCAAATTTAAATATTGAATTTTATTTTTATATAACAAAATTTGACAAACTGTCAACACAATTGCAAATTTATCATTGTTCATTACTTTGATAAGGTCTTACAACAATAATTCTAATAATTTTTGTAAAGTACAATTTATATTAGAAATTAAATGTTTTTTAAAATAATTAAATTAAATAAAATTACTATAAGGGAAAGACTAAACGCCTAATTGATACACTTAAAATATAAGTTATTTTGTTGCATTCCACGTATTATCAGTATTGTACTGCAGTAATATCGCTTTTCAATGTCTTTTTTCATAATATACTCAGGATATTCTATCTCACTATTGAATACTACCCTCAATTCAGTGCTCAATCAATTTGATTAGTTTTCAATTATTCGACACAGTCTAACACGTCTTGATATGCATTTTGTGATAATTAGTTGGAACAAGTTAAAGTTAGTTAGCGGAAATAAATTTAGCGATTTCTGAGAAGAAATCTCATACTGTAATAAAGTATACATAGTGCTATTACTTTAGTTTTTTTTTATTTGTGTGCCTTATTTACAAAAATTACATTAACAATTTAGAACTTTCTAAAATTTATAATTCAGCAAATATCATTCCAAATAAATTATTAATATATATTATATAGTCTTATAAGAGCTACTTGCGAATTTTATTTACAAAATTTTGCATACCTTTTGTGCCTAATTCAATAAGATTCGATATTAATGTTGTTAATCGCACCTTAACCTGCATGTAACCTTTAATTTTACATTATACATACTTGAATTCTTTCTCGAAACGGGCTACCTGAAAGAAACGGATCTGTCTAGTGATGTTGCCCAAGTTACGAACCCAGGTAGCCCGGTCATAAGACATGTATTTAAACCGAATCGTCAGACTGCATAAAACATGGTTTGACTTTCTTCATTGATGTCTAAGAAACTTCTTTTTTTTCAATTTTTTTTCAACTTCGATTTCAATCGGGTAACCCAACTGCACCACAGCTAGAAACCTCGAGTAAATTCTATTCGGCAGAGTAAAAATTTATATTTAAAATCAAATGTAGCAGATCTCCCCACACCCAATGTATATACATAAAAACCTATTATTCATTATTTTATCTCGGTTTTGCGGGAAAGCCATAGTTTTAATCAACATTGCAACCGTTGTATTTGTTATGCCTACATGTTTATTAATTACAGACATTGCAGGAGATATTTTCATCATTATGAATAGTACAATCATAAATTTCGCACAAATAAAGTTGAAAAAATAAACCGTGAAATTATTCTTTTAATTAGTATTGTTGGGAATGTCGGGGGCATTGTTTTAGAATAACATCCAATGGCCACATCACAAACTCGAATTTGATCAGTCACAGTATGAGAATCCAAATTAATACAAAATTATGACTACTACCCAGCTCCAGCCTTAGTCCATTTAAACAAAAATTCTCTTCATGGAATAATCTATCAGCCGCTAATAAAATTGGTAATGTCTTTTTGTATATATATATATATATATAAAAAATACATCTTTTAAGCGGCAAATATTTAGACATGATTCAGCTGATTGTCAAGAAACTGGTACTTGGCAGTCGTTGCTATCGTATTTACTAATCGTGTGTACTAAAAATTGAAGAATCACTGTAAAAATATTACTATCAGACGTAGCATTGTCTATTTGGATGGTCCATTTTTCAGTAAAATGTCTGAAATTTATATTGAACTTTTTGTTACTGGACCAAGATTGTAATATTCAAATTCGAGTCTTATTAATCGACATAGTTTTTAAATTTTGCGTCGATTTTAAAATAATGATGAGTTCTTACAAACGACGAAAGCGGGTACGTAGAAAGTGTTTGGAGTCGATGAACGAACGGAAGACGTTTTGTACGCCGAGATCGAGGGTCAAGTCTTATCTTCTCCCGGATTCACAAAAACACACTCTGTCATCTGCAATAATTATTGCTGAGCAGCGATACATCGATGTTAAGCGTGCACATTAGTTCGCACACCGACACGTCGACAGTCCAGTCGCACCGTCGATTATCTCTTTATGACAAGATTTTCAAAGATTGAATAGACCCTCTATCTCTCGATTTCGTCCCGTTTCTTTACCACTTTACGTCATTTCAGAATATAAAGAAATAATTTAACACTACATCTATGTGAGAGCACATTGGCGATTATTTTTATTTTATCAAAAAATTATGTTCAAATGTATAATACAGAATGATGAATTTAATGTAAACTACATAAAGTTCATTTTTGTCACAAGAATAATTCTGTATAAAGTTCTGCGCATAATTCATTCCATTCACACTTAAAATTCGGTAGTACATACTCCAATTTCAGTTTGTTTATTTTTCATTCTAAATAAATATATAATTAAATTTTATGAATATTTTATGTCATCTTTAATAGTCCATTATCGAATCAAACTGAACATATTCAGTTTTTGGAATTATGGGTTGGAATGAATAACCGTCTAGATAGCTAATTATATTTATTTAATTAACCAAATTATTTTGCTGCTGACCAGTATACTACCATTTAGTAAGTAATTCGAAATTTTGATCTCAATGCTTTCTCTACTAACCTATATGTAAACATAATATTGTATTTTAAGTCTAATCATTTCTTACACAAAAATAAGTTATTTGGTCGGGAATAAAGAAAAAAGTATTCTTTAAAAGTATTAGAACGAATTTAATTTTATCGTTTAAAATTAGAAAGTGCCGGATCATACGACCATGTTCGCATAGTCATCATATGGCTGTCGCAGATTTGATGAAGAGGATATGGGCTGGTCACAGATCGACATGTATACGTATAGGGTATTATCCTCTCCCTATTGTAATTTTTATATTCTGGTCCAATGAAAACTCAGCTATAAGAATAGTGTGCCACCATTATTGTATATCCATCTTTCTTTTTTTCCGTTTTAAAATAGATCCAGACTCTTCTTCCATTATTTTTGTACCTATTTTCTGCATTTTATGAAACCATTGTTCAATTCTTACGAATTAAAATGTCTGAATAAATTTGTTTTAATTTCACTTATGTTTTATTTGTTAATCAATTTCTAAAGAGATGATAAGTGATGCAGTATTGTTTAATTATAATTGTCATACCTTATTATACTTTAAAATGTCGCAAAGAAACCAAGAAAATATTTGAAAATAAGAAAAATTTATGTGGCTTACACCTACATGCGAATAACGAGTAATCTCACAATGAATTCTCACTGAGGTTTTCAATTATGAATGACCGATGTAACCGTAGTTTTAATGTGGCATTTTAAAAATATATAATTTCAATACTATAAGCAATAGCTTTTTTTTATGTAAATAAACTATATATTTTCTTAAATAGTTTTAATTAAATATTTTTATTCTAGCAATTTTACTATAAATTGTAGAATACATATAGGAAATTTTAACGCTTACGAGAACAAAGGCTTTATTGTTCAACCATTGTTGGGGCATTCAGGCAAGCACCATGGGAGTATGCATCCTACACCCTTACTTTTGATAAGAAAGGTTCCAGGTGTTTCGACTTCTAACACACGTTTCGTATGTAGAAATACGAAACAGAGCATCTTTCTGTTTGATAACTTTAATATTCAGCTCAATTTACTAGTTTTGCGGATTTGTGCGTATATCATGATGACTGGACGCCATATGTTTGTCATACTTTAACGGAAAGGTAAAATTGTGATATGAAAAATTATCGATTTTAAAAGAAAATCTACTACCTATAGTATGTGACACACGACCTCTATACAGTGTTATATTTGATCAGGTTGTGATAATATTTGTCCTGTAAATGGTCGTATAATTACGAAGTCTGAAAGAATTTTAGACAGAGCATAAATTTATACTGATGACGATTAATATTCGTACCGTACAAGATTTAAGACCAAATTAGTTCAAATTTTTAATAAGATATGTGTTACGCAATATCATCCTTGTTTCGTTTACAATTAATTTGCAAACCTATGAAACCGAGATTTACGTTTCTTACACCGCTTGGTTATTTCCAAATTAATTTAACCTCACAATTGTAAATTCTTCTGCTAATAACTCATCATTCGTATTGTTAACTGCAACTATAACAGTGTACGCTAAACAAATACATAATATCGACGTAAACCGTAGATGATCTAGTTTCAGTCAACTTGCAGTTGGATTTGCGTCGAAGGAAGAAATTTGACGACATGAGAACTCCTTATTTGAATGGGAACAAAACGCTTACAGTTACTGATTTATTAGAATCTCGACAAAGATGTGGGATTATATCAACTGAAGAATACATTATCATTTCCCAAGTCTATGATTATTGTAGTTTAATAATTGATAACGAATCCTCTAAGGTGATTCAAGGAAATATCGTCAGTATTTGTTGTTATTCTTCTTTAATTTGCATAGAAATGTATACATTAAGCTGAGGTTTGTCAACTTTTTGCCAGGAAATTAATTTTTATTCAAGAATGTGCATTTCACAGTGTGTGTGTTAGTATCTTTTCACAATAATGTAACCCCGGTAATTGCACATCATAGCCTCCTAAAAAATTCCGGTGTATTATACAAACTCGAACTCAGCCTGACTCTTCGTACTGACGTTCCTAATTACTCAATTGAATCCATGATGCAACTCAATTGTTTTAAAATCCGACGAAAAAAAAGTTTGGAAATGGCGTAAGTAGGTTTATGGTGATCGGTCGCTTATAGATGATAGAGGGTGTATATCCTTTTTGTCATGTTTGTAACTTCAAAAAATGAAAGATATATAGATATTTTTAAATTTACTTAGACTTTCCTTGCAAAATATTTCGTTCTTAATAGAATGAGCTGGAATTAAGAAATTACTTAATTAAACAATATACTTGCATTTAAGAATTGCCGCAAACAGCATGAAATATCCTATCATTGTAAATTTAGAGAAAAAAACATAATTATATCCTTTTCTATCGTAATCATGTCTTCTTTCCTAAAAATAACGATGTGTGATCAAATTATTTTTTTATTCATATACTTATTAATTATATAACGATATTACACTCGAGCAGAAATGTTTGCAGGTCTACATTAGGGCCTGATCAGAGCGTTACACGCCAATTCTACTCGATTATGAAACATCGTTTGCAAAAAAAGTCACGTCTTTTCTTGAATTCCAATCGAAGATTTCTAAGAAAATAATACTACTGGCATTATTTAATTTTGATTTAATGAAATATTTGTAAAAGAAAATCACACAACTTTTATATACCTTTATATCTCCGTTAGGTCCACTAACTGATCCTACGCAAAAAGAGAATATCCATATTCAATTAACCTGGATTAATTACTTGTCAATTTTTTCATTATAGAAGTAAAAAATCTCGAATAACATTACATTTTCGAACCGTGATTAAAAAGGAGTTCAAAATAAAAAATCTTTTGCAAGTGAAGAATGAATTAAATTTATTCAAAGATACTAACCTAATTATCAGCATAGAGTTACTTTTAAACAAAAATTTCCTTGACGAAATTTCAAATCATCTAAATAAATTTCCGAATCGTCATCTGATGGTGACGTGCGGAACAAATTAATACATATACGCTGATCATCAATGGTATTTTATTAACGTTAAGTGATTGTGCATGTAGAATTATGTTTAATTGGTGTTTCATGTATGTTATAGAGTACAAAGGTGTGTATTAACCGTACAACCGCCGTTTTGCCCAGAATTAGCATGAAGAACGCCAAAGTGGATTGTAAATCCCATAATGAATTTATTCACAAGTTAACCCGAACATTATTTGACATTTATCAGAGCGGCTACTTACAAAAGTATCGTTTCTATTCTAGTAGAAAGTGACCCCAGTTAACTCTCGATTTTTTCTAGAATTTGTTGCTTATAACATGGATACAAAATTAATAAATAAATATTTTGGTCGAGAGTTTCATGATATTGTCGAAGTTAACGCCACAAATGATAATTTTTTGAAAACAAACAGTAGTTTTGCCAGAATTTATGTTCATATGAGAATGTTGCTTAATATACGTAACTAGCATGTATTAATCACAACCAGCGTTAATTTTTGAGAAAGATATTTGAAATACAATTTAATATAACTGAAATAGTTCCCCTAAACGACTGAAAAAGTAAATAAAGAAAACATCTTATCCAAAGCGATAAGTAATAATAGGAGCCACAAGATTAAAAAGCTTGATACAGTAAACTAAAGGATTACTAAAGGTGTAATATTATGCCATTGAACGCGCAATACGCGTAAGATAATGCAATCGCGGGGCTCATTCATGGGCTCTGAAAAACTGATATGGCGTAATAGTTCAGTGACTTTTTTGCACTTGAATGTTCAGCGTTCATTGCAAATATAATCTAAAGTTTTGAATAGAAATATACTACTTTGGCACGTTTAGTAGTCACCTACTTATCTACACGTTGTTCCATTGTTACCTCCGACTAATCATAGTTTGCGAAATGAACTTGTAATCTCATTTCATACATATGCTCTGGTGGTTGTTTATTTTTGGCCGTCGTTTTTGTTGCTGTTAGTAGTAATAGATATTGTAGTACTGAGCAAGATGATAACTTATTATGGAAACGTGTATTTGTAGTCTCCAGAATATATACATTTTGACTTATCACAAAATATATATCGTTACTATCGTTTTCTGTAATGTTATGACTGGGATGTCATTCTGACGTAGAAACGTCAGTTTCGCTATCTACGGTGTGCGCGTGCTCCTCGATGTCATCGCCTAGCCAGAAGTAACGGTGACATTTCGTATCCAAGATACTCGCGTCTTATCGAATCGTGGTTAACGATAAGCGTGATAATGCCCGTCGACAAGGTGATACGAGCTGGCACGCGACTACGATATAAGCTTCGCACTTACACGTAGCGGTTACACGTGCGAGAGTAACCGCGAGATGAAGGTGTCCCATCTGTCGCGTCTCTATCGATCTATTGAACTTTTTAAGCGACCTTAAGTTTAATCGGATAATGTGTATTTCGAACAAGTGACAGGCAAAGTGTAAAGGATTACTTAAAAGTGCATGTGGAGTTAGATCACGTTTCATAATTTATTAACTGCACACTTTTGTGTGTGATCTGTTGGTGTAAATCTTGAAACCTCTTAAATGGATTGATAAGTTAGAGAAATCGAATAGTCCAGTTGTAGGAGCCTCGTGTGGCCTGACTCAAGTTGACGTAGGTCAGTTTACAGCGATTGGTCCGTCCTACTCCTTGTGTAATCAATAAACTCCGAACGTTCGTAAATGAGTTGAAAGCAAATATCTTTTGATAGAAAATCATAATAGGCTTTTGTTACAATCATTCATTATTACATCGGAAGAATCTGCAGACAGACTTGACAAAATTGTCCCCGTAATTAATTTGCTTCTGTGTAGAGGAAGCTGTGTTTTAATTTAAAAAATGCCTATCGATATTTTAGCACCAAACGACTCAGAATGTCTCAAAATGTCGAGAAAACATATTTTTATTAAATGTGTGCGTGTATGTATATATGTGTGACCATTTTTTTATATTTCTTGTTAAGACTCTAGGGGTATTAACTTTTAATATTTCTTAATGAAGTTTTGCTATTTAGTGAAGATCGATTGTGTTTTTGAAATGTTATTAATAGTTACGTTTCATTTTTATATTTTTTCTTTTAAGTATTTCTCCTCCAAGATGAAGTTGCAGAACTCCAAAATATCTACAATTTGATATACAATAAGTTCTATTTTTCTTAAGAATACCATGAACAGGAGTCCATTTTTTACTTTTAGAAAATTCTTTCCATATCATTTCTTGATAAATAATTTGTTTAGTTACGTTGTGATATGTCCCTGAGAAAAAGTTGCGGAGCTCGAAATGGTCTATAATTTGATATATGAAACGTTTTATTTTCATTAAGAATTTCAGGAACTACAGTCAATTTTTTAATTTTAGAAAATGGTCAACATTTTTGTTTTTTGACAATAAAATTATAGAACACTTTTTCTTGGTTTAGTTATTCTCGTACAATTATAGCAGTTTGGTAAACAGTGCATATTATTAAATAAAACTTCTGTTGGTTCATTTATCGATGGTCTTACAATTAAGCGTAGTAACATTAAGATAATAACTGCACAACTTTGATATAAGATATCAATAGGATGAGCATTGTTGAATTAATCATCGAATGTTATAATGCGATATTATTAATGAATTTCACGTTTCCTTATTGTTCGCTAATATCCCCAAAATGTTAATTAATCGATCAAGAGTATATCAAGTTGGACGTATTATATTGGATCTGCGAACAAGCCGATTTCGCTAAACTGAAAATACATATAGAAACTTTCGCACTGGTCCCATATATTGTAATCGGGAATACTGGAAAGAGGTTGATTACTGCTGACAACATCTGGATGATTGTGGTATCTTAGTTAGTTTGATAGGACAAGTTAGGTTACTGAATTCAACCTGGTTTAGTTTACGGCATTCAGGCTGTGCGTCGACCCTCCAAGCGTGAAAACAGTAAAGGAACCGATTATCGAAAAATATCATATTATTGTTTTTATTTGAAGGTTGTAACAATAGCGCTTAATATCAACTAGAATACTCAAAGCTCTAGGAACTCGTTATAGGAATCGGTACATTGTATTATGAATATACAATGCCACGAGTTTGCAAATTGGTGTTGATAATCAAATCGGTTTGGCAATTACGTCGAACTGATTTGATTAGCCTACTCAAACGAAAGTTCAAGTTACGATGGCCATAGTTTGTACAGTCATGTTAATATCGGTCAGAAATACGTCCAAGACTGGTAGATAAATCTGTAGTCTGTTCTATTTACATGTTTGTAAATCTTCTGTTAAAAAATTACAATGCAACGTAATAGACTGCACGAGTTCTAGTTGAAGAAGTATATTTTCATGTATAACATTAGCAAATATGATATAATCAGTTGTGGTTATAAATAATCGTCGTATGTACAATATACCATCGTATATCGTATACTGCATATATACGTATTTCTCTACAATTTTTTAAGTGTAATTTGAGCAACCCTAGTGAATTCTAACGTTTAACGAGTGAAAACTCATTTGCTGTCTACATATTTAAATCCGCGAAATTTGTTTCGAATCAGTATATTAGCACTGATTACCAGCCATGTATGACCAGTGCATATAGTAAATGCACCCTTTAAGAGATTTACTCTGGCACAAATTTCACCCCATTAAGGGATTTTCCTTCCATGAAATGTATAGAGTACGTCAATTGGGATATAATATTCATATAATAAATGTTTGTGGATTCTTCTTATCTCAAATGTTACTGAGGATCGGTCTTATTGGTTTACAACTAGATTTTATTGAGCGTAAAAAAAATATTATTTTTTAAAAGAGGTTCGAAAAAATTGGTTGCTATGAATCTTTCGGAAATATAATAAGATTAGTTTAAAAACTAAAACATTCTGATCTGTAAAAAATGGTGGATTGAACAGAACAGTTGTAAATCACTGTGATGTAGTGTACCAATCAATAACGTCAAATCGGAAAGATGTTTCTCTGAAATAATGTGATTTGTTTAAAATTGTATACGAAATTGAATATAATGATTCCACGTTATTCTTAGGTTATTGAGTACCAGGCTGTGTAATGGATATTTTTTCGTAATTGGAATAATTTTAAGGTCGAACGGGGCCTAAAGACTTCACAGCTGATAGCCATCTGACGGGCCCAAAAGTCACGTTTTTCACACAAGAAGGCGTTTAAATATCGAAATATTCCTTTCTTTATATAACTCTTTAAATACAATCGATTTAGTTTTAAATAAATTCATTAATATTAATGCTCTTTATCCCTTACATAGTCAAACGGAAAACAAACTACATTTTATATGTTATTTATTAAATGTAGCCAGGAATTCTTTTTGTTTATTATTAGGCAAACTATAACTAGTTACATGCACAAGTTAAGTGTACTAATTGCTGGTTATATTAGAGTATAATTGTAAAATTTGTAGAGAAAATAATACAGTGTTTTTGCATATCTTAGAAAAAACGCAGACCAAAATGTTGAATAATATAACATTTCTTTTTATTAATATGTTACTGAGCCCAATATGTCAAGTATGTAATGAATAATTTCAGCTCACGGTAGTATAACATACTGAACGCATTTTAAGAGAACCTACCGCTACTACAAAGTATACAGTGCTATTAATGCAAAATAGTTAAAAAAAATATATATAAAAATTTTTTATTTTAAACAGAATGTAACTCTTGAAAATGCTTAAAATGTGATGTGGCTTGACCGTGCATTATTTTAGATCAGTTTTGTTTGCGGTTACACTCCTGTTAATCCTAATACTACACAGCCTCTAAAGTTATCTGTCTGAATAGTGAATATTTCGTGAGTGCACGTAACGCACTGTAATCCGTTTGGCGCCGCCGCCGTGATGTGTGGTATTGTAGGTATAGAGGTAATTCTTCCTTTTACATTTCGTTTCAGCATATGTTTTTACTATGGTATTATTTCAAAAATTCATATGTGAGAATTAATATTTAATCCGACTGGAAAATTGTCTGCTTTTATGTAAAATATAAATTAATTGCTTTTCAATGTTTTGCAGTGTTTTGAATTAATACGTCTATTGTTTGCTTATTAATTTATTACATAAAGAATATGGAGTTCTACTTATTAAATTCAAACATGACAATTAATTTGATATGACCGTTAAGATATTTTCCTCGCTGATATCAGATTTTCCATGTGAAATGATTAATTTGGTTCGATGGAAAATTGCTCAATGAATAAAAGTAAGAAATGCTCAACGAATAATAAAATCAGAGAATAAAATAATACTATATGAGAATTAAAGTTAGGCGTAATTTGTTAACAGAAAAGTATCTTTGAATCAGTTATGAAAAATAATCTCCGCAATGCTTTAACAATGTGCGGACATCGCCTTCTAGTACATATTAACCCAAGTAATAACTTGCATGAATGTCCAGAAAATGCTAAATGGAAGACTTTAGTGTTCATATGACATAAAATTAAAAGGTTTAGTAGAATGCAATTCAATTCAACCAGCATAGAACAATAATTGCTCCTTAAGCAGTTTGTAAAAGTAAATAGTGAGTTTATAATAGTTGCTATTCAGTAATAGTAGTAATTTTAACACTATCAGTTGCTTAGAAGAAAATCAATAATAAAATAATGGTATTGCTTACTATCCAATAGCCCTCAATAGTGCATAGCCCAAATACTAGTCCAAATTTTCAAATGGGGGTATTTGTAGTTTCTAAATAGATTTTTCTTTCACTTAGTTTAAAATGTAATAAGAACGATAAGAATATCATAAATAGACATTTGACCAGAAAATTGATCGTTTCTTCAAAATCTGAAAATAATTGTTTTCCAGGTCATTAAAAAAGAATGCTGATTTGAAAAATGCATTTCACCAATTTAAGTATAAAATATTCATGAGAGGGTACATGTAATGACTCATTTTAATGACTAATTTATTACTGGAAATTACTGGAAAATAAAAATTGAAAACTATTGAATTGAGACATTGCCCAATAAAAGAAATAATAACTAATTAAATTAAAAGAACAAATAAAATTATTTCCGATATTTAGAAATTGTACAATAATCCTCAACCTCAACATTTCTTTCTGCAATAAGCTTGTAATTAAATAATACTACTTCCATACACGTTGCAAGGTAATTTTTTAATATATTTCTTATTGCTAGTTGATAAATTAAAAAATTAACAACATTCAAAGTAAATAAATCAATGTGTATATGCACATCTACAAATCAGCTTCAGCGAGTACAATACAAAGAAATTGTTATCATTATAACTCATAATTATACGTCAACTAGACATTTCTTCATTTGCGGCACTTAAAATGACACTACACTGCGTCGGTAACTAATGTAGATGTTAGTAATGTCCATATTCCTTTTATAGCATGATAAGGTTATCATTATTACACTTGAATCATATGCTTTCTTCGCTTCTACTTTTGTCCATTTGGGTGATGCCTTAAAAGTAAGCATATTTAATTGTAATTAAACGGGAATACGTGTACTGCAACACACATTTAAAAATGTAATATGCGAGAAATTTTCGTACTACATAATTGCGGCGTATTAAGTTACACATCATTCATTATAAATTTGCACCAATTTACATATCATTATTAAAAAAATGTATTATATGCATTTTTAATGAAGGTGCTCTGTAAATTTCCACTAATGTAATTAAATACAATATTATAATAATATTCTAATTCTTAGCTATTTTTAAAACATTCTTGTGATGACATCATATTAATTCATTAATTTGGTAGGTAAATTTTTTTTATGACTGCGTTTGTTAGTATTGAAAATTTAAAGGCTTAATTATTTCCTGCAGAACTTTTTAGTAATTGACGGCAGGAATCTTATGGATCTAATTCACAATGCTATCTTGATTCTTATCTAAATTAATCAATTATAATTGAAACGTTGCAAGAAATGTCACTTCGACATGATTTTTATCATCATGGGAGATAGAACTGGTAAAAGGATAGTTCCAGTCTAATATTGTTTCGTATCATACTTTCATTGTGTTTTGCGTAACGTACAATTTATTGCTTGAAAATACGGCTTGTTTAATTTTTGCTCGGAGTAAAGAACGAGACTGTTAAAACGTTAAACGTCTGTTTTTATGTTTGCGTTTTTTCATGACTTAGCACACATCGGCATTAACAGCGAGGCTTCAACTGACTTTGGATGCCTTCGTCGCTGATAAGAAAGATAACGAAAAATTCCTTATCGTTGACACCGCGAGACGCAATAACAATTAACATCAACAATATAAAAATATATTCCTCCTAAGAAAACCCATTTCACTTTTTATTCAGGGTGTATTCGTGCAAAGCAGAAAATCACTAAAAAGTGAAAAACATTTTCTTATTGGCTCTAAAATAATCACCAAAATCATTTTTATTCGTCTATTTGGCATAGGATATGTCCCATACATTGAATAACTATTCAATTATCCACCAAAAGTTATTCATAATAATAACCTCATTTTTGAAAATTTAGCTCGTTAATATCTTGCGTTTATTTAAAATAAAACAATGACACCATTTATTTATGATATTAAGAAACGCATACACGATGCTCGTGAGAGTTTGGTGTCTTAGAGTGCAAGCGTCTGCAGACAAATAGGTATCAGCCAATGAAAAAATAATCTTCGTGTGAAATGAGTAACCAATAATATAAAATAGACTCTAACGAATTTCAAGAATTCAGCCGTACAAATGTTAATAAGAAATATATAAACAAAATCAAATCTTCCATATGGAAATTCAAATATGTTTTAGAAAATGGGGATAATTCAACTAAAATTGAGCTATTAAACTTGATTTATGTCGAAAACATTTGGAACAAATGTTACATATTAGCAATGATGCTTAATATTTTCTTAAGAAAATTAACTTAGACAGTTAACAAAATTAACGTAAACAAACTTAGGGTTGTTATCTAACCTATTTTTAGCCATTTTTTTAACATTGTTTGAATTGCATATGTATATTTCTTATTTGTTAACAAACATATTTAAGAGCATTTTAGAATTTTCAAACATTTAATGTTGTTTATATATACAGGGTGTCCAAGAACTAGGTAACAATATTTCAGGAGGCCATTCTGCATGATATTTCAAACAGAAAAGTCCTGTACCAAAATTGGATCTGAGGTTCAGAATTTGTCGTAGAATTGGATATAAACCCGCACCGTCGGTACCAAACGAGTTTTTCTCCAATTCTACGACAATAAAAGCGTTCCCGCGGACACAATATTTATTGAAATTGAACGTATGAGGGGGCAAATTCTTCGTCTTTGCAAGCTCTGAAACTTCTACCTGTGTGCCACTTCGGTGACTATTTGGCGAAATAAATTATATGTGAAAACCCGCAAAAATTGATATTTTTTCTGTTTTTGACGCCATAATTTCAGAAATATTCATCGCAAGCCTAGTTATTTTGCAAAGTTATTTTTTTCTAAATTTCAATGGCCCGTCACTCAAATTCTGAGTCTCAGATCCAATTTTGGTACAAGACTTTTTTGTTTGAAATATCATGAAGAATTATCTGCTGAAATGCAATTCTTGGACACCCTGTATAAGTTGGTTGATCATGTCTTCTAAAATAATTTCTGAAATACGGAATTTGTTACTTTATTGTAACTTTCCCCTTAAATATAAGTATTCATTTATAATTCGTTTTTAATTAACAAGAAATATATCTCGATGAATATGTTATCTTTGCGAACTCATGAAATTAATTTGAAAACTTCATGTAATTATGACAATAGCTTACTAATACACCTTATTCCAATATATTTTAATATGGATATAATAGTAATCAACATAATGAATGTCAAAATACTTGTTAACGAATTATAATTATTACGATTTTTGTATAGTGTGACAAGCATTTTAATCGTTAATACTCAACTTCAAACTGCGTTGGAAAAAATACCACGTGGGCAATAGTCCACAAGGTCTATTATTGAAGAACAAAGAAACAAAAAACTTATGTTCAATTTTAACGATATCTTACTCATACCTGCGGTCGATCGGTATGTACGGAATGCTATTTAATTAAATGTTCAATCAAATATTGATTGCGTCATACTATCATCGCAATATCGGCTAGGTCGTGCACGCCGCGCCGTAGGTCGAATCGTACCTTTGGTCGTTCGACTTTCTTCAAGGTTTATTTTCATTTATGAATTCTTCTAATTTACGAGTACGCAATTTATTTGACGTTGACTGTGAACAGGAATATTGCCAATGTTATTTTGTACATTTAAACTACGAAAACCAATAACCAGTTACAAATTAAGAATATAAAAATTAAAAGTAAAAATATACACATCGATACTGGAATCAGCATAATTTTAAGTATTCTAAAATTTCTAAATTATAAATTTACTTTGCGTAAGAAAGAAAAAGATATACGAAATTTTGAAAAGATTTTTTTTCTTCCAAGTGGCTAAACGAATGCTCAGCGATGACCTCTGGTGACCTGTGTTGGGTTAAAGCGCACCAAATCGCGATAGTGTTGGC
The DNA here is from genome assembly GCA_030407085.1 of Trichopria drosophilae. Taxonomy (NCBI): domain Eukaryota; kingdom Metazoa; phylum Arthropoda; class Insecta; order Hymenoptera; family Diapriidae; genus Trichopria; species Trichopria drosophilae. Next base: position 61,092,563 of record CM059586.1, on the reverse strand, counting down.
GATCACACTCTATAAATCAGACCTGAGATGCCGTTTGTTTACAATATAGACAAAGTTGCTGCAGACGGAGTGCTGTCGAGAGACGATGAGATAAGAAGAGTGAGGGAGAAGGAGCCAGGCCGATGATATTTGTATGTGGGTTAGATACATTTCCTTAGCTTCTTGTTGCTACGCTATAATATGCTTTGCCATATGAAAACAGAAAATTTGCTGAATTTATATGTAATCTGAAATATGATTGGTCTACTTGATTAAATTTAACATAGCCAATGATCGAACTAGAAATACATTAGGGATAAAAGAACAGTTCTTACGACTATTAATGAGCATCCGCAAAAGATTATGACACTAGAGCTACAAACAAGAGAGTCTGAAAAAGTTAGTTAACTTTTCGGAAAAAGTTCAGAAATCCTCTCAAGCCATCCCAGTCGTTATGAATATTTTGTGAGATCCTCAACTTCACAACATTTCAGTAATATTGAAAGATAATCTTTTTCCGTATATATGTAATAACTCTGTATCTATTCATAGCTGCTACATTGCTACTAATAAAATAAATAAATATTTTGCTACTAACGGAAGTAACAATTTTAATATGGTTAGATGAATGTAAGAATATGCTTATTTTATTGTGATGTTAAGGAAACGAAATACAGAAGCAACATGTGGAATACTTCTTCGGAATATATTCAACAAGTCAAAATTGTAATTTTCATTTTAAGTCGTAGATATATTTAGATATATAAGAATAATTTGATATTGTCCATGGATAATCATTATCCATAGACGAAGCATTACTATTAAATAAAAATTCGTCAATCCAACTTATTTCTTCTTAAATCTTCTCAAAATGTTAGGAGCCCTTATGCTTACACCTTGGCGGAATGAAGCTTAATTTGAAACAAAACCAGGTCAGGTACATATAAGCTATGTTTACCCCATGTTTTATCTCATTTCGAAAAAGTATATAGAACCCTAGCTTGGCTGGAAAGAAGGGAAGCAAACGCAATGGCTTCACTGAAACCTCGTCGTGAAATCTTTATATCGTGCCTATGAATGTTTCAAAGCGAAAAAATTATGGACGAAACTATTCTTTTGTTATTCTTGCCCTACACTGATAAAAAGATTTATTTGTCGTAAAGAAGTCTTATTTAAATACGCTGGAAGAAATCATTTATTAACAATAAACAACTTTAGTTAATAGTTAAAATACATCTCTTAATAATTAAGACGCGTATTTTACTGTTCACAAATGATAATTAACTATTAACTAAAGTGGTTTACTGTTAACAAATGGTTTCTTCCAGCGTATTTAAGTAAGCCTTCTTTACGACAAATAAATCTTTTTATCAATGTAGTGTATACATGAGTAATATAGCAACAATTCAAATATAACAGATTTCAAATGTACGTCTTTCACGATTTTGTTCATTCTAATTATCTTCATAACCTATGCCAAAAACACGGAGACATGAATTCAATTATACAAATTCACGAGGAAAAATGTTAAATCTGTGAGGAATCCATGATGAATGAGCGGTCTGTTTATTCAGGCGATCCTGCAATATCTGTTGATTTATAGAGGAATAATTTTCGAATGCTTTCTGTAGAAAAAATCATTTACGGATCTTACTTTTAGTTAATTTTTCAAAAATCCGTAACAATTTTAACTAAATAGGTTCCTTATAAACCCTCATCGAGGAATTGTCTAAAAAGACAAGCTTTTGATGGTGGAGATCCACAACACATTCGTCACGCATGTAAAAATTTTAATCTTAAACGTTCAGAAACTAAGAACGATCCGAACAGTGATAAAAATATTTGGAACCTTTGACAGTTATTGAAATATTTGGTGAATTATTATATCTCTATTGGTATAGTTTAAATTTATTTATTCTTATCTAGTATGCAGACAGTGCTGTAACAAAATACAGATTTGTTGACATTTAGTCATCTTATTGTCTATTTCTAGCAATGGAACATTTGTTGCGTATAGTTTAAAACCATTTGACTTGGCCGTAAATTAAATGAATATCGCTATTAAAGATACATTTGTTAGTATATTACTTTTATTTTCGAATGATAGAAATAGTTTTTTTTTATTTAGAAATTGGGTTTGAAACGCATTAACATGATCTTTTTTTTCGACAATATTATTATTTTATTTAGATTGATCAGAAATTCTCTTGTTTGAATATTTGGATTGCAACGCACTAACGGAAAACTTTTTCGAGAATATTACTTTTCGATGAAAACTGATTGAATTACAAATTTTCATTTTCGAAAATTTAAATAGACCCGGAAAATTGACGTACTTTTATTGCGAATATTATTCCTAGATTCATGTAGAATCCAATTACAATCACCACTTTTTAATGACGAATCAGATTACGTTCACAGCGTGAGCGAATCAGACTAAAAATGTAATTTTCCTATGCATGTAGAAATAAATGGTTTTTTCCAAAATTCGAATTCAATAAGCTTAAAAAATAATGCATTTCAATACTTATTTATCCATTTCCGATTACTGTAAAATACATACATTATTTCACGGCCAAGTTTGTAAGATAAACCCGTTGCATCGTACTTTCTCTTCGTTTGGGTGGGAAGTTACAAAAATAAAAAAAAAAGTTCTTGGTTAGCTTCCATCGTCAAATTACTGGCAGTTGAACATTAAATTTTTATTCAATATTTGATTAAGTACCACGAGAAATGGTCGCCAAGCAGGTAACTAATATTCCAGATAAGTAGGTATTAATTCTAATAATAGAAATAGTCTATTTCTTACATACTATAACCTTATATTTTTACCAGGCACTCCGATCGAATTAAAGAGTAATATATTATGATACAAGTGGGTATCAGATTTTTCTGCGAATGGGAATGATCTCCACCGAGTCTAAGACGACGAAAGCATTTAAATTCGAACAAAAACCATTTTGCCACACGACCCATACTATGTATTCTTTTATAATAATTTATAAAATGCGAAAAAAGCATTTTACGGTCATATACAATATATTTGTACTTGCCGGATTAAAAAAAAATTAATTTCGACATATTTCGATAATAACATATAAAATACGCTTCAATTTTTCCATCATTCGAAATATTAATAACAATAGGATTTGGTTAAGGTAAGCGGATATCGCAGGATCTTCCGGAGTATTAAAAATTCAAAGGACCAAGAGGCGTACAGGTAAATATAAAAATTAGGAATAAACAGAGAATATTCAAAATTAATAATTTGTTAAAAGTGGCGAAGTCAATGAAAGCTGTGTTCTTAAATACAGAATTTCAAGGGCAATTAAATTTAGATGAAAGCATCATTTTAAGTGTTTAGATTAGATTACTATCAGAGTTACATAACACTACAGCTGACTTGTAGAATCTGGTTTATTCTGAATCTCACATTTTTTTCAATAAAATAGCTATTTTTGTACCCTGGTCGGTATATTTTTCATTAGAGAACATTGATCAATAACTCTGAAAAACTCTGATTTTAAGAAACACGTGTCCAATGAGACCACCTACTGTCATTCCAATTTTTCACCAAGGAAAGAGTCATAAAATACTTTAAGAGGAGGTTGACTTATAAGAATTTTGGTAAGATCGTTCTGAACTATATTCTTCTTGCTGCAATTCTAAAATTTATTATACATATATGGCAGATTTAATTACGCAAGATGTATGTATGCAAACTGCAAGTCTTCTGGAAATATGGATGAGGTAAATATTTTATTGCAACGTTAATAAACATTTTAGAGTACGTTGACTTTTATTTTTATTCGCATTTTTTACAAAATCATATCTATCCGCACCATCTCCATTTTTTGCCACTAAAAATATTGGGGTCGTGTTGAAATCTAAACAAAAGTAAAAATCGAACGTTTAAACCCGGAGTTAATTGCAATCTAAAGAAGTAAATTTTCATATATATATGGGAATATCTCCGAAACTTTTCATTTTTGTGATGATGGGCGGTTTAGGACCTTCCCCGTAATATTATATATTATACAGTGACTGCATAGAACATTAGTAAATATGTTGAAATAGAAAAATATGTTAATTTCAACTCGGTTGTACGTCATTTTCAAGTACAAAAAGTAACAAATCCACTAAAATTTGCTAATGTAGCAGTGATGATATCAATTTTGTTTTATATTTTATTACTGTAACTTTTTAACATTATCGATAACGACTTTAATTTTTTTTACAGCATCACTAGTAACCTAAAAAAACAAAAAATACTCAACATTTATGTGTGCCTATAAAAAACGGAGTTAGAAAATAAACAAAAATGGAGAACGCATTTTTAGAAAATTCATCCTGAATGATTATTTATGCAACAACTTTTTAAACATTTCATTTAACTAAAAACGTTGAAGGTAGGTTTATTCTACACGAAAAATGCTACAAAATGGCCTTGAGCAATTGAGTGTGCTCCTTCAAAAACAGTTTTTATAGCATTTTGAATTTTAAAATTAAAAGCGCACCTTTTCGACCAGGCACACTTTGTTATCAACTTCAAATGATATTCTAGCCATTGCCAATGGTTATTTACACCATAACAATTATGTATACAATTTGTTCTATGCATAAATTCATATTTAGGGTTGTAAACAGTGATATTAAATTTTTCATTTAACAGACAATTGTGATAATGTTTAGGCTAATAAAAACTTATCAGTGAATTCAATGTTAACTAGATTAAAAGAAAGTTACAACTTAGCAATAAATAGAATTTACTTGCAATAAAAAAAATTGCTATTGTGTTACATGAATAAAATTCGTTTCGTTAAAATTGTACAACTACCGTTCTTTATTACATACCAAACTTAAAAATGTGTGCCTTGCTCTTTTTTTCATTCTTTTATTAAAGTTTCAGAGATATGCCCATTATATTCTTGTACAGTTGCAGACTATACCTAAATTACGTAGTTTAATTTTTTTTTATTTGAAAAAATTATTGATCTGCCTTATTGAAAATATTGTTAAATATAAAAAATAATATTGTTTTAATATAAATGAAAATTTATTTAGTCTCATTAAATAATTATAGATTGTACTTTAACATAATTAATTATCATTTCAAACAAACAATTACTATCACAAATATATGACGTAAGTATTTTCTCAAAGTAGGTGAGAAAAATATAGTTTATAATATGAAAAAGAGTAACAGAAGCACCTAGGATACACAAAAGAGGCATAATAAGTGAAGTGTCCCAGATGAAAGAAGTTTATAGTTTGTTTGCAGGCTCGCGCCAAGGGGATAAACACCTGGCACCGATGCAGGCGTGCTTCTTTTCTGTCCCGACCACAAGTCGTCTCTTTTTTTGGTTTTGGGGCTACGATGCAAACAATATCGAGCGTCCACCGACAGGAGCATAAGTAAAGAGACAACTGTCGGGTCATTAGCGGCTGGCCAGAAACAATGCCGACATCAGAGAGTACCGAAAGAAGCTTCGATACGTAGGAATAAAGCTTTTGTAAAATGCCGAGACCGGAAATAGATGCTGATGTTATGATGTCTCGCCTCACTGCGCTATATTTGCCACTTTCAGTCGCGCCATGCCAAAAAACTGTTTGGATACAATACTCTTCAGCAAGTATGTATTTAGCGCTTAGCAGTTTTCTACTACGGTGGTATGTTTTTTCAAAGAGGTATATTTTAATAAAAGTATTAGACAGATCGGGAAATTAAATTGTAAAAGACATACCAGGCGGCGAGTTTCAAGTTCATCGAAGCGTCGTTTTAAAATTATTATTGTGTAGATTAACCTGTAAAGGATGGAGATTTACGGTTTGGTATCAATCTATGAAAATGCGAAAAAGGTATCGTATATGTGTGAAGTGACCATGAGATATATGTCTTAATCGTTAAGTGTTTTACAAAATTGTACCTGGAGTTGTACTAACAACAATCTTGGACATTTAGTATATGCTACTTTTTACAGTAATCCCCAAGATATATTTAAACTTTTTCAACTTCACTATGTTACCATTCATCCTCTGCATCGGATGTAATTAAATCATTCTAACCTCGAACGAACTGTATTCAGTTAAAATTAAATATATGAATTAAAATTTTTCCTAGCCTTAAATTATAAATCAGAAAACAGATTTTCAAAATGGAAGGTAAGGCGTTCAAAGCGGTAGTCTGCAGTCATTTCTTAATTTTTAGATTTCAAAGATATTTATATACAAAACTGTGAGAATTTATCAATCTTCTAGGTTAATCGGAATTGATGTAGGAAAAATAATTGAAAAATTGTCAAGAATCTTACAAAACTGATATTTGCACAAAACGTTTCAAGTAATTTGCAATCGTTTCTGACACTGAGATAAATTGTTAAATTGGAAAAAGTAAATTAGTTATTTTTAACGAAAATTTTAGTAATTATAGTTTATAGTTTAGTAAAAACCTCTGAAATCAGTTAGTGTGAATGTTTTCTGAAATGCCAGTATTTTGTCATGATTTTATAAAAAATGAATAAAATGTCTCAAATTTACATGTCACCAACTATTTTCGAAATAGTCTTTTTATTATCCTAATGTATATAGTAAATTAAAATAAATGAACCAAATATCTATAGTATCAACAACACTATTCTACAAGATATTATCGGTCGTAGACCTTTATGTCGACCTCTTGACCGGTGTGGTTCTTTCGCGAAATTCTGTGGAGAATTCATTGGAAAACACTATTTTTATTATTTTTACCAGTTTTTTAACCCTAATCTCTTCACTTAACGTCAAAATATCTATAATGGTAAAATGCAATTATAAAATTAAAGAAGAGCAATCGACAATTCAGCTTGTGCCCTAAGTAGTAACTTAATGCTTAATTCAAAACAATAAAAAATAACTCGAAACATTAATATTAAAATTAAAAATTCTAGATTAATTATAAAATAACCACGTCTTATGTACTTTTTGACGCTGATCTCAAATTTCATTTTAGCATTTATGTATGATTCGCATATTTAAGTTTTTTCTATTTTATGTTTTTAACGAATAATAAAGCCATTGTACTGCTATAATAATCTATCTACTTTTCTTGTGGCGAAAATTGCCGATCGATTTTCGGCAAATCATCTCTCTAAATTTCTTGGTGCGAAAACCTGGAGTGAGCAGGGTACTCAGGCTAAAATGTTTCAAAGACCACTCTAAAGGAGTGAGATCAGTCACTCCAAATGTTGGGGTGAAAAACCACTTTTGGTGTGGAGTGAAACCTCACTCTATGTGGAGTTATAATTCACTCCAAAGAGAGTGAGATTTTGTCACCGCACTTAGAACGCAGCTTTAAGCAGAGTTGTAAAAGGAGCAGGTCTCTTACAAACTTGCTGCAATATTTAGAAGATCCCGGCGTTAAGGTGCTTATGACTAAATTTGAAATTAGTAATTTATTTGACAAATTAAATACACCGATAGATAAAGTAAAGCTCTTAAAAAACATTATCAATATGTTCATCCCATTGTAATACCACTCGATTACCGAAATAATTAAAGGTTTATCTTAAAGACTTAATCTTAGCAATAATAGGGAATTTATGAAAATGTTCAGTATACTCCAATAATTCAGACGTTAAAATTAATATTATCTCCTGATGAAATATATAGTCAATTCGAAGAAAATCACTTCAGAAAATTAGCTTAAGACATTTGAACATGGTTTTGTCTTAAAAATAAATTTTGTATAAAATATATTTCCTGATATCTGTAATTATTTAGTACATACAACTAAAATAAAAACGTTAATACAATAATAGAAATTAAAGAAAAAAATCGCGTTTCCAAAAGAAGTTCCGTGTCAATTTTATTCCCAGCCACCTTTTGTTACTACTTTCAAATGTGCCGAAAATTTATTGATGCAATTCATTTTATGAAAATGTAGATAAATTGATTATTTTTTATTAAAAATAAGAAAGTTTAATGTTTGTTCATAAACTGATAAATGTATTATTAGATTGTAATTTATGCATTTAGGATTGCAAAATTTTATTCAAATTTCATTACAATATATCGCTCCATGCCCAGTGGCACCTTTCACTTTCACTTGGAGTGAATTCTCACTCTTTAAGAGTGCAATTTCACTCCAAGGTTTTTCGAGAGATTAAATCTATCAATATTCAATTACCCAGTCCAGCAATTTCATAAACCCACTAGGCTTTATTTCGACGTAACTATCTGCAATAGCCAGTTTTAAGGGTATCACCCCACAGATAGTGGTTATTTTTACCTTTACATTAGATATTACCGATCTAAAAAAATTTTTATTTTTATAGTATCCCGAAAATTTCTTCATCATGCTAATCATGCCCATAGAACTGTCTTTTTGATATGTATTTAACTGCCACAAAAAAAATCAAAGCTGAACCTTCAAAAAATTTGTGTCGTTTTTTGTATTCTTGAAAGTGATTGCAGAATTCCCCATGTATCTGAAAAAAAAAATGTCCTAAAGATGTCATCGAAAAATTAGACCAAGGAGCTGGTATAGATTCCGAGGGTACGTCAACCCTAGTTTAATTTTTAATTTTCTGTGATTTTACTATACTGGATGTGGGAAGAAACGTTGAAACCGTTGATCTCTCACTATTTCTCTCTTTTTCCCTGCGCTTCTGGTTTACACATGCAGGTATATGTACCAGCTCTCGTGTGCAGACACATACTGTCACACGCTTCCTTCGTCCCCTTCTTTCTTTCTTAAAGACCTTTTACCACTCTTATTTTCGACGTCTTCTTAGGTAAATACATCTCCAATGTGAAACTCTTATACACTGTGTATATTTCACATTAAGAACCCCTCAATTATTTACCTTTTCGTAATTGATCTACGCCGAAAGCACAAACGTAATATTCAAATGCAAAATATAAGCCCAATTTTAAACTAGTATTTTATCATACCCACACTTATTTTTCATAGTGTGGACTTAGTACACGAGAAAAAAGACAAAAAAAATTGTTAAACAATATTTTTTCTAAGATTTATAAAAAAGGTTTTAAATAAGATTACATTACAAATTATATAAATTCATTCGGTACGTATAGGTAATGATTTTCACAATTCACAACTAATCTTGTTATTTAAATGTATATCGTCTTAAAAATAATAAAAGTATACTTCCTGTTATATGTATACATTATTTAATAATGCATACCTACATTTAAGCTTTTAAATATTCTCAGATATTTAAGACGGCAAATCGATTATAAAAAAATGATTTGGTTAATTGAAAATTAATTTTTTATTTATAACATTATTTATAAAAAATGACACATTAGCGACGATAGACGTGAAGTCGGAGAGCAGATGTGCGTACAGTTTTATACGACATTTATAATTATAAGCTTGTAAAAAATGTTAGAAATAAAAAATATATATGAAATTAAAGGGTTATAATCCTAACAAAATAAATTTATAGTGTAAATATTGTGTCAACAATTTCAGCCAACTTTGGCACCTTTTTTATAAGGGAAATAAAACTACCATATGTGAGACGTCTAAAACTAAAAAATATAACGATATTTTCATTCCAAATTTGATTTCTGTATAATAATAAAATTAATTTGCCTGCGTCTTTATTTAATATCAGCATTCGTGAGAATCACACGCATCACAGAAATAGTTGGAGATATCGGAGTGCCCTGATAAAATCTTTTTTTATTTTAGGTTTGCTCATTTCAGCGTCTTTGCTCCGATTTCAACCACAGACCCATTAGTTATGGCTAGTTTTTAGGATTCATGCACGTCGGGCGTGAAAAAACGCCATGAATCTGGGCACCTACGGTTGTTATCGACGTGAAAAATTCGACGCGAGCGTCGAATTGGACCTGCTGTGCATCGAAAGCCTAATGACAAATGTCGTCTTCTCCCCAAGCTCTCACGACTTAATTATTAAAAAATCGAGGATCCAATACAAGCAGGCCGATTCGTAATAGCTAGGGGGAAGAGATACAAACTAAAACGTGTGGAAAAAATTGTGTACACACGGAATTTTTTTCATAAATTGGTCTTTAATTTCTGGGCGTGAAAGCTAAACAGAAAAAAATCATATATTTTTAGAACTTTATATAACCGCGAGAGTATTTTTGTGAATATTGCTTTATTTGTGTTCTTTTATTTTATTTATTACACTTTTTTTATAAAATTAACATACTTTCGTTTATCGTAACGTTATGATAGAAATAGTGTTGCCCTTTGGTGTATATTTTTTTTAATGTCATGCAACGATAAGATTTTATGTATAATTATGTTATTGAAACTGTTTATATCTATATATGGGCTGCATTTTAGAAGTTTTTTCTCGAAGTAAGTTCATACATAATTGATTTGAGAGGTTTGTCTTACATTGTACAAAAGGACTTTTTGTGACTGCAATAAAAATTAATGTGAATTTTTTGAAAATGTTTTAATTTAATATCGTAAAACAATGTGAAAATAATTCTTCATTTCCAAAAAATTTTGCTGCATATTTATAATTTTTATTATTTCATAAATACGTATTTAGTTTTCGAGTTCATCAATTCATTCTTCATTCATCACTACTGCAATAAAACAATGACTAAATTTATACTAAGCAATAAAATATCGACACCATTCATGTTATACATGTTTGCATAGAACTATTATACGGGTCTATATGAGGTTGATAACTGTACAGGTATAGATTGAGTAATGGGATAAGTTCTGATCTTATTCAGTATGTTTCTCAAAAATTATAATCAGGATTACTGAATTTTTAATTGAAGATCTCTTGAACACTTTTATTTTTAAAAATGATTATGACATTTTGTTACGAAACAAATTGAAGTAGTTTTATTACAGTCGATAGATAAATAAATTAGAAATATAAAAAAATCAATTTTTTAGTAATAATGTAATTTTGTCTATATATATTTCGCACTTTGGAATAATCTAAAACCTCATTTAAAATTAATATTTAGAATCCTTTAAATCAATTATAATTCGTTAATTATTAAAAATATGCAAAGTATTTAAAACTACTTCTTTAACATTATAATTGGGATGAAAATTAAAAGCAATTAACGTCTTTATTCATAATTGATACCGAAAATGTTGAAAGTGACAATCGAAAATGAAAAAATTCCGGTTAAAAATCGAATCGTGTAACTTGATAAATGTCCTATAATTTGTCAAATCTAGAAAAAAAGCGATCGATAAACAGACACTCCTGGAACGTCTACAGTGAAGTCCAGAATACACGTGGCTGGTTTTCCTCAGAGATTTTTTTTTGTTCTTAAATTTGCTGGTCCGTTTATAATTAATTTTTCCTTACTGAGCTGAAGGAGAAAACTACAAACTAATATGTATGATGTAACAATTATTTACATTCTGTACCGATAAATTTCTTAGAATTAATTTCACGTAAAAACTGTGCTATCCATTCTAGAAACTTTTACAGGACTACGGATATTATTGAGGGGTTAGTCACTCTAATATAATTTGTTGCAATTAAAAATCGTTAGGAGTTCTTAAAATAATCGTAGTAGTTTGTGCCAAATAATACAGTGTAACACTTGATCAGTTTTATTTCCTACGTATAACACACACACTTACTATTGTTTAAAATAATGGATAAGAAAAAAATCACTTGTTATACTGTACCGTGAAGGGAAATAACGGCGCGATAAGCGTCGAATAAGAAAAAAATACAATACCATCTCTTACCGAAGAACACGTGAATTTCTATTTTGCTTCAAACATTACGCATCAGCTAAAATCGGTACCACTCGGATCCGGAATCGTAAGTAAATTAACCACTATGTCAGCCACCTAGCGTCGCTCCCCATAACTATTCCGAAAGCGAAAATTAAATCGGTAATATGACCTATCGCACGCGTTGAGAAAAGAATCTAAGAAAATATTACGCATACATATTTAAGGATTTAACATATCAGTTGTCGCAACGCGGCTATTCGTTCATGAATTCTAAATAAAATAATTAACATAATTACGTTACTAAATTATGTATAAATTGCAGGTTTTTCATTTTTTTAAACCCTATTAGAAATGGCCCTGAAAATAGCAAACTGCAATTTTATTCATAATTTTTGTTTTATCGGAAATAAATGTTAAATATCAAGATACAAATTCTGTGTATTTTGCAAGCTTCGTCAACATCAATGAACAATTGCAGTACTTGAATGATAAGAAAAATAAAAAGCCATTTTGATTTTCGAACCCTAATTTCAACCACTGCACGATAGTCGTGATATTTTTAAGCAGTCGTAAACATCGAAATAATCTAATAACTCATAAAAAAATGAGAAAAAAACGAACACCCTCGCTGATCATCTCTTACGCAATTGCTCAAGTCGTGCCCGACCTTTTGCCTCCACCGATTACTAACGTCTATAAGTCGAGCGTAACCATTTACGTGTCCAAGTGTCTTTGAGAGGGTTGGTGTGAAGGAGGGCAATAAATTAGTAGCATGCCGAGGGGTTACAGAGGTCACAACCAAAAATCGGCGTTTATCAATGTGTGCGAACCCATGTATTTGCGGACTCACACACTAGGAATCGAACGAAATGTTAACTTGCGTGACATTTTATCATCTAAGGATCTCGCAGCTGCACCCGAAAAATCGAATCAGAACCCTTCCGCAGATTACTTCGACGGAGGATTATTTTATGGGCTCCAACTACTTTTTTTCTTTTTGTTCTTCCCGACTTTAGTGATAAAAAATCATCACGCTGAACTAAGTTCGCGCAACTCTAACTATAATATAAATCAAATCACTCTTTTAAAATCTGACTTTTATTAAATACATTTTTCTTACAAAAATGAGAATTTGTACTGCATAATTCCTAATGTGAATAGGGATACTTCTATATAAAAAACTATCAAATATAAACTACAAAGTATTTCAAAACAATGTTTCTCGTGCTTGCAAATTCTACACATGTATTTTCAACAAAAGTATTATTTCTAAATGTTAATTGTTACATTAATGTCAACAAGTTCGAGCTATTCATATATATTATATTGCAAAATAGGAACATTTGAATTGCTCTATATTCAAAACATAGTATATTGCATATTTCAATTTTAAAATACTGAATTTTAATTGTAAGCAAACGCATTCAACAATCTATAAAATGTAAGACACATTATTTGCTAGTTGATTATGTGGTTATATTATAAGCTGATGTAGTTTGCACCAAAAATACTTTTATATATTTTAGATTCATTTTAAGTCATAAAATATTGGATCTCATATTACGTAAATAACATAAATATCATTTATTCCTTATACAGTTTATCGGATCGGCATTGACATCTATAATTTTTCTTTTCCTAAGTTTCATTCAAAATATTTTTCCTTTTTAATCTCAAGTGTTTACTTGTCCCTTTTGCGCCTCCTTTTTCTCTCAATCTCCAGGGAAGCTTCTTCTAATTTTTTTTATCTGTTGTACAAAAAATATAATTTTCTATAAATCATTCTTTTTTTCTTATGGATATTTTTTTCATAATATATTAATTGTATAGCGTACACAATATTTAGAAACTAGAGTTTTTCTCGAAACTGAGTTTTCAGAATATTTATTATATATGAATCACCATAAAATAGATAACGGTAAGTGATTGACGATTGCTTTAAGATAGCATTGGCACATTATTAAAATGTGACTCCAAATATTATTTTCAGAAATATTCATAATCACATAAACGAAATGCAATTAAGATATCTTAACCATTTTTAATAAATTCTTTGCCATATTATAGTTTTATGAAGTTCCTAAATTAAAAAATATCCTGGTTAAAAAAAAATTTGACTACGTTTGTACTAAACAAAAGCAGTAAAATGGAAAATAAAATAAACAAGTAAAATGAAGTACAACTACGAGACAAAGAAAAACACATATACGCATAAACACACAACATGTGAGAAAATAAAGAAAAAGAAGACCGAAGGACACAACATGAAAAGTGGAAGTAAGACAAGGGCACGATAGTGGAACAGTGAACAGCAAATAAATGTAGTACACAGTCCTAAAACTGAGAAACCGCAACACCCCGAAGTTTCATCGCAAACAGATTCAACATTTGTGTACTTTATGCGACTTAGTTCATCGTTACATAGGTACTTTTAAAACACCTTCAGATTTTTCAAAAGATTACTTTGTTATTTGTATTTATAGACGAACGCATTTATTTGTTTTTACTTCACAAACTTTGACGTTGGTGTCAACAATCCCGACGTAATGGTTGAAAGCTTTTTGAAAATGTGTGAACAATTGAAGTTTTTATGAACGATACAAAGTATATTAATTTATATTTTAGTAATGAAATTTAACGTTTTTCTTTTCACAGATAGTTTCAAACACACAAGCGCCACAATTGTCGTAAAAATTGGTGTACTTTTTCAAATATGATAATTTAAAAAAGAAAAACTGTCAGTAACAATTTTTTCTTATACTAGACAAAGGAACATAATAAATACTTACTATTTAAAAAACTTAATAAATATAAATGTAAATTAAAAGCCAGTTAAAAATCCTTCATATTATAAAGTGTCTATTTGGCGCATTGTTTAGCTCTTCTTGAATTAATAAAAATTTGTAAGCGCATTCAAAAGTAGTGATTGGATTTATTAGGTTCATCCCTATAAGACATGTAACTATACACGGAGAAAAATGACTCCGCTGGATTAGCTGATTCATATCAGCTAAAATTTTCGGCTGGAATTGCCGAAAATATCTGCAATTTTAGCTGTTTTTATTCCGCTAATGTAGCTTTAACCCTATTCAATTCGCGCTTAGCTCTAAATTTCCGCTACATTAGCAGATTTGTTCCACTAAATTTGCGGACTTTTTCAGTAAATTTAGCTGAAATTATCGGCTATCCCTAACGGAATTCCAACAGCTATCCCTATAGGATAAAATTGGTAGAATCTGCGGATTTTTCGGCTGATTTAGCCGATTATTTTTCTCCGTGTATTAGTTACACAGTTTAAAAAAAAAAAAACAATAATTACAGTTACATTAGAATAACATTGTAATTTTAAAATTTTTCATGATCGATATTGATACATACATCAATTGGTGTACATTTACTATAAGAGATAGAAAAGTTAATTTTAACATTTTCTCTTAAACTTTTTTAAAACCAAACTAAAATGTGTTTATTAAGTAGCTCCGTTATGATGACGAATATGTTTTATGTATAACTTTTTGGTTCAAGGCCCAGTTGATGTTATAAAATCGCTTGTAAAGGTATATACAATCGACAAAAATTTAGCTATTCAATAGTAGTATACAAATTCAAAATTATTTTATTAAGTTCTATTCATACACGCATTTTCTGCCTTCTGATTTGGAGTCTAGTTTGGACTTGATCATTTTATTGTCCACAATCCATTTAGCATCTCCTGAAATTGTGTTAAAATGTCATGATCATCACTTGCCTGAAAAAATTTGTTTTTAATTTTCTATTTTTTTTAATTTTAATATATTTACGTGTTTTTTTATATATACATAGCCTCAGTACGTATATGTCAAGCGTGGAGTTATGGCCATTTTGAATTCATCTTCGACGTTAGGTTTCCGGCAAAATGCCGCAAATTTGCGGTTACCATTTCCTGTCAGTTCCTGTGTGTGTTTCAACAGTATTGTGCATAATACGAGTTGCAGTTGCTAATTTAAACAATTTTAGTACAAAAAATAAAAAACAACAAGATATAAATTAACATACCGTGCAAAAAGTGGCTAAATGACTATATAATTCTGCGAAAATATTTCGAAAAATAACTTCAACAAAAATAACGTTAAGGTTAATACTAAGAAGATCCTCAGGCCCACTTTTCATCGCAACATATAATCTCTAACTAGGTACTACAGAATAATTGGATTTATGAAAAAATTGTGACAACCGAGATCGCCTTGAATGGCGACTAAGCTACCAACGTAGTTCGTCTAAGTCGGAACCAGTCGCTCGTCTAGTAAGTCTAGCTATTTTGTAGATTGTATACTAAGGTAATACTTATTATATAATAAGGTAAATATGAAGAATCTTGCACTTTTCATTACTTCCTTTGGCGTAGTATCTACCTAGTTTCTGGCACGTTAATATAATGGCACATTCATTTCTATTAATAGTATATCAAGGCCCCTTGATATTAAATTTCTACAGTCAATGCTTCTATTTTGTTGTCATGTTATTGATATGGTTATTGGATCAGCAATATCATTTTATTTGCTTTGATATATTAAAAAAAAAACGACAATTTTTCATATTAGGTCGCATGAATACAAAAACAAAATAAACCGGGCTTTCTTGAACAAAAATACTTTTTGGCTTCGAAACGGCCATGTCTACCTGAATCATATAGCAGAGGATGTCTCGATGTATGTCGGTATGTTGAAAAACACTTTTTGATTCAGTGTGCGTAAAGTGCTACTTTTCACATTTGTAACATTTTTCAATCGCACTTTATACACACTTGAATAAAAAAAATATTGTTCGGCACATGTGCGAAAATGTTTTTTATGTGAATGTGAATACATAACCTTGACATTCGCAGAAATAACTTTTACGCACTTATTACATCGAAAACCACTATAACGTCACGAAAAATATTTAACGATAATAACAACAAAACAAATAACAAAAATAGTGTGTACAGAAAACAATAGGTGGACAATCTTTTTAGAGGTTGCAACTATATTGAAGAAATAAGACCAAAGTAAAAGTCTCAGATGCTTTCGATAAAGATAATATGCAAGAAATTACACGAATAACATTCCCGGTCGTTAAAGTAATATATGAGCGAAATCTATGTATAAAAATGTCAGGAAAATTCCACACGGTATGATGCATACAAGTTTCGCACATTAGTCGATATTAATAATCTTTCATACATTCTTTGAGTATGGTGCAAAACGATGCAAACGTGAAAAGTGCGTAATAGTTAATAGTATGTATTAAAACGGCGCTTGGATTTTCCCTTCCGATGAAAAATTAGCTGACCATCCACGGTCTTAGGATGATTTATCATATCAGCTTTCGTTTCTTGTTACTTATTTGTTTCTTTATGTGTATATGTGAGCACGTATGAACACATCAGTATACACAAACTTGAATAACTGTCTACTTTGACGACTCGGAGCGAACAGGGTCGTGGCTGCAACATCGAGCGATGATAAGAACCGCCCCTCACGAATGCCCAAGATTTCATAAATCTGTCGTTCCTATCTCGTTCTTGAAACGAGGAGGAACAAACAAGTCAGTCTTTTTTCCGAAGTTCCAGAAAATTTAATCAATTCAGAAGCATTTGTTAATTTGCAATTGAAACTTTAAACACATTTCCTACGATAAATATAAAACGAAAAATGTGAATACTTATCAAGTTCATATATTGTACCACTCAATAAGTTTTTCACATATTATGTTCTCATATATAGCAAAATTTCCCATACCATAATTTGGAAACATTTCAATAATTCTCACTGCAGTATCAAATATTCTAAGTTATACGATCCGTTCCTTAAAAATGGCAGTAGATTCTCTTAAGTTATATTTGACCATATTTTCGTTGACGTCCGTGGCAAGTGTATGTCGAACCGAAGCGTTTCGAAATTTCCCGGCCATGAACGATTATTGTGGGACTTTCGCGAAGCGTAGCGAAATTGATGAGTTAAAAGTAGAAGCTACTTTGGATACCCTGTAGAGATGATCACGAGAATCTGCCCAGAATTATCACAGATTTTGATGATCTGGATAGAAACTAGCTCTATAATATGGGGTAGAAATCCTACTAAAAATGACATGAATTTATTCTGGCGAAAATCTACCGAGACGCGAGACATTGAGACACCTAATTTATTTTAACATGAGTGCGACAAGCTCCTCGGAGCAACTTATCGACCTCGGCTCGATTCGAGGATCTCGAATACCTCTCGATCGAACGCCCAATATGGCGGCTTGCTCTCAGCTGATTCGCCTGCACATGTTGTCGCGATTGTTTGCAAAGCTATTGTAAAGATCAAAGCTTCATTTCGAAAGAAAAATTGTTTACATTTAGACCTGCTCATTTTGTCGAATCGATTGATCCTTACCTATTATACAAATTTAATATGATATTTTCAGTTTGTAATTATTGCTTTATGTCACTCTAAATATATGTTAGTGATCTATAGCGGTTTTCCTCTAGAATTCGTGTACATTTCTACCGAGATTATACCTGTTATATCCGGGGACAAGGTATTCTCAATAATAACTCCAAATTTATATAAATGGACCAGGATGATGTTCGATTTATTAATATGAATTATATCTGAGGTCTAGTCGTCAAGAGTCTTTCTCTGTATATCTTAAAACTATCGCCGCTGCATGGCAACACCGCAACTCGAGTGTTAAGGCGCATCCGCACGCATAGTTATGTTATAATTAAATTATAGTGACATTTAGTTAGAATTATAGGCGAACTTACACACACATACATTACAATACCGAATATTAGGATAATAGCTAGTTCAACCAGCCAAATGTCTACCAGGGTACTTATGACGGGGTATACTTTTGGACAATATATCTTGGGGCATGGATTTGAAACCCAGATATCAACTTGTCAAACGTACACCAGATTAAAATATAAAGTATTTCTTAAAATTTTATGCGACGCTCAGAATACACCCACTCATTATTTATAGAGTCCCTCTTGTAAGTGATCCATGAAGAAATTAAAGTCTCTGTAAACTATTACTAACTTGCAGACAACAACCTGTATTGGTTATTTTCAAATTTGTTTTTGCTCATTTGCACTAGAATTTTACCATTATTTTCTGAAGTGGATCTGTAAAAGTTTTCAGTTGCTATGGAGAGATTCCATACAAAGTTGTCGTCGGTAGAGCCGAAAAAATACAACGTGCGACATCGAGTTATTCACGCAAAACAAATGTATCGTGCACGCTGCGCCCGTATATAAGACACACCGGGTTTTGTTCGTAATAAAGGCCGAAATAGAACGAAGCTCGGCTAATGTTTGCGTTTTTCGCATCAGGGTTCTTCGTATGTGGCAGCTGTGACGTCACATCCTGCGCGGGCGGACGTCCGGTTTCGCCGTCGGACTCCTGGGCCCGCGCGATAACAAAATCTGTTACAGTTGTAAAAATCAAAGAGTGACTTTCCTCAAGAATGTTGGTTCTTTTTCGGTTTGTATTCTTCCTCTCGCTCTTGTATCCAACCTGACAACCTACTTATTTGTTCTTCCAGATACAATTTACTTTAACGTTAGCCGAGTTTCATACTTTGACATACATAACGTGCACTCATAAATCTCACGTGCAACCAAAAACATTTATAATTTGTTCGCAATATTGTACTCGATATTCATATAAATTATTGCATTATTTCTGAAACTGGTGCATTAATTTGGAAATATTAATAAATAGGTGCGCAAAGTGTAAACAAGGTATCAATAAATTAAATATATTTTACAATTCAGCAATAGAAACAAAAACAAAATGAAGAAGTAGTATCTCCTGACAAGTAAAGTGACTATTTCCATGGGACAACTAAGTAAGCAAGTGATAAAAAAGTAGGGCCAATTCCACCCCGCATTTTCGACGGGTTGGTGAATCGCCACTGAAGAGTTACGAGCAAGACAACTCACTTGTTAGACTAGTTTGACCAGAAGTCATTGCACAATTTAACAATGTCGTTGCGATAATTCTTTCGCGATTTCCCGCTGCCTTTTCTCACGAAGCGACGATAAGGTAACTTATCGCTGGAATGAAATATACAAGTTCTCAGGCAAGGAAAGTACTCGGGAAAAATGTTTAAGTTAATTGATGCGTTCAACTTTCGCTATGTTTTAATTTGGCTTTCAGTTACAAATTACAATTCACGTTGGCGTTATTTTTACATAACAAACTGTAAAATGTATTAAAAATTCTTCCTAAAAATATTAAATGTGTATTATATGCACACATACTCTTTGAATTCACTACATTTTATTAGAACTTAGACTAATCAAAGTGTAAACACTAAACTAGTAAATAATTATCCCGAAAATTCTCCTTAACTCCACAAAAAATGACTACACTGAGAGAAGTTTAGGGTAGCAGGTACCCTAAGCTAGGGCACGGGCGGTCCGAAAAATAAAAACCGCGATTAAACCGCGATTAAAAATTGTGGGCGTTAAAATAAAAATTTTTTTCTTTTGCACCATCTTTGTTTTAGCATTAAGAAAGTGTGTATACAACATCTACATAGTTAAAGTATTTAATTATATTAAAATACTCGACTGAAGTATACAAATTTGTGTTATTTTCATATTAACGCTTCCGTATCGAAAACGGTACTAGATAGTACAAAATTGTACTAAACCTTTATTGTAGAGCACAAAATTTCCTACAAAAAAGTCACTGAGGGCCCTAGTCTAAAGACAATAGTTTAGCCACAAATAACGACATAATTTCATCTTAGAAGTCAACGGTGACGAATCTATAACCTCAAAAATTTTCGATGCAACTTTAAGCATTATTTATGGCTAAACTATTGACTTTAGATTTGGGGTCTCCATGACATTTTTGTAGGAAATTTCGTGCTCTATAAAAAAGGTTTAGTACAATTTTATGCTATCTTGCACCATTTTCACGACGGAAGCGTTAATATGAAAATAACACCAACTTTTGTACTTAAGTCGAGTTTTTTAATATCATTAAATACTTTAGCCGTGCAGAAGTTGTATATACACTTTCTTAAAGCTAAAACAAAGATGGTGCTAAAGAAAATAAATTTTAATTTATCGCCCACAATTTTTAATCGCGGTTTAATTGCGGTTTTTATTTTTCGGACCGCCCGTGCCATAGCTTAGGGTACCTGCTACCCTAAACTTCTCTCAGTGTACCAATTCTGGAACTTTATTACTTAAAGAGTTCAAATATAATTCGAATAAAATATCATAAAGACCAATACAGAGGATGCAAGTACAAAAATTATATAGCAACGAAAGTATTATGAAGCCATCGCCAAAGAAGTATACCTAATAAACTGTGTATATTTAATAACAAACTGTACAATCATTTATTTGTAAATATCTTTTTTCAATGAATTCTTCACTGTCGACATGGGCAAAATACCGGAAAACACTCCGCTACTGGTATTTCCGAGGTTCCTGATTATGAATGTATACGATTTAAAAACTCGAATTATAGGATATAAACTTATGTATTAAAAACCAAAAATTGTGGGTTTCACAAAATTTGTTATCATAATGTGTTTTGAATTTCTGAGGAAAAGCACTTTATGATGTCTGATTAACTATTATTGTACTACGTAAACAATTTATAATTTAAAACACACTTTAAGGGTAATAAGTGAATAATGCATTTTCGTTATAATTATAGAAAACGTTGCTATAAAGCTAAATTAGTTTTCACCCGAACATTAGCTACAAAATTAACCCGGAATCTGCTACTAGAAAGTTGTCGTGAGATTTTAAATTTGATATTTTTTTTAATATTTTCGGTTTTTATGGATTTTATATATGGTCTGGTCCGATTCATTTTAAAACATCATTCTACCATGTTGGGTGCGTCATTTTAAACATTGAAAATTAAATTGAAATTCATAATGAAATATACCTTTTTACTGAATTTCATATATAAACACTTTGTAAAGGCGGTCTTGGATCAAACAATGAATCTATACTTCAGCATTTGCCATTTTTATGATACGATACATGAACGTTGCAATTTATTTTTGCAGTGAGCGATTACCAGAATGTATCTGAAGGATTCAACCGGAAAAATGTCGTTTATGAATTGCTTTTATAATAGACAAGCGTTGCACCCCCGAAAAGAAGCACAAAGAAGCTGCTTGATGGATATCTGAAAGCTGCTTCAAACTGATGGAATTCGATGTATGATATATTGTTGCCAAAAAACCTAAATAATTCATAACAGTAATTAGCAACAACAATGAACACGTGGAATTGTCTCAAAATAAAATGTTGTTCCTTTGGTAATTTGTATGAAAACCGCCCCCTTTTCGAGCTTACACAAGTGATTAAAAGACGGAAAATTATCAACAATATTCTCTGCTTCTACCAAAAAATTATTTAAATCGTTCAAAATGGAAATAATAATTCGAAGTTTGTACCTTAAGCTCCTATTTTTCTATTTTGCCAACTTTTCGTTATTATCGTGATATCTTCGGTATCTACAGGATGACAGTCGAGGAATGAGAATAAGTTCCAAACTAAGAAATCGTTTTCAAACTTAATTGTCAAAAAATAAACACTTTTTAAATGTTTTATAAGGATCAAGATTTGTTAGTGTATTTACCCTATTACTGCAATGAAATCAACATGTGACATCTATACATTGCAGGCGGTAATAAACACTCATTTAAGTATACTCATATTTAACATTTCATTTTGCATTCTTGATAGAAACGTTTTTTAATCACGATTTAATATACAGATATAATTTAATATAATGTTATTTTATACACGAAAAGAAGGATATAGTTCGAACATCTAATTGTTCCTCCAAGAAAAAATTGGTTTATTCAACTGATTTAATTTGTTATTAAAGCCGAATGAATCTAATAAATTAGTTAAAACATTTATTTGATAGGTTCATTTATTACTTATTCGTTTCAAATATTTACCGTTTGAAGATCAGAGCAGTTTAAATTTTTTGTTCAAATAAAATATAATTTTAACATTTAAGTTATTGCAAACGTGGATAAAACTTAAGTATAGCATAAACCAATGTATATGAATGTACCAACTTAATATAAATATTTTTCACACTACCACTGAAAAAAGAACTGACAGTTTCAGTTCGTGATTAATATTAGGTTAAAGGTATTAGACCAACGAAGTTAACGTTTGTTGTGACAAAATATTATTAAAATTTGCCTCGAAAGAGTACGAACTAATGTATGCACCTGTATTTGCAAAATATCCTAGAAAAATACTTACAAAAATGACTTGTGAGTAGAAAATGACACGTGCAAACATAAACGAAGAGCAAAATAAATAGCTGAAAAAATAATATAATGAAAAGTACTAAAATGAAAATGTATTTTGAAATAACAAACGTTATAGTAAACAGAATTTAAATGTCTCCAAACATAACATTTTGAATTAGTTATTACTCTGAAGAGTGTTATTTCGTATACTTATAATATCAATAATTGAAGTCAGCTTTTTTTTTTTTAAATGTATTTTTTATTACAAATATATCACAAAATTGCATGGAGTACACATGGAAATTAATAGATGGAATTTTATTAATAAATAATCTATGAAACATAAGATAACGACTAATTAATATTGATACTTTATACTGAACGAAAATGGAAAATGCTATTTCCCGGCGCATCCAATCTCTAAAAAGTACGGCCTTCATTTTTGTCATGAATCAAACCTTTTGCAAATAGGTGATAACTTGTCAAATAAAATTTTTCCAATAGAAAATTGCATAAAACTCTGAACAGTGAAGACCCTTCTCTGACTTCAAAAGAAAGTTTTGCTTAAAAAATTTTTATTCAAATTCCAACGTTTCAACTCACTAACGAGTCTTCTTCAAGGGCCTCTATTAAATTTCTATTTTTTAAGCAACAAATTCTTTTGCTAATAAAAAATATAAATTATAACTGCCGTAATGGTCATTTTATTATTCCACCATCTTGCAATTTATGAATAATCGGTTCATCAATTATTTAATATCTGATTTAGAGTATTATATATTAATTAAAATTATGCTTAAAACAGCTTAAGAGAAGAGTTACCGGAAACTCGATTGAAATTAAAAAAATGCAGGCTTATCAGAAGTATCTTGAAGTGTGTTGTACGCAATGGACTTGTAATCTTTTGTATCAAAGTATGATCCTTGTACTAAATGAAAATCTGAATACTAATGAAACGTCTTAAAATAAACTTATATATAGTGAAGTGAATACTAAATTTTAAACTATTATACAAGTATTATTTTGAAAACAAGCCGAATTTCAGTTTGAGTAATTTTGTGTGTACAACGTCCATAGGAGAAAACATAATTTTATCATGAATTAGATCTTAAAATCAACACATCATGGTGGTATAAAAGATCCTCAAAGGAGTCCGACAGTGTGGGAAGAGGAAGGATTAGACCAATGTGTATAAAAAGGTTTGCCGAGGGCGCGAAAACGTCTCAATCCCATATGTCCCGTACGCATGAAAGATAAAAGGGGAAAACTCAAAATCCAAATTTATTGAGATACGCCAGCGACGGGGAGGGAACAAATATTTGTGGTGTTGCTTTGTTTTACGTGGGATTACATTATTTTTCATTAGGCACGTAATATGTTCAGGTTATGGAAAAAACGTTGGCCTCCTCACCAAGAATACTAACATATATTTATTTTAATTACATTCAATTACATATATTACAATTACTTTTCTGTTTTCGAAATACGATATTATATTCAGAGCTACAATTGATAAAGATGCCGTTTTGATTGAGGAAAAATAAATTTTTCAAAATTAACATTAAGATAGGAATAACTCAATTTTATTCAAACTAATTGTAAATATGACGGCATATTTTTACTCTTTGATTTTAAACGAAAAAATGAAATTTGTAAAAGTAGATTTTTTATTTTTTCATTTTAATGCATATCTCTGTTTACCTTACTCTTTTGTTTTTTTATTTCGTCCTTTTGAGGATTAGGTATATGCCTGCGCTGATACCTTCTTGAAGATTACTGATTGGATTTGTCTGTCTGCCAGGCACAGACTTTTTTCTTGAAAATGTCATGCCATACTGGGAAATTTGAGTTTGCCACAAGTTTGGGATTCCACAACACGCTCGACTTTAACTACATACATTAAAATAATCACATTTTTTTAAAGGTTGAACAAAAATGTAGATTTGAAGAATTATAATAGATTACTTTAACGGGTTAATGTATACAATATATATGAATAATTCGGTTCGTTACAAAACACAAATTAAAAATTGTCTCCTGTTATTATTATTTTGTTGAAGCATTAGTGAACAAAAATAATCAAAATTAATTTAATTTTGTTTAATTTTAATTCAATTTAATTAATTTAATCCATATTTAAGCTATACAAAATACCTTAGTCGGGTTTTCGGCTGAATTTTCTTATTATTAAATAATATATGAATATGTAATTGATTCTCAATTTAAAACGAAGTTTTTAACGCAAATGCCTCATCCAACGTTGACATTAAAAGTGTAAATAACCGTAAGTAGTTTCATTGCGCAGCGACAATATACACACGAATTAGTGATTTATTAAAAAATTAGCATAATGTGATTACAAAAATTTAGCAACAAATGATTCCGATTGTAAAAATATCACTTTAAATTGGAAATGATATATTTTTTGTAATTTGGCTAATAATTCCACTCTTTTAACAATTATTTGATGATTGTTGTTGGATAACCGGATACTGTTTAGAAGTGTTCCTATAAATACGAACATTGCTATGGCTAACCTGAAAGGAAATACTTTTTGTGCATCAAATTGAAACACCCGTTGAAGGATAATATTTCTTGATAACTTCAGGATTTTATGCACAGATCTTTTCGAGTCTATATACAAGCAAATAAAAATTCTTCACTTTAGAAGTGATTTTTTAAATTGTCGACAAAACAAATGCGATGACCAATTTCTGAAAAAAACAATGATAATGAATAAATCGGCGAATTCAGACGATGTGGCATATTATTTCTTCAATGTGGAAATCCGCTATATATAATTTATATATGGAACGTTTGCGAATGAATCTCGATAATATATGTATATTGTGCAACTCGTCATTTGGATCTGCACGAATTGTTGTTTCTTGTTAATTTGATCGCGGGTTATCTCGCGAATATTCTCCATTCTCGATGTCTCGATGATGAATTCGAGGAGGGAGCGGGGAACAAATGAAAAGGAAAGAAAAAAATATTGAAACAACGTTATCGAGTTACGTGACATAGCGGTTCACGGCATAAGGCACAGATGGCGTCAGCTCTTAGAAGCTTACAATTTCATATTTTTAAAAGTATATTATCTCACAAATTACTTGTAAATGGTAAGTAATTCAATATTTTATTGAAATACTAAATAGTTTAAAAAATTGTTCAGGTATATTAAACATGGTTAATTCTCATTCATGAATAGAAGGATTCATTAATTACATTCATTACAGGAAACATAATTGACGAGCCTGTAAGTATATAGAAGGATAACCCGTTTTCATGTTAAGAAAATATACAGTTATTGCTTAAATATAGTACTATTAACGTATTTATTGTATTCGCAATAGTGTCTGTCCATGAATTACATATAAAATAGCAGAAAAAATATAGTTAATTAAA
The DNA here is from genome assembly GCA_030407085.1 of Trichopria drosophilae. Taxonomy (NCBI): domain Eukaryota; kingdom Metazoa; phylum Arthropoda; class Insecta; order Hymenoptera; family Diapriidae; genus Trichopria; species Trichopria drosophilae. The sequence goes on along the minus strand of CM059586.1, from coordinate 61,066,204 downwards.
GTTGACTAAGATAAAAAAAATAAAAGAACTTGATTATTCCTATAGGTAATTTTGAATGATCGGTATGTGTAGGAATATAAATACTAGGGATTAATTATTCTATGTGTTTGAATAAAAACGATCTAAATAGCCTTGTGGGGTTTCGCTAATTAGAATGAATAAAATGAATATAATAGAAAATTCGTTTTCTTATAATACAAGAAATTAAAGCAACAAAGCATCAATTTTATATATATTAACACAAATATAATATATTTTTCATGCATCAGTTAGGTTAGATGAAATATATTATTCATCTAGAAATAAATAATTTAACAAATAATAATCAAAACATAACTTTGTCGCTTCCTGGTTTTCAAAATGGTTGTAAAGAAATCTAAAGTACCGAGATTGCAATCTCAAAAATATAAATTTTAAACAAGCAAACGTACTCCTATAGTTATGTTCCTAAATTACTTACAAATCAGATAAATGTTACTGAATTTTCACTGCAGAAAAGCTCGTTATGAAGCTCAAATTTCACACAAAATGTTCGGTTTAAAGGAAATTAGTTATTTCCAATATGATCAAATCAGCCGTAGTTTTGAATGCCAAGAAATCGTAAAGTAGATGAGAATTTAAGTTCCTTGTAAGAAACAAATTTACTCTTTCTGTTTTATACATTCAAGAGAATATAAATAAAAATTGCTGATTTGCACCAGTGTTATTGTTTAAAAAGAGAAAATGTGAAAAAAAATGAAAAATTTGATTGGAATCTCCCTACTCCTTCCCAGTTAAAACATTCTAACATCAAGAAGTACACAAATTTTTTAAGATTTTTAATGTTTGATATTTTAGATCGCAAGAAATATAATTAAACTTCGATGTTTTTAATCACAAAATAAAATTTGAGTTAAGTATATTTCTTTTATAAAATATCGGGTGCGAGTCGAAAAACCGACGCTCAAAATACCGACATTCAAAAAACCGACAGGCAAAAAGCCGACAGACAAAAAGCCAACACATCAAAAAGCCGACTGGCGTAACACCGACACGTCAAAAAGCCGATAGTAGAAAAACCGAATTGTCGTAATACCGATAGTCAAATAACTGCCAGCTCAAAAAACCGACAGGCAAAATCCGATTCGTCAAAAAACCGACAGTTGAAAAACTGAATTGTGATGACAGCGTAATTCAAATAACGGACACTTCGAAAAACCGACTGCCAAAAAGCCGGCATTAAAAAAATCGTCACTTCAGAAAATGACTGCTCACTTGTCGGTGTGTCTGTTTTTTACTAGTCGGCGTTTTGGCAATGGGTTCTTCGAAGTGTCGGTTATTTGACTGTCGGTATTTTGACTGTCGATTTTTTAACCTGTAGGCTTTTTTATTTGTCGTTTTTTCAACCCACACCCGAATTAACGGGGTTATATAATTTAAAAAAAAAATATTAAAAAAATAGGATAGTGGATGATAGAAGATGAAATAACATAATCCTATATGTAATGTTTACGGGCACTGCATCTTATGTATAATGGGTTTGGAAACGTAAATGAAGTGGGAATTTAAAAACTGCTAAAAATGGCTAAAACTCCGTTAAAAGAATGAAAGAACGCTAAACAAACATATTTTCTAAATGCGTGTTGCGAATTGTGTTGCAAGAATTTACGCATACCTGTGCATGTCCCTTTATGCATGCACATAATTCTGTTGAGCAATGAACGTGCGCGCGATATCAGTTTACTGCTGTAACAGTTAGCGGCGGGCAAAGGACGAGTTCTCCTTTTGCGTCCTTATTATGTTTCTTTTCTGCGAATACTACGCTTACACGCATTTGAGCCTTTACCTTTTTGTTTGCGAAACATTCTCGATTCTAATCGAGAGAAATAACTCGAATTTATCACCAATTGAAAGTAAGGATAAAATAAAATTATTTTAATTATAAAAAATGATGAATATGAACAGCAACAAAAGCATCTAATGCGAAGAGAAATTTCATTTAAATGATACCCCAGAAATGGAAAACGTGGAATACCATAAGTAAGAAAATAACTGAAATAAACTAAAAAATTGGATATAATCATAAAAATAACAATTATGACTATCATCACATTTCGTGATTAATCTACATTGTACACATATATAGTTCGGCGACAATTATAAATATGTCAATAATTACTATCAACATCAGTCTATTATTACAATAAAAAGTGTGGAAAAAATGAATATAGTTGAAATTTTATAAACTGCGTTTTTTTTATATACCGTAATTTGTTTGTACAATTGGAATATTTACATGGGATAGTGGGTTCGATTCATATTCTGAACTATGAAAAACGAGTTCCCCGTGCAGTTTCCATATAAAAAATTCTTTTTGAATATTTGAAATGCATTAAATTGAATGAAGATAATTCGAGCATTCAATTCGATTGTAACAGTTCCTTTATTTCAATTCTTTTTAGATCATATGCTTTGACAGCCACAACGGTGTCATATTTAGAGGTGACAGGTATGTGTACCTATCTATGCGCCTGTGAAAATTGAGAGTCTAGTAAGATAATTAAAGGTCAACCAACCAAGGTAAATTTTTGCCCACTTTTTTATTAGATTTAGTCCACTTTCACTACACTGAGAGACTTTTATTTACGAAAATTGCAAAAATATTTTCCATTTACGAATAATTGGGGTTTATCATCGCACTTTTGTAATCTTTGCTATTGAATCTATCTTCGACGATAAGTTTATGAAGCAAGGATGGTAATCACACTCGACGGAGATCAATATTTCGTACGTTGCTCACGATATTCTTTATAACGATGGATGCAACCCACGATTATTCGGATCCGAAGGTTTCGCTTCAGTCTCGTTTTATGTTCAGTAAAGAGATATCTGAAAAACCATGCGACATTAAGTTAAATAGTGCCTCATTTTATACAAAGTAAAGGTCTGAGTGTGCTATTTTTTCTGTGTGCCAATTTGATACATTTCTCATGTCGATAAACAATAAGAAACGAATACAAGCAGTACCTAAATACGTACCAATCAAAATGCAAATGGTTCCATACCGATTCACAGATTAGTTAAGAAGCAATAGGCATACTTGCTACTGAACAAACCTATACAGATATTCGTTATTCATGGATAACGGAAACATAGAACCAAGGTTAATAAATAAATTAAAAACTCGCAATGACGTTTCCACCATTAAATGTTTCGGTCATCTTCGGAATATATTTATAATTTGTATAGTATACAAAATATTTAATATTAAAATAAAGTAGAGAATGAAATGATACAAAAGTAATAAGTGATAAATGAAAGATGCTACAATATAATGAAAAATAATGACGGAGTGAAAGAAATTGACGATGTGAATTCAAATGTAAAATAGAAATTAACAATAAAATTTTTTATCAAAATTAATCCGACCAATACAAATTTTTTTTATATAAAAATCATCAAATTCCCAACGAAATTAATAAAATAATGATGAAAGCAACATAAATTACGCGATAGTTTGGTGTGCTAATAAATATTTTTTATACATAAAATGGAGAATAATAATTCAATATATTTTTTTTGTAAACTAAAAGTTCTTCTTACCTATTGATATTATGAATTTAACATCTTTGAACTGAAAAAATAAAAAATTCAAATGTAAGTTTATAATTCAAACTTAGAAAGAAGAACTATGTATTGGAGAAGTGAAATCGTAACTGACAGTGATTTGACTTTTGTACAGTAGATACGCCCAAAAGTGCTCGCTAATACCCATTCAAACAAGCGGATTTCGAGATTATTGGATAATGGTAATATTTTGAAGAGGAATCGCGCAATTTGTTTTCTATATGAATATTTCTTCTGAGAAAATAAAAACGTCGTTCACAATTATTTCAAGGAGCTGTCACAACCGATGTACATAATAAGAATTCATGTAACCAATGATGGTTGAGGGGATGTATTAAAATCAGCATGGGATAGGGAGCCGCAGACGGTACTAGAGCCACTGAGCGAATTAACCCTTTCAGTCATGAATTTTTCCAGTGATGTGTTTTTCCGTTCCGTTGTCAGATTTACAAAATTCCGATATACTTCCGATTAGGTAACACCCCCGATTTCAACGGCACTAGCGTATATTTATGTATTTTGATGCGCTGATTACGAATATGACCATGAAAATTGGCGACAAGGTCATTTTCAATCGGATGAAAAAATGTTTCAAACAAAAAAGATAGAGGATCAAATTCTCTATAAAAAAGGTTTTATACTTTTTTTTTCGTAATATCAACGGTAATGCTGTAAATGAAGGATGAAGTTGGGAATACGGTTATAGCATGCTTTATATCCCATTTCTCGCAAGTGAAGTATGGTAGCGGATCGGTCAAATGGGCAGACAATTTCGAGAGTCGAGCACTCGCTACATTAGTATAGTGTATATACACCATACACAATGGAAACAAAAAGATACAATTTCATGTAGTGCACCTTATAGGGGGTGCCTATGTCCAGGGGGGCTCCGCCCCCCAGACCCCCCTTTTTATACTAGCCTAATCTCCAACCGTGTGTTGGTGTGGGTTATAATCGAACCCACGTGATGTTGGGATCTATGTGATTACCACATAGTGTACAATAAATGTCCCGAACTCGAAACCATTCTACAGGTTGAAAGGCAAACGTCAAGCAGATTATTCCCATGTTCATGCTTCATTCACGGCATTACCGTTGACACTACGAGAAAAATGTATAGAACCTTTTTTATAGAGAATTTGATCCTCTATCTTTTTTGTTTCAAACATTTTTTCATCCGATTTGTACTTTTGAAAATAAATGCGAAAATTCGAAAAAAAACGCGTTTTTTTCAGTTTTGACCTTGAAAATGACCTTGTCGCCAATTTTCATGGCCATATTCGTAATCAGCGCATCAAAATACATAAATATACGCTAGTGCCGTTGAAATCGGGGGTGTTACCTAATCGGAAGTACACCCCAAAATTCAAAATGGCGGATCCAATATAAGACCAAATTACCGTTTCTCAGAATTTTAGTCGTCTATATTGGATCCGCCATTTTCAATTTTGTAAATCTGGTATTGGATTCGTATTCAACGTCCCCAAAAACCCCGGTATACCAAACGTCAAATAATAATGGCTATTATTTCGCCCTCACTCATAAACGATGAGAAGTTGATACCGTGTAGGTAGGACACTGGTGTCCGCTCTGACTGAAAGGGTTAATTCTTTAGCCTCCATAAGATTATACGAAAAATTCACTTGCCCCTGCCGCATCCATTTTACTTGAATAATAAAATTCGGATATAAATTCTCTATTTACATTTTTAAAATATTAAAAAGAAAGTTTTAGTTGGAACAAATACTAAATTCAGTTAGAAAGTGGACCTATAGCGATTTTACCATATTGCCTCCAAACTATTTGAATAAATTTTTTTTTTCTGAAAATAGCGTGATGTTGGGATTAGACCGAAAATCACACATACCTATTACAATAGGGTATGGGTGTTCTTTAAGAAGGTGTTGCCCCCGATGGATGCAGATGTCCCGCATGGAGTAATACCTCCATCCTAAGGTTATTAACAAAATATGCTTTACCCCTTTAAAGGGTTGCGCTGAGTCGAAAAAAAGTTATTCTGGAGACCCAATACCGAAATGAACAAAATGTTCTATAATTGACAAATTTAAAACTTTGTGAAAAATATAGTTCAACAAATTTAAAACGTGAAAATATATAGTTCTTATTTCAAAATCTTTTGTTATTACCTGCTGTATTAAATATAAAGTTTTAAATATTATATTATCTCGAATCTGAAAAGTAAGTAACAAGATGTAATTCTATTTTTATATCAAGATGGGATGCTGTTTTTTATTTTTGATTACATATAAAATTGCATTGGAATACACGAATTACAGATATACCTTCTTAATCCAGACATGAAATTATTATAGCAGCATCTTACTTTTATTATTCTATTGATGCCAAACGTTGCTATAAATGCATATCAGTAATGGACTGTGTTGCATAAACAATTTAGCCAAGATTTTTCTCAATTTTGTCCGATTAGGAGATGAAAGCGATAAACGTAATTGCGACTAATATAGATAAAGTTTCTAACGGCGAAGAATTGCAATATACCTATGTGTACTGGAAGTGATATGTTAATCTCTTCAGACTGCGATTAGCCAAGGACGTGAAGATAAAACTCGTCTTCATAAGCTCCTCTCTCTCTCTCTCTCTTGCTCTCTTGAGTTGTCGTATGATGAAATATTTTTAGTACCATGTTTCACTGTCGATGATATCCTGACGTCACGAGGAGTCCCGGTTTGCGACGGTTCAGATAAGTTTCTTCCAGACGCGGATAAACAGAACGGATACATCAACAGATTTCTGTTTCTTATCACCAACTATGGGAGTTCTTATCAACTATGAATTTACCAAAATTTCCGATGTGTCATTCAAAATGCGCATCATTCACTTCAATAATGAATAATTCGGCATTGTTATTCTACACATTTCATGAATTAATGTCAAGGGACTCCAATCTTAATTCCAGGATTTGAAAAATATTTTAAATAAATTATTTGACATTAAAATATTATTAATATACTGTTGAAGGTAGAATGAACCCTATTTTCTGAACAAAAAAAAATAACAATTGGATTTCCATCAGAGGGTTCAATTTTTCAAGAAAAAGATTTTAAATTTTAACAATTTTTTCGACCTATGTAGAGAATAATTTTTTCAGAAAGTAAACCCATATTACACACAATTCATCCATTGTTTGACATTTTTATTAAATATATTGAAAATAATATATTTTGTTATCTTCGGCTAATATTATTAGTAATAGTATTTTAATTCTTAAACGTTTTTAAAAAAAAAAAGTAATAAGCAAAGTTGTTATTTGAGATATTTTTGTTTAGGTCGCCGAATTAATGTTTTAAACGCTATTTTATTAGAAAATGTTTGAGTATCGCGTAAATTTCAAACTCAACTGAAAATTAAATAAGGAATACAGTATGTAATACACGTTATTATGACGTTTAATCGCAAGCAAATATTTTAAATCGAATCACATAAACATAAATCGTAAAATGTTATTCTTCGTACATTTCTGTATTTCATATCAACTTCATATGATTACGATTAGGCTGAGTTTATTAAAAGTTTTTCATTTTGTAATATTTCCTCTTAAATATTTAGAATTCGAAATTTAATATGAAACAAAAATGTATAAACCAAATGAATATGTTTACTATTTAATTGGTAGTTATTTTCCGATTCACTAGAATATTATTTTTGAAATATGTACAAAAGTAATTGAAAAGTATGAATTCACTGTTTACAATATTATATCTTACTTAAATGTATCGTTGTCTTTTAGTTGCCACGCGACACTTTTTTAATACAAAGACACGTGTACTCGTTAGTTTTGTCACGATAGGGATGAAACGGATATAATAACAGCCATGTAAAACTGCAGGAAAAATGCAAAATATACAGTAGGCTAGGAATTTCACGAAGGTCTATTCGGCCTACAATCACATGTCCTACGGTGTAAGCAAATAAACTATGCGGGCTCTATCGTTTACAGTAACGAACTGCTTTTTTCTAATCTTTCATAAAATAAATTCATATACATCACCCTACCGTATAAGTTATTGCCTTTTGCATCATACCATAATGTTTGCCAACAATGTGCATTCCAATTTCGAAGTCTGTGTAAAATGACGAATCAAACAAAATTACTAATTACGAATTGATCTCAAGTTTCTTCATTTTCAAAATTAGAATTTAGTAATTGTTTTGTCCTATATTAACAGTCATTTATATGAGTCAGATATTTAGCGGGAACATATTTTATGTATTTTTGTAATTGGAGTTAATTAGTCTGATTCATTACTACTGTATTAAACCATAAATTGGAATGTTATCATTTTCTTTTTATATAAAATGCACCTACACTGAAAAAAAATTCTTAGTTGATTTGAGTACTTTTTAACTACTTAAAGTTTTTCAATAGGTCCTCAAGGGAATTTTATAGGTTATAGTTGCAGCCATAAAGAAGTTAAATCAACAAAAAATATAGTTATGGAAATGACATTTTGGCAGTTATATTCTACTGTATTTAAAACCATTTTTTAGAGTCTAACTTCCTAGTACGTTAAAAACTATTCAACATGCTGGATCGATATGTTTTTAATTGAATTTAGCAGGACTACATTTTTAGTTTATTTAACGTCTTTACGGTAGTAACTGCAACTCAGGAAATTTTCTAACTACTCTGCGTAGTTAAAAAGTAGGCAAATCTACTAAGAATTTTACTGGGAATTTTTTTTTAGTGAAATCGTTTTTAGTGCAGTTATTGGCGGTTGCTTTTTTATTATATTAGTGCATGTGCCTTTTTGAGTTTTATTCATAGTATCGCATTTCTTGATCTCCAATCATTCGGAATACTTTTTCCTTTACTGGGTAAAAAATATTAACTTCAGTAAAAAATAGTAAAATTAACAACATCAATAAAATTATACTAACAAAAAAAGTATTTCTTTTAACTACCCTCGACTTAACTTCTCAATGGGAGTTGAATTTATCAAGTAATTTTTTTCAGTGTAACTTTAATTCAAGTAATGTTATGCTAAATGCGATTTGAAGTACCATAAAAGCAATTAAACCAGGTATTAGTGGAGGTGGGGGTTGTACCGCTCAGTTGGTAATACCCCTCACCCGCATTTCTCAAGACCCATTATGAACAAATTTTGTCATAATGATGTCACAAGAAACAGGAAAACAACAGGAGAACTCAATACAAATTATCCACATATACGGAACACTTGTAAGCATCCCTTTACCTATTTACTGTCGAATTGTGCTTCATTGCACAGTTCACAAACTTGTCCTAATCTTTGCAATGAAACATAGATACAAATAGAAAACAAATTTCTTAGTGAATACGAATAAGTTTCATAACTGACATTAAGTAAACACATATCAAATATCAAAATCAAGCAAAGGTTAAATTGTTGAAAAAAATGCTAGATTATGTATTTGTTGTTGACATAATATATTAGTTATACCGGTTATAACTATTCACTTATTTGTGTGTAAATTATTTCATTTCTTTGTATAGATTCACTTTAAAAAATAATTATAATGAAAGAATTTTTGTTGTTTATAATAAATACAAGTATGATGTCCTGTGTGACTGCGGGGGCTGAGGATGATGGATGACAAATATCTGATCCATATTACCAACCAATAAATGGTATTAGAAACAGCCTGAGAGGTATTAACCTACAAAAACAGGAATCCTGTTCGATCGGTAAAATTTATGTTGGGTATCAATAAAAATTTAGATCTTTTTGCATATGACCGTAGGGACTTTAAAGAATCGATTTTAATCGTTGAATAAATCTGAAATTATTTCAGCATTTATAAAAAACGCCACTCTCGGTGAATGGTACACGGTACAATTATACCAATAGCTTCATGTTAATACTTGAGAATTCTTGAGGTTTAATGTTTAAAAAACATAAGAAACTGAACTTCAATGGTATAAATTTGTATAAAGTAAACGTAGTTTTATTATACTCTGAAATACACTGTCGATTGCGCCATCATACTTTCAATGAGGTGCACACGAGCTAATTAGATGGTGATTTATGACATTTTTAGAAGACCCTTAAGAAAACAAAGAACATTTCGTAATGTGTTCTTCAATTAGTATAATACAATTTAATGGCTTTTTCCTAGTATTTCAGTTTCACCGTTTTTACATGTATTTTTGATTACCTTAAATAATTGTATTTTATGTATTTACCTACTGAAATGTATGTTTTAATAATTATTACATTATAGTCAACATGTTCAGAACGATTTCGAGATTTATAACCGTGAATAATAAAATATCTTCTGCCTGAGTTTCAATTAACGAAATTGAAACGATTTGCAACGAATAGATTTCAGAAGTATTCTTTTTATTTTCATAAACGTCCAACGAATATATAATTTTCTATTATTCTTAATATTGAATTAAAAGTAAGTGAAATATGATTTGAAATTGTAAACCACAATTCAATAATTCATCATCAAGTTTAATATTTTCAAAATTTGTTAAAATTAGTAAGATTAAGTAAGAATAGATACTATTTTCGCGTTTTCTTTCAAAAAATGTTAGAAGTCATCGTTTGTCTTAATTTAAATAACAAAATGCAAGACTAACTTATATGTCACGATACGGTATGATAATTAAATGCACTTCAATATTCACGAAGAACTTGAAAAAAAATGTTTGCCACAAGTAACGAGATTAAATGAAAGTCGATTCCGAAACGAGGTTTTTCCTGTAAATTACTTATCAATTAGTATGTCTCGATTAAGAGCCAATCGGTAGATTTTGGGCTAAGAATAAGATTCAACGAACCAAAAACCTCCGAAAAATTATTTTCTGTTCTTTGAGCCATCCAATCGATCTGATTATACATCGATATATGCTGTTAAATTTACAAATTAAAAATCTGTAATTAAAAAATTGCAAAAAAAATAATACAATTGAAAACTTTGCTTAAAAAAAATACCTTAAGGTAGAAAAACACTTCTTTGCATTTCCATTGAAATAAAAAAGGAACAAAGCCAAGTATTGAATAAAGTGACAAGCGGCTATAGGTGTGCATTGTTAATTTTATCGACTAAGCAAATAATCGCATCATCGATTCTAGGAAAGGAGTATCGTTCCACGGAAGTCTCTCATCAGGCGTTCTTCTGGAACAGTTTGTCAAAAGTGCGTGTCAGAAATTTAATACCCGAGACCATAATTGAGCGTTTACATCTGTTGGACAAACGAGCGTCGCGCGAGTTGTGAAAACCGATGGCACACACGGACAATCCGTAAATTTGTTGTGACAGGCCGATGCCTGCTCAACAGAGATACGCGCGTTGATCATAGGGGGCGTTTACGGGGGACGGGTTTAATTCCTAGGGGACGATTACACGCCCGATTCCCCGAGGCTCCGGGAAAACCGGTTCATACACGACCAACAGTCCATGCCCCTTTCTCGCTGAACAAACACCGTCAAACCCGATTCAAACCACCGAACTGACTCGAGTCAATCAATTAGGACTTCTAATCTCGACTACCGAGTTCTTATTGACGAGTCTTCCGGTCACGATATCTGTTTGTTTATCCCGTGTATACACTGACTGTTATGGTATACGATGACGTCGAAAAATAATATGCTACAATTAACCATGCACTCTATCCAGCAGACTCATGATATGCAGATGTCTAACTATGTCTTAATATTCGTACCAATGCATTGCGGCCACATATTGATCCACCACAAAAATCAGGAGTACCCATCGCTGATTTACAAAATTGAATGAAATGTCATTACTGTGTTCCACTGCAGCCGCTGAATACGAATGTGATATGGATAATGCACAATACCACGTCAGTGCTTCCAGATACAGGCCTTTAAAGGAACAGATCATAATAAGTGTTTTGTTGAATCTCATGAAATTGGTAAAATGGTGATATTCATATGCATCAATCATTTCAAAAAATAACCTTTAAATAGTAACTTCCTTTTTCAGATGAAAGGGCAAGTCTATTTTTAATGGTCAGTCAAGAATAGGTTCTTTTCATGAATACTTAACACTAGTCTGTTATGTAACCTAATATTACATTATAATATAGTATGATGTATCAAGGATGAAGTTCTCGATCTCCAACAAACCTGTCAATCCAGCGAAGCGATACTGGTAATCACACTGGATAAAGAAAGTTTTTTCGCACATGGTGCATAGAATATTTTTTTAAACGATGGGCGTGGGTCTAGATAACGCAGGTTCACAAAAAATCTATGAACGTTTCCTTTTACCAGATCTGATGTATTATCTATGTTTGGGATCACTTAATACGAATCTGAAGTCCGATTTATTTCATCATATCAGGATTTTTTCCTAACACAAAAATATGGCTGACTTTACGTGACAGCATTTTATAAATATTGTCAGATGTGCCCTAATGTCAGTATCCAGAGATTCTTTTTCTATCTGATTACTAATTGGTGATGTTCTCAAAATTATATATTGAAATCAGATTTTATCAATCAATACCCAATATAAGGCCAAGACATCCTTTATTTTTTATTCTCACTGTTGTTAATTTAAGTTTAAAAATATATAAACAAACAATTTAAATGTATTTTTTTTAATTACGAATTAACTATCAACAAACCATATTGTGGCTAATTCGCACACCTTAATATCTCTTTCCCGCCTCTTATATGTTATGAGTATTTTATTCGAGAAATCAGGGTATTGATTAGTAATCAGCAATATTTGAAGATTCCATGAATACCATGAACTTTTCTTAAAATTTGTCTAGTATATTCGATTCTTCATTTTTGATTATAAAAAACAAACTTCGAATTCGTAATCAGCTATCTTAAAAATACAGTATTATCTGTCTGAATAAAACGGATTTTCACCTTTTATGTTTGTGGCTCTATGTAACTTTTTAAAATTTATACCTCCATATTGTATCCAGCACTGTAGATTTTGAAAATCTGACTTCAGATTCATAATCATATACCCCAGGAACCGCAAGATACCAACATTGAGATAAATAAAACTATATTTTAAAATTGTTCTCAAAAGTAAAACAAATACATAACCGATGTTTACGGACACAAATTGTTTACAAATACAGCTTCCGAACATTCCGCAGTATCTTTTATTTTAACATCTTCTTTTTTTAAGATTTCCTCCTTCCATTTAAATTAGTTTCACATGTTCCTAAATCACACAAACTATCAGATGATATTAAGAATGAATGTAACTGTTCTAAAATTGAAAGTAAATAAAACCCAACATTTCTTTGTCAATAAAAATTAATTACTCCTGATTGCGTTTTTAGTCAGAAATAAATAAAATTACAATATTTTAATTACTTAAAGTAATAAGGAAAGGAAAAGACTTATCACATAAAGAGGCAAAAGAAAATTGAAGCTAGTGTCACATAGCTGTTTGCTTCAGTTCGAATATGCGTAAAGACGGATAAGAAAGACAGTTTGTTATTTCGTCGTAGTGATAGTAATAGGAATGAGGAAAAAGGTAAAGTTGCAGATGAATTGCCTCACTCCAAAAATAAATAACACATGATATTGATATATTTTTAGCTGTTGATTACGAATAATTTTTAGTAATAATAATTTAATATATATAAATATATGATGGCACATCTATAACACGTCATTTTTCGCCTTTCATGAGAACCCTATAAAATGTGACATTCAGAATTTTTGAGAGGAAACAACTTTTCAGAACATATCGAGGGGAAACAACTTTTGTTTAAAACTTTTTAGCCGCATAAATAAGTACAATACAAATGCAATAAGTCAATTAAATTTGCACAAATAATGCTGTATCAATAACATGACCTATATATTATATATATATATATATATATATATATATATATATATATATATATATATATATATATATATATACAGGGCCAACCATTACCCAGCGGCTAAATGTAGATTGTACAGATAATTCTGAGCAACTTTTTCCTCTGAAAAAATTTCCGGGAAGGTAGAGTTTTTAAGTTATTCAACACTAAAATTTAGGGGGAAAAAATCACTTTTTTTGAAATATCTCGGCTCTGTATGAAGGTATCTTAACGAACTGAAGCTCATTTTAAAGATATTTTCAAGCTATACAAGTTGTATTTGTTGATTTTTGACCTGCAATGAATATTTCTCTTGTTATAGCCATAAAAACGGGGGTAAATACCGATTTTTCAGGTTTTTCGCGTCTAACTCGTTTGGACACATAGCTATCGAAATATCACACTGGAAAAAGTTGTAGGCCTTGAAAACACAAACATTTTTTGTCCTCTAATACGATGCGATTAAATTAAAACTGAACCCTATTTGTACTCGTTTTCATAACATTTTGTTATTAATATCGATTTATTTGTCGAACTGTATTTTGTCAACTTTACGAGGCTCTTGTAGGGTTCAGTTTTAATTTAATCGCATCGTATTAGAGGACAAAAAATTTTTGTTTTTTCAAGGCCTACAACTTTTTTCTGTGTGATATTTCGGTAACTATGTGTCGAAACGAGTTAAACGCGAAAATCCTGAAAAATCGGCATTTATCCCGTTTTTATGGCTATAACAAGTGAGATATTCATTGTAGATCAAAAACCAATAGAGACAATTTAAAGAGCTTTAAAATATCTTTAAAATGAGCTCCGGTTCGTTAAGGTACCTTCAAACCGAGTCGAGATATTTCAACAAATGTGATTTTTTCACCTAAATTTTAGTGTTGAATAACTTAAAAACTCTACCTTCCCGAACATTTTTTTAGAGGAAAAAGTTGTTCAGAATTACCTGTAGAATCTAGAGTTAGCCGCTGGGTAATGGTTGGCCGATCACCCATTTAATTGAATTTAGATGCACCTTATCTAATAAAAATAGACCAAATTTTTATGCATCAAAATGCTTTTAGGGTTTAAGTATTTCGATATTTAAATCATTATTAATTTATAGAGTTCGGAAAACAAAATTTATTTGTATAAGACTTAAATAGAATACTTAAACCCTAAAAGCATTTTGATGCATAAAAATTTGGTCTATTTTTATTAGATAATGTGCATCTAAATTCATTTAACGAGTAATGTTGACAAGGTTGACAAGGAGGTTTCTTATATACTATAATAATGGGATATAATCAAACAAAATTATTATTACTAAAAATTATTATATATATATATATATATATATATATATATATATATATATATATATATATATATATATATATATATATATATATATAGGTTATGTTATTGATACAGCATTATTTGTGCAAATTTAATTGACTTATTGCATTTGTATATTACTTATTTATGCGGCTAAAAAGTTTTAAACAAAAGTTGTTTCCCCTCGATATGTTCTAAAAAGTTGTTTCCTCTCAAAAATTCTGAATGTCACATTTTATAGGGTTCTGATGAAAGGCGAAAAATGACGTGTTATAGATGTGCCATCAATATTGTTGTTTAACTTTGAGCGAGACGGAATTCGTCGAAATCTGTGAAATTACTAATATTTGCAGGGTCTATTCAATTATTAGTCCTCAATACTTAAAATTGAAAAAGCAAAAACAATTTAACTGAGAGTCACTGAAACGGAGGTGGTCGTAAAGTGAGCAACGATCGCGGGAAAAGGACGAAGAAAAGAGCGAAGCATTATAACAACTGCCATGCCATGTTTTATGGGTTTCATAAGGAAACGTCACGCGTACTAGCGATCGCTTTGCGTGTACCGAGGGCGATTTTAACGAGAATTCTCCAATGCATACGCGGGTATGCACCGATACATATTATTTAAAGTTCTCGCTTAATACACAATTCTACTTAAGTGATTGTTCATACGAATAAAAACTTTTTGGAAAAGTGTTCATTCATTTCCACTTTATATCAAATTACCTCCAAAACTGATACCTACACTTTGTGACAGTGCTTTTTTTAAGTTTCACCTTTTAAAGTTTAAATCCAGATAACTTCGTTAAACAAAGTATTTATGAAAAATAAAAAAATACGTCTCCCTTTATTTTTCATGGAGAATACATGTTTTAGGGATTGCTAATTCTACAACTTGAAGTTAGTTGGCCTGCATGATTTGAAATGGATTCCGCCTTAAATGGGATATATTATTCTGTAAGTGAAACTGATATAATGAAATTATATACAGTAAGACCTCACACGCACTAGTAAACCTCGCATTAGTGAAGTTCTCGCAGTAGTGAACACTTTTCTCTAGTGTGAACTTCACACTAGTAAACCATCAGCTTATTCATTTTATATGTCTACGTATATAGGTAGACATATACATAACGTAAAGTTCTATGTGTATCTATGTATTTACCCCCCACTGTAAAAAAATGGCAATGCCTTTTCAAATCGTTAGTTTGTCAGTTCAAGAGTGTTAGGTTCTATTGTATTTACTGTTTTATTTTATGATATTTATTTTATTATATGAGTTAAATAGAACTGTCGTTTTTTTGTTTGTTCACATTTTCAGAGATAAATACTAAATATATTTTGCAGTTAACCTGATTTTGTTTAATAACTGATTTTTATCTGAAGTACTACGGGTGCACAATTCACACGTTACTAATTACGAAATCTATTTATTGCAATAATGAATGTGGTAAATATTTAGTGTAACAGTACATAAAAAAAAGTCAGTCTTATAATATGTAAATATCGAAATTGTACTATTTTATGAAATTCAATGCAAACTGAAATTTTTGCAAACTAAAATGAGTGCGCGAAATAGCATATTCGTGCACTGGTTGGAAATGTATTTTGTGCTGGCAAATGCACAATATGAACCGTGCGCAGGAATGTTTCGAACATTTTCGCACATGGTTCGAACAATATTTCTTTATGTAAGTGTGCGTGAAGTGTGTTTAAAAAATGTCTAAAATGCCTAAAGCTGCACTTTACGCACACTGTATGAAAATAGTAGTTTTCGATATAAGGGTGTAAAGTTCAACTGTACGCACCGTAATTTAACATGCGATTAGATAGGAGCAGTGCGTAAAGTTGAACTGTTACGCCTGTATATCGAATATTATTTTTTGATAAATGTATGCGTAAAGTTTATGCACATTTTTCCGTGCGTAATGTAGGACTTCAGGGATGAGTGCTGACCGATGCAGCCGAGGGGCCGGCGTAACCTCGCTTTCAGTTCGTCCCGCAACCTTCACATTCATAGAAAAAACTTTTACTCACTTGTATCGAAAACTACTATTAACCACGACCTTTCTGTGCGTAAAGTACTCTCCTGCGTAAAGTAAACTTTTCACGGAAAAGTCGTGCATAATTAATATTTGGACACTCGCAACCTACTTTGCTCACCGCCATTTGTACAGAATTATGCATTATTTCGTTCATAAAAGTATTTTCAGAAAAAAAAAAATTTTCCCCCATGCGCCGAAGAATATTTTTTTATGCAACTGTGCATAGTGTGTTTAAAAGTTTCAAAAATGCGTAGACTTGCACTTTAAGCACACTACGTCAAAAAATTAGTATTTATGCGAAACACATGTGTTTGCAGACGCGAAACATAGATTTCAACATAGGAATCAACTATTTTGCGCACTAGTCGCTTAATGTGCCATAAGTAGGATAAATTTCAGACTAAAATAAGATATCTAAAATATTTCAATGAGGAGCCAAAATGAACAATTGTGGGTGACGAAGTATTTTTTGACTCACGTGCAAAGTGCTTTATGTGGGCTCATAATATAATATTCAGAGGGCTATAGGCTTTCAATAATTGTCAACAGTTGCCTCTGTGAGGTCGTGAGTTCGATGAACCCTCTGGGTCTCGCGCCAGACTCTTTTCGCAGACCGGCTTTTGCATGACATTACAACTGTGCACATACGTAAGCCGCGCGTATCGAGGTCTGCAAAAATCGAATTGCTGTGAGCGGACTGTACCAACCCAGATGGGAAACACTGATTTCAAGGTGCCGATAATAGTGATAATAATACGTATACTGTATTTCTAGGTTATATCATTATATAGGCCGCACGTTCATGTTCTGAAATGCGTTGGCATTTAATAGACCGATAAGCAGGACCATGCCCATCCGCGATTTTATGTCAATAACTTTTATTTTTAACCTTGTCACATTATCCCATAATTTTTCAATTTTCAGTTTTTGTAAAAGCTCAGCATCTGGAAATTATGATTTTGACGTTCTAATCATGCTAGATTAATTATATTTGAAGAATGCAATTATAAATTTATATTATTCGAATTTTTAAATAGCGAATATATATTTGTTACCAATGTTATTTAACGTGACTATTTTTCAACTTTATTTTTACTTTATTTATAAAGTTTTCGTGGATTAAAGAAATACTTTCTCAATGGCACTCAGCATATTAATTATTAAATAGAAGATATTACATATTGCATAGTAGATAACAAAATTTGGATTTCGAGGAAATCTTTTACTTGGAATTATTCAATTGAATATTTATTGAAATGGAGATATTTTCACGGTACTATTTAAATAAATCAAATACTATAATTACATTTTTTTTAGTATATGTACAATTAAGCATATGACAGATGAAGTACTAAATACTTCATGCGATTTGGTCTAATTGACGTCAAATGCAAAATGAAAAATGTTCTGGTTGACATGTCTAGCTTTATTATAAGTACACCCTTTTGTTGCATTGAAATAAATTTGACACCGCAATTTGTAACAACTGTTTTATACCTAACTCATTTACAATACAACTATGGGGAAGAACGTTACATTTTCTTAGTAAACTAAAAAATAGATGTACAATTTCTGTCCACGAGCAGAAAAATAAGCCAGACTCGAAAAAATTGTTCTCAAAACATCAATTTATACAATATTAAAAGCAAAATTGCGTAATCACGAAAATATTTACCTAATTCTGACCAACAACAAAAGTTGTTGCACATCATGATATTGTGTCTCGTGCATTGAAACGATTAGATCTGCAATCTGACATGCAGACAAGAATGCATCGCCACTGCCACAAACTTATATATCGAACTCTCTCCGTGATTAATGCGAAACGAAGAGTCGGCTAAATTACACTTGTGGACATCTTTCTTCAGTTAACATCCTCAAATATAACTCAAAGACTTACATTTATGAATGAGTTTTTGCCTAATCATACCTTTATTCTACTGCTCGAAAGGCGAACAATGCTACTAAGTTAGCGAGCTGTGTAGACTCTAGTGGCCTTTTACTTTTGACTTGTTCCCTTAATGATTGTAATTTGGATTTTGATCCTTCCCGGTAAAATAATGTATCTCAAAATGTTGACCCATTCAATTATAATGTCACATGTAAATATTAATTCAATGCAATTGCATAATTGAATTTAAATGAAATTGAAGTAGAATTAATTAATTGTTCTTTTCATATATACTGTTCCTGATTCATGACTTACTCTTATTTTATCCTTTATTGTAAAATCGATCGATGATCATAATATCCTACGTCCTGACTGCGAAATCAAGGACCATGCGAGTGATTGATTTATTCGAGGTGAGGAATTTCGTGCTATTTGCATAAGTCCTTATTATTTTTTATCCTAGAATTTTCATTAAACACTGATATCAATCATTCCGAATTTATGTTTTCAGATATGACTTCCGAATCGTTCATGTCTATTTAATATTGGATCCAATATTAAGTCTAATATCAAGGTATTGATTCGACTTCCTCAAGGGCACTTTCTTACCCATTCTCTCACCAAATTCTCATAATATTATTTACTTTTTAAGAATGTCATAATGACTGGCGACCTTAATGCTGATCTTCCTGTAGACAGTTTTTATTCAGACTATGTTAACAATTTTTGATATATCCCTTTACCCGATTTCATTTGGCCATACGGATCATGAGGTGCACTGGAATACGCACATAGATGTCGTAATCAATTCACCAGATAAAAAATGTTGATTTGATAAATGTTGACAACCTTCACGATTAAAGTATGCAATTACATATCGGTTTGAACGAGATCCTCTTACCGTTCAGGATTTCCTTAATTTCTATCAATCAGCGTTCGCGAATGATCTTAATAGTCTTATATTGTCGGATATTGTTTCTCATTTCAATGTATTGCGTGTTAATTTTGTCACAATACATCGTATATAATAGGAATTACTTAGTGACATTATTTTATAGTTGTTTAAATAGAGTCCAAAATTATCATGCCACGCTTGTTACGCGGACACCTGAAAAACCTTTCGCGCTATGGATTACCCCAGAAATTAAATGCCGAATTTTATTGTCAGAATATAAATGGATGCGTTGCGAACTTAAATTAAGTATCCAAAAGCATAAAGTGATATGTCTACTCTCTTAGCCAAACCCAGTCAATATTTGCTTTCTCACGTGGTTGCAAATGAGATTTTCATGTGTGTCGTTACAATACTCTTCATCATTTTACACCTGATGAATCGTCAGATCTCGACCATATTTTGAGGAAGATAACTGGTGTCCAACTGGCTCACCTTCAACAGCGGTTTGGAGTTATTAGTGATGCCACCGGTACTGAGATATCACTGTTGTCAGGGGTACCATGGTCTGCTGTCGAATTTGAGACCGAGAGCCATCCCTTCGCATATAGCTAAGGGTTTCGATTCGCTTATTTCACATAATGTTCATTTTCTTGAACGCAGTGCTCTTCTCCAGCCTCAGCTGCATGGATTTCACGGTTTCCATAATACTCAAACCGGTGCTCTTAAAATACTTACTGATATTAGTTACGCGATAGACGGTTACTCCTTCTCGGCACAAGGTTACGTTACAACAGGAGTACTACTTGAGTTTTCTAAGACCTTTGACTCATCTAACCATTCTACAATGTCTTCGTGGCATTGGTATTGCCCATTCTGGAATTCGATTGTTCTTTTCGTTGTTGTTAGGCTCAATTAATAACTGGTTTAGATGCAATATACTCTACGCAACTTGCTACCACCTCGAATGTACCACAAACACCAGTATCGGACCTATAATATTTGCTGTACACATCAATATTATTTTTCATCGACTACATTATTGTCGTAATACCATAGTATTATTTACGATCGATGTGCAATTTCACCTGCATACTGTCCTGTACGTCTTGGACGAAACCATTGGAATTAAATATTGATATAAATGCTTGTTTACATGGTGTTCAGAATATGGTCCCACCTTAAATTTGTCCAAAACACAAGAACATATATTTTTACTGATATTAAATAAGAACAACTGCATGAACACTTAAATTTAAAGAAATGGAGCTATAAAGAGTTTTTTCCTATTTGTCTGTGTTTAATAATTGAACAAAGTAAGTTTCCACAATAGTGTACAAATATTAGGAATTTTGATAGCATTTTCAAGAATACAATAAGTACAACAACCTTCTTCGTTTGAAACATTTCAATATAAATTAGTACAATACTTCTTGAAATGAGTATAACTGTACGATATATTATAGTAATATTAAATATTGTGCTAAAAATTGTCGAACAACATACTGCGATATTATACATATTGGGCAAATTGATTACTGATAATCAGTAGATCGGTAATAATATCTACGAGCCAGATCAGACGGGAATACATTAACGAACATTCACACACGTGTAGAAGAAGAGTTGTGCAATTTCAAATAAGAATGACAGGTTTTCTCGACGATTAAAACGTGCCCGACGTCGCTGTTATCCGATTTGACCTTTTTATTTTTCTCTTTATCGCAAATTGATCGAAAGTAAATACCACGGCATAAGTGAACTTATCCGTCTGATTTTATTTTTAGGTAGTCACGTTATCTTTTGTGTTGAAATCTGGTTTTCTACCTTGTAATTAGTAATACATGATTTTAAAGCTTTAAACAAATGTGAACAAAGAGGGATTTCATATTGCCTTTTATGTCATGACACATCCATGAGATCCTCACTTTTCCTCTCTCTGGTATAAAAATTTGATTGTGCTTTAGAATGTATATTTCAAATTATTTTGTTTTTATTTGTACATGATCTGATAATTTAGTCTTCTGACATTTTAGAATAAGCAAAGTACAAGTACGAAGATTAAGACAGTTATTTATATTAAAATCAAAAAACAAGTTATTACTGTATCAAATATACAACAACTTACGGTTTATTTGTTTTATTGTTGATGTTTAAAAAGTGATTATAAAATTTAAATCTTTGAAATTAAAATAAAAACATTCCATCATGTACTGTTGTATATAAAAACTTCGTATGGCATATCAATGCGAATTCTTTGTTGTAGGATAAACGGTTAAGGAGGGAGTAAGAGGAATAGAGCTTCAAGGAAATGAAAAGAATAGTTTGGCAAAGTATCGGTGCACAAGGGTACATGGGGCGACATCGTGCATATTACTTCATTTGGGATTTTTCTGAAGATACTAATTTACTACGAACATACTTAGAAGTCCCCTATACGTCAGCATACAGTAGTCCCCGCCCGAAGTTATACCGTATAAAGTTATATGTCTATCATAAGTTACACTAGCTTCTCGACACTCATCGCGACACACAGCATTATAATAATAGTTTAAATTATAAGCGCTAAAGTAATTATAAGTCCTAAAATAATACTGACAAGAAGCTAGTCGTGAATTGATATCCCAGTTACTTCGGTTTATTTATTTATTTTCTTTTGTATCATAAGATTAATAGGATCCTATATACCAAGTAACAAGCATTTATTTATATCATTATAATTTAAACCGGTCGAGAAATTTACAAATACTTATATTAATTGTACAACGTGATACTAAACAATTATTTATGTGATAAATTAATAATACGTAATGCATTATTACGATACTCCAATTAAATGTAAATTACCCTCCGCGCCTTTAGCGGCAGAATAGCTTGATATTTGCAAAATAAGCATATATTAACGTCTCCTTGAACACCTTTCGTAAGAAAGTTATGTTCATGATTCATTCGGTATACGAATCTTGATCTAACAAGACGATGCTTAAAAATGACTAATAATCCGGTTTTATCCATGCTTCTCTTAATCCGAGCTACTGTATTTTTAGTTAATTTTCAGACCTTAATTTCTTACTTCCTAATACTGCACATTATACGAGACAACAATGATATACTATTTATATTTATTTCATTTGTATTGTTGATCTTGTTTAATAGTTTTATGCAATTACTGGAGAAGAAAAATAACATGGAAAACAGTTCTTTATTATTACAGAGATTTCATCCTATTGAAATCGTCACAGCATACTGATGAAATTAAAATATTACTTGCACGTGAATAAATCAAGAATTCAAAAAATGAATGTTCTTTTTGATAAAATGAAATTACGTTAAGAACTCGATAAACGTTTCCATGAATGTGGTAATTATATCACTTTTTTCTCATTTACGATCCATTTAATCCGGTTTTGATTCCATGAAAATCCTGTAGCTGCTTTTCTTACATTCTGAGTCCTTCAGCTTCTACCGTTAAGAACCTTTTTTCGGTCTGAATATATTAAAACTCTTACTAATTTTTATTTTATTTATTGTACATATATGTTTTATTTATTGGAACACCGACTAACATCCACTTTTGAAGAACTCCGCAAGGCGCTAGTGAAATAATTTCTATTGATACATAGGAAAAGTTCTACATTATGCAAATTACCATTTTCTTCATGTGGACCACGAAACGGTGAAATATTGTAAACAAAAAAATTCATAAAATTTATGGAATCACAAAATAATTTTTCAAAAAATGTTAATTTTTGTTGCTCTTTTATTGGTAGAGGCGACCTGACCATTTTATAATACATTTTTAATTTACAAATGAATCTTAAAAATATTTTGTCGATCAAAACAAATTAAATTGAAGCATATTTCTTCAGGTTAGGCATTGCATGGCTGAAGATGTTTATTAATTTCTTGTATTATAACTTGAGAACTCATTCGATTTGCATACACCAATGTTTGCATGTATGTTCATGTCTGAGTAATTTTCATTTCACAGAGTGACTTTGTCATGTTGGTGAAATTTTCAATGACACTACTCCCTTATTCTTTTAATTATGCAAGAAGTGCGATAGAAAATGTTCCTTGTTATTACTGCTGTAGTAATTTTATGAACGCATCTATAGATATATCAATCATTTTCTATGCTATTAAATAATAAATATGATCTGAAAAGAAAAATGGAAGTCATTTTCAGCCCTTTATAATTATGCAAGTTGCAATAACAGTGTGTTCATAAATAGACATTGTGTTTTGCTATAGAGAATTGTTGTACCAACGAATAGCAACATTTGAAGAGCACAGGCCAGAAATGAAATTTGAATATTGCGATTCAAAATATTTAATATCGGATATCGACAGTTGATAACAAAGAGCTCCCAATAATCCCTTCGCTGACAGATTCGAGTTTGCGATAACTCTTTCTCGCTAAAGGATAACATATAGCTTCAATGAACCGAATTATTCTGTGCTCCTGGTTCACTTTTGATCTTTCAAAGTGTATGCGAATATCTCTTTGGGAAAAGTAATAATCTTTAAAAACGTATCCATGAAGCGGTA
The DNA here is from genome assembly GCA_030407085.1 of Trichopria drosophilae. Classification (NCBI taxonomy): domain Eukaryota; kingdom Metazoa; phylum Arthropoda; class Insecta; order Hymenoptera; family Diapriidae; genus Trichopria; species Trichopria drosophilae. The sequence goes on along the minus strand of CM059586.1, from coordinate 61,042,061 downwards.
CAATTTTTTACTTCAAATCCGGAAAGGTACATAAGCCAGTTTGTAAAATTGTGAATAAAGCAAAATCTACAAAATTCAACGAATGCGGTAAAACTCCTAATTTCATTAGAATTCAGCGTGATGATACTTTCAAAATAAGAATGTAAAAAAGTGTAGATTACCATATCCTACTACTTTTCGAGTCGCTCTTTCCACTGCAATAGGCAAAATTTTCAAAAATTTCAAAAAAATATTAAAAAAACACTCTTTTTTAGTTAATATTTTTTGTTTAATTGCAACTCTCACAATGCTAATGATAAGAGTCATTCTCCAGAAACGCGAAATTTGATGTGTTTCCTTGAGGTTACGTTAAATCGAACTGGCCGAATTTAACTCAACGGTGTGATTTGGTAACCACAATTTTCATCATTCTTTTTTTTTTTTTTTATTTTATTTATCTCACAGCGAAGAGGTAGACTATTTGGAGATAATTTTTTTTGTTTTTAATTTTTGTTATTTTTTAACATTTTTCGTGGTAAAAATAAGAAGATTTAGTTTCATTTATGAGGTTTTGAAAAATGGATTACAACAATGCAAGAACACATTTTACAGAATTTTCTCATTCTGATTTTACACTCGGCAATATACATATATTAAAATGTTTGTATATCACGTTCGCGATATTGGATCCGCGATTTTGAATTTTGAAACATTGACCTCGGATTCGTCTTCATTGACGTCGAAAACTATATAAAATGCCAACTTATACGTCTATGCCTCTGAATACCCTGCAAACACAAAAGTAACATTTATGTAACAATGTAACCATTACGTACATATTACATAACTGTTACTTTTCGTGTTTGCAATGTAGTCGCAATGGGTGTCAAATAACGAATGAAATATAAGAAATTTCTACCTCAACATAGAGATGATATACCTAATATGAGAAAATAATGTCTGTAGTTTCATTCAGGTGCCATTTAACAATCGAAGTCAGAAAAACTCACAGTATATAAATTCATATTTTTCAAGTAAAACTATCTGGAACACCGTTATGACAGAAGATGCCTGGAAAGCGTTATCATTGTGAAAATTACGATAGAAAAAAAATTTTACTTAAAAACATTCCTATTTCACAAGTATAATCACGCTGAATCCCATGTGCAAATTCTGCACATTTGGACGCTATAGGGTAACCGCAGTTTATTTTCTTCCATCTAAATAATTATTGTTGTGGTGCACAATGCAGATGCTCTCGATGGTTAAATATTCGAGAATCGAGAGAAAATGTCGAGCAGTTTTTAGCATCGATGAAAATCTAAGGCATTCAGAGTGACGGATCTCATTAATTACCATAAAATATCTCAAAATGAAATATTATATTCCAAAAGAATTATTTTACAAATAATAATCCAACATAATAAAAAAAAATCCAACCCAAGAGAACCTCATGTACACTAAAGAACAAAATTTTTTCTCGAAACTGCTCCATACGTTTGAAAATAACAACGTGATAAATATCAATTTATTATTTACACTAACTGCAATTTGTTCAACATAAATTTATTCATTATTTTCAGCAGTAATAAACAAAGCTTTTAATTAACGACACTGGCAGCAGCACGGTCGACGTCGAGTGCGGGCAATTTTTAAAGTTCGTATGTTGGGCTCTGCCTGCTCGCACATACCGCAAAAGCGTTGCAAACCGCTATCGCTCAATGGCAGCGTGATACCTTATCTGGACTAGTTGCACGCCAGGGGTTCTCAATTGTCACCGAGAAGACCCCTCCCACGCTTTTTTACATATGTACAACGAGAAACAAGTCACCGACTTCTCGCGCAGATTTCAACAGTTCTATTTATCCATTTCGCACTGAATTTTGAATGGACACGATTCATCATTTTATGAATGAGAGTTATTTAAATAAGTGCCGTAATGAAACTATTAGTTAACACGTGTTTTACATCGATATTTATTTGATGGCAGTAACAACGTTTGATAGTTTCATGTCTTGATTATCCCGTTAATATACTATTAAACAATTTAGGAAAGCGTTTGTTATTTAAGTTTAAGCTTTACCGATGCCGATTACGTTTCTACGGTGGTTACGGTAAATATGCAATTAAGATTGTATTATAATTATTAAACCCTCGTATAAAATGTATGAAATTTTATATGATACCAGGGAATAACCCTCAATAACACGTCGATTGTTTCATACGTTTTACAAATACCACACAAAAAGAACGAGTTGGTTAGGAAAACCAACTGTAATTAGATGGCCCAACCATCTGGCTTACAATGAGATCTGGAAAATAAATTTGTTAGGAGGACCAATTTGAGCAATTTATCTGCTCTCCATCCAATTATAAAAAATTTTCCTACTAATTCATTGACTCCCCCAATCAACGAATTCCAACCCATTCGCATTTGGTTTTCCTAACCAACTCGTTCTTTCCTGGCAGTGAAGGATCCTAAAATACATTCTGTCCGGAAATATTCTAAAACACTAAAGTTTGGTTCTTGATTTTTGCATAAAATAAAAAATGTGATCTCCAGTAACCTGTATGGAAAAAAAGGTTGGTCGGCAAAAGTCATAAATGGCAATACACGTCTTTTCAAGATGAATCCAGAACACTTAGTATTGAAACCATTACAAGCATTTTTCGATGATTCTAATCACATTCTTTTTACGACGTTTCTCGCAAGCGAAAATGACTATGGCAACCAATGAAGTGTCTTGATTTATCAAGAGTAGTAAAAGCTGGGTTTGTTTCGACACATTTGGTATTAACACATGCTATTTACTAATTGTACTCTATTTTCAAGTCAAATTACAAAATCATTATTTTAAAACAATGTTGCATTTTTATTACGTTTTAACATTTTAATACCCGATTTTGGTGACCGAATTCGATCTTACGTAGCAGAACCAAATTTTTGTAATGACATGCGGTGCACACGGAAAAAAATAGATAGTTGGGCTTACTACTAGAGTAGCAAAATATGGAGCAAACATCTTTTGTAGTTGGCGTTACCACTTAAATAGCTGCCCTTTCGATATACATAGAACGAACAACTATGAAAGATCTCTGGTCCATATTTTACTGCTCAAATAGTAAGCCATACTAACAATTTTTTCCCGTGCATTTCTAAGTCTACTGATTAATGGACAGTTTCACAATTTGAAAGAACAGGTTCTGTTATTAAAAATCCGACCGATATTGCCATTAAAACATTTGACTGCACCCTAAATTTTTCAAATGTATCCGAGTAAAAAATCTTTAAATTGAAGTTTCCCGCCAAAATACGCATTCTACATGCGTAGTATTTTGGATTCGTCTCAAAAAGACCTTTCAAATGAGCCGCCCTTTAACCTATGTTGCCATTTAAGATTTTGGACCCCCTAGTGCTCCCCGTTCCCCCTGGAAGTTGCGCTCCCCGCCGCCCCCCCCCCTTTCTCCTCCCAAACGTTTCACGTGTTTTAGCATTTTTTTTAATATCGACGGTTTCCCAAATATGATCCCAATATTTTTGGTCATTCCCGGCTTTTTTGACGACACCGCATACTATTGTCAATCAATCGGTAAACCGGCCTAGTCAAAATTAGGTTCAACGAAACTTAACGAATAAAAATTTTAAACTAAAACTCAGGGCTATGTATTTGTTCTATAAAAAATGTCTGATTGAGTATGGCAATCGAAACGCAGATTTCAAATGGTAAAATTGCTTAATTACAAAGGAAATACCTATGGGATATTGGGAATCGCTCATTAATAATCCATCATCAGATTTTAAACTTCCAAACTGGCGGATTGAAAAATCCAAATGACGAATTCAAAATGGAGGGTGACGGGTTATGTGGTCTTCGTATTAACAAAGTAAAACAACTTTTTCATCCACTACTTCGAATATATATATCAAATCTGATATTGAATTCTTATTCTCAGTAATTTCCACAACACATGAGAATCATGGAAGAAAATTTATGTTTTCGGATATCCATCCGAATTTTGAAAATATATTTCCAAATTCGTATTTAACCTCGAGATCATCCTGATTAATTAAAATCGTGCGAGAAAGTTTAGTTTTTACGTTTTCCATTCGTCATTTTGAATCCACCATTTTGAATTTTTAAAATCTAATGGCGGATTCGTAAAAAGCGAACCCAAATAGCCCCTTCTTAGTTATTTATTTTGCGAATACGCAATTTTACACTTTGAATCCTACGTTTGGGCCGCGATATTAAATCGGTCATTTTTGATAGCACAAATCATCACACACTTTTAATAAATTTTAAGCCTTACTCGTTGAGTTTCATCGAAACCGATTTTGGATTGTCAGGTTCAGAGCTTGGCGGAGAATGACCCGTATATGGGCGATTTCACTTAAAGGTGCAAATTTGAGGTCTAACAATTCGACTAAAAAAGTGTTAAAAAATTCAGGTTTTTTAAAATTGATTCATCAGTATCACTGGTCAAGTAGGTCAGAAGCCTACTACCACGAGCATTTTGTTATTTTCGGTTTCGTAAATTTCAATTTAGAGTGGTAAACAATAAACATCTTTCGTCCCGCGTTCCAGGCATGGAATACGGACATTCCGACGCATTCGGGAGAAAACGTTTTTATGTAACAGAAGTACAGTTTCCTCGGCATTATGTGCATGTTTTAAGGACCTGAAATTAGTTATTATGGAGGGGCGGCTACTTTATAGTCCGAGGACGATAATGTACACATTATGTATCTATACGCATGCGCATAGGCGTATAATCGTCCGTTTACCACAAAGCACTCAAAACACGTTACACGCACATAACCTCGGAAACCACACTCCTGATACATGAAGTACCGTATGTAACGTGAAACTAAAACAATTCTGGTCCGGGCATGGTGTTCCCGGTACGAAGCGCAGACGAGTAAAGTATATATAGTATAAATAGTAACATAATATACTATTTTTTGTTGTACATGGGCATTCCATACCAACGCGACCAACCCGTTTTTTTTTGTGTTTCAGAAATAGGAAATAGTCATCCTAAAGCCAAGTTCTATATGCATGAAAATTTTCTGGAAATTTTTGTTACCGTGGTATTAACCTTTTACGCGATATACGGAAATAGTAGTTTTCGATATAAGGGCGCAAAGTGCAACTTTACGCACCTTAATTTAATATGCGATTAGATAGGAGCGGTGCGTAAAGATGAAATTTTTCGCCTGTATATCTAACATTATTTTTTGACATATGAATGCGTAAAGTTTGTGCACCTTTTTCAAATGCGTAGAGTGTGACTTTATGGATGAGTGCTGACCGATGCAGCCGAGTAGCCGGCGAAGCCGAAACTATATCGCAAATGAGTTTTAATTTTCGAAAATTCATAACTCCAGAACTAATAAATGGATTGTAATGAAAAAAAAAATTTGAATCAAATTGTTGGCACTGGATCCTATTTTGGTATAGGACTTTTCGCTTCAGTTTTTCCTTCGCCGTGTTCATTTGTCTATTTACTTTGTGTATATAATAATTTAAGGCAGGGGTTAGTCCATTTGCTCTCCTCATGTTCACCATCTATGAGGCACCGCGCATAGCATCCCAGATAGTCGATGCGGCCCATGAAGGTGATGTCCTGCACCTTTAGAGTGGTTTTACCCATGTCTGGTGGTTGAGCGGCAATCACAAAGGATGTGGAGGGCCGTTTTCGTGGCCTCCTCGCAGTACCTACAAGAGGGCGAGTCCACCAGACCAAACTCTTTTTGCTGCCGTATATATTATCTACTGGTACCTAGGAAAACCGATCTCCATTTACGGGGTGAGCTTACTCCTATAAAAAGCTCGCACCCTGGTGTTGCGCCCCATATTCGACAATGCTAGAGTGCGGCGCGGCCCTTGCCCTGAAAGTCATCCGAGTAAGACCTTTGCACACCCCCACCGTCGGTTCTGGGCCGAAATTCTTAGCTGCTGCAGTTTTGGCTAGCTTATCCGCAATGACGCTACCTCTGAACCCACTATAACTTGAGATCCAGCGCGATGTAACACGGGTTTTTAATCGCTAGTCTGTTCAGAGACTGATAACAGGCCCAAACTAGGTCCGAGTTCGTGCTGTAGTTGTTAATACTTTATGGATATGTTGTATAAAAGATGTGTCTTTAAAGAAAAGTAAACGACACTCTCCGAATTCAAAACGGGGCAATTCATTATGACATTGATGATCAGGAATTCGTCTAGTTTACATCGAAGTTTACTCTTTTCGAAATGCAATAGATCACAGAAAACTACCGACACATTCATCAATTCATCAACCCATTGTAACCTTTTTTTCTAGACTTCGCAATCTTCAAATATGCTTTTCTAGACAATATATTACTCAATGTATAAGAGTCAAGCATGTAAATATTTTGTTAAAATCATTCAATTTCTTTTGAGGGGATCCTTGTTATAAAATAAATAATATTAGTTTTACGCGATTATTACTGCCGAATAAGTATACCGTAAAACATCGCATATTATAATGAATTGTAAGGTCAGTAACATGATACAGTAATTCCGATTAGGTGTTCGACGAACGTGAATCAATGGTGAGAAGTGAGATACTATGGCAAAGATAAAATTACAGCTCGAATCGAAGAAACCTTAAACGACGCTAACCCTATATATTATGAAATAATGATATGATTTTTTCAATGCATTGCTGAATTTTTAAGGTTGATATTATTACTGCATTTCACAGAATACGAGGGTGCGCAAGACACTAATTCATCGTCTAAGTGAATACTGCAATCGTAAATGTCTTAAAATTTGGATATGCTGATTTATTACTGATCTAAATGTTGTAAAAAATTATCATATGGAAATTACATCAACTGGTCACGGTACAAGGAATATGTTGTTACATACATCGCTGAATAAGTTATAACGACTTTACCAAAAAATATTGTTTTCCTTATACAGCATGTGCAGTAATAGTAATAATAATTTTTTCCTCAAGCTGTTTCATAATAATTTAATTTCTACCATCCTAAAATGTTTATTTTATTTACGGTAGCTAAGTTTCTATTTTTGAATATTAGTCTCTGATATTGTTTCTAATGCAAATTCAAGAGAATTCTTGTTTTTTAAATAAATATAATTTTCTCTACACAAAGAGGATCTGGACGGTACTTTTTCGGCGAAAGTATTGGAATATTTGTTCACTGAATTTTGTTATTGAAAGATTATACCAGTGTGCAATAGCCAAGACCGCCGTTTAAATGACACTCAAATGTTTTTCTATCACGTGCGTATGTGTGTATTAAAGGAAAGGTGTCGGGTATCAGAAGCTCTCGGAATTATCTTGAGAGATAAAGCATCGGCATTCATACGCGATTCATTAACGAATGCCACTACTTATTAATGATTCGATAGTTTTTTAATTGTTGCTTTTACCACCTGAATTGCAACTTTTTTTTAATCGATACGAAAGTGTGACTAATTGGTGACATGGAATAAAAGATAATATTTGTTGAAATTGTCGATCATTCTTAATCATCGGGATTGTGCGTCTTTAAGGAATAGATTTTATATACATATTATTCATTTTATTGAAACTGTATTATTAATCGGAGGAAAAATCGAGGCAACACAACCGTAAGGAAAATTGTAGGCAATAGGACGTCTGTTCAATACTCATTCGAAACACAGAAACCTTCATTATATTTTAGATCTGATATAACCTTACTACTGGTTATAACTTCTAACCTTTCTGTGACAAACTATAATCCCGGTTAATTCACCAAAAAATAATTAACTTTATTATCATCACTCCAACTAGAATTCCGATTAAGTCCATTTAAGCGACAACTGTTTTTAAAATATGCTATCCAAAATATTGATTTAATACAGATTTTTATGTTATTATTAATTTGTAGAGTCCATTATTTGTTGGAAATTTTATTGAAATTTTTATGCACTATGCTAACTATATGTATAAAATATGACTATCTAATTTGAATAATTTCCCGAATGCTTAAAATAACTTGACAAACCAATATTTTAAAATGGTAACATAACTATTAAATATTGCTTATTCATATTGATTTAGTAAAATGGACTGATTTATTATTAATCATAAAATACCTCGCAGTATAAAGTCTTTAGTGATTTATTTGTACTTTGCATTCAATGGATAATGCGTTATTTCCAGATAATACTCAAAATGATTGACTACAATATTTTTTCTGTAAGTTACGAACAAAATGTCCTCTTGGCCCTTAATGGGTTAAGGTTATTATTATGTTTAAAAAACTATCAACTTTCAGAATAAATTGCAATTCATTAAAGAATGCTTTAGAATTTTGTTAGAATTTGTTTGAATTTGTTTATTAATTATGTTAAAAAATTCGAGAATTAAAATTTTTAAAATTGTCTCCAAAAATTCTGTAAAATTTATATTTTTTGATGAATTCTTAGCTCTTTTTGTAATTATAATTTTCTTCGAAAAGTTTATAGTTATTTAGTTAAAACGTCCTAAACATAATAATAGAAAATTTTAATTTCGACACCATTTTGGATCAGTCAGATGACAAATTAACTTTCCAAATACAGTTCTCTGAGGTTCAGACATTCCCTCCACCATCTAAATTGGTTTCAAAATGATTCCATAATGGACAATTCATACGAAATCCAATTTAAACAAAAAAATGTCGATATTTTTTACACTTAACCTAATTTTTTAGTGATAAATTTTTTTCTAAAAAAATGTCCCCGTGGAGGTTATTAGGTTAAATGATTCCGTAAACATCCAAAGATTTTACAGAATTGGTTGTAAAGATGAACGATATGAAACATGATAACAATAATCAAATTAAAAATAAAGTTATTAATTCCAATAACATTTAAATTTGCTTTTCGTACGTTACAGAGTGAGAAACTACCCGTTAAATGATGTCTCCGGTCGGAAAAGAATTTTTCCCTCCGCCTAATAACGGAACCGGCTGGAAAATAAGACCGAACGGCAATCTGCCACTTGCCACCCACTTTTCATGGTGGAAAAGTGGACTTTCCATTTTGGTATGACAAAACATTCTTTTTATGATTATCTATGGCACATGTTATAATGATCTACAAATAACGCACCGTATTGAATTGTATACACGCCTTTAAAAAAATGTTATAAAAAAGAGATAACTTGGTTGCCATTTTCAAAATACCCTTTCCTTGCGTCTATTTTGCTGCAAAGTGTGCATGGAATTAAATTTGGTCCTTCGAGGGAAGGCTTTTTGTTAGCCACAAAACCGGGCATAAAAACTGTTAATATTTAAGTGATCCCTACATTTGAAAAATTTCAAATTGCTATTTTAAAAAATGATTTACGAAATGACAAAATTATCGATATATCAACTATAGTGTTTTATCAATAATTACATAAAACTATATTAGTATATAGCAGATAATAGTTGTATTAGTGATATGCCTGTGTTCTTAATTGAATGTAGAATATATAAGGAGAATGATTGTGTCTTAATTAATGTTTATATTTTAATTTTAGTGCATAGCAGATTGCTGTTATAGTATCAGCTATTAGTTATAAATGGTGTGTTTGTTAAACAGTATGACAATTATGCTATTAATACGAGAAACGAGATATCCTCAAATTTATTATTCTAAAACAATCAAAATTTTTCACTGCTATTTATTATATATTAGCAGGTAAGTCAGACTAAAATATTTTGTTTGATAGTATAAAATATAAGACATTTAAAAAATAACAGCTTCAGTGCATTAATCTATGAATTCGCATATATAGTTTTAAATATGAAAAATGGGAATCCATAGACAATAAACAAAAAACGTTTCATATTTTTACAATTACTGTAATGTTGAATGAAATATTCGATGTTGAATGAACGTTTATCAGAAAATAACACTAACAAGTTTACGTTATGTAGAAAACTCGTAAATGAAATTAATATTACCTATATGGCTCAAATCATAACAAACACATGTTATCGTTTCATGTATTGTTAGTATTATCTTTTTGCACAGATAAGATAAATGGTCCAAGTAATCAATGACAACATTCATTGAATCAGACCTTTAAAAGATAAAATATAATTTTGTAATTATACGATGTATGTTTGAAAACAGTAGCTAGGATTTTTATAATGTAAATATAAGATACTTAATCACAAACAATTCGATGATATAAGGTGAAAGATAAATGCAGGATTAATGTAAGTCATTCAAAAATTGATAACTTAATTTACAATTTAGTGATAATTAACTGAAATAACATCTAAGTATATATGCTCACACTCTCTTTGAACAGTTTATAGCTTGTTATTTTTCGTATGATGTGTTAGAACTGCAATTTCTACATTAGCCATGTAATTAATGAAATGTCGATATACTTAAGATGAATAGCATATTTGCTATGATATAATGGTTTATTCCGAACCGTTGATGCTCAGATTTGTAATAAATACAATTTCAATACAGAGTTCCATGATTTTAAAAATAATAGAAAAGAAATGTTTATGTAAAATTTCCCAAAACTGAAGAATTTTTAATAACATGTAATGTGGTTATACATTTTGAAAAGATTTAGTGTTAAGATTCCTTGCATATTATTAGAGGATTTATTTTGTTTAAGAAGTCAATCGGAAAAGTAACCCCGATATCTAAGAATGGTTGTTGTTTTCGTGATTTAATGGTGGTCACGGTTCTGAAATCAGAATTGCCAAATACAAGACTGGAAACCAATGGGGTGGCAGTTTCTAGATAAATTCGGCGTTTCCCTCATCGAATGGGTGTCGCGGTACACGTATTGAGATTTTTCAGGACCCTGATAGCGAAACGGATGTCAGACTTTTCTCGCTCAAATTTTACAGGGCAACATTTCACTTTTTCGTGCCCGGCTATTGTTTTTAACGAATTGGCACCCGCCACGTACTTTACCGGCATTATAAAGGCGCATTTTTTGCACTCCTCGGAGTTGGAACTCCTGTCCTATTATACTATACTATTCAATATGCTATTCCGCGCATTGTCAGTATTTTTAATTAGGCCGGCCGGCAATCAGATACTGCTCGCCCGCTTTTCCCGGTAGATATGCGGGTTTTTCGTGCGGGTACCACAAATAATTCTTCACGGATTTCCAAACTTCTTTTAGAGTAATTATTAAACGAACCTCTATAATTTGAAGTAAATATTCCTAAAATTCACTACAATTTTAAGTAACCCTTTGCGCCATGACGGGACCTTCGGTTCTTTGTTTCTTTTCTACATATCTAAGGCAATTATTTAACAAATGAAAATTATTACATGTCTTAACATACTATAGTTAATCAATTATAAACAAAAATTAACCATTTTCTGAAAAATATTCGTTTCTGGAAAATAATCCTGTATAAACGTATGTGACAAACTTGTCGTTTGTACGTTTTTGGAGCCGGTGATTACGAATCCGTTGTCAGACTTTCGAAATTCGAGAGGGCGAATTCAATATGACAGACCAAAATCCGAAATCTTGGCCGATTTATATGAAACTCGACACTCGGGGGTTTTTGGGGTCGCTGATTACGAAACCGTTGTCACATTTTCGAAATTCAAAACGGCGGATCCAATATGGCGACCCAAATTCGGAATCTTGGCTAATTTACATTGAAATTCGACATTTGGAGGTCTTTGGGCGGACAAAAATACGAGAAACATTTTTAAATATCGAATTTGTGTACCAAATTCAGTTTGATACAATTTAATGTGGTATTCGCCATTTTTAATTTCAAAAATCTGACAACGGATTCGTAACCAACGATCCCGAAAACCCTCGAGTAACAAGTTTGAAGGGAATTGGACGAAAAGAAAAATTCGTGGCTCAAAGGGTTAAGAACAATATTTGGTGACACGACTTCCCGAGCAGAAATTTTTTCAGGCCCTGATCAGGGTGTAACGCTTTTGGTCAGGCCCTGATCAGGGCCTTAATAAATTTCTACTCGGGTTTAATATCCGCGGGCGATTTTTCTGAAATTTAACCTACAACAAAAATGCGTAATATTCACCTTGGTTAAGAATTGGCATTGTCAATGTAGCATATTCTTAAGCTTAAATACAAGGTTTCGAAATGTGATTGGAAAGAGATAAGATTTTGAGACCTCCTCCTGATCGATTAAACTTTCTTTTTTTTAGAAAGGAGTTTCGATTTTTGAACTTTGCAGAAAATATAATTCTAATGTGAGTTTTCAGCTGCTTCTCCTGAAATATTGCTCGTAAGAGTTATCATTAAACTAGATAAAACCGTTCGCCCGGAAGGGGTCTTATCATCATCCAGGATGTTGGCGTCAAGGACAGCCTCTGGTGGGCCAGCGATATCGATTCTGTGAAAGGTAGGAAGGAAGGAAATAAAGAAGGCAGTAAAAGAAGGCATAGGCAAACGATATCGGAACTTGAGATAAGTAATATCGCGGTCGCAGGGGTATATCCACCCGCCCACTCTACACCATTTCGAGCAGCAAGCTGTGTAAAGGACAGAAGCCCGACTGTATGCGCTAGATATCAGCCAACGGCTACGTTGGTGCATTATCAGTTGGTATTTTATGAAATCAGTCGCCGCGAGAGCTGCCTCCAGCTCAGTGCACGATTAGCTTGCGCTAAAAGAACCTTCTTGCATCAACATTCAGTGGGAAAATTTTACCTTTGCTTTTTTTTAGTTCGAGACGTGTCAGTTCACTTCCCTCTGGAGCAGGAAAAACCGTGGTTAACGTTTGTCCTTGCCGGTTTACATGTGTATCGCTACCGGTTGTGATTGTTGTGTATCAAACCAATTTTTTTGGATGTGCATTTAAATATTTGAATAAATCGTTATACCAAATAACATCATAGCGATCGTTTATTTCAGAAAATGGTAGAAGTGTACGTGGAGAAATTGGGCATTGATGAATACATCTCGGGACTGTTAACATGTGGTTGTATGCGCGCGCATCTTAATATTTCTGTCTTTTGTTGCCAAACATACAGTGAACATTCGACCTTAAATGTTAAACGTATTTAAATAGTTGAGATGTCTCTTCCTCCATGTAGCAATAAAATAAAAATTAAATTATGCGAATGTCAAATGGGTCTCATGAATATTTCCAAATCTATCCTGATAGTTTAACTGTGATTGTCTTTCTCTTAGTGTATTAAATTGTTTGAGGAATGAAGTCACTATCCAGTGTTCATCTTCACAGTAGTACACGTTTGATGTCAGTAAACTGTGTCATATTGAAATCCTCAAGTTGTGTCAGGTCTTGACCATTTATAATAGTTCAATTTTTGTCAATAAATACAGAACAGGAAAGTTTTAATTGATTGATGGAATGAAAACATGGCCACGGGAGTGAGTGCTTTTCAACCTTTAAATTTCATCGTGTATTATTTGACCAGTTTGTTGCACGATAATAGTTGCTTAGAATACTATATATTGTGCTTAAATTAGGTCATCGTGTCATATTTATTATGAAAGAGTTTTCCATGATTCTTTATTAAAGATGGTAACCATAAATGCAGTTATTGAAATAAATCTGAACTTACAATTGTATTGAAATAATTTTTGTTCATATCAGTCTGAAGTGTAAATTTAGAGAAGATTGGAAAAATAATTGATTTTGTGTAATAAGAAAAGTGTAGCCTATAGGTAGATGATTCAAGAAACTCGGTGAAGTCAAGCAAATGCGTTGGTTCTTAAGCCGGTTCATGCTTTTGTAAATCGTGACCAGCTGCGAAGTTGAATCGCGAAACTGAAAAACAAAGGCGTACTCGTAGTTCCGCATGGTGACGTAATGAATTTCGTCGCTTGTCGTAATAGTACTCGCGCAAAGAAGCCGTTTATGCTAGAATGCTGCTCGAAGCAGAAGAAACAATTTTGACAAATAGCATATAATGAAATTTCTCTAAATTTCTAAATATTTATGTATACAATCAAGTTTTAATGATAAAATTGTAACATTTATAGATTTTTAATTATTACTTCCGTCATAATCATTTTCAAAAATGTCTTCGTGAATTGAATATTTTATGCACTGAATAAGTGCAAACAGAATGTCGTTCTAAATTAGTATTGTACTTTCTCATATTCAAATGTTTGAAATAAAATGAAAACAAACTTCAGTACTCTTGCTGAAAAACTAAATGCATGAGAAGTACATTTCACGTACAGTGCAAAGCCGTTTTAACTTCACAGAAAAAACAAAATCTTAAATTTGTTACAAATTAAATTTGCTTAAAGTTAGACAATGTGTAGCACATAAACTTGTTCTTTTCTAACTAGGCTAGTTTTTGTTGTACATCCCCAATGCAGGTGGTCAATTGTGTTCAGTCTATTGTTTAAGAATATTGTTTACACTGCGCATGCAAGATGTACCGTAACTATAATTTAGACCAACCTACACTTCTAGTACAGTTGCATGTATACATTGATGTTTCCATTCTGAGGATGGAATCACTGCTACCTATCACATTTCTATCCAGTTTAATTATTTTATATGTTAGATTTTTTATAGAGGTAGAGGGGAATTAAGGTGTGCAACAAAAAACTTGACAAAATCGTACCACGAATGGATTCCAACAGAATTGTCTTACTCTTTACAATACATCAATTTCTCTATAAACAAGTAACATCATTTGAAATATAATTAATATTTGCTTCTCATGTACGGAGGAAATATGCCTTTAAAATTTTAACATCAGAAATAGTAATGTAGGGGTCAGGCTTTCATTTGTGTTAAAAGTTTCAACCATTTCTGCTAATAATCATTAAAGTTAGTATAATTGGTCATATCTGTATTTTAAATCTTCCCGATTTCGTTGCAATAATTCTGTCGTTTTTAACTGTTTTTTATCTTTTTTCACATAAGGTTGTGCGGCAAAAAAAGATAAAATATATGCCAAAAACGACAGATTAATTGTTGCCAGAGTTGAAGTGAAAATCAATCTTTAAATAACGCCTCAGATTGCACAAGTAAGTAATATTTTTAAATTATTTCCATACAAATTTGTGTACAAATATATAACATTCCGTAACATAATTAAACGGAATAAGTTTATCACTAGCGAATATGGCCTAATTTAATTTCATACTCATATAAGACATATAAAAATATAGTTTTAAAAACTATTCTGTATAAATTAAATGATAATTTTGAACAATATTCTTGTAACTAAATCCATGAATATCAATGACTCATGGATGTACTTTAAAAATGAAGCAGTTTTCTAAAATTTATTGAAATAATTAGAGTACCTGTGCAAAATTCGTTTTGACAATATGAGAATTGCAATAAATAATAAGAGTTAAAAAAACTAATTGGAGGTTGAAAAGGCGGAGAGCTATAATTTGCTGAAAGCTCTATTTTCAGGTGATTATATCACATTAATAATAATGTAAACTAATTAATACGTTATAAATTAATGCAATTCCTGGTAGTAAATTTTTCAATAAATTTTTGCGCCTGGAGCAAATATAATTGTTGAACCTAACGTTTTAGAGAAGTCAAGTCTCAAATGACCGTTTGGCACAAAATAAATCTTGAAATTGTTACAATTTCATGTTACATCATCGTAGGCTTAATTTCAGTTTGAAATCTCGCTACTTTTCATGAATATCGCCAATATTTAGGATAAAAATCTTATTTTCAATCAATAAACATTTCATTTTTGCAAATATATTGGCGTAACGTATGATTTTTTCAGCATTGGGGGCGTAAGTCTGGAGCACGGACTTGTCAATTCAGGGCAATAGTAAATCGGAGTCAAATCAAATAAGTTCGACAAATATTATTTAAAACCTGACCTAACAGAGCCGAAAGTTATGCCAAAGTTAAGTAAAGTTGGTGTAATGTTATAACAGCCTTGTCGTAAGGTTATGTGGCAGTGAGTAATACTACCTAAAATTTCGTTCGAAATACTAAAAACATGATTCGAAGCCCATGTACTGACTAACTAAAAAAGTTCATCTATTTTAAAATGAAAGCTATCAAGGTGTATGCTGAATTTAAGAATGGATTTTAAGAGTTATTTTTTTTTCAGTCAATGATAGGAACTAGCAAAATAATACAGCAATAAAATTAGAACTAAGTCCAATATAAAATATCTTATTTTATAAATATTAACGTCTACTTATTTTGACTATACATATTTCGTAACATATTTTAAAAATAATGGCAAAGCTTGTTTTAAAAGTACAATATTTTCAAACAACTTTCTTTATAAAAACACGATACAAAAAAATATTAATAAGTAAGTATAAAATAATTAATAACCATTCGGTTGCAAATATAGAAAAGCGTATACAAATGAAATATATTTTTAATATTCGTAAATGAACATGTTTAAATATGTATTTGTAATGAAATGTGCTCCCTTTAGCACAATTGTTCAAGAAATTTAATTTTTTTTTGAAAACTTAAGTAAACTGAAGGCGGCATTCGTTAATTCGATTCTTTCCAATGAACTACTTCCAGTAGAGCGATAAGCAAGAGCGAAGTACCGTGTTAGTTCCCGTCTGACATGTCGACAGTTTATAATTGCACGACCGGTATACGTAATTACTACCACACACAGCTCATCGTGTTGTTTTTTTAATGCCTATAAGCCGAATATTTGTCATAGTTATGCAATATACATGTTTAGAGCGTTACATACTTCTTTTAACGTCCTACTATTTCTTTTTCTTTTTTTGGCTCATTATGGTTGAAGTAACAATTTCAATATCTGAATTTCGTATAACTAACAATAACTCAGTAATATAGTAATATCAATACCAATGTTTCGAGGGTGAACTGAAATATTTTCTATATTATGTTTGAAAAAAAGCATGTATAATCACGAAATATGTCACATTCCTCTCAGAAATATATCTAATATTGCCATAATTTTTTTGATTAAATTTACACAAAACATTTAAACCCGAAAGAAATTGTATTAAATAAAATATGTTCACAGATTTTTACAATTTTTCAATATGGGTCAGTCTACAAAGCAGCTTTTGTCATAGCTGAGACTCGCATTTTGGCCTTGTATGCAATGTATAGAATCTTCAACCCATTATAGCCGGTTATGATTATTATTATTAATTTTACTGAAAATACCGATGTCTCATGCATAAAAAGTTGCAGATCATTGTTAACGGAATGCCTCTCCAGCCGAATCATAAAATTGTAAGCAAAGAAAGAAGTATTCAAATATAAGTATAACTGGATTATTATTATTAACTCCTTAAATAATATGAATTTCAAAAATAAATAAACATACAAATAAACAAAAAAAAATTTTCATTTCGAATCACCAATAATATTGCTTATAAGTATAGATAGCGTATCGTCAGCCAAAACTAAAAAAGGATTTTATTACTTTTATTACTGCCATGTAAATAATTATATTTTAATTACATGTATGGATCATTTTTACGCGTGGTATATCAGTAATATCAGTATTATTGTCAGAAAATGTAAAAAATATTTTATTTGGTAAAATTCTTTGCTAAATGATATGTTTAACAAGTATAATGTACAAATTGCATGAAGCGACGAGAAGGTCAATAAAGTGTTCCAAAGGTATTCTACAAGAAAATACAACGTAATACTTTCCAAAATTACAATATTTTAATTTTTTTCTGACGATGGTAAAGTAATTAATCGGCTTCGTGGCTCAGGCCATCGCAGTCGTGAGTTCAATTCCCCGTCCGGTGAACAATTTTTCGATTTCGGTTTCAAGCAGCCAATTGACTCATGACCGCTGTTATACTTGGTGTAGGTTTCTGCAGTTCCTACATGTCATACACAAATTTGAAGTATGGCGCCATCTTTTAAAGTCGATCTGCAGCTCTCGTAAAAATCTTACGATTAATATGGAACAAAAATTAGTAAATGGCGATTCCGCCCGTTAAATAATAAAAAAAAATTTTAAAAATAAGTATTCGTTCCCAAAAAATGACATAAACGAGATACACGGGGTATATTACTTGTTAATAATTTTTACTTATTGCAGAAAGTGTGCCTTGAATAAAACTGCCTTGGAATTTAAAGAACCATGTTAATTGATTGAAACAGAAAAACATGAAGCTATCCATAGCTACTTGTGCTTTAACTATTAATTGTATTTGCAGATTTGTCGTGTCAGAACTTGTTGAATATCTTTCATTTTTGTAATTGTCCACTTAAAGATTTTATTTCATTGTGAAATAAATAGTTTCTTAATATTTAATTTTTTTTGTGAAATATCTTAATGTTTACACTCATCAATAACCTCTTCAATCATTCCATTTTGTTATGAACACTTTTCTGAATATAATTACATAATTTATTACAAAACAACAAAAAAGAATGTATTAAACAATTTCGTAGAAAATTTCATTTGTGAAAATTGTTGATGTATTCATTATTTTTATACAGCAATAATGATCAGGTTCCATAAGAAATAAGTTATGTGTATCTACGTGATGAAAAGTATAACCATTCATCTTTCTCTTAGAACTCTCGAATTACATTTCAAAGTATTTACTAATTAAGATAAAGTGGACGAAGACTGGTTACTGCCGTTACCTTCTCATAAATTTGCATTCTTAGAATTTATATTTGATGAAATTCGTTATGGATGAATATATGTACTAATAAAAAATAATAATTACGATCCTTGTGAAGTGTAAAACATGAAGGGCAGTACGGGACAAAGAATTAAATGAAATAATACAAAATTTAAGGTTTAGAGTATTTCAGACATCCTAAATAATGTTTAGGACTTCTGATTCACTTTCATTCTTTTATGCAAATTATATACTTTTGTTGTATTCATTAAAGGATTATAATTTTCATTAAAAACGTCAAACCATTTTAATCTCAAGTAATCACTACTGTAGCACTAAACCAATGTAACACTACACCAACCAACCGCTCTACTGAGCGACTTATGGTACTTTTGTATGCATATAGGGAACAAATAAAATAATGGTTCGTATACGAAAAGAATTGAAGCTATACTAAAAAATGCACCAAGAAAGAAAGTGTGAGGGACATTTATTATACTATAAATTTGTGAAAATTTAATATTGTATTTGCAAATGCCTATATCGAGATTTGTGATATATTTCTTGCTAACTTAATTCTTGAAGATTACACAAATAGGAAAAAAGCACTGGCTTCAAGTTGCGTTTCCTATGTGCATTCAAAAAATAATCATCGAGATGCTAGAGACGCGACTCGAAACGTGTCCGACAGGTTCTACGTAGTTTATTAATAAATAATCCAAGTTAGTGACGTATAAAATGCAGTTACTCGTTATAAATAACAAGTTAAATGAGAATAAAGCAGTTTCGATGGCAGGTGCTATAAAACACGGTTCGACAGGCGTCTCTGTGGGTAAAAGAGCGTGGGTAATCTCAGGGCTGGATAGAAGAGTCGAGAAGCGAAAAATGAACCGCTAATTTTGTTATTCCATGTTCATGCTTACTTAGGCGCAATACCTAAATTAGAATAAGAACTTGGGATAGATATTTTCCTTAATCATTATCGATGTACAAATCCGTCAATGTTAAGCGAGTCATGGTAACATACGAGTTTCAAAATAATTTTTTT